>CM012454.1:18588499-19333499 GCA_003999625.1 Oryzias javanicus
TCTTAGAAAATGAGTGCATATAAGTGTTTAACTTTTTCTGACATATAATCAGATGAAGAACTCCCATCCTTTTTTACTTATAATATATTAAATATATGATATAAATATAAATTAATATAATGTACTTTTTACTAATAAGTTGAAATATCCATTGGAGACTCTACCATCTGAAACATATGTTTTACTTATTATATCTGCCTTCACTTTCTGTGTTGCCTCCATTTTGTTGCCAGACACCAGCGCTCTATTTGCAAGGCAAAGTTATTCTTCCTATATTTGTGTGGGCGGGGTTTGTCAGGCGCCAACCTGTGAACACATGGGTCAAAGGGAAGGGACTAAATGTTTACTTTCACTTTGGTGAATGTCACTAAAATCAAGGAAGTACTGTGTGCTCAAAGTCTGGCAGGTCTCTGGGAATTTTGACAGAACTGGAAGAGGACAATAACAAAAAAATAAAAGAATGTGCTGTTGTAAATCATCAAATAAACTCTGGTCTGGTGAAAGAAAGACAAAGAGATTGCTGTTTATGTTAAGGAGTGAATATGCAAAAATATGTACATATATGTTTATCTATTTATTCAAATTCTGTTTTACATGTACTGTATTTTTAGGACTATAAATCGCACTGGAGGATAATTTGCAATTTTGATCACAATGATGGACTGAATATATTCTCGCTTCCTTACTGTGACACTTGATGCATAGATTCATCAAATATAGAAGGAATGAAGTAAAATGGTGCAACAAATGAACAATTATTAGTATAACCACAGCAAAAAGAACACGCTAACTCTATATATTACTTTAAATGACTAAATCTATTGAATTCTTCATCATCTGGAGGATCAAACCAAGTGAAAGGCTGAGCAGAGGATCTATTACAGTACTGTCAGTAGCAAATACTGATACAGACACCTACTATACTGTTACTGGTTGGTGATATTAGGGGGGAAAAAAAAGAAAATTTTGCTCAAAATTGCTTTGCTTCTTAATTTAAATTGTGAATTTGGTGCAGACATAAAAATGCCTTTGGAAATAGCTTATAGTGAAGCTACAATCAGTAAACGGCTCATATATTGCTCCCCGTTGTTGTTGCTCAAGTAATGTTAGGTTGGGGGCATGAGGGAGTGTTGGCTGGCAGGAGAGCGTGTCACCAGATGGATGATGGGAAATCGGGGAAGAGCTTAATCCACACCAACAATCCCACCCACAACTCAGAGGTCCTGCCGCTCTACAGAAACTATGTCCGAGAAAACAACAGGTTTTTCTCATTTTGGCTAAAAACGACAATCATAATCACAAGACCACTGGGAACGCTTTTAGAAAAAAATCAAAAGATGATCAGAGTGGGACTTTAAATAGATCTGTGTGTGCAATGACACAAAGAACGACTTTTGGAAGGTAGTCTAGTTAGTTAGTTTATTTTTAGAAAGGGGAAAATGCAATTTAAAACAAAACACATGATTAAAAATTAAACATGGTTTTTAAAAAAGCCAGAGTTAGCCAAGAAGGCTATTTTCCATCTGTAGTCCCCTGGCGAGAATGTTAAAAGAAACGTTAAAAGACCAAAATTACAAAAACAAAAAACGAAAAGAACAATAAAGAGGAAAACGTACATATAAGGCTACTAACATCTTAAAAGCACAACAGTTGTAAAACACAAGAAAAGACTTAATACTACATATAGATATAAACAGCTGAGGAGGAAAAAGACAGCACAGTAAAATGTACTACAATCACAATAGGGACATTCTTTTAGTCTATTGTTCCAAACAGCAATAAAAAAAAAAAAAAAAAGGCCTAACAGGTTTTGAGAGACATTTCAAAGGTTCTGACACCAACCGTTATTTACACCGATATTAAATCTAAAGTGGGGATTCCCCTGGATCGTTCATTTTCTTCCTCTTGCAGAACTTCTGCTTTAATCGCAATTATGCGAAATTTCTGCAAACGGTCACTGTACAACTTCCATAAACCTGTGCCTTTATCTTCTGCTTTTATTATTTTTGGGTAAATTGAATATATAGTAGTTGGGGTGCAGAGGTAGAGCATGGAAGTGTCTTTGAGCAAGACACTGAACCTCACATGGCTCCTGGTGGTTATAAGTCCACACCAGTGTTAGGCATCAGTCTGTGAATGTGGCTAAAAGCGCTTTGGGCTTTCTAAGAAGGTAGTAAGTATTTACCAAATCAAATATTTTCCCAAACCTTAAAAAAATAGTGAGAAAACACTTGTTTAAGGCTGAAGTCATGAAGGATTAAATGAGAAGGGCAAACACTTATTTGAGTCTGACGAAAGTTTTGGTTTAAAAATAATTAGGAGATGGTTGGAGCGGATAAGAATCTCTGAGGAGAAAATACTCCACTTCATTTGTGGAGAACGGTGCGGGTGGTGGCGGGCGCGAACGCAGGAGAAACGGGGAGAACGTCCTTTATTTGAGGTAAACAAAAGCTCTGCAGTCGGGATATCTGAAAATAAACTGGTTGATGAACACAAAGGAACTGGCAGACACAAAGAGAAACAAAGATAAGGATGTGTCACTAAGGAGAAGGTTTGGATTAATAGAAAAGTGGGATCAGGAAGGTAACAAAAACCTGGTTTTAAAAAAAGCCGCCTTGGGAAACACAAAGTTGGTAAAATAGGAAATCCAAGAAAAAACATTAAACGAGAAGTTTAGAATCTTAAACTAAAAAAGTAAAAGATTTAATGAAATGATGCTAGTTTTAATGAAAATAGATGGGGAAGCTAATAATCTTGAATTCAAAGCCAACAAGAAACTAAATGTTGCAGTTCTTCATATAACCACTAGATGCTGGTTATAAAAAAGTTCTTTGTTTTTCTGTGGCTACTTCAAAGCGATTGGTCATGGCATTGATTGTATCCAGAATGGCACGGTCCAGTATATCCTAATGCTAGTTTTGCTTGTAATTCTCCGCTATAACTGTGATGAATTTTTGAGTGGTGTTTATCCTTTTTGCGATCGTCTGCAGCGTTTATTTAAAACGGGAAGAACATCCCGCTCACACACTTGGTGCATAAAGGCAGAGAAGGAAGTGGTGTGTTTCTCCATTAAACAGAGGCAGGCGATACAAAGGGGAAAAAGTAGAGAAGGGGCAAATTGTATTCTAGAATTCTGCAAGATATGAAATATAAGGCATATCTTGCTCTATTTTCTATGTAGTTGTCCATTATCTCTGTGTTCAGCATTTCTAACTATTTCAGGGAAGTTTTCATCATTTTCAGTGTTAAACCCTTCCGCTATCCTTGGGGTTCAGATGACTCCAACCATATATTGATGTGCTTCCTTCCATGACAAATGTGGACGAAGGTGGACAGGATTTTATGTCTGCCATGGACATTAGTGAAACTTAAAAATCAAATCAGCACAATGTCTTCTGAGGTCCAGAGCGGAAGGGCTACAATACATTTCTCTCAGTCTAATCGTTGAAAAAAAATTCAAGATAAATGATGAGGTTTGAATAAGATTGTACTCCGAATGTAAAAATTCCAGTTGCGAGCGACATAACCAGAGTCCTAGTCTGCAGCGACTGAAGCTGTTCCACTCTGAGCGAAATACAAATTGCTTGGAAGTATAAACCAGCCCTTACTGGGGTTGCTGGTCTTGGAAGCGCCTTGGAAACGCCCATTCGAGTGACCACTTCCAAAGAAGAGTTTATGTAAACATGTGTAAATTAGCTTTGGGGTTCAAAATGCGTATGTTCATGTACTGAAGTTTTTAAGTTTATTTTTGGACTCAAGGGACTCAGATTTGGTAGTTATGTTTGGATGGCATTGTTAGGTTTGTGAGTGTCCGGGACCCAGAAGCAGGCGGCAGACAGAGATGTGTATTGAAAGGTTTAATGCGGTATGGCGGATGGTGGTACTCTGGAGTCCGGGTGGATGGTGGTGAACTTCTGGAGATGCAACAAACAGATGAGTTTGAGGAGCAACGAAAACTACACTTAGACTGTGGCGTAAGGCGTAGTAGGGGTCAGTTTACTCTACCACATGAAGCAGACGGACTGACGATGACTGAAGGTCATGGTGGGTAGATGAAGGCTCCAGGCTGATGAGGTGATAGGATGCAGGTGAGCAGGAAACCAGGGGCGTGGAGAGGGCAACCAGGAACCCGACAGGCATCCCTTTTTAATGAATAGAGGTACCAACCAATTGAAAATTGATTGTGAATGAGAAATGAATAATTGCAGTTTGTGCCCAACTGGAATTATGACACAAAGTCTAAGAAAGTCTGGAGCAAGATTTGCGTCCCTTCACCATTTCTCAGCAAGCCTCTTCCAGTTGAGTGTATTCATGTGTTTAAAAATGCCCGTTTACCGCATTCTTAAGCACGCATCACATGTCCAGAGTGTACGTTCTGTCACAGTTAACTTTGGGGAACTAATCTGGCTGGATTTACATTTGATTGCAGGCTGACTTCACGCAGAAAGTCAAAGTTTTTATCTGAAATGGGAACAGAAAACATATGTTTGTCAGAAAACAGACACAGCTTGAATCGAGCGCAGTCTCCCAACATGTCACAAATAATACGCTACTTTGAATTTAGCAGCAATAAACAGCAAGTCAGGCCATAAAACGGGACTGGCCAACCCTGTATCCCCACAGTCCCTGCTCTCGTTCCTCCTGGCTCGGATGATTCCATACCCTGATTAACCAAACCCATCTGATTTTGTTGAAACGGCACGCCACAATGCCACAGATACCCAGCAGTGTAGCTGAAAACACTCCAGAGTGAAGGATTACTACAGCAAAAACAAGAGGAAATATGTTTACTTTGTGACATATTCAGAAAACCTTTCCAGCACAGCTGTTCTCAAGTATAAAATGCATCAAATGTTTTAGGTGGTGGTCCGTTGATGCTTGGTGGGGCTGTGAACTGGACAGAACTGTTATTATTTTACAAATAGGATGATGTGTAGTATTCCCTGCGGTTGCTCTGCTGTTTTTGTCTTCTTCTGTTACTTCTGGGTCAAGTCCCGGGAACAGGGCAGCATGTGCGCGGCGCATAATTTAAGTGAATGTGTAGGACACATTTGACTCCCAGCAGCACCGCGTGCTAACGTTTGACTGACTCTGAATCTTGATTAAGGGGGATGAAACTGAATTTTGAGTACGTAGCAGGACTAGTTATGCAAAATCTTCAAAATAAACTTATTTTTTTGCTGTGTAATTTTAATCGCTGCTGTAATGAGGTGGGAAATAGGTTTTACTTAGAACTTGAAAAGTACAATTTGAATGTTGTTTTTCAATTCCACCCCAACAAAGATTAAAACATAAAGAATTTTTAACTTTATTACAGTTTAATTATAGTTTCCAAAACAGAATCTTTAAGTCTTACAATGTAGATCAAAACTAATTAGAAGTCAAGAAGTAAAACACATTTAAGATAAAAAATTATAAAATTACAGCAAGATAAAAACCCATGTTTGCTCTAATTTTGCTGAAATGAAAAGGTCAGGTGTGATTTGAAAAGCCGCAACTGAGTGAAAGGAACAGAAGCCATAGCAGCACGTAAAGTACTTCAGTACATGGACTTTGTTACTTTACTTAAGTACTTTTTTTTGCTACTGTGTACTTGTACTGCGTATCAAAAATATCAACAACTTTTGCTCTCTACTCAACTACAATTTTTGATAAATATATGTACTCTTTGTAGGGTTGGGCACCGAAGTTTGGTTCCAAGTAGGAACCGTTATGATTTGCGCGGTTCTACCGAAACCGAAAGATGCGGCTGCAAACGGTGCCGGATTTCGGTTCCAAATTTCATTGAAGTTTCATTTGTCTGTGGACATGTCAATCACTTGTACTCCCTTCTGATTTTTTACGATTCAGCCTATCTATTTACTTTCTTGTGTTCGTGGGCGGGCTCATATAAAACCGCCAACAGCGCAAGCGGGCGCATCTAAAATGCATGAAAGCAAGTGGGGGAGTGTCACTTTGAGATGGTCGGCTTCCGCAACGTCGGTGGGCGGGACTTTCGCTGTAAATAGTGGAGTTTCCGCAATTTTTAAACAACGCTGGAGCCACATCCCAAAATGAAACGATGAATCGTTTCCTCCTTGTTGGGCTGCTAATAGCAGAAAGCTCGGCTCGGCTCCAACCCTAATCTTTGTTAGGCCGATTAGACGATATCGCCACCTGCAGGATACTGAAGGTACTGCACGCTATTTGTGAGCTAAACCCAAACAGTAACTCTAGCGGGCGCAGGGTTAGCCCAACCAGGAAGTAACAAAACGTTGCAGTAACGCAACTGACCTGAGAGGCTAGTGCTTAGAGTGAGCGATTCCCCATTGACCCCCATATTAAAATCGTCCTGAAAACCTTCCCATCTCCACTAAAGTTGTCATCAAGGCTCAACACTCCCTCCTGCTGCTTTCGAGTGTCTTGCTAGCATTTCGTTTTACATCCAAAAAGAGCTTGAATAAATGCAAAGAACTTTTGTTGCTTGAGGATTTTATTGTTTTATTGCTCCTTGTTTGACTTTGGTTATGTTAGGGTGCCATATAAATGAATAAACTATGATTATAATGATCTTGAACCCAATCATACAAACCTGTAGAATGTTTCCAAACCCAATCAAGTGTACTGTTCAGTGTTGTATTTCTTATCCTCAACTCTTCAGTGTATGTTGTTCTTTCAAAAATCTTCTTCCTTACTTTGTCTTTTGTGTTATAAAGATGGTGTCCATTCTTTTATCTACTGATTCTGCCATCCCCTCACAACCTGTCTTCCAACAATTGCCCTAATTTCAGTCTGGTTAATGTTTTAACAATGGTGGCCGAGTGACATTGCTGAGTCAAGGTACGGCATCAAGTTTTTGAAGGTTTGGCTGGACGGAAGGGTCAATGTGGTGTCTGATTGAAGGATCATCTACCCAGAAGCCTTGAGAAATATCTCTGCCATAACAGAGTTTTATAACAGTTAAACTGGAAAGTTTTTGAAACGCAAAAATAATGAAATAAATAAACAGTACATTAGGATGTCGTCTGCATAGAGGGGATAGAACCAACAGATTAGCTGTTCTAAAGATTATTTACATTAAAAACAAAATTGGTCCTAATATTGAACCTTGGGGTATCCCAAATTGAAGCTGTGCTGATTTAGAGAAAAATGTAAACTAAACAGGCCATTACAACGAACAAGCCTTTTGTGGTGAGTGGAAGTCATTGGAAGGAATTTTCAAAATTCAAGAAGCCAGTCTTAAGCGTGTTCAAATGTCTGAATGTACATGCTATTAAAAAAATGCTGTTATTTGTTTTCCTTTTTTTTTTTATTTTATTTTTTTCAGAAAACTTGATTGCAAGACTAGTTTTTGAAATTTAATGTTTGGTTATTTCATGTTTCTGTTACACTATGTAAGGAATTTACCTGAAGGAGTCTGTTAGCAACATTAAAAGTTTGTTAGCTTAAGATTACTTTAAAAAAAATCTTTTTTCATTCGTGAATATATTTATTTCTTTTGACTTACAATATAATAGATGGATTACACATCTTATGCAACACAGTTCCAAGTATAACTAAGCCTGACCGTTTAATAGTTCTCTATATTTGAAAAGATATGCAAATATTTAAAAAAAAAAACGGTTTTAACTTCCACTTGGAGGAATATTTGTTCCTTTTTTTCTTTCAAAAAAGGGAAATTAATTCAGGTGAGAAAGGAAAACTACTTTGAATATTGTGAAAACCATGAAATATTGTGAAGCAATATTGCACTTGGTTACAAATACAGGACAGCTGAAAATGTGGAAATTTTAAGGTAAAAAATGTACAAATGGCATTAAAAATCCAATGTTTGCTAAATGTTACCGCACTTAAAAAATACTAGCCTTTGAGATTTTGTGTGTTTTCTATTCTACCATGTTATTGGGAGTGTGTTAATATTGAGATGATTACGAGGTCTCTTAAAGACCTTTTTGGATATTATTTTCAAAAAATAATTCATGTTTTCCCGTGCAAGTTTCTAGTTCATTACTGTTTAGTTTTATGTAAATGTATTTGCAAAGACTGATGGGAGTAGATGGAACAAGACTAACTCTGATGTTAAAAAACATCAAGAAAAAAAAATCAATTGAGAGATTGCTGATTAAACATCTAATAAATAAACTTGAACATGAAAAAACCCATAGAGAGGTAGAAGATGACCAAGCAGATGACCTGACGAAAACAAACTGCATACAAGTCACTTTAATACACAGAGAACAATCAGCAGCAACAAAAACAGCTGTGGATGGTCAACATGAACCTGGAGTGACTGACTGGGTGGGGTCAACTAAAATATGACCAAAACAAACAATCATAGTACCCCTCCACAAAAGGCCTGATTCCAGATGCCCCATCAAACAACTAGACTTGGGAGGAGGAGCAACAAAAGAGAAAACAGTTACATAGTGAACCTTTCCTCAGGAACAGATGTGAAGAGGAGTAGCCCCAACGACTCTCCCAGGGACAGGAAACATGAAGGGGAACCTCCCCAATGACCCTTCTCTAAAACAGGAAATGTGGCCAAGGATGATGAATTGCAATCAGAGAACATGAATCCCGGTCCTGGTAATCCTTTTCAGAAACATGAACTCCACAAGAACATTCAGAGGAGCAGGCCCAGCGACCCTTCACAGAAACATGAAGAGGAGCGACCAGACAGTCCTGCCTAAGCAGGGCGAGGTGCAAAACAAGCAGGCCGGTTGCCTTCGAGGAACATGATTTGGGACCACTGCTCCGAATGTGAAGAGGAGCAACCCAGACTGTCTTTTATAGGAACATGAAGAGGTGAAACCCTGGCTATCCCTTTCCAGATAGAAGCATGTAAGTGGCATGCCGTGACTCAAATATGTTTGCATCAGTGACGTGCGGTGAGGTTCACGGCGGGTGAGGCACTGACGTCATCAGTCAGATTTACAAACTTCACGAAGGGGCTGACCCATCCCCGTTATTTATAAATATTAAATAAATATTTGTACAAATAAATAAAACAAATAACTGGAAAGCTCTGACACTATCTGGCAACACTACCTACAAAGCAGCTTCAAATCACCAAAATTGTTATTAACTTACTCTCTCTGTCTCAGTAGAGATCACTACCAGTGACGTGTTTATTCAAATTCTTGAATTTAAGGGTTAAAACACCAAATTCTCAGTTTAGAAATCGATGCTAAACAACATTAAAGAATAACTGCACTTGTTTTGCTACCGCTAATTCTACTATCTTTTAGCCGCGGTGTCACAGTTTCTCTGGGCTCACCAGCGCCCTCTGCTTGTAGCATGCATATTGTGGTGAGGCAGACGGACTGTCCGCCGCATCTAGTGGGTTTTTGAAGCACATTTTTAGCGGATAAAAAGACTAAATGAGTCCCAAACTGGAACCAATGAAATCAGAAAGATAGCAAGAGATTAGCAAATCAGGTTAATTTAAAATAAAGCGTATTTTAGGATGATAGACAGAAACAAACAGTGCATGCGTCAACTGCAGCTACAGTCAGTGTGTGCGGCGCTGGGTGAGGCTGGGGGCGGAGCTACCTCACCCAACAATGTCTGTCGTATTTGAACTGGAAACTCGTAAACTTGCTGCTTTTTTACCAAAAAACGTTGAAAACCAGAACAAAAATGGTAATGATAGAAAATAACATGTCTAAAAAATAACATTTGATTTTTTATTTTTAATTTTAAAAAGTGTAGTCATCCTATTGAATTTATGCATTTTTTTCAGCTATATTTTGCTGATGAGGCTCAGCCTCAACTGCCTCCCCTAAATGCACCTCACTGGAGGGCATGGATGAAAAACCACCAGTGCTGGGTTCAGGGTTGGTCTGGTCCTATGAGTATGTAGGAGACCAGGCCTGGTGAAACTTAAAAAAACTTACAAATTTGATAGGAAAGACTTGAAAATAATTAAACTGATGACAAAATCAAAGGTGACAATCAGATGATCTGACAATGACGCAGACCCTTATAGACATGGAAAACAATTCACAAAAAGGAAAACATTAATGGATGGTAATTAACATAAACCTTGAGCGACTGAGAGGGGTCTGATACTTGACCAATGACAGCTAGAAAACAATGCAATTCTTTTCATTTCATTTTTAAAACTGTCGCTTTAAATACTTATTACTTGGACTTTTGTATAATCCTGCCTAATATGCTCTAATATATTTTCGCTAACCACACCTATGCTACCATTTACTTTTGAGGAGGGGAGGCTTTCTTCTTAAACCCATTCCAAACATCCCCTATTTCACAATATTTTCTTTTTTTTTTTTTTCTACAGATCTTATGATTTAATATCCTATTTGCAGCCTTCATTGCCTCGGATGTTTCCTGTGGGCTTTTGCTCAGAGCGCTGCCAAGTTTTGACCTCAGGGTGAGCCTGCGAGAATGAGCACTCCTCAGAAGATTGGCAGCTTTCTTGAATGTTTTTTCACTTGTAAATAATAGTGCTCCTTCATTCACTCTAAAGTGTGGGCAAAAGCTTCTTCAAGTCTTCCGAGACTGATGGGATGCATTTTCTCGGCAAAACACGACTGATGTTTTCAGTCTGTGAGATGGTGTAAAACTACGCTACACGTGTACCACTAAATGGGTAAGTCTGAGTGAAAAGAGTCAAAAGGTTGCCTGGTAATCTGATTCTTAAGCAAAAAGAAGTTACTAACAACTTCCTTTACTTATAAGGTGGATCCAAGCCATGTCATACTTACTTGTGGTGGTGTTACAAGGTTTAAGTTACATCTCACCTAGCTTTAAACAATATCTAAAAATAAAAAGCTTTCAAAAATCCAGAGCATACCCAGATGATTCATAATTATCTGAATAAATTCCAGACTCCAACCGATGCAAGAGATCCACCCGACGACAATGATCCAAGCATACCCCAGACTCCCGGCACTATCACTGCTAATGACCTTCCCAATGATAATCATTACTTATCATCAGAAGGTAAAATAGTCTACATTATTTAATGCAAAAATCCATAATATACTCAATAACAAAGACAATTTGTGTTGATTGTTTTCATAACAGAAGATGAGTCCTAAATCACACTTTAGGAGAAAGAAAGTAAAAGGAAAAAAAAAAAAAAAAAAAATCAAGGATGTGTGCAGAATCCAGGATATATCACAGTTTAGGAAACCAAGTCTATCAATAAATTTGAGATGATCTTTCTTAACATTGGTGTTGTGACTGGGTCCATCACCCTTAAGCTGATATAGCAAGTAAATTGTGCTCAAGATGTTTGCAGGTCAGCTGAAAATTTGTTCGAAGTTCACCTTCAGAAGCGATAGATTTTAGGCGTTTCACACTTATTTTGCATCAATTAAAGGCTCAGACATCTCACACTAACCGAAGTCTTTAAGCTTTGATTTCCAGTGGCTTAGCTAGGTCAGGTGGACTGAGTGGTTTAACAAAGATTCTGGAGTTATGGACCCAAGTTCCTTAGATCTGTCGTCTCTTCCGTAGGAGTCTAGCATGCTTTGCTAGATCAGCATAATATTTCAACAGGTGATCATTTAGATTTAGATCGTTTTCTCCATTTCATCGGAGCTATCTTGTGTTTTCCATTCACAAACCTGATCAGAATCGCTGGTTTATCCAAATTCTCTCAGAATAAGAAGTAGATGAAAGACCTCAATAGTATTTAGATCCAAGGAAATCCCTTTACACGTGAATATCAAGTTATGTTTTTTTTTTACTATTTCCCCACTTGAAAAGGGTAAGAGACATCCACCCAAAAATGTAGCAGGATTTCAGTCATAAAAGGACAAGTTTCCAATCTTCACATTTTATTTCCATTTGGCAGATGATCAACCGCTGTGACATTTCATTTCACCACATTTTTTGGTTTGTCATTGAGTTGGAAATTATGAGCCTTTAACAGTAGCTGAAAAACCTTTAAATCAGAAAACACAAATCAAATAGTCTCTTAATTTCAACAATGTCCACAGGAATGAAGTGACCAGTCCATTTCTAGAAGTTGATTTTATCTTAGAGTTCCAATCCTTACCGACTGCCTCTTTGGTGTTTGCAGATGTCTTTTTTTTCGTCTCTTGAACTTCCACTGCAAAGTCCACTGAACACCAGCTGCTCTGAATGATTGTTGAGCTTCCTGTCTTCCATGAAGATGTGCGTCACCTTTATTTGTCCCACCAACACACACAGGCCTCTGCGTGTTGGTTCCTCACAAGAAACAGCTTGGTGCAGGTCATCAATCAATCACAGCTGTGCTCCACCCAGCAACTCTGGTGTTGAAAACTGATTACCAGTTTTGAACATCAGAAACAAAAACTTTTACTTGTTACTTTGGTATGGTGGAGGCATGCAGTGAGACGGTTACTGGCAAGAAGACATACGTCAGACGATGTTGGGAACTGCAGCACTGAGGAGACGTCAGGTATGAAGGTACCACTGAAGGACACTCAGAAACAATTAATTAAATATCTTCTTGTTAGCAATTTAAACAATTTAATATCCATCATGAGTTGTTTTCATCCGCTTTCATTCACCTGAACACATTTCAATGAGTTGCTGTGCCTTATGGTACAAGGCATCACAGCAGCGCCGGGTGCTGTATTGTATTTCCCAAGCGCTGCTTGCATATATTCAGACTGAAACTTTGCTCTAGATTATTGGGGTAAACAAACTTTTGTTTGCTTTAAGCAAACCAAATGTGTCCGGTCTGAATACACACTTAGTAAGTTCAGCTCTCTGGCCTCTGACTGACTGCTGTAACAGTCTGTTTCTGTCACCTACAGAATGGTAACCGGTTTTGTAAATTCCTTAGACTTCAAGAAAATACAATCAGACAAAAAACTGTTTGTAGCATTAGAAAAAAAAGAAGTAAGGTTAAAGAAAAATACCCACGAAATTGCAAAAGATGAACTTCAATACCGCTAGGGACCAGTGTATTTCTGACCATTGAGTATGAAGAGTCAGTTTGAGTCAAACACCACCACAAATACATTTCTTGAAAATACTAAGCAATGTTTCTTAAAAGTAATGCTGAAAACAACCAGATTCTTGATCTAGTTTCAGATTCATGTGAGTGTGACGCTCAAACCACCTTCTGTTTTCCTCCAGTCTGCAATCTGGCTCCTCGTCCTCCTCGCCGGCTTTGCTCATCTTTCTTCGGGGACCTCTGTTGTTGCCTCACCTTTTGCTTTTTGCCGTCTGTTCTGCTCCTCCCGCTGGCTCGCGTACCCCCAGCAGCACTGACTGGCTGACAGCTTTTGTCAGTTATTCCCTTCACAGCTGCTCCGTCAAAACAATTAAATCACGGTAAAAAGGCAGAAATTGTAACTACCGTAAATTGTCCAATAGGTGTCCCGGTGCTTAGATATTAAAGAAATCCTTCTGATGCCGTGGAGTTTTTGGAAGACCAGCTATTATTCTCTCTGCAGACTGAACGATAATGGATAAACAAGTTTTATTTAGCAGTGAAACAAGGGTGCATATATGTCGTCGGGGTTCAATAAAACCCCTTTGACCCTTTGAGGAGAGGGTTTTAAATGACCTTTCCATGTTTATTCCACCCCTTACACCCTCCTCTGGTCTCCAAGAAGATCGACATGGAGACAAACGGGCAAAATACTCACAAAGAAACTTTGTTTAGCCTTTTTGTTCATCGACGTCATCAAGGTACGTCCTGTTCGATAAGGAGAGATCTTGAAAGTGAGATAATTGTGAAGCCTAAGTGAGAAGCCTTTTGCCGTTGGGCTCTAGGCCAGAGACGTCTTATATGCTAATGATGACCTGAACCAATGAGACAGGAGAAGAACAGGACGGAAGTCAGGAAAGCGGATAAACAAACGTCATTGAGTTTAAAGGCAGGAATTTGATTGTCATTGGCTGTGAAGAAAGTAATTGAAATTGGGTCAAAGCGTCACAACGATCCCCGGCTGTAGGCGGGCAGCACAGATGGTACAAAAAGAGGACTAGCGTCCGGAAAAATGTAGGCGGGTCAATGTACAGAAAAATGGCAACTAATGGAGACTGTTGTCTATTTGTCACGACTTTCCGATGTTTACTGGAACCGCCCATCAAGAAAAGATACGCCACTGCTATGGAGCAAGGAAATTCTTCAGTTAGCGTGGGATTATGAGGGGCTGTCTGGTAGCAGGAGAGAGTGTAAACAAAGAAATCCTCAGACATCAACAGAGGGTTACTTCCGCACCCATAGCCCCACCCACAACCCAGAGACGAATTTCTACAATGAGTTTCTGCCACTCTGGAAAAGTATGTCTTTGACTTTTTGTGGCTTTGGATAAAACCTGTATAATCACAATTGAAAGACCATTGGAAATTGTTTTACAGTAAATATTTTGGGGGTGGGGCTTGAAATCAGGAGACGGAAAAGAAAAAGGGTAGTTGGTCTGATTTTGGGAAAATGGCAATAATAGAGATTGTCACAAGTTCAAATAATTTTTTGGTTTGGCTTCAAAACAATTCAAGTAAGTAAGCACATTTGAGTCATTTTGATTAATTAATGTGTGTTTATTTAAAGTAATAAAAATACAGAAAAATTATATTTAAAGATGTATCAAATCAATGTAAAACAGTCAATTTGATTCAGAAATTAATGAAGAAAACAATGATATCTTCTCGACATTAGAATTACTTTATATTAACACTTATACATATGACACATTTATTACATGAAATTTGAGTGTCAAACAAAGTTTAATTAATTAGAAAAGAAGTGGGATGAAGCACATTTATGTAGTCCCACCCCTGTTACGTTATGCTTTTTGTTTGTTTTTTTTCCACATAGTAATCCTTTGTCTGAGTCTTAAAATCTATTTAATCTTTGTCATACTTTTGTAAGCCAAAAGTGTTGATTGTTTATCAAGTAACAAAACTGAAATGTTCATTTATTATCATCAGAGGATATTCAGTAAACTTCTTTTTTTGTAAATGAACTGTACCATCGTGTCAAGAGCCACTTCGATAATCTTTTGAAATATTTAAAAAGTATTTCCGGTGGTCTTTTACCGTAATTATGATTATGCTATATTCAGCCAAAATAATAATAAAAAAGTGTTTTTTGCTGCAGAGCGGCAGGAGAAATTCACCCTAACTTTCCTTCGCTTCCCAGTTACTGAGAGCTCTCTGTTTACACTCTAGCTTACAGCCAATCGCAACCCAACTTGCTCCTGATTCACAACCAATTCCATAAAAACATACTCCAAAACACAATTGTAATTCAAAAACACATTTAATTAAAGTGAGTCTTTAATATACTAACTTGAGTGCATAATTTATTTTCCAAAAATCCTTTTTTGTTGCATTACTTTAAGCCGACGTCTTTGTCCGCCTGCAACGATGTCCAGAAGTGCCAACATTTCTCCTGCATGTGACCACAGCTGAACAGCAGCACGCTTCCAAACTATCAAGTAAAAGATGACAGCATTGTCAAGCTTTGTTTTTTCCCGAGCACATAAAGCAGACGAGACACTTTCCAGGCTTCAAAGACAAAGTGTTGCCCGGTTCCTGTGGGAGATGAGACAGCATCATTATTCATCGTTGGAGACTGTTGTGTAACTCAAGGCCATCCTGCCTGGGCAGATATATCGTTGGTCAGGGACTGCAAAGAGGTACACAAGGAAGGGAAGATGAGGTTTCCAGCTCTCTGCTTTTTTTTTCCTTTTTAATACTTAAACCATAACAAGGTGGTAACCAGCCTTCTTTGCCCCTGACTTTCCTATGAGCCTCCAGTCAGCTGCCTAGTGGGATAACAGCCTGGGGAGTGTGTCATATTGGAGGAAATAACCTGGGCAAATCGATGGACTGTTTTCTGAAACGCCAATCAGAGTCTGAGCAGAGAGCAATTTGGATCACCCCGAGTTGTCTGCACTGTGAGGTGTGAATCCAAGGTCAAACCTTTTAGAAATCCATTGTCACCCGGAGCGTTGCAGTTCAGAAGATGTCAGGAAAGAAAGCCTGCCTAATGGAAGATGAAAGCATTGTGCTGACCTTTTGTTTTACACTTTTTCTGCTAGTTTACCAAGCTGTCAGGGTGTACGTCTCAGCGTCAGGGCCATTATTGCCCGACACGGAAACGGCGATTCTGCTTTCATATCCCATCTTACGAGAGCGTCGGTTTCACTTTAAGCCGGGGCCATTTTTGGCTTTCACTTGCGCAGTGTGGTGCATTCCGGCGCACATCGCAAGACGAAAAAAGGCCTCTTTTGTCATTTCTCTGAGTTTCCATGAAATACTGAGCCCATATTCAGGTATAAGGTCTTTATTAGGAGGCCGCAACAGCTGCAGACACCCCGTAGCCAGTTTATCCACCTTTTATTGATGTTTCTCTCATGCAGTGAGCTGAATCTGAGAACCTCTTGTTTTCAGATACGATATGAAAAGGTACAAGTCAATTTCCTGTATTTTCCAGCCAGAGCTCCGAGCTGCAACAGCATATAAAGATCAGCATGCAGCATCTGTGCGGGCGTTGTGTGGAGCCTCATATGAGTTGGGGAGAGTCATAAAAGCTGTTTTTTATGATAATTCAGTTGTTTTTTTTGTGTTTTAGTTCCCAATTTATTCACATTTTTTGGTGACAATGCAAAAAAGTATACATATTTAAAATAAAATGATTCATCAATGGGGTAAAAACTTTATATAAGTAGATTTTTTGCGAGATGAAACCTTTAAAAACCGCAACGCTATTATTTAAAAAAAAAATGTAAATTGGGATTTTCTAAGTTTACTCTTTTTTGATTCATTGTGCAGCTTGTGCATCTACCAATAGCAGTTTCTGTCATTCTTTGTCTAGTTCGTATAGTCTTGCAATAGTTTTCCAGGCTACACCTATGCGCAACCCCCCATGATTGATCTGCAAGCAGAAAGCTAATTGTTGAGTGGTCTGGGAAAAAAAAGCCCTAAGTAATCAATACAACTGAACAAGACATCACTCAAATTTCAAATTGGTTTCAGAATACATAAAGAAAAAAAAAACTCAAATAAATATTATTTTTAAAATATATACATTTAAAGCAAATTTCATATGAATGTATGTATGTATTATTTTTTTAACATGTACACTAAAAATATATCATTTAAGTTGTGTACAGTACCGCAAAACAAATCACAGGACTTGCTGTTAAGTCGTATTTATTTAACATATTTTTGGACCTTTTTATGGAAAAAAAAAAACAGACTGATGATGCCGCTAACTGCGCTTTGATAGTAAAAAAAAAATATTCTGACACCAGTACACGTTAGCCATGTTAGCTTAATACCTGTTACCATCAAAATGGTTTGCAGCATGTTAAAAACAAACTGATTCCACTAAAACAAACATTACACTGACTCCCAACTTTATTAGTAAGACAAACGAAAACTCAGTACGACACCGCTACACGTTAGCATATTAATAATAGCTTTAAAGACCAAGCTAGTTTCCAACATGTAAAAAAGACTGATACGACTAAGCTGAGATTGCAGTGATTAAGCTAACCGCTAACCTAGTAAGTATCACGAAAAAACCAGTATGACACTACATGTTAGCCACATTAGCTTATGAACAATTCCTGTTACCAGCTTTGATTGCAGCATGTGAAAGATAAACTGATGCCACTAAAACAAACATCACTGTGACTACGCTAACTCCCAACCTTATTAGCAACACACACACAAAACACAGTCCGACACAGCTACACGTTAGCAAGTAATTATTAATAGCTAATAATAAATAGTAATAGATGTAACTACAAGCTAGTTTTCAACATGTAGAAAACAGACATTTAAAACTGTGACAAGGCTAACTCGAAGCTGCTAAAAATCCTTTTAAAAAATCCACTTTGTATATATTCTTATGAACAACTCCACTTGTGTGTTTCCTATTGATGATTGTTGGAGCATTTTGGATAGTGTGACTTTCGTAGACTACAAAGCCGCACCACTTGATGGATTGTTGGAGCATTATGGGTAACGAGGGTTAGACCCCTGGTGGACTGAAACATACTTCAACATAAAGAAATGAACGAGTGAGAGTTTAAAATGTTATGGGCCACAATTAAACAATGGTGAGTTCAATTTATCTGATCAAAGATAGAAGAGACAACATAAAGAACAAATCAGTTCTCCAGAAAAGTTCCCATAAACTCCATTGGTTCCTCTTGGCATTCTGGGTAGTGTAGTCCTATCACATGATCAGACTATTCTGTTTTGCTATGTGACCTACAATAAAGTGCACCTTATGGTCTGAATTTTACTTATTCATACATTATTTGTGCAATAAATATAAATATCTGTTTCAGTGGGGGCTAGCGGTGTAGACACTTATTCTGGCAACAACCTTTGTGACATAATGTTCTATTCTAGATCATCCAGTCTCTAGAGTTTGTAGATTAATAGGAGGACAACCTGATAGTAAAAGTCTAAATCCTCCTTATCCATAAGCAACTAATACACGGTCTGCATTATGTAACATTTTTGACCAGAAGCCATGTTTTTATTTAAATTCAGCCTTGTAGGTTTTCATCTCTGACCTGCTCTTGTATATTTGATGGCATTAAGTACGACATGCGAACACGCAAAGGTTAAACGCTTAGCCTAATGAAGAGCAAAATCTTATCTGCGCTTCACCTCTAAAAAGCATAAAGATGCCTGTTAACAGCTCATTTGGCGGTTGTACTAATTGACATTAATAAATGGCCATTTGTGTCTGAGTTGGAGGAGTACTTACTCTGGGAATATGGCCTACAATTAGCACTTTGCCGTCTTCTTTTTTTTTCTTTTTACACTGGACCATAAACAGTGAGCAAAGCAAGCTACTCACCAAATTAAAACACTAAGTCACTTTGAATGCTTTACAGTATGATTAATATTTGCAGTTTGCTCTGTACATCGTTATGCTCAAAATAGATATTTTTCTCCCAGAATGCCTTCAACATCTTTGATAAGTCCTTGTGGCGGAGAGTCGTTGTGTGTAAAAATATTCATATATATCCATTTATACACTCAATGGCCACTTTATTAGGTACACGTTGCCTTCAGTTTTGCCTTAATCCTTGGTGGCAAAGATTCACAAAAGTACTAGAAATATGACATGATAGCATCATGCACTGTGATGCTAATTTCTCATTCCACTACATCAAGTGCAGGGGTCTGCAACCTGCGGCTCCGGAGCCACACGCGGCTCTCTGGCTGAAGAATAATAAAATAGTAAATAAAAATTTAAAAAAGTGGAGATTAGCTATTATTTTAGCAACATGCTAACGTTTTGGGCTGATGTGTTACCTAATGGAGTTTTTAGGCTAATTTAGAATTTCAGCTTCTATTTTAGCAACAAGCTAACGTTTTTGGCTAAGTTTTCTGATAAAGTTTATGCTAATTTGGAGTTTAGCTAATATTTTAGTAAAATGCTGTTGTTTTCATCTGATTTTTTATCTACTAAAATTTTTTTTTGGATAATTTGGAATTTAGCTTCTATTTTAACAACATACTAACGTTTTTAACTAAGTTAGTTTTCTGATAAATTTTAGGCTATTTTAGAGTTCAGCTAGTAATTAAGCAACAAGCTAGCTTTTTTTGGCAGATTTGGCTTCTAATTCGTTTTTTATGCTAATTTGGAGTTTAGCTAATATTTTAGCTATATGCTAACATTTTTAGCCAATTTGTTATCTACTGGAGGTTTTAGGATAATTTTGAGTTTAGCTTTAAATTCAGCAACATGCTAAAATTTTTAGATGATTTAATTTACAGAGAAATGTTATGCTAATTTGAAGTTCAGCTAGTAATTAAGCAACAAGCTTGTTTTTTTTGCTAGTAAAGTTAAAAATGTAAAGAAAAAATACCTTTTTGACAGATGCTAGTTTCTTTATATATATATCAAATCAAATCAAACTTTATTTATATAGCACTTTTCATATAAAAATAACACAAAGTGCTTTACACTAAAACAAAAGAAACAATAGATAGTATAAAAGCAAGCATAAAAGTTAAAAATAAAACAGGGTCCAATAGCCCCCAAACCCGCAACCCCAAGCCACCCCCTCACCCACCCTCACCCCCCCTCTACTTCCCACTCCATAGGATATTTATATATATATATATATATAATATATATATATATATAATTTTTTTTTTTTTTTTTTTTTTTTGCTTTTTTTCATGTCAAAAATAGACATTATTCACATTTATTTAAAAAAATCAAAAAGACTGTTATGAATGCAAATCCAAATTTGCTAAAGGCTAACTTATGTCAATGCGGCTCCTTCAAGGTTTGGATCAGTAGAAAACGAGCCCAAATGGCTCTTTTACTGTTAAAGGTTGCCGACCTCTGCTCTAGTGGGTTGAGATCTGGTGACTGTGGACACCATCAGAGTCCAGTGAACTTAATGTCATGTTCAAGAAACCAGTCTGAGATGATTCCATCTTTACGACATGGCGCCTTATCCTGCTGGAAGTAGCCAATAGAAGATGTGGTCAATAAAGGACATGGTTGGTAACAATCAGTTGGTACCAAGAGGCCCAAAGTAAGTCAAGAAAATCGCCCTACCAATACACCAAGCAGCGTTTTTCCGACTTTCCGTTGTCCAGTTTTGGTCCTGAGCGAATACTATGGCCAATCTCTCACCTTTGGCATCAATAAGGCATTTCCATCCACAGAATTGTTGCTCTCTGGATATTTTCTCTTTTTCCGACCATTCTCTGTAAACCCTAGAGATGGTTGTGGGTTAAAATCCCAGTAGATCCGCAGTTTCTGAAATACTCAGTCTGGCACCAACAAACATGTCAAACTCAAAATCACTTAAATCACATTTTTATCCCATTTTGATGCTTGGTTTGAACTGTAGCAGATTGTGCATTGAGTCACTGCCACGGGATTGGCTGTTTACAGTCAATTGAACAGGTGGGCTTTTGAATTTGAATTTCCTACTTATTGACATCCTTTATTCTGTGAAGTTAACTTTTTTTAATTTAAATTTTCTCTTTCTGTCCGTCAACTTGAACTCTTTATAAATCAAGAGGTTATTTTGTCTCAACGTTTTTTACCTTGAATGGTCACTGACAATATGAGGCAAAGATCGATGGCCATCATCGAGCGGATTTATGTTGAACTGAAAACGCTTTGATTTCCCCGAGACCTTTGGTGCAAACATTACTGCAGTCATTGGATGTGCGGGGCCTCATATCAGGGTGGCCATTCATTGCGAGTAATTGCTTCATCTGGCCATCATTGGCTTTTGTGTGCTCATGTGATGAGGAAACGAGCAAAAACCAGGGATAATCGTACATGCCCGGGCATGCTTCGAAGCAAAGGACGTTTGAGAGTGTCGTTAGGGCTGCATAACATCAAGTCAATGTCCTTTCCATTTGTCAGATCCTTTTAAAAAAGTGTAGTTTTCTTGTTTTAGGGAAGGAAAGATTAAGACTTTTGACTTTTGATTAAGACTTCTGTAAATATAGACACACATTTATTTATCTATTTAAATATATCTGGTCCATGTGTTCAAAGGAGGCAATGCCTCACCTGCCATCATGTAAACTAATGGTAAAATAAATATCCCCTGATCTGTGCTAATATTGGAAATTATGTGTAATTCTAATCCTTTTTAGGGGTTTTATACTCAAAATCTCAACATTTTGTGCATTTCCTGTTTATCTGATCTATTAGGTAAATATTTAAACAAAAACAAGCCTCACTTATCGTTTGTGTATTTACCAATAATGACATGATTCAACAGTTTTACTAATCTATGACATGGAATTGCATCTCCTGAGTTCATCTGTACACATATCCTACAGGTTTAAACACAAATACATTTCAGTTTTAAATGAGTTCTTATTGCTTGTTTTCTAAACACATCCACACCCCTGGAGATCACTCTTGTTTCAAACAAATATGTTTGTACCTCTGTGTATCACAAGAGCAGTTAGAAAACATCTTAAGATAATTATATACGCCTAATATCTATTGTTTCTGTTTTATTTGTATATGTATCTGCTAAATTCATGTAAATATAAATATATTTCAAATATGTCATGTTAACTCAGTCAAACATTGCTTACAGCCTTGTGTCTTAAAGCAACAGTAATACGTTTTTTCATGAGTAATTAAAATATTGGCATGATTTAGATACTTTTTTAACTCCCAGAGCCAAAAAATAGACTTGTCTTAAATATATGATCAATAGGAGTGACGGGCTCACTCCTGAGAAACTTCATACATTTATTATTTTATTATTTTCCAACAGCCCAATCGTGTACAGCGCCTCCTACTGGAAGAAGGGCAGCTCTGTCTTGGGCTGCCGGTTGGAATCCGTCAGACTCAAGCAACATCCACACGGGACCATGAAACCCATGGATGGATGGAAATTGAAATTATTTATATTTAATCATCATTTTTACCTTTATTTGGAACAGGAGATCAGAATCAACTAAAGTGATTAAAATAAACATAAAGATTCAGATGGAAAGAAATTTTGTTTGTCAACCTTCTGGTTAAGTTCATCAGTAACACAAAAATGATAAAAATCACTTCTGTTTTGGATTGTGTCACAGCAAAACCTGAATATTCTCTCTACGGTTTTCTATCCTCAAAATTCTTATGTTCTAAGCATTACATATTGCTGCGAAGAAAAAAGTTGTTTTTTCCGTGGCAGAATCAGCTGATTCACATGGATTCCATCCGTCTTTCATCAGCGCAAGGCTGCAAAAATAAGATGGAGTTTTGTTCATTTCATTTTGTTGTTGTTTTTGTTAATTCATTTTTTCAGAAGTTATGTCAGTGAACAGAACTTCAGTCTCAGTTTTTTGAACGGAAAAAAGCTGTCGCTAGTTTTATTTTGAAAACAGGAAGTTCACCTTCACGAAGATGTGTTCACTTCCAGGTGGCGGTACCGCGGCTCTTTCTGCTTCAATTTAGTTCGTAAGCTTAAAATACAAAATTAATCTGCATTTCAGAGCAAAAATACATCGTCCCCAGATAATATTTTAATAATAATGTAATACTCTCACTTCATTCTTACTGTTCAACAAGCTATTTTCTCCACTTAGGGTCAGAAGAGGTCATCTTTTTCATTCATTTCTTCTGTGTTTTCCCTGAATCCTTGATCTGTTGATCATCTTTGTGAACAGTTCTTTGTTTGTATCCTCCAAATTTTTTTAGTCTACAAAAGAGAAACTCAAAAGATTCACTGTAAAGGTACTTCACTATTTATTTATTTATTTTTTTTTGGTGCAATTTTGGATGTTTTTTTGCTCCTCCATCTCAATGGACTGTAGAGAACTATTCATTCCGTCTCCTCTGTACAGAATGCATTCAGACTGCTGAATATTATATTATTTGTAAGTTGTGTGACGATCTTTGTTTTCATTCTATAACACTCAACTGATTTTTCTATAGAAGTTTGAACTTTTCAGAAATTAAATAAGAGCAAAAAATGTGAAAAGAGCGTGAAAAGTTTTCCAGTCTTAATGTTATGTTTTAGGTGTGTTTCTCCTTTTGTTTGTGGTTCACCTTTTCTTTTCTTCCTCTGTGCAGGCTGACTGTGGCTCCGCCCAGCTGATCTCCACCCTCCCCTGATCTCTGTGGAGGAGTCCACAGCTGTCTGCACTTAGTTGATTTAGTTTGCTCTCTATTTAAGCTGAGGTCCTCCTGTGTTTGGTGTTGGTTCGTTTTGTATGTTTCCCCCTTGCACTTCTGAGCGTTTTTGGTTTCTATATTTTTGCATCTCATTTAGTTTTCCCTCTGTTGAGGTGATTTTTTGTTATTAAATGCTACTTTTGTTCATTTTTAAATTTGTTTGATCCCTGCATCTGGGTCTCTGTCTCCTGATCAGTGACACTTAAAACACAGAATAAATAGTTTGAAAAAAGATGACTACTTCCAAATTTTTGCAAATTGTGGATTTTTTTTTTTTTTACGGACAAGGAACTTCTGTAACTTTTTTCCTGCTTTGTTTTTTTATCTTTGTGTGTGTGTGTATTTGTGTTTGTTAAATACATAACTTCACATATGTTCAGTCATAGTATGTATTTAGATATGTGTGTATATATAATTTTATTTTTATTTAATGCACATATTAAATTGTATGTACTTTATATGTTATTTTTATTTTTCTCCTTTATTTGAGTACTTTATTCTAGTATATAAATACTTGCACTATACTAATTTTTGTATATTGTCAAATTGGTTTCTTTTTTTCACATTTATGTGTTTTTTGGGTTTTGTTGTTAAAATTCAATGTTATTTGTGGACAAATAAGAATCTGCTGATATGCAGTAATTCAGTTACTGCATCACAGTTAAAGTTTTTATGGTCACACACCCATAAACGTTCATCATTCAGGGTCAAAGTGCAGCACTATACTGCACAATACTTTATAATATCCTGTAGTTCTCTTCATCGGAACGTGTTCTTATCTTCACACATGACACATTGTTTTACTGGAAACACTTAAAGACAGCTGAGGCAAAAAAGTTATGAACAAACTACTGAAATAAAATGTAGCTTTAACTAGTTAACAAATTCAAAATGTACACCGATTTATTGTTTTTGTCTTTACATCCCAGCCTTTGTATTTAAGCAAAAAGACCTCATTTGATTATGAAAAATAGTCGAGTATGAGGCATAAAAGTGAGGAACATATTTTCACACCATTTAATATTTCATCCATGCAATGTCCGAGTCAAATAGACAACTCAACTAGAGAGAAATCAAAATCTGGCTCTGCTTGTGGTCTGTGTAGGCCACATTGGCTGAAGTCAAAACAAATATAATTTTACCCATGGCCAGCTGTCAGGAAGAAGCAGCAGTGTGTGTCAAGGAAGACCATGATTTGTTTTCCTCAACTTTTCTAGTTTGATTTTACTCAGGAAAAACTCTCCACTTTCTAGTTAAGTTTGGCTAACAAGAGAAAGTTTTAGTGGAATTTGGTGTTTGTGTCCATCAATGTTACTCATACAGCTAGGAATTTATTTCTGTGTTTCTACGGCTACCAAAAGTCAATTAATTTCATTACAGACCATTTCTTTTGTTAATATTTTAATCAAATGTTGACATGCTAGTTCTTTCATTTTGTTTATTTTTTAATTCATTTTAGAGGTTTTTCATTTCATTTTCATCATTATTGTTTTAAAGAATTAACCCATACCCTGAAAGGGATACTGTAGGTTACAAAAAAATGGAAGTTCAGGATGAAAACAATTGGATTGATCCTCCGTGTACTAAAGCTGAGTCCCTGATTGGTTGAGGTAAAGCGGCAACCTCACCAATGTTCTGATATTTGAACTCGCTGCAGGACGTCAGATGACATCTGCACCATTTGAGAGTCGACTCTTTCAACTCCCTACCAGGAAACGATTATTAAAATCGATGCTTTCGAGCACGACCCATCACTGATAAATACATGTTAAAGTGAAAGGGTCCCAGGATTGAGCCCTGAGGAACACCTAGGGTTTACGGCATACAAGGAAAACCACCCTGAGCAAAAAGCGTTCAAGGGACCATTTCTGATTTTTAAAAAAAGTTAACGTGCATATATGTACTATTCAGTTGCATTTAAAACTCATGTACATGTACTGTAAACCCTGACTTTAGCTGTAATAACAATTTTGAGTAATCATTCATTAGAATTTTTAGTTTGGTGTCGTTACTTAAATAAATGTGTTGTTTGACACATTAAAGATTATTATTAAGTGTTACTAATTATATTATGTAGAGATCACTACTGTTCTTTAGTTCCTGCAAGAGTGGGCGGAGCTTATATCAAAACTGTGTTTGATGGAAACTGGCTCTAATTCTGCCCTTTATTAATTAGCAACGTCTTGGTCCTCCTCTTTACAATTTTTTCATCAGCATCAGAATTTGCATTAAGCTGAGTAAAATTTTATATATTTATTGTTCATAAAAGTTGCTTTTAAATCCTATTTTTTTTCCCCAGAGTTTGAAAGCGCTGGTTGTTAGCCAAAAATGGGCTATAAATAAGTATTGTTTTTTTGTTTTTCTTGATGTTAAAAATGTTTTCTCCTTTGGGATTTTGAGCTAATTTTGTTGTAGTGACCAAACCATTCCCAACTATCGTCCATCGTCATTGTCCAAATCATTTCTGGTTTCATAGGACATTCTCTGCACTCTGTTTCAAAAAGTTGTGTACAGGTTTTTTAATGTATTAAAATAGTCTGAGTTCGTACGGACTTTGCCACTAAAAGTGAAGGAACAAATAATTAGTCAATTATTAAAATTAAGGATTTTAGTGTCTTTCGCAAGCACATGTTAGAAGCAACTGGATAGCTTAGTTGGTTAGATAAAGGACTGGCATGCAATTACTGAGGGTTTGATTCCCACCTAACGAATGTAATTTTTTGAAAACATAATGTACTTATGATTATAAGTTATGACTACATATTTCATTAAGTAAACTTTACCACCATAATTTCCTTTTGACAAATGTATTAACGTATTGTTTTAAGTTCATTGAACTAAACTTCTCTAGTTTTGGATCTATGTAAAAACTTAGGGCAATCTGTTTCAACGCACTGATTTAGTAAACTCAACTAGTCTGGGCTAAGAGTGTACGCAAGATTCTCTGACCAAATAAATACACGGTATCCCTTTTAATTAACGGAATTGCCAACTGTTTGAAACTCCATCATAAAAGAAAAACTGAAAATTGCTGTATGTGACATGAAATCTTTCATATATTGAAATAGAGCGAAAACAAGGTCCACTCGACAGGTGGACACCTTGGATCTAAAGTCTTAAGATTTGATCAGAAGCTGTAAAACGGAAAGGACAGATGCAGGTAGAGGAGAGGAGGAGTGCCGGGGAGAGCATTAGCACCGAGCTGCTGATGAACCTTCAGTGTTTTATCATTGAAAAAGGACATGAGGGAATTGCAACAAGTATCTGAATGAAAATGAGGTGGCAAAGAGTCAGGAGGTTGGGTTGCTCGCTTGAGCAGAGAGAACAGAGACTTAGAATTACCCTTGTTAGAACTGATTAACACAGAGTAGTAATTAGATTTAGAATGAGCCATACAGTCCTTTGAGGTGTAATAGATTATCTTTGTCCAAGTCCTTGTGGATGGCTGGGCCGGATCCTTCGTGAAGCCTTTCGAGCGCTGACAATCCGCTGTAAATCGGAGACAAATTTGGACCAAATAAGTATTCATTCATCTGCCTTGACTTCCATGCGGTGTGGCAACTGTGACAGTTACAAATGTTTACAAAACAAGTCATTCAAGTCATTGTCCTCAATATTGCGGAAGGAGATAATATGAGAAGTGTCGGTTTCATCGAGGAGGAAGCGGAATACCGAATGACATGAGGAAGTGATCAGTGATGGGAAGTCCTACTGCTATACAGTTAGAAGGTGATGCACCAAAACAGCAGAGTGAGGAGTGGAAGAGTCCAACGCTGTCGAGTCTCTTATGAAAGCTGACACTTCCAAGAAGGATATTTTTTGGTGAGAGGTGAGTAAGGAGCGCTGAAAAAGTCCCTAAAATGTTAGAACGATGGTGGAGGTTGCCCAGACAGCTGGTAGATCATTGACTGCCGCTTGTTTGCTCCAGAGCGGAAACTGAGTTGATTGAAGTTGACGGGAAGATTTTTGCATGTGGAAGTGGTGCTAGCAGACGAGCGAGGCTGGCTAACACGCTTGTCAAAAGTCACGGTCTTATATTGGGGGCAACGAAGGAAGTCAGACCGGAATGAAAAGTTTGCTGTAGGTACGTCCCAGTAAACATCAAGGCTGGACCCCTACGGTGAATGATAGAAGATACCTGCAGGGAGCCTGAAAACATACGCAAAAAAAAATTATATTCATTGAATTCTTCCATGAAACAACAAAAAAATAAAATGAATCACATAACCCAGATACTGGCAATGTTTTCTTGTTCGATGTTGGGAAGTAGGGGCAGGCTTACTCCTGAACTACTCCCTCTCTGTAGGATCTATGCCCTATACATCCCTGAAATAACGCAACATGGTTTGTTTATTGTATTTTTGAAGTTAATCTTCTTTTATAACCAGTTTGTTCTGAATTATTTTCCAAGAAAATCTTTTAGACTAAATGTAGCAAAAAAAAAGTGTGTTATGGAGTGTATTATAGCATTTTAAGCTAATTTGTACCTTTAGTGACTTTAGTGACTAAAGAAAAGTTAATGGTAAAAAGAAAAGTAAAATCAAATAGGAGCACATACAGAACGAAACAGCTGAGTAAATTCATCAAATGTAGTAGCAACAATTAAGTAAAAGGTAACAAAGTAGTAAGAAAAAAAAGATAGATAAAATAGACGTGACAGAAAAACCAAAAAAAAAAAAAAAAGCAGAGTTGTTCTATGGTTGAGTGGTAATAAAATGTTTGATCCAGTGGTGATAACCAAATCTAGTTAGATTGTCCTGAGGGGGAATTATGTGGCATGAAGGGATGAAATACATAAAAATCTTCTGCTGTTTGGGGTCATAAGCTCAAATATTATAGCAAATATAATAATTGTGTTCATATCCAGCTGTCAGAAAGAAACTTTGAGTGGAATTTGATGTTTGCGACCATCACAGGTACTTAGATAGCAGGGAATTCAACTTTATCTGCAATTGTCTATCCAATTATTCTTATTATCTTCAACCCTCATCTTTTAATTCATCTAATACTCAACTTTATAGAGTATTTTTAGATAAAACTGCAGCAGAAACAAATTCAAGTTATTTAATATATATATATAGGTGAATAGATAAAGATATCAAACATCTTAAAAGTAATAAAACCAAATGAAAAGTCTCATTCTTTGTCAAAGGCCTGATTGTGATTAATGGGCTTTAAGAGGTATTTCTATAATTGGACCGAGTAGGTGCTTGATGAACCGTGTTCCAGCTTTCTGCACAAACCCAAACGTGTTTTCTTGGTAATTCCAGAAAAAAGCTAATCAGTGGTCCTAAAGCAGCAGACTGTAATGAGACAGGAAAAACCGTCAAAGGGTATAGCAGGGCAAGATCAGTTAAAGATTAAAAAACAAATTACATTTTTTTAAAAGAAATTAGTCTAGAAAAGCAGTTAGTGGAGGGAAGCCAATATAAGGGTAATGTGGTCCACGAGGAGCAGCTTTTTGAACCAGCTGTAGATGGGAGGGAAAGAATGTTTTTCTAGTCCTAAAAATATCACCTTTGTTTTCTTATCTTTTTATTAAAAAAAGTGTTTATATACATATATATACATATATAATTGCTCAGAATATTGCCAAAAGAAAAAAAAAAAAGTTGTCCTAAAACCAAGCCCTGTGGAACACCATAAGACTCATTTTCATTGGGTCATGCTTCATTAAAATGCTTCATGGTTTCATATATATATATATATATATATATATATGTATGTATATATGTATATATATGTATATATGTATATGTGTGTGTGTGTGTTGTGCTTTTAGCTTTTAAATGTTTAGTTACAAACATTAGCATAAAGAAAGCTAATTTGTTAGTTAGCATTTCTTCAAAAGTCAAAACCAACTTTTTCTTCACATATTGGTGTGTAACTTATGTATTTTACTTGAAAATACAATTTCTCAAGGTTTTCACTATTTTATTAACAACATTCAAGCTGATGAAACGTTCCAAAAAACCTGATAACAATGGAGCTTTAGCTAGCGTTTAATTTTTTTCGATTACCCTAACTCTTCAACCGTTTATGTAATTAATGTTTCTGAAAAAAGAGGCTTTGTTCTGATATACAATACTTTAAAGTAGCAAAGTGCTTACTCAATCATTGGAAATCTGTTGACACTGATGAGAAGAAAAGCTGCTTTGTGCCATCATGCAACACTTCACTAACGAATAGTAAAAAAAACCCCAACAACTTTCTCTTTCTCAGTTGATTTACGTTGATCGTATTAATGGTTAAAGAGTCACGCTAGGTCAAAGAGTTCATTATTTAAATGTAGCTAGCGACACCTCCGGTGTTAGAGGGTTAAACGGACATGCTAGCATTAGCTGAACAGGTGTATTAGCAAAGCTAACATGACGATAGTTTGTTTTCCGATGTCCCATCACTCCTGTTTATTGTTGATACCATGAAAGTCACTACTTTGATTCCTAATAGGCTTTCCTGACTTGAAGAAAATACTGCGCCTCTGTTCACATGATCATTTTGTTCCTTGGCATGCTAACGTCACATGAAAAGGTGAAGCTATCGCTAAAGTAACCTGCGTTTTTCCATTAGTGTTGTGAGGCTGACTCTAGGTTTACTGACCTGGGAACAGCAGGTGGATTCTGCGGCGCTGGCACCTGTGAGCGGCGGCGGCACCACTTCATTAGCTCAGGCAATTACTTTCGGGCAGCCAGTGTTTCACATGGGTTTCACAGGCTCGAACGTGTGTAACTAATTGAGACTGTGGGCCCGCTACTCAAAAGCGTGTCACATTGACACTCGAGTCACTGTGGGTGACGGGAAAAGTTTTAGAAAAACACTAAAACCTTGAGTTTGCTGTCCAAAAGCCACACAAAGTAGTTTGTTTCACATGTTGTTGAATTGGGTGTTATTGTTTAACAAACCAAAGGGAGGCATGTTATTTTACTATTTCAAGACAGTGGGACAACAGTTATTCACTTATATTGGCAACCCTATATGACACAGATTTAGATTATTCATTCTCACCTAAAACAAAAATAAAACAGGAAATAAGCTTTATATTTCAATATTTGTAAGCTGGAGTAAAGTCATGAAACATTTTATGAAAGTAGGTAGTCCCAGACTCCTCGTCCGAGGGAGAGTTTGAGCCAGAAAAACACGACCTACATTTTTTTCTGTTAAAGGGTAACACAACGGGACATTTGAAGGCTAACTCTCAGCCTGGGCTTGAAAAAACACACAAAAAAAGAAGGTGGGGGAGGTGTGGTCTGGATCTGTGATTGAGGGTCAGGTTAGCTTGAGGCTAATGTATTAAGCAGACAATCCCAAGTGAAACGTTCATTTCTAATCCCATTATCAGAATGGAGTTTGCTGGATTCAATACCAATTGCATTAACCGACTGTTGTCTAACTTCCAATTCAACGGGAAAGTCGTTCAAGCCAGTAGATTTTTGACATCCGAATACCAACTAGCCATGCTGACACAGTATGGCTGAGAGTGACAGAATTAAAGATGGGCGGGGCTTTTGTCCTAGAGCTGCAGAGCATGATGGGAAACTTTTAAAACCAGGTGGAAATTACTGTCGACAAATCCCAAAATCTAACTGTAATACCTCATTTTAACCTGTAGGGGGCAGCACACTGACGGTTTTAGAAAGGAGTTTCAGGATTTTATTTTAAATAGTCAAAAAAGTAGATTTAGTGTTTGGTGACCCTTTAATTTATAATTGAATTCTAAAGGAAGTTTATTTTGAAAAAAAAAAACTACTAGTTTCTCTTGACCATATCCAACTCAATTCACTTAGTTATATGTTGAAAACACATTTGCTACTTTCTTAAAGTGGCTGCGCCGAATGCGACGTTTAAGGTAGCAGAGTTAGCAAAAAACAAGCGTATTTGGGAAGTTTCTTTATGGATGGTGAAGAGTCCGAATACTCCCCTTCTCACTTCCCCTTGATTTGAAGTGGCAGTTGAAGTCAAAGTTGTGTCCGGAATTATTATTTTTTACGCTACACGCTCCAAACAGAGGGGTCCAAAGTCCGCTATCGCGAGAGTAAACCGCACCGCGCTACGAAGCGCTTTTCTTCACTTTGGCGCTCTCTGAACCACAGACGTTTACATTTAAACGTAAATAATAACTTTATGTTGCAGTGTGACCTCTTTACATTTATAAAATTGCTGTTGTAATGTATATACGAGCGCTGGAAGCTCCGCGCTAACGCTAGCTTACCGCTGATTTTGTTGACGTTGCTGAACGAAACTCACGTCGGAAATATTTTTTACCACCCTCCGTTTGGAGCAGGTACGGAGGGATAAACGAAGGCGGAGGGAGAAGGGGAGTATTCGGATCGGGCCTTGGACTTCAAAATAAAAGACAGCTGCCTTTAACAGACAAAAACCAGGAGGCTTCAAAATATATGAACTTTTTGCAACACTTGTTCCTACACACCAGAACCACAATTGGATGTCTAATGTTACCATATTGCTGCTATAAAGTTGCTAATACTGTGGATTCATGTTGATTATTATATATAGAAATTCTTTGTTTTTGTGATTTTTTTTTTTTTTTTTTTGCATTTATCCATCATACCTTAAAAATGGCGTCTGATTTTTTTTTTTTAGCTGTACAAAAAAAAAGTTAAAACTGATGATATGACAGAAAATGAAGATAAACTTGACCATAAAACGTTAAGAGAAATGGACAACCAGTCCAGCCTCATGCAGAGCTCTCCAAGAAAATATTGTCTGAAATTAAACCGATTCATGGCCTAAAAAAAAAAAAAAAAGGTTGACGAGCTCTGATTTAGAGGACTTTGACTTCAACCTTAGAAAACTTAAGTTAGTTTGGCTAAAAAGCGAAAACCCTCCAGTGATTTATGAAATCTGAATCCATAAATCCACTTTTGGAGTAAAACCAATTCATTAAAAGTGTGTGTCACAAAGAAGAACAGAACTATAATCCAGTAAGAAGCTTCTTTATTTATTTCCTGTCTATGCTTTCAGTAAACACCCATCTCATCTGCATAATTATGTCGTCCCAGTGCACCTTTGGTATTTTTTCTTTATCTCCTACCATAATAAACTCTTACCCCTCTTGTTACCAAATTATATAGCTGCTATAAAATCCCACAGTCGATGCTCTTAACTGCTTCCCGCCCTGTGTGACACATGCAGCGGAGCGTCAACGTTTGATATTTGGCCTCTCAGGGTTATACTTCTTATACTTCTACTTTTTCTGAGGATGGAGGACGTATATGAAGACAATCAAGCCGGTGTTTCTATATCTTTTTTTAACCCTAGAAGGAGTATCGCCGGGTGATTTTCATCTGAGCAAAAGTATTTACCGTATTTTCTGGAGTATAAGTCAGTTTTTTCATAGTTAAGCCAGGAGTGCGACTTATACTCAGATGTTTTGGTTTTTTTTTTGTACATAAATAGGCTAATATATTTATTATTTCCCCAGAAACCAGAGGTTATCCTTTAACGGTTATCTCCTCTAACAACCACTACACTGCATCTGGGTAAAAGTATTTTCTACTGACAGCAGCATAAGAAGTGTCGTCCAAAACAAACATGGAAGACAATCTGATTGTTTTCCTCCTAAACTTTGATAATTTTCTTACCAAAATATTAGTGTTTTTCTTTTTTTTTAAATCTATTTTAGCTACGCTGGGCTTGTTCTGAAATATCAGACTTTTCTCCAGAGCGACTTATATTTGGTTTTCTTCTACTCGATTAGACATTTTTTGCTCTCGCGACTTATACTCCGTAAAATACGGCACATTATTTCAAATTTGTTGCATTTTTTGAGTGTCTATGGGTAAAATCTCACATGTCCCAGGAATGAGTGGACCAAAGGCCAAGTGTACAGTATCATTATTTATTTTTGATTTTTTATTCATAAATTCCTACTTTTTTAGTCCTTTTCAAGCATGTTCTTATGTTTTTTTTCCCCCGACTTTGTTGCATAAAGAACTGTTTGAAATAAAAGGAAACTGTTCTAATTTATCACGTGTTGATCTATCTTTTAAAATACTTTTTATTGGGTATTTTACATATTGGGTTAAAATTACCCATCAAAAGTGATTGTGTAACTTTTTATAGAGAAATTTTCAAGGGTTAAAATCATTGTGAATTGGGAACAAACAGTTAAATCTTGTTAGATATATCTCGTAGGTGTGATCTAGAAGCTACTATTTTGTTTTCCTTGTCCACCTCTGACGCCACTGAGGTGGATAGCTCTAATACTGCTCGTTATTTTTTCTTGCACTGCTGCTGTTATGTTGGGGTTGTGAGGGGCTGTAAGCTAGCAGGGGAGCACGTACGCAGATGGATGTCGGGAAGTACGGGAAGGCTTACTCCTTTCCAACTCAGAGGCCAATTTCTACTGAACAAATAGAAAACAACACCTTTTTTAAAAAAAAAATTGGCTAAAAATGGAATAACCATAATTTCAAGACAACTGGGAATGCTTTGAAAATAGATCAGGAGACGACTAGAATGGGACATACCTGCATAACTTTTGCATGTCAAATCAGCTTTCTAAAGTGTCGATGAGTGCAATTGTGACACCTCAGCTCTATCTTTGGATAAATAAATAAACAAAAAATATTGCACGCCAACTGTGTGTTTTACAGCAGAGGCACCACTGTGGCTACAGTCACTACGACAGATCCAACAGAGGTCATTTGCCTACCTTTATGACTCTGGGTGAAAGCCCACAGTGAGAATGAGAGGTGAGGCAGGAAGCGGGACAGAGACGAGCTTGCATTCGTTTTACGATTCATTCAAAAAGCTTCGGTCAGTCCAGAGGATCTACGACGTGCTGATGGCTGAGGACCGCACAGCTCCGAGGTGAGTGGACTCTGACAGCTCGCTTTTCCCCAACAGGACACACTATGAAGCCGAGCCTCCAGTGATGCCGTCTTCGGTCTGTTGTTGTTGTCAAGCTTAAGTCTGTATTCCCAACGTCGGCTCAGGCTTAGAAACCCACCAACTCTGTTCTGCTCTGGTCTTGTCTGTGGATCAAATGTGACCATGGCTACAGCTTTTGTTAAAAAAAAAAAAAAGGATTTCATCTTATACCGAAAAGTAACAAAATGTTATTTTCTTCACACTTCAGAGAACTTCTAATCACTTTTTTGTTTGATTTTAGGATTTTAAAAATTTTAAACAAAAAAAATCCCATTTCGTAAAAGTTTTAAGAGCAGAGTTGTTGAACTTTGGCTACAGATGAGTAACTTTTTCCCATGCTAATGATTTACCTTGAACTTTGGCAGAATTAAGTAACATTGTGTAAACCTTTTTATCATCATTAGCAAAAGTTCTTACTGGTGACTGTGTGCTTCATTTATCACGTGTTACTCTTCCATTTTTTTAGAAATACTTGTTATTATCAAACTACAATACATTTACTAAGGATATAAAGTCTCATTTTATTATTTTCAAGGATAAAAAATGTAGTTGATCAAATGTGAGCTACATAAACAGAAGTTTGTAGTAACAAATATAGACTTATTAGGCACAAATGAAAGTGCTATCACAATCTAAGCTGAAAAACATTTTAACATTTTTCATTTTAAGTTAAAAAATAGAAATGTCATGGAATGTTGTTTTAGTACTCCAAACTTGTATATTTTTAGTTTCTTTTATAGATTTTTTTTTTTACAATAAATTAGTAGCATATTTTACGACTCTGTAGACAGTATAGCACAGTATTATGAGTTCTGATCATTGACTGTATACATGGGAGGAGTGGGACCATTTTAAAAGGGTGGGCAGCAGTGTTGATGCCCATTTCAAATAATGCAATAATGCAATTTTTCACGATATAGACGTCACTATATTGGAACCAGACGACATCGGTGAGGAGTGATTGGTCTGTGTCGGTCAGAGTCATTGTTTCTATGGAAATCAGACTTGTCAATCTGGAGCGAGTTCATTGGAACATAGGGGGTGAATTTGTTAACCAAATGTTTCAAACACAAGAACAAATAACTTATTGAGGAATCTAATAGGTCAGTTTAGAACTTAAATAACTTTAGCTACAGGAAAAATATTACTGAGAAAAATTTGGATGAGTAAAAACATTTTAAAAAAAGCAGCAGAGCGAGAATGGTTATTCTGACAAATATAATGAGTTACTATTTATTTCTCAATTGAAGTCTATGGGATTTTGGCTTATTGTAACCAGTGGGTAATTACCGTTTGGAATGCGAGGAGGGACTCAGTTCTATACTGTATAGTAAATGGTTCTAATGTAAAAGGTTTGTAGATACTGTCATAATGTCATGTGTATTGTAATTTTCCTTGTGATGAAAGATGTGTCGCACTTCATGAGGAAAATGGTGGTCACACCAGATACTGGCTGATTTTCTAAGTCCCCCCCATTAAAAATGGTACGTTTTATTGTGACACTTTACCATGGCCAATCTAAGGCACACCTGTGCACTAAAGCACATCGATCTCCACAGCATACTGATATGGCACACCTATGCAAAAGGGCAAAACTTTGTCATCGGTATCTTTATAAGGCACACTTGTGCAATAGGGGACATCTGTCTCATCGGTATCTTGATATGGCGCACCTGTACAAAAGGGAACATCTGTCTTATCCGCATCTTGATATGGTACACCTGTGCAATAGGGCATACCTGTCTCATCAGCATCTTGATATGGCACACCTGTGCAATACGGCATACCTGTCTCACCAGCATCTTGATATGGTACACCTGTGCAATACGGCATACGTGTCTCACCAGCATCTTGATATGGTACACCTGTGCAATGGGGCATACCTGTCTCATCAGCATCTTGATAAGGCACACCTGTGCAATATGGCATACCTGTCTCATCAGCATCTTGATATGGCACACCTGTGCAATATGGCATACCTGTCTCACCAGCATCTTGATATGGTACACCTGTGCAATACGGCATACCTGTCTCATCAGCATCTTGATATGGTACACCTGTGCAATAGGGCATACCTGTCTCATCAGCATCTTGATATGGTACACCTGTGCAATAGGGCATACCTGTCTCATCAGCATCTTGATATGGTACACCTGTGCAATATGGCATACCTGTTTCACCAGCATCTTGATAGCACACCTGTGAGGTGGGATCAATTATCTCATCAAAGGAGAAGTGCTCACTGTCTTGGATTTGAGAACAACATTTGAGAGACACGTATATTGTGCGTGTAGAAAATGTTTCAGGTCTTTGAATTCATCTCATGACACTGGTTTTGTTCAGTGATGCAATCTGCCATTTTCACTTTTACTGATTTCCGATAACAGGAAATAACATTTTCTTGCAGCTATTTTGTAGGCTTTATTTTTTCTTTCATTAAACAACGTTTTTCCCACATGTTTCAGCCTAAAAGTGTAAAACAGGATTACATTATTATTTTTAATCATAATAAGGTATTTAATTCAAGTAAAATCCAACGCTAAGTCCATGTTTACTGCTTTACATGAACTCCAGGAAATATAGTAGCCTCTGAATATACAAAGCTTTCACAGTCAAATCTTTGTTTCTGGGAATGTATTTTTTCAAAAATGCGTTTGTCACTTTTTAGTTCCTGCAAGAGAGGACAGTGTCAGGTCTTCTCAAGCATGAAAGCTCAGAGGTTCAGCCGCAGAATTTAGCCGCATTTTCCCTCTCAAGCATCGACTAATTTCTCTGCCAAAACGGGTAATTATGGGTCTATGCACCGGCCAGGCTGACTGTTACATGAAATTGTGCTTCATAGTGTTCTTCCTCTCAAAGCGCATAACACTTTCCTCTGTGTGTTCATGCATATTATAACAGACAAAAAACATGAGAACAGTTCTTCACTTCAGCAATTAAATTAGTGTTACTTTTCAACCGTTGTAGAAATATGCAGTTTGATTAACTAATAAGGTTATTGTCCTTATTGATAGATATAAATTATCTTTAAAAAGCTGGTAGATTTTGTAGCAACCTCAATATGTTATTATATTTGTTTGGGATGAAAATAAGAAAATCTTATCACCATTTGCGTTAGTTTAAAGGCAACATTTATTGAATATATCACTTTATTTGTTTTTCCCAGTGACACTAAACTATTTGAGAAAATGCTATGTGGACGACACCAGAATTTTTGTTATAAGTGATTGTGACCGACAAAAGCAGAGCCGTGACACCAAATTGGTGTAGCGAGTCATTGTTTCTACGGCAACCACTCTTGTCAAGTGACCACTCTTGGCCACGGTCCTATCACATGGAAGCAGGTGATACAAAATCTATCAAATGTTTTTAACGTTGGGGCAAGTACATACTTTTATTGAGTTATTTCTTTGGTAAGTTAACAACTTGAGTATTTTGCATTACAGAAAAAAAAATCATTACAAAATAAATTTGTATTAATATTAAAAAAAAAAGGTAGTAGAGCAATAATGGTTATTCTGATAAATAGGATGACAGAGTATTCATAGATTTTGGCTTCTTGGAACTAGCTTGTACTTTCTGTTTGGAACTCGAGGTGGGAGGGGTTACTGAGTTCTTTTTTTATATACTGTTAGTAAAATTCCGCATAACACTGCTGGGAAATTGGACGTGCCAGCTCAAATGACCATCTAGTTAACGCTCTGATTGGCCGACAGCTACACCTGAGTTACAAAAGCGCTCTTATGTTTGAGTAATAACTTTCCAGGGACAGGAAGATAGTTTAGATAAATAAGTAAAAAGGTTTCTTTTTACTTTCACGTTCCCCTAAAGGACAGGAGAGAATCCACTTCCTCTATCGAACTCCAAGCCTGGAGAGCTGTTTGGCTTGTTTTCCCAGATATACTTGTTTTCCTGGATCAGGTGTGTCCAGCCAATCAGAACCAGGAATAGCAGAGGTAAAAAAAATCTTTTTCTCTAGACCACTATGCTCTGCCCCGTCTGAATATGTCCAAACTCTCTCATACTGACTTAGTCTCGTCTAACATTGTAGCATGCTTCAATGACTTCTGACTTTCTTGAAGGATGAGAAATTAAGGAAGAACATTTGAGTCCACTATGATCAGGAATATAATCCAAGACCATGAAAAACCCTCTTTGGAGGTCTTCTCAAGACGTTTGGATGCTAAAAGGCCTAAATGTGACCTCACAAATAAAAACACTGGACAACTCCCATAGAGGATTTACCAAAACAGGAGTTTACCACCACTCTTTATGTCAGGTTTATGACTTTAAAACACCTGAATCTCTTGGAAGATACAGAAACTCAGCTCAGGACAAACTGAGATAAACATTTTACTTTCATGACTTTCTTCATAACAATCTATTTCTTTTTATTCTGTTATGATGCAAGGGAATAAACTGACATGGAAAGTTTATTTACAGACTCGCAGGAAGCATATGAAACTTCCATTTTAATCACAGTGAACAATTTAATTGTATATTTAACTGAGAAATAAAGATTGAATATTGATGTTAAGAGTTGAATTCAATTCGAGTTTTAACTTGATCCTCTTTATTTGACCATTAGGAAATTGTATGTTATATTGATGATCTACTGCTATTTACTCATTGTAATGTTGATGTTTAAACTCAGTTTAAGATATATCATTTCCTTTTTTATCTATTTTGAAGCTTGTTAGAATCTTTGCTTATTTTTTTAAGCCGATCAGAGGATCAATTTTTTTAGACTAAACTCCGGAGAACTTTAAAGCGCTCTTGCACGGCAACTATCTGTTCTTTTTGGCCGTCCAAACCCAGCTGACCACCAGAACTTCAGCCGCATTCAGTCATTGAACAGTTTAGCTTTATTGTTTTCTTTAGTTGACAACTTTTTTTTTTTTTTTTTTTATCGTTCTGAGAAAGTCCTCTGCTCATCTACCAACTTTCACACAACTTCAAAGACACAAATATTAAATTTACCTGTTTATCTTTGTATATATTTATGTTATTCTCTCATTAAATATCAAAAAGACGAAGACCACTAGGGGCGCGTTATGGAGTAGACGTGCGAACCACGAGTTCCCAACTTTTTTCCATATTAATGTTTTGTAGTTCGGGTTACAGCCCAATTTTCCTTTTTTGATAGCACTGCAAACCCGCTACGTACATTTGGAACATTTTTTGATTTTCTGTGTGCTGAATTCCTCACCGAAAAATGCCTCCCAAACCGCCAGCTAAAGGAGCGCAAGCTAACAACCAAGAAGCTGCTAGCAAAACTGCCATAGATGCTAGCACACTTCATGCATTCCGCGACATCGTCAAAGAGGTGATCCAAGAGGAAAATGACAGTTTGCGTGAAGAAATTAAACGGGCTATATCACCCATTAAAATTGCACTCGATGAATGCACTGACAAGCTCCGTGATCACGAGGAAGGCCTGAACAGCTTGGACACTCGCTTGGTAGCCATGGAATCGCGCTATGCGGAGCTAAGCGATCAATACAAAAAAACTGCTCCTAAAAACCGATGATTTGGAAAACAGAGGGAGACGATGCAACATCCGCATTCTTGGCATACCTGAGGGAACCGAACAGGGAAACCCAACCAAATTCGTCGCTGACCTGTTGCATGGAGTGCTTGGTGGTCCCGGAGGTCTGGAGAAGCCGCCGGTTCTGGATAGAGCCCACCGCGCTGCAGCTCCGGTGCCTCCGGTAGGAGGACGACCGCGCCCGTTCATCGCTCGGATTCACCACTACCAGGAAAAGGAGCGCATCCAGCGTCTTGCCAGACAAAAAGTCCGGCTGGAGTTCCAAGGAAAACAGATTTTCATCTTTCCGGATTACAGTGCCGACCTGTCCAGACGCCGTGCGGCTTTTTAACGAGGTAAAAGGAGTTCTCAAGGGGAAAGAGGGGGTCCGCTACGGTCTCCTCTACCCGGCTCGGCTGCGTGTTTCGTTTAACGGGGACTCCCACGTGTTTGAATCTCCCGCGGCCGTGAAGGACTTCATCGACTCCAAGTTCGGAGGTAAAAATTGAGAAAACAACGTTGACTGGAAGGGTACACGAGACTGTTATATTTTAGTTCATGGGGCATTTAACACATTCCAAAGAAGAATAACTAAATACCGTCATACTCCTTATTTTTTTGTTTGTTTATTTGTTTTACTTTCCCCCTCTTTGAAACCGATTGTTGCTGTACTCTGTTAATTGTTGTTACATATAGACTCAAATTCAGTATTCTTGTTGGGTGTTAAGATAATCTGGCGTATTCTGTTCAGCGTACTGACATAATGTGCGTTATTTACTTTCCTTTTATTCATATATTTCTCAAAATGTTTGCCTCTCTCTATGTGGTAGGATTATTAACACAGTAACAGGCATGGAGTAACTTTGTGCTCACTTTATTTTGCACTTCCTTTTTTTTAAAAAAAAAAGGTAATAGCGGGCTGATTTGAATACACTTTGGGCAGTATTGCGAACTATAACTCATTATTTCTTAATGTGGACTCTGGTTATGAACAACGTGAATGGAACTCTGTGAGGAAGCATCGAAGCTTCGGGGATGTCGTGTTAGTCGTTTGGGGACAACACTTGACATAAAGGGGCGGGATCTTGTGTGTAAACGTGTGGGGGGGGGGTTTTTGTGTGTTTTGCTCCCTCCCGCAGTTTTTTTTTTTTTTTTTTTACTCTCTTTCTTATTTCTTTTCTTCTTGTGGCCTTATGGTGTTTGGTGTTATTCCAGACTCTTTTTCTAACGTAATCATTTATAATAAATTTGGGGATTATGATTCAGGACCTTTCCCTTACCAAGCACATCGATGGTGACACCTTCAGATGACACTACCTCCCCCTCAGTGAACAACAGCCACCATATTAATTTCATCAGTTGGAATGTGAAGGGGCTAAATCACCCAGTTAAACGCAATAAAGTCCTCTCTCATCTTTGCCACCTCAGAGCACAAATAGCATTCCTTCAAGAAACACACTTTAAAAATGTGGACCATCCAAGACTAAAGAGGAGTTGGGTCGGACAAATGTTTCATTCTAAGTTCAATGCAAAAGCAAGAGGAACAGCAATTTTGATTAATAAAAACACCCCTTTTGTAGCTTCAGATACACTAGCTGATCCAAACGGTCGTTATATAGTTGTGACAGGCTCACTCTTCAACATCCCACTTATTTTGGCTAATGTTTATGCCCCAAATTGTGACGACAAAAAATTTATTAATGATTTCTTGCATTCGTTACCCCAAATTGCTACCCATCATTTGATATTGGGAGGTGATATGAATACTGTCATGGATCCATTACTGGACCGTTCCTCACCAAAATCTCTTTCTATATCTAAATCTGCATTAGTCTTGCAGTCTTTCTTACAGTCCTATGGAGCAGTGGATGCCTGGCGATTTCTCTATCCATCTGCCAGACATTACTCATTTTTTTCCCCAGTACATCAGACATACTCACGGATAGATTATTTTTTTGTGGACAAAAAATTAATGTCTAATATTAAGTCATGTAACTACAAAAGCATTGTAATATCTGATCATAGTCCATTGATCTTGGAGCTCACTTTTCCAAATGAATCCCAGAATTATGCCTGGAAACTGAATCCTCTTCTGTTGTCTGATCAAGGGTTTATAAGTCATATTTCCAAACAAATTGATATATTTATGAATACTAATATAACCCCTGATGTATCATATGGTACTATTTGGGAAAGCTTGAAGGCCTTTCTCCGTGGTCACATTATATCATACAGCTCATCTATTAAGAAGAAAAAGCAAAAACGTCTTACTGAACTGACAGATCTCATTTTTGAGTTAGACAAACAACACTCTATTACTCCCTCAAGAGATCTATATGAACAGAGGTTAAATTTGCAAACTGAGTTTAATTTACTTTCAACTCAACAATCTGAACAGGCGATTCTTAAATCCAGAGGAAGATGGTATGAGCATGGGGAAAAAGCATCCAAAATTTTAGCTCATCAACTTCGTAAATCAGAGTCCTCTCACTTAATCTCTGAGATCAGAACTCAAACTGGCAATGTTACTACTGACTCAGTGAAGATAAATGAGATGTTTCAGTCCTTTTATTCTGACCTCTATCAATCTGAATCTTCACACATGCCAGAACTATTTGATAACTTCTTTGAGAATATATCGGTCCCAACTCTTGACCCACAATTCAAAGATCATTTGGAAGCAAATATTACTGTAGAAGAAATTAAATCAGCCATTACTTTGATACAGAGTGGAAAGTCTCCTGGCCCGGATGGTTTTCCCATTGAATTTTTTAAGACTTTTAAAGATAGTTTATCCCCATTACTACATAAAATGTTTATGGAGTCCTTTAACTCTGAATCCCTTCCCCCTACACTTCGACAAGCAACTATTTCACTTTTATTGAAACCAAATAAGGACTCACTTGAATGCTCCTCATATCGTCCAATATCACTTTTGAATGTTGACTTCAAAATTTTGTCCAAGCTACTCGCTCAACGGATGGAAAGGCTTTTACCATCTATAATAACCCCTGATCAAACTGGTTTTATCAAAGGCAGGCATGGATTTTTCAATTTGCGCAGGCTTTTTAACATAATGTATACAAAGTCAGATGTTGCTCCTGAAATAGTGCTATCACTTGATGCCGAAAAGGCATTTGACCGTGTAGAATGGGACTACCTATTTTATACTCTGGGTAAATTTGGTTTTGGACCTAAATTCACTTCCTGGGTTAAATTACTTTATTCCTCACCTTTAGCACGTATTAGAACAAATTTCACTTACTCTTCTTACTTCCCTCTATGTCGGGGCACAAGACAGGGGTGCCCCCTGTCCCCTCTTTTATTCGCTCTATGTATCGAACCCCTTGCAATTAAACTGCGAGCTGAAGATAAACTTAAGGGTATCCATAGAGCAAATCAAGAGCACAAACTTTCCTTATATGCAGATGATCTTCTTTTATATGTTTCAGATCCAATGCACTCACTTCCCCATGCTGTTGCCATTCTTGAGGAATTTGGTAGAGTTTCAGGTTATAAATTGAACATGCATAAGAGCGAATTGTTTAGACTTAACACTAAAGCAAAGGGAATTTCATTTGCAAATTTTGAATTCAAAATAAAATCAGACTACTTTACTTATCTGGGTGTTAAAGTTACTGATTCGTTTGGAAAACTTTATGAAAAAAACTTTGTCCCTCTTCTCGAAACAACCAAAACAGACTTTCTTCGTTGGAACAACCTACCTCTAACACTAATTGGCCGTATTAACTCTGTAAAAATGAATGTGCTGCCCAAATACTTGTACCTATTTCAATGTATTCCAGTTTATATCACAAAAAAATTTTTTGATTCCTTGGATAAATGTATTTCCACATTCATTTGGAATGGTAAACCAGCTCGAATACGTAAAGATTTCCTACAACGACCTCGAACCGTAGGTGGACTTGCTTTACCAAATTTTACGTTTTATTATTGGGCAGCCAACATCCGAAATATGCTCTATTGGGTCAACGTCCCACCTCAACAAATTCCAGCCTGGCTTGATATTGAACTTACTAGCTGTAATAAAACTTCCCTACTAGCATCACTGAGTGCAGCACTTCCTATAGAGCTGTGTTCATACAAGTCCAACCCATTGTTATATGATTCTCTCAAAATCTGGAGGCAATGTAGAAAGAAACTTGGTTTACATTTGATGTCATTAAAAGCCCCATTGTTCTCAAACCACTTATTTCCACCCTTAATTTCTGACTCTGCTTTTAAGATCTGGAGAGATAACGGACTACATAATTTCAAAGATCTTTTTATTGATGGCATTTTTGCCTCGTTTACACAACTTACTGAGCAGTTTGGCATCCCAAGGACTCACTTTTTCCGTATTTACAAATTCGACATTTTACAAAAAGCAGGTACCCACAATTCCCTAACCTGCCTGAAGAAACAACCTTAGACACAATTTTAGATATAAAAATTAATAAAAAAAGGGCTGATTAAAGAAATTTATAGTTTACTACTTAGCCTGCAATCTCCTTCCCTCTCAATTATTAGATCACACTGGGAAAAGGATTTAGCTTTCAACATAACAGATGATCTCTGGGAATCTATCCTACGCCGGACACACTCCTCTTCTATATGCGCCAGACATGGGCTACTCCAATTCAAAGTTGTTCACCGCCTACATATTTCCAAAGAAAAATTAGCCAAGTTTCACTCAGACTCCAACCCATTGTGTAACCGATGTAAAGTAGAAATTGGGTCATTATATCATACTTTCTGGACATGTCCCAATCTCCAAACATACTGGACTTCTGTATTTGAAACATTTTCTAAAGTATACAACGTCAAATTAGCCCCTTCTGCCCTGACCGCACTCTTTGGGGTCATCCCTCTCAACGTCTCTATCCCTAAACACTTTTCAGATGCAATATCGTTTTCCTCCTTGATTGCACGTCGCCTTATACTCTTAAGGTGGAAGGATGAGGCCTCTCCCACGCATGACCAGTGGATTGCTGAGGTCATGAAATTTGTCCACCTAGAAAAAATACGATGTACAGTAACAGGCTCAACAGAAAAATTTTACAAGTCCTGGCAGCTGTTCTTGACCTATGTGAAATCAATAAAATTGAACGCCTGACCTGGAAGTGCCACAAGTAGACCCTAATTTCTGTGGTTTCTGTGAAACGCTTCTGTTTTCACTTTAGCTATTTGCAGTAGGCCATAATTAGTCTTTTTTTTTTTTTTTTTTTAATGACCCATATTTATTATTTCTATTGTTGTCATTACAACTATTATTATTGTTTTGTCCTCCTTTGCATTTTTCGTTGCTATTTGCGTTTTTTTTTTTTTTTTTTTTTTTTTTTTTTTTTTTTTGGGGTGGGGTGGGGGGGGAGGGACGGGGTGGGGGGTGTTAGAAAATGGAACAGCAATTCATATACTGTCATGTAACTGTAAAAATGTATGTGCTGTTGTCATAAATAAAGTTTAAAAAAAAAAATATCAAAAAGACAGTTGTTGTTCATCTTGTTTGTTTTTTGTGATCGCTTCAGAAGAGAATTTACTTCCTGAAAGTAAGTAAGATTCATTTTAAAGATTGTTCTTTTTTTTAATCAATTTTGAGATAAAATTTTCATCGTAGAGGAATTTTTCTTTACATTAAGACGGTTGATGTCCCTTTAAGAGACAAAGTATAATTCTTCATCGAACTTGACTACGCCTTCCTCCTGCTTTCACATCTTCCTCACTCAATCCCTTCAGATGAGAACTCTCAACGTTTTACTTGCAGTTTGTCCATTCGTTTCCCGTTCCTGGTTTGTTGGAAGCTCGTGTCACTGGGCCTGCTGGAGAGTTTTATCACTCGGTTTTGGGTAAAAGTCGGCAACACCTTGGTCAGGTTGGCACTGGGGAAAATAAAATTGTACCTCCTGGATGGTTTTGTGCCTTCCACACACAAACTCACACTCAACCCTAAATTATCTGGCTTTGTGCGGTTGAGGTGGGAGTTTTGATTAGATCAGTTTTGACTAGACTGTTTAGAAACTCAGAAAAATTCAATATGTGGCTCCAAAAGAAAATGAAGTTCCATCTGGGGTGGGGTGGGGGTGGGGGGGTGTCCGTAAACTCTTATTCTGACAGAGCCAGCACAGGCATAAGACTCGCCTGAGGCGGGGAGGTGGGAGAGGACGGTGATTGCTTGGGGTGCAGTACTGCAGCGGAAAGCCACGCGGCGACACAAAGGAGAGTCTTGGCGTCTGCCACAGGCTGGTGATTACACTGTAGAAACTGGGAGGCTCTGGAGGCCTGCGGCACTGCGGCGCTGAAGGACACGGCTGTTTATAGGCGAACGGGAGGAGGCCGAATGTGCCGGCATCCTTTCATGGGGATGATATGTTGTCTGTATTGGACTTGTGCTGACCAAGGGATTCCGGGTGGAGAGGCTGTCAGTGGTGCAAAGAGAAAACAGGATGAAGCAGCGCCGGGGAAATTGATATGAATCATTGTAGCATGTAAGGTGCCGTGAAAAGAAAGGTTTTATATAAGTAGAATGAAAGAGAACCCACCATCGTCACAGGCTGCAGCCTCAGAAAGAGGTTATAAAACAAACGTTTTTGTCTTCATTTATGGTACTTCAAGACTGTATGAAATGATCAGTTTAATACACATAGAACACTAATCAAAAAGAGAAAACTTAAAAAACAAAAGTAGTATAACACCACGGCGTAGGGCGGTCGACTCCCGATTGGAAGATTGTGGGTTCAATTCCCGCCTTGCGCGCCCATGTGTCAAAGTGTCCTGGGACAAGACACTGAACCCCACAGTGCCTCTGGTGGAAGGTTGGCACCAGAGTTCGGCAGCGCACTGTGACTGTGAAACACTTTGGGCCTTCATGGAAAGTAGGAAAGATCCAGTAGTATACACCATTTAATTTTAGTAAATAGAGAGAAAATTTTCAGGAAGATAAACCACCATATATATATATATATATATATATATATATATATATATATATATATATACACACACCTAGATGTAGATGAAGTCATTATAATAGTTCTTAGTCTTAAGCCACATAGGCCTTAGTAACGTGGAACCATATGGATTGTCTGGGGATTTTGGGCTGTCCAGGTCCGAAGGGTCATAAGACAAGGCTGCATCTTAACCTATATTATGCAGTCCAGATGACCCTAACTTTACATTGTTTTCCCTCCCATGGCAAATGTGGACAGGATTTTTATGTCTGCCATGGACACCAGTAAGAATTAAAAAATCATTAGTTCACTGCATTACCTAGTGGGTTTCAGATGACCCCACTCCCAACGGTAACATACCTAGGATCGCACAAGAGTTTTAAGGAGGGCATAGATGTGTCTTGCTGTTCTATGGAGTTTTCTTTCGGCCACCGTAACTCTTCCGTTCTTCTAGGCTTGTTTACATAAAAGTAGGGTCATCTGGACCCCACAAGACAGTATACGCTGAACTTTACTGGTGTCCAATGACAGAATGAAGTCTTGTCCACCTTTGTCATGGAAGGGCTAACACCTCAATGTAAGGCTGGGGTCATCTGGACCCCATAAGAGAGCACGAGGGTTAAAAGATATGGTGAAAATAGAACTTTACTGTAGCCGTGTGTGCGGTAGGTGTTTAGTGAAATATTTGTAAGGATAACGTAAGTACTATACACTCAGTACCCATGTTTGATGCTGTTGTACAGTCGCCTAACTAGCAGCACTCTAGTTGTTAGTAAGGTGCGTGCACTGGCTCCTTAGTGACTGCAGACAACTGCTACGTTAGCGCCCGTAGGATGCCCACATTAACTACACTCTGTCTGCGACCAAGGATAGCACACATGTAACTTGAACAGCAGTAATGGGCCCCTTGCAAGGTGCGTAGGATTTGGGAAGTTGAATAAAAGGACATAATCTGTACGATACGTGTGTTTCACCTACTTCACCCTTCACCTCATATACTGTTTAAGTATTTGCTACAACCCCTCACCTGCAGCATGTCTGTATTAAAAACAGGCTCACCGATCGGATTACAAACTATTACAGTCTTGTTCATTTCTTGTCCAGTAAGCCCATATCCATCCATAAGGGAAGTTGTGACGAAGGCTCATTAGTGCTTTACTATCTTCCTAGAAGGCCAAAGCGTTTCAGACTCCCACTACGACTCACCTACACATTCACGCACTGAAGGCAGCAACCTATTACCACCAGGAGCAATGTGGGGTTCAGTATCCTGCCCAAGGACACTTCAACTCACAGGACGGGAACTGAACCTCCAATCTTCTGATCAGATGAACAGACTGAGAGCTTATTTATTTTGTAAGAATTTTCACAAGATAATAACTTTTGATTAAAATGACCTATTTTAAGTGAACAACCTTTTATAAAATGAATTTAGGGATAATTTATGACAAAACCTGCTCTAGTTTTCAAAGAGTAAGAGATAGGAGGATCCAGACTTACTGGACCTTGTGATTCATGTTCTCCACACAAAAAAAAAAGAAAAGAAAATGGAGGCGAAGTTTTTGGCCACATTTTAAAGAAAAAAGGGAAGTTATGGAACCAAGTGAGGACATGAGTGAACCAGGGAAAATTGGATTATGGAGGGGCTTGAAGTCTTTTTATAAATCTTTTCCTGCTTTCTCTTACCATAAAAGTAGGTCAGGATTGAGGTAACTCGTAACATCAATTCAAACTGTGGATTTCTGAAGGGTAGGTACCTTAAAAACCTTTCTTTCACAGTGCAGAAAAAGGCTTAATTTATATATAATTATATATATATTATATAAATATTATATATAATATATAATACAATAATATATGTATATAATAAAATATTATATATATATGTGTATATATGTATGTATATATATATGTGTGTGTATATATGTATATATATATATATATGTGAATATATGTGTATATCTATATGTGTATATATATGTATGTGTATATATATATATGTATGTGTATATATATATGTATGTATATATATATATATATATGTATGTATATATATATATATATGTATGTGTATATATATATATATGTATGTGTATATGTATATGTATATGTATATGTATATATATATATATATAATTATATATATATATATGTATATGTATATGTATATGTATATATGTATATATATATATATGTATATGTATATATATATATATACATGTATATATTCTTATACGTACATCTTATATAGGTTCTTGGACGCGGTTTTAGAAGACGGTGTTCACACAATCGACCATCGTTTCCCGATACTGACAAACGCTTGTACCCCTTACAGCTGAAAGATGCTTAGCATGAAGCATTGAGGTGATACAAATCCCGCACAGCTGTATTCCGATATATGAAAAACTTGGTGTCAAAATTCCACCGATCGCAATAATTAATGTTTCCTTCTTGATTACTTTTGAATTGTTGGTACTTCTGTTACTTGTAGCTTACCACCAAATCTGAGTCCTTGTTTAACTGGTGTAACTTTTAAGGCAAGTTTAACAAACATAACAACAGTGTAGCAACACAAATGCGTAAACACGCACATTTACATAGAGTTTTCATTGGAGGCGGTTACCTGAACGCTGTGTAAACGTAGCATCACTTTTTTAGTATCTGGCAGTCTATTTTTAGACTTTTATTATTGTCTGTCTCTTCTGAGCTTGCTTTGGAGCTCATAATACAATGAAAAACTACTGCCAGTGGTTGATGGCCATAGTGTACTGACAAACTAATCCAATTTCATCTCGAGGAACAGTCTTGTTTTCTGTTATTACTCTTTACTTCAAAGTAGAACTAAAAAGTCGTTTATTTTTTTATTTGTAGGACAACAAACCCTGACCATCGTACCTTTACTTATTTGTTATCCTGCTTTTCAAAACAGAAATTAGAAGCTAGTCCTTGAGCGGGGTGTTTCCAGTGCTTTCCGCCCACACACACTCACCATATGTTAAAGAATAATCTGGCTACCGACGCAAACACATTTTTGACACATGGCTAGAGAGTTTTCTCCGAGATGTTGTTTACCCTTCATGCTTGACGTGATTTCAGAGTGGAGGTGGTACCAAGCTGTTCCCTTTTCTTGTGCATCCCATGTTTGCAAAAGACGAGGCCTGAAAGCCTCACTAGCGCACGCGGCGCACACTCAATTATCCGAGAATTTGATGGAGTTGAGCGTTCATGCGTGCACTAAGCCTTACGCAACCGAGCCAGCTTTTTCTTCTTTGCCCACTTTGTTACAACTCCCTGCTTCAAAGGGCAAAAAAGAAAAAAAAAACATGGAGTGGTGTCTGGTGCAAATAATGAAGGAAGAAGTGCAAGAATTAGTATAACAAAGGTGGTAATCCTTTCACAAACTCCAGCAAGTAACAAACATGGTCAATCTGGCCCCTCAGTGAATACATAAAACAAAGTACATGTCTGGTAATATGATTTGTCTGACAATCTTTGACCATTTAGATCATTTTTTCAAGCTTTTCCCCTCGAAGCAGCCTTTCCCTTTCCTGCGTTAGCAAATAAAACATCTATGAAGTAGCATTAAATAATGTAAACTCACTGAGACGATGGAACCTGGACACAAAGAGGAAATGGAGCGTTAAAAGGAGTGCATTTGTTAGGCTTACCTTTGGGCTAAAACGTCCATCCCAGTCCGCTGGCTTTTCAGGGTAAATACATTTTGGATGCTAGCTTATTTTTTCAAAAAGTTAGAGGAAGTGCGAAAGGAAAATAAATGAACCCGTTTTATATTTACAATAGAAAAATGAGCTAAATAGAGTTGCTGCTGCTACTTTGTTCCTGTTTTTTTTTTTTTTTGTGAAAACATTTAGCCTGGACTGTTGACTGTACATGAGAACTGGACAGAGTGAGTGTGACATCACCTATAGAAAAATTACTTCTGTCTCCAATTAAATTATATAATTTATGTTGACATTTTTATGAAGACCACCAAGTTGACGCCAAACATCACCGTTTCTATGGAAGCCATTCCCACCAATCAGGAGCGAGCTTATTAGAAGTCCACACCCCCTGCCACTTAAAAACAGGCCCCACAAGACCAGCAAACAACACTTACATTTACTGAGGTTGGCCACGTTCTAACTGAAATAGCTTTCACTATAAAAACAATATAATGTAAATCAAAATCTCGGATTAGTAAAATTATTCTAAAAAAAAGGAACAGGATTAGTTCCTGTTTGGAATGTGAGGGGGGCAGGGTCACTCAGTCCAGTTCTCATATACAGTTAATGGTTTGGACTGCAGGTATGTGAGTTGGAGAAATCCCTTCAGGTTTTTACAATCTTTTAGTATGTTAACATATTAAAAAAAAGTAAACTTTAAGTTTCTTTTCTGCTATTTCTGTTCTTCCTCATGTCATAGACTGTGTTCAAACCCTAATCCCTAAAAACTGCTAAGTGAAAATCGAAACAAAGCAAACATTTTGCCACGTGGATGGTTTATCAAAAATTTACAAAAAACATTTTGCAAAAAATGTTCGACCACGAAGCATTGTGGTCTATATTTGCTAATATAGTGAACACTGATGCCCATTGGTTGATTACAAAGATTTCTGGGAAATTTCTAGTGCACTCGATTTTGGAATTGTAGATTCGGACAGCACTACAAAAAAGCTAATGCACTATATAATGCACAATATAATGACTATAAAGAATTCAGACATATCCTTAATGAAACTGAAGAAACTGAGTGAACAGCTAATGGGAAGCGGGTCTTCCAGTTATTATAGACTACTGACTAAACCCAAACTATTGGCCTATAATACAGGCCAAAAGATGATTAGCCACAACAATATTTACATTTCACAAAAAAACATATATTAATTAATTGTATTCTGGTGGTGTAAACCTGGCAGATTAACAAACAAAATCATATTTAAACATTATTTTTTAATTGACAAATGAAAGCATGATACATTGTACATCCACCAATTTAATGGGTATGGGAAATTTCTAGGGCCCTGTATTTTGAAGGAATGGACGGCCAAGAAAATGGAAAAAAGCTCTATTTAAGTTGTAAGGAGTGAAGGAATATCCATAGAATCATAAGTAGAGAAACATTTATGGGATTTGTAGGCCTTGTTTAAAAGTAAAACTGATTGAAGTCTTAAAAACCATGCTTGACGTAGCGCCATAGAAGCAGCTCAACAAAACCCTACTGCTGGTTATCTGTTATGAAAAGAGAGAAATAACCATTCAATGTAGAAATACACACAAGTTTTCTGGAAAAAACGATGAAATTTCTAGTTCATGTTAAGTTGTCTCTTTTGAATACGAAATACCAACAAATGAATGTGACACATTTTCTAAAGACTTAAAGACTTCATGCAGTAGTTATTCTTTCAAAGACGGAGCAATAATTGGGTTTTATCCTGACAGTTTGAAGAAAACAGTAACACGTAGTTTTTCATAAAGAGTCACATACCGGGAAGCCAATCCGTGTAACCTCCACATGCTGAGACATCGTTCTATCCTAAGATTTGCTGCATGTAGGTGATAATAATTCTTTGAACAGGTGCTGCACCGTAAGCCCCAAGGCCTGGGGAAGTGGATGATTAGTGGCACTCCCCCAAGATGCATTGCTTCTCTGTATTAAAACCAAACTCTGCCTTTTATTCCCTCCAGGGTTTATTAAGTGGGCCAGTTGCCATAGCGACACTTCGGCAGGATATTGCCAGGATAAGCTGTAATGGGTCTCCTGACGCAGTTCTCTCTGCTCTTGTGGAAGAACTTCACTCTCCGGAAGAGACAAAAGGTATTCCTGCACTCACAAGTCCATGTTTTTTTTCTTTTTTTTTTTCTTTTTAAACAAACGTATTTATGTCAAGATTGGTCAGCAAAGGAGGGGAAATGAGGATCTGGTCCCAGGGTTGTGTTATCAAGGGCAACTAAGTTATTCATGGGAGGGAGATGTAATAGGGGAGGATTTATTGCAAAAACTGTCTCTTAAAGGAATAAGCTGCCTTTTACTCTCCCTCCAGAGAACAAGAACAATCTTATCTTAATGCCAACCAATTCAAAGTGTCACCTTCAATTTCTGGTGATCTATCTCTTGTGCACGTTATGTCTCCTTGTCTGTATTTTACTTCAAGACACCAGCAGTGCTTGACCGACTGGAAACAGATAAAACAAAAGTTAGTTTTTAATGACCTACGGTGAAATTCTTTCAAAAATTAACGTTTAAAAGTGTCTCCAGACATTTGAAAGTATTTTTTTAACTTGCCAGATAAATAAATTAATACTTTCAATCTGATTTACTTATAATTAAAAAAACTAATTAAGCTATTTTCCATTCTGCTTTTTTTCCCCCATCAGGCTAGAAATTCAAAATACACACACAAACATAATATGTCCAATAAACATTTAACTTTATTTGAGGTTTTAGTTTCTTTTCTTGGTCATTTACCATTTTTATAAGGTGCACTTAAAACTCTTGATTTCTTAATTTTAATGTGAAGCACCTAATACATATTTCTTTTTCCAATGGTACTTACACGGTAAGATTTAGAGTTAGTGCAGTCACAGTGTTGTTTATTTTGAGTTAAGTTTGGACTTTATGTGAATATGCCATCGCGGCTAACGTACTGTACTAATGTTTTTTTATTTTTTTATATGTTCTTAAAAGGTTTGGACTTAGTGTAATCACATAATTTTTTTTTTTTGTTTTTCTTTATCTGTATATCAAACTGGGAGTTACAGGTGGTGTGAATGTGCCATGTGCAAAGCTAGCATGTAGCGCTCTGAATTGTTTTTTTTTTTTATTGTCACAGTAATGTTTGTTTTAGTGATAATATATGTCTGTGTTTCAAACAAGTTGGGAGTTACATGTGTTTTAAATACGCTAACATGGCTATCATATACTGTAGCAGTGTCAGAATAAGTATTTAAGTTTGAAGTTAGCTTAGCCGCACTATTATTTTTCTAGCGGTATCAGTCTGTTTACTCACGTGTTCCGCACAAGTTTGGAATTGCAAGTGTTTTAAATACACTAACTTAGCTAACACACTGTAGCAGGTTCTGAATATGTTTTATTACGTGTTTCTAATAAAGTTTGGAGTTGCCACACTATTGTTATTTCTAGCAGTATCAGTCTGATTTCAAGTTAGGAGTTGATGTTGTGAATGCACCACTGAAGCTAACGTAGAGCAGTTTTATTTATCTTTTTTTCAGCATAGTCGCAGTAACGTTTGTTTTTGCGATATCGGTCAGTTTTTTACCATCAAATTCGGGATATACAAGTATAATACGCTAATGTAGCTAACATGTAGCATGCTACAAACAAGTAGCTTAAAGTTACTGTGAATCCAGATAATTAAGTCTGAATTGCTAATAGACGTGTTTTTTAATGCCTTATAGTTTGGTGTGTGTATATATATAATTTCTAAAATAGGCCATTCATTAACATTGCGCCGTATAATCCAATATGCCCAATAGTGCAGAAATTGTAGTACTTTTTGTTCTTATTATATATATATATTTAAATAAATATGTAAAATATTTTAACTTACATAACATTTACGTTAACTTACTTTAACTTATATTTGGAGCTTTTAATTTAACTTAAAAAATATTTGAGGAAACGCACTGCATCTATAGTAGGTTTTATTTATTTATTGTATATTTTTTAATAAACACACTTTTTTAAAAGTTTTTTTATGTCTTGAATCCTCAGCATTTTTTGAATACCAAAAAATGTGTGTTTGTCTTTTTTGCTAAACACTACAAAGATGAGCAAAATAAAAGAATACCCCAGTGTTTTTTGCTAAAATGCTACAAAGTGTACCAAGTAACTGAAGTGACTCCATGAAGTTTGGCTGCTTCAGAGAAGCTGCAGTTTAGTCGATGTGAGGAACAGCCACCCACTTGTTTTGTTTGTGGGCTGGGGGTTCAATCGCAGCAGGGTTTCTTGTGAACAAAAGGCTTTTTCCCTCACACGCAGAAGAGGATCATCAAAGGCATTGTCAGAATCAAGAAGTTGTAATTTTTTTTCTTTTTGCAGCTGGAAAACATTTACGTTGTTAGTTTGTGTTGGTTAACTGAAATACGTTCTTCTTTTAGAAGCGGAAGACAAATTGATAAATAAAAACACATTACACGTTCCGGATGAATGTATGTATGGGCGATGGCGGGTTTGGATTGCGCAATATTTGGCCAACATTGGAAATGAAATATTGTTATTAGACAAAAGCAGCGGGAGGGAGCAAAGACAATGGTGCTTCTGGAGGGCTTGTGGAGGTTAATGACCAATTATAGCAATGCCTCACCAAGCATTTTAAGATTTTATAACAGGCATGAAACTGATTTTATGGTCCACTATTTCACATAATTTCATAGGGAGAGATTATCTATTCATAAAGACTCTATATTGTGTCCGTTGGCAAATGCCCGCGGGTGCCAGATATTAAAAACGGCCTCCATGTCGTTTCTGATGGTTGCAGCGCCACCAAAACTGCTGTCCCAAACAACGGTTTATTCCCTTTTGTGTGTGTTTTTTTCCCTTTTTTTTAATATATATGTGTAGTTTTGTGCCTTTTGTCTGTTGAGACAATGTCATCTCTCTGTGACATCGGATGCAGTGCTCCTATGGTCATCCGATAAGGAGTGTTGCGGGAGATGGCGAGGGGGAAATTTCGCTTCCGAGGGGTCGCTGGATGAATGCAACCGGGCTAAATCTCAATGATAGGTTGGAGGAATTGTCTCAATCACCCACTTCAATCATCTTTTGATCTATTGTAAAAGTCGTCTTTCAGTTAGCTGAAATTCATTTTCTTAAACATAGATCCCGCAGAGGACTTATTTATTCGCCTCTGAGATGTGGGCAAGACTATTCTTCACAACCCCTTTATCATTGATGAGAGCTCTTTGTTTACACCATCTCTGCTAGCTAATGACCCTTCACAACTTAACATTACTGGTGCATGCAAAAAAAAGTTGCAAACCAAATTGGAGCTGTCTAGCTCCGACAAGGAAACCACAAAAAAGGAAATTCATGAGAAAAAAAAAAGAAAAATCTGAAAAACAAAGTGAGAAATTCTTATTTTTTGGGTTCTCTGTTGTGACTTTATAGATTTTTTTTGTATTTTCATTCATAAAAATGTGGATTAGTTTGTGTACAAATTTTATTCTTGTTGTTTTTATAAAATTAAACATACAATTTTCATTTTGTGTTGTAAAAACAGTTTGTTAAAGATTTTTGGGGTTTCCGCAGAAAAATGAATCTCATTGTTCCAGAAGGAATTTTTTTTTTTTGCATGATTTTCTGTTAAGTGTGTGAATATAACATGGAAACATGACAAAATAAAGGTAGTGTCACATAGGAGAGGTTTTGCTGATTAAAATGAAAAAAGTAAGACAACAAGAAGCCTTTAATCGGAAAATAGGTGTGAGTTCTAAAGTAGACAAAAACTGAGTTTTAGGCCCTATGGGTTCTAAATGTACAATTTTGCGTGTGATTTTATAGTATGGTTATTTGAAGATAATAAGTGGCTGGCAAATACTGCAACTAAAAAATAAATAAAAGGCGATTAATCACAATTGATTTTTTTTCCAGATTTGCAATTAATTGTTTAACTTTTTTTAATCAATTTTTAAATCAATTATATATTATATATATATATATATATATATATATATATATATATATATATATATATATATATATATGTGCAATTTTAAGCTTAATCTTAAGGTTCACTATCATCAAAAGAAAATACTACAAGAACATTTTAGAAACTCTATTCAGCCAAAGGGATATCAGTGTAAAAATTTTCTGTGATCAACTTGAATTTTAGTATTTTCCACATACTTTTTATTTTTATGGAAAAATGGGTCTGGGTCTCTATGGGTTAAAAATAATGCAAAAAAAAAACAATTTTCATAGATAAACAGTTTGTTTTACACATGATTCTTTTTTTTTTTTTTTTTTGAAGCAGTGCTACGCTGGCTAAATATAACCTATAAAAGTGTGTCATAATATATGACTAATCTATATGGAGTGTACACTGATATTATTCGGTAAGTAAATGATGTTGGCAAACCTCACACCATAAAATGATTCACCTCCTAATTTGAAGGTAATTCATTTGCCTAAAAACACATCTAATAAAAGTTTGTTTGACTATAACTGCTGAACCGTCTGCACAGAGCTCGTCCTATTGTTTGTTTCTTTTGTTAAATGCAGTAAATCATCCAAGCATTGTTGTGTAAGATTCACAATGCAAATGTATGAGTCATGTTTTCTTGCTTTGATTTGATTATTATTTGTTTTTAATTGTTGTTTTTACTTTAGATACTTTTTTTCCATCTTATAAACGTTCCAAAGGTTTGGATATATTTCAGAAAAAAGCAATGTTGACCTTTAATGAATGTCCTTAGTTTCATTTTGTAGAAATATTTGTCCTAATTTTTTATTAAATTTTATTTTGATTAACACAATTAGAAAAATATAATCAAAAATAGCTCTGTAGAAAACAAAAAAAATATGTTTACATATAATTTGAGTTAGGGGGATATCGTGCATTGTTAATTTTTCTTTGTGACAATTCTGAATTAAATAAGATGACGCAAAAGTCTTCTTTCCTGGAATAAAGTCTCTGAACTAACACAAGAAAGTATTTACACTTTTTGTTTTGTTTTTAAAGAGTTGCTTTTGACAAGGATGTGACTTCAAAACAAGACCCAAACATAAGGCATTTGTCGCTATGTTGTAAAATGACTAAAATAATGACTCTTAGACGCAACAGTTGAAGGGAATGGTTTAATGGGTTGCATTTAAAAAGCGTTTTTCTAGTCAAGCACTCAAAGCACTTTTTGCACTACAAACCACGGTGCTATTTTTTCCCCTCTCTGCCTCATCGACAAACACATTCGGGACAACCTGGGGTTAAGTGTGTTGGCCAAGGACACGTCAACACCATGTCAAAGCCAGGTCAGACGTAATCGCGTTCGCCCGACGCTGTAGAAAAGAAGTTATGCACTTTAGAGTAGAGTGTAAAAATATTGTTTTCCGAAAAATGGCTTCTAGAATTCAGACTATGGACTATGGAAACATAGTCAGTTCCTTTTGATACTTTCCTTAAGAACAGAAAAGTCACCTTTTACCTCAAAACAAAATGCATTTATATTAATGTCAAACTTTATATATATATATATATATATATATATATATATGTATGTATATATATATATATATATATATATATATATACACACACACACATATACATATATATAATGTGTGTGTACGGTGTTCCTCCGCATATTCGCGTTTTTTTATTTGCGGTTTAATATATTCGCACATATATATATATATATATATATATATATATATATATATATATATATATATATATATATATATATATATATATAATATATGTGTATATATGTGTGTATATATATATATATATACACACACACACATATACATATATATAATGTGTGTGTACGGTGTTCCTCCGCATATTCGCGTTTTTTATTTGCGGTTTAATATATTCGCACATATATATATACATATATATATATATATATATATATATATATATATATATATACACACACACACACACACACACACACACACATATATATGTGCGAATACATGAAACCGCAAATATAAAAATGAAAATATGCGGAGGAACACCGTACACACACATATGTGTGGTGTGTGTGTGTGTGTGTATATATATATATATATATACACAAATATATATATATATATATATATATATATATATTATATATATATAATATATATTTTTTTTTTTTTTTTTTTCCCTTAAATGGAGGCTGGAGTTTTAGTGTGTTAGTTTGGTCTATAACAATAGATCTAACCTGATGTCATCATAGATCAATAATGCAAAAGAAAGCAGTAACCTGCGGGTGTGTTTTTTTCTTTTCGTAACTTTCTGCTTTGACTTGGTCTTGTAGGTACGACTGCTGGTTGAAATCGTTTGGCCTCTGTTTCTCTTTGTCATCCTTGTGACCGTCCGAACCACCACCAAGCCCAGTAACAAAGGACAATGTGAGTGCGGGATTCCAATCTGAAATCGAAAGTAAACTAAGTGTGAGTAAAAAAAAAGCAACGAAGGGACATCTCATTCCTGTTTGTTTGTCTTAGGTCACTACCCAAACAAAGCCATGCCGTCAGCTGGCGTTCTGCCCTGGCTCCAAAGTATGATGTGCAACATTGACAATCCCTGCTCCAACTACCCGACACCAGGAGAGACGCCAGGCCAAGTCAACAACTTCAATGAATCCATGTATGAGCAGAGCGATTCTTTTCTCTTTATTGTTTTTTAACTGAAAGATTGTTTAGATCTGGGTAATATTTTTAAGTACTTGTGATATTTTGTCATTTTTCTCTCAAACTAGAATCTCTGAGATCCTAATAAATCTCCAAAAGTTCCTGCTGGAACTACCAGAAGAAGGTAAGGCTTTTATTTTGAAACATCGACTTAAAACCTCAATTAATGTATGCATAAAAACACAAAAAACAAAACACATTTTTATCTTAGTATCTTTAAATCTGTAGCTTTAGTCAAATGCACAGTAACAGGACTGACCTGGACTGGTGCTGGGAATTTTCGGGTTGTTTGGGCCCGTGGAGGCTAGAGAGGAGCAGCTGCATGTTTTGCCTTAGTCACAATTGCCCTTATGGGTGGATATGGGACATCTACTGGCGAAAATATGGGCAAAGCTGTTCATGAAATACCAAGGTTATAGAACACTTGGTGAGCCCATAGAGTACAATAAACAGTAAACGTTTATTCACATTTTTCTCTGGGAATGCTGTGAGCGACACATAAGGCTAAGAAAGAGTGAAGTGGGTGAGACACAGGCACACCTGAGGGATAGTTTAGTCTTTCAGCCCCCAAAGGGAGCTTGTTGGTTGTTTTAAAACCGCTTCTTACATGCTTATCTGGTGAGGCACCCATTGCTGCTGTGAGGTCATCCCAAAATCTACCTTGTAGTTCCTGAAATTCTCTTAAAAACAATACCATAACAGAGATCTATGACCCAAAAAACTGCAGCACCCATTCTTACACATTCTTATTCCCAAGCCGGCACATTTTGACACATGGTTAAGGAACCCTCTGCATCACTTTTTGACATTTTGGGTCTCCCCAAGTCATTGTTTCTTGATGTCTTGGCTCTCGGGACACGGTACCACACCTGGTCCTCAGGACACGGCCGTTACGGATGCCCAAACCCAGTAGCAGTACCCTAACTCGGCACCAGATGCAAACTGGACCAAGACGTGGTCCTGGACATGAATCGGTACCGGGTTAGGGTAGCAGTACTGGGTTAGGGTCCCGGTGCTCTCCCCGTCCAGGTACTGGACCGGTTCCGGTTCATGGTCCAGAGGTTGGAACCTGTTATTTTAATGGAAACAGCCAGTACATCTACAAATGATGAGTTTGGGGACACCCAAAACCAAAATATTTGAAGTGGAGTGGTAATGGGGTGTGCAGATAATAATAAAATACCAGACGACACTGTGATTCCTAATTTCTAATAGGCAGGGTTATGCGCTTACTTATCACATGAACAGCATTAAATGCCGACCACACAGGATGTAGGAGAGATTAAAAAACCTGAAAAAAATTACATGACACCCCTGTGCCTCACTCACTTTCCCCTTACAGGTTGGGCAAGGTGATAAAACAATAACAATATATGGATATATAAGTTTTTCTCAGTTTTTCTCAGTAGAACAAACTTTTATTTTGAAGGGTCCAACATCCCTGCGGTCACTTCCGCTAATAATCTCCTTGTTGAGTTTCAGCCGATGAAGCAATGACATTTTTACCGGGATCCAGTCAGAACTGGAACAGAAAGTTCCATACAGGTTCAAATTTGACAAATAGTTCTCTGGTTTATATCTTGATATATATCGGTATCGCCTGAAATGACAAAAACCATATCAACATTTCCATATCGCCCAGTTCTACTTACCGGTTGTACCCATACGAATTTGCCCCTTTTTTTTGCCCGAAGACTGCTTATATTCATCCATGAGGGCAGTTCTGACTAAAGCTTTAGAGAATTTTGTATTAATTGAGTAAAACAATAAAATAACACAGATTGCTATAGGCTAACCATCAGCAAAATTCCCTGCATCTTCCATCAAGGAAAGTATCCCCTTCATGTGGATGACAACTTGGAGGATTTGTTATTCCCCTTTATCCCTCCAAAAAAGAAAAAAAAAAAAACAATGGCATATGATTATTTATGATGCAATTTGTCGCGCAGACTGACAGATCGTTTGTCTTGATAAGTTGCTGCTTTGCATTAGCCTCATTTGCCTGATGATATTCAGATTTTCATACGGCACCTAATTTGCAAAAAAGGCATGGGGGGGGGTGGCGGTGGCTGCTATCGAGCAAGCTGCTTGTGGTCCATTTGCATTTCGGGGTCGCTGGCTCGTAATATACAAGATTAAATCCATCAAAGATCTAAGCCTGGACATAATTAATGGGACTTGCTGTCTGTGGTGAGAGCACGAAAGGTCATTAACTAGAACGCTGGAGGACCATCAAAAGACAGGGATGGCAAAAGGGGTCCCTTTTTTTTTTGTTTTTTGATTAAGAAAGACTCAGGTGGTCACTTCAATCAGGAAGGCAACCTTGTCCTCTTCCTCTTCCTGAAGCTTCCATATGAGGACTGTAATGATAGGTGATCTATAAGGTGAGGGTTTCCAACTGGGTAATTGATTCCAGCAATCTCTCCCATCCACATAAATGTCTAGGTTAGCCCCATGCTTGTTGGAGGAAAAAGATGGTTTTCTTAAATGGTGCAACTCCATCATCATCTCAGAAGAAGGAGGAAAAAAAACGCAGAGAGTCGAAGATGCTGGTTTGAGGGTGTCGGACTGAATCCCCGCTGCGTTAGCTCGCTGTTGCTGTCGGTTATGGGGAGCAACACTGACATGTCTTTTGGCAGCTAATCAGCAGAGAAAAAAAGAGCAACAAACCGTGGCCTTCAACGCAATCGTCCTGCTTGAGTGGTTAATCCGGATTTCCGATGGATTTAGTGGCAACTGTAACAAAAAAAAAGCAAATACAATAATCATAGGTTAAAACTGAGTCTTTTAGTTTGGCATGAAATGCTTTATAACGTGAGTAACTGGACATTCAACAGCATTTATTTTCACTTTAAAGAGTCGCTCCGATCATCTTTTGTTCTGTTTTCTTTTTATCTGTCGTTTTCTCTGACATATTTGTAGTTCATGAGAAATTTGCTTCTGAGTTGTGGGCGGAACAACCCGCATTCCCCTCCCTATCGCTGAGAGCTCTCTGTTTACATGCTCTTTTGCTAGCTTATAGACCCTAACACAAGGGTCTGCGACCCCTTAGACCTTAAAGAGACAATTGAGTAGATTTGACAATGACCACAACCCTGTAGTCTTATTCAAACCCTATAGAGAAATAAGACACTCATTTGTATTTACGTTGGAGTTACAATCATAATAAATATAAATACATTTTTGGTTTATTGTCATAAATAAATGATAAACATGAAGATAAAATAGCTTTTTTTTTCTAAATACAAAATATTTTTTTAACTTTTGACACAGGTTCACATGGCTCCCTTTCAAAATAAAAGACAGTCTGTACAACATAAGGCAATTTCAACACAGAAAATTAGTAGTAAATAGTAAAATGTCAGCAAGGATTTAAAAAAAATTACAGTTTGTGGTTCATCTCAAAAATAAAATTGAATCAAAGCTAATTTTGTGACTTTTTGAACATTAAGGCACCTTTAGAATCCAAGAATTTGCCAGGAAAATGGTAAACATCCACGGATCTATTGTCTAAAAGTGAATGTTTTTGGTCACAAATACACTCTTTTTCATATTTTAACAGAATATACAAATTTAAATATCAATGTGAGCTGTATTTCAATTTAAAAATCAGAATGATTGACTCTTTGAAAACATAAAGAAATTAAAAGATGAACATTAATAAGTGTTCAAGTAACTTCCGGACATAATATACATAAATACACACAGAAAAAAGAACTACAGGTTCTGTGCTTTGTTTTGACTAACTTCCTACATCTTTATCTTTTTCTGTTGAAGCTTTGTCCGCGTTCTGTCATAAGGTTACAAGTGGAAATGTTGCATTCATGACTCACAATGATACAGATTCTGATGTGTTTTACTGAAGAAACAAATAAACTGAAGGTTAAGAAGGATGGCTGAAAAAGCTCCCAAAGCTTGTTGTGGGAAGGATTATTAAAAGGTCAAATGATAAAACTGACACATGACATATAAAGTTATCCAGGTATATTGATTCAGAATTGTTGTTGAAAATCATTTTATGTTGATAATTGATTTTGAAACTTTTTTTTTTCTTCTTTACAGATCCTGCAGGTCCTCTGTCCAAATTTCTTTTTGTGAGTAAACTTTTTAATAGCAAAAACACACAAGACAGACATTCTGACTGTAGTGTAGAATTGCATACCGAAAACCACAAAAGACCAAGTAATGACAAAAAAAGAATTTAAATGAGGATAGAATTATAGAAAAAATAATGGACTACGTTTGGTCATAAATATCGGGGCACAATATGTCAACATTTTTCTCTGAATAACCTTTATAATATGTGATGTACGAAAATGCGAAATGAGCAATCCCTGTAACAACTCTTACTTTGAAAACATCACTGACTGGTTCCAGGGGCAGAGCCACAAGGGAACAAAAGAGGTGGGGCAACACCCCCCGCCCCCCACACACACACATATCCCAAAAATATTTGTGTCATTATTGACAATGATCAAGAAATCATCTAGACAAGACTTTTTAAGCATTTCAGCGGTTAAAGTAACTCCACAAATCCCGTTGATTTCGTTCATTGCTGTAAAATGTTGCAAAGTCTGTTTTTGTCTTCAGAATCCAATGGAGTTAGGTTAACTGGGTAAACGGTTGAAGAGTTGCGGTAGTCGAAAGAATGTCAACACTGGTGTTAAAGGGTTAAACGTCACTACCTTTACTTCTATCCTAGTTGCAGAGTACTTTTTGTGTGACCTGGCCCTTCTAAACACTCAACCGATGCCTCAAAGCATCTGCATTTTGACTTCTCCTCCTCTTTCCTTACTTTTATCTGTTTTATTTCTTCATTCTCTTACACTCGTTTACCCCTGTCAGTAAAAGGCCGAGTTGTATAGAGTACTTGAGTAAAAGTACAGATACCTTACTGTAAAAATGACTCCATTACAAGTTACAAATTCCAATAATACTTCAGTAAAACTTTAAAAGCATCTGATTTTAAAATAACTTAAGTATTTTACTTGGACTGAATGCAGTGACTCTGTCGGTTTGTTGAGATTTTTTTGTTCAGCTTTAACAAAAGCTGTTTCTCAAAGTTTAACAAGACGAGGTGGGAGGGTTTTCAGTTAATGTTAATGGGGAATTACTTACTCTAAGTACCACCCTCTCTGGTCAGTTGCAGTATTGCAAAATGTAGTTACTTCCTGGTCAGCTCCACCTCCTACCATCTAAAGTTACTGCTTGGATTTAGCTCCTAAATAGCGTGGAGTACCTTCAGTGTCCTGCAGATGGCGATATAGTCCAATCCGCCCAACAAACAAGCCACGGTGAAGCAGATAAAGATGCGCACAATCACAATGTAATGAGTAATGATAAGTGTTTGTTCAAATGTAGTGGAGTAAAGAGTACATATAGTCAGTCAAACGTTAGTGTCTTTTGATACTCGGTACAAGTAACTCAAAGTAGCTTACTCAAGTACTTTACACCTCTAGTAGGAGGGTTCTTTGTATTATAAAACAGAAACCTCTACAGGCTTTGATTGCTTTAGTTGTTCTTGACATGGGGTAACTATGAATTTGAAATCAGACATTTAAAAAATGTCTATGCTTACCTTTCCTTGCGGGCCAACCAATGATCTGTTGTCCTTTTTATTTCAAAACCGTCTCTTTATTCCCAGATCCAGGGAAGGCAGGGACTTAATTCAACAAAATTAGGATAAAACAGCTCCTAAGGTTAACAATTTTTAGGAATCAGTTTATCCTCTGGGCCACAGCAACGCTTACCTGAAGGATAGGCAAAGAGTGGCAACATGGAGAAGGTCTCAGGTCTTTTTGATCCTCTCACTTCTCTGGGGGCGTCCCCCTTTGTGCCTTTACTACCGGGTTTTAACTGATTTAGTGGAAGTGGAGCGAAAGCGGTAGCAATTCGATTCCAAAAGCCTTTCTCCGCGAGCAGTTTGAGGAACTGGAGTGTGCACCATGGGGAACTGGTCATGGAGAACATCACGTATGGTGTTTGAAGACACAGATCAACATACATTCTTTTAGTTGCACTAAATCTTGCCCTGTAACAACCTAATCCATATCATATTGCTCATATAGTTGACATTTTCAGATGATATGTAGATGGTATGATCCATTGTTCCGTGTATGAAATAGCATCAGTTGTCTGATAATCCAACACCTTCTCATTCACTAGTCGTCACATATTGACGTTTGGTTAAAGACTCCTCCGCGTCACTTTTTGAGTGTCCCCAACTCGTTGTTTTGTGACGTGTTGGATGATCCTGCCCCCTGAAGCCCTCATCTTAACACCTATCTGAAAGTTTAGTATTAATAGAATTTAACTTACTTCCTTTTTTCTAAAATAATTTCTTTTGGATGGAAGCTCTGCCCATGGGTTGACTGTACAGAGTGTGCATTGTCCTCTGCCCTCCAATTTTTATTGGGGGCGGGTTCCAAACGCTTTTTCTTCTAACCCAGTATGGTACCCTAATCCAGTATGGTACCCTAATCCAGTATGGTACCCTAATCCAGTACTGGTAGCCTTACCCAGTACTGGTATCCTAACCCAGTACTGGTATCCTAACCCAGTATGGTACCCTAATCCAGTACTGGTACCCTAATCCAGTACTGGTAGCCTAACCCAGTACTGGTATCCTAACCCAGTACTGGTATCCTAACCCAGTATGGTACCCTAATCCAGTACTGGTACCCTAACCCAGTATGGTACCCTAATCCAGTACTGGTTCCCCAACCCAGTATGGTACCCAAATCCAGTACTGGTACCCTAACCCAGTACTGGTATCCTAACCCAGGATGGTACCCTAATACAGTACTGGTACCCTAACCCAGTATGGTACCCCAATCCAGTACTGGTATCCTAACCCAGTACTGGTTCCCTAATACAGTATGGTACCCTAATCTAGTACTGGTACCCTAACCCAGTATGGTACCCTAACCCAGTATGGTACCCTAACCCAGTATGGTACCCTAATCCAGTATGGTACCCTAACCCAGTACTGGTACCCTAACCCAGTATGGTACCCAATAGCCGCAAACCTTTTTGTGGCTGTGAACCGGTCAACCCATGGGGATTTTACCACGGCCCAGGGGAGAGCTGTCTTGTCAATGTCAAGACTGGTTAAAAACTAGTTTATTTTACTATTATAAGATCATCTGTAACCAACAAATCAATCATTGATGCTCACTAGGAAACAAATCAGACTAGTTTGAAGCTTCATGCAAGCTTCTAGGGAAACGTTTTACTTACTTCACTTACTTTAACGTGCCGCGCAACTCTCCTTTTTCTTTCTACGAAAGTATTTGCATGAATCCCGTTCACCACTTCTCTGAAATGAGCATCTGAATGGATGCTCTTGTTTGAGGATTTCTATGACCGTTCAAAAGATTCGATTCGTTCATGAAAGTCACACCTCTATGCAAACAGGTACGCTGTGTGGGAGTCACTTGTTATTCCGTCTGTTCTTTTCCAGTTGCAAAGAAAGGTTCCACATGAAACCTTTCTCGTGTTACATGCCGCCAGACTGGTTTTAGCGCTCAAGCTAATTGACAGAAAATAAAAGATTTCTGTCTAACGGAAAAAACAGAAATAATGTATTAGTTCTTCTGCGGCCTGGTGGCAAGGGGTCACTGGTGGTTGGGGACCACTGCCCTAACCCTAACCTAGGCCCGGTTTGCCCCACTTGGTACCACATCTGGGACTGGATACAGGGCCAGGTTAGGGTACCAATATTGGGTTTGGGTACTGCATCCCGGAGACCAGTCCACATCCAGAGGGTTAGTGAAATAAGAGAAAATTGTATCCATGTAAAGTTCCACTTTATTCAGAATGAAAAAGATTTTAAAAAAAATGTTATTCTAACACTATTTTGACTACCTTTCTTCTGTCACATAAAATATTCCACCTCCCAGTGAGCTGTCAAGACTATGATTCTCCTGTCCACTCGTGTGTTACAATGATTGAATGTGATTCTCTAGCAATTATTGATCAGAATCAATGTTTTTTTGAATCTTTTGAAACGTCCAACGCCCCTTCGGGATTGCGAACGCCTGCATAGTTCGCATTCAGTTAACTTTGAAAGGAAATATGTGGGACAGCAAATCCAATAAATAAATGATAAGGCAGGAAGTTCATAGAGGAGGTTTTTTGAGCTGTTAAGCCCACAGGCATTTTCAAACAGAAAAAAAAAAAAAAATCCCAGACAAGAGATAGAGTGAATAGCGCTCCTCTGTGCCTCAAGCAAAAAAGATGGAAAATGACTTCAAGCCTTCAGTTAAGAGCTGACATAGCTGAATGATAGTGTTCACAACAACACAAAGGAAGAGCGTAACATCCAGAGAGGTCAGGGTCAATGAAGTAAAGAGTAACAGATGCTTTTATTTGGACGATTTTCCTCTTCTAACACACACTTTTATCCATTTGCTTCAAAAAAATTGAATAAAAGGGACTTAAAAGTAAAATATCTGTAGTTGTGAGGGGCTGTAAGCTAGTGGGATAATAGGCAGCAGCTATTACCAGCGCCAACCAATAGATGGTCCTGCATGTAAACAGTGAGCTCTCGGTCATAAAGAGGGGAAGGGGGGCGGGGTTGTTCTGTGCCAACCGTTCCGCCCACAACTCATTAGTTATTATCTGATACGGCTGGGACGCACTGATACACTGATCTCACGTATCGATACGCGATACTGCCGCTACGATACGATCGATACATGCGATATCGATAATCTGCGATAGTTGGTAAAAATCCTCTCTAATAACTAATATTATATAGAAGAACACTTGTTTGGGGGGAAATATATCCCCATTTTATTTTTTTTCATCTTAAACACAATCATAATAAACAACTTATGTCTTATTTTGTGCAACAAATTATAGACACTTTTTTAACGTTGCCTAAAATAACTAATACTATAACTTACCACCCACTGAATTGGAATTATTTGTAAAATTCAATATTAACAAAAGTAAACATGATCAGCAGTGCCACAGAATTACTGTTAGCAACAGAACAAAAATTAAATAATTCAAATTGGTGACAGCTATCTACCTCCAAAGAAACGTCACACCAAAGGATGATGAATGTAACGTTTTACAGCCTCTGTCAAGTGTTCCATAATTTTTTGTGTACTTTTTCCCACATTTGAAAAGGGCTAAGCATTCAATATTAAAGGCTGATTTACTCAAACTGACACTTGAGATTATTTCTCCAATCTTTATTTATTTTTCATTTGGTCAGTCAATAGTCAGCTAAAAAGGTAAAAACAGGTAAAACACTCAAAATAATGGCAATATATATTTAAAAATTCGAATTCTATTACAAATTAGCAATAAACAACTTTAATCTATAATAATTTATACAATTTTAAGTGCTTCAATTAAGTAGCAACTTCCCTATTTTACCGTGAATTAATGTACTTTATTTTAATTACATTTTTTTTTAAGTTCATACATAAAATCTGCATTTTTTAATTTAAGAATGACTTTAAGTTAACATTACCAACAGGTTATTGCGTTCATTTGAAAACCTTACACCATAAATTTACAAAAGTTACACCGTACACCAGCAGGGTAAACATAGAGTGCATGAAAGCGAAAATTCCGACTGGTCCCTGAAGTACACACAAACAGCTACGAAGCACGCGCCTCGTTCCCACAGCGCGCCGATCAAGCAGGAAATAAACGATAACGGTCATTCTAGCGCTCAGACAAACTCACTTCTTACCCGCTGACTCTTCTACAGATGGATGATAATTGAGAACAGGTAGACATGATTTATACACGCGCTACCGAGCTAGAATCCTGCTGGTGTTTTTCCTGAATGAGGTCCGCGCGTCAGCAAAATGTGCCCGACGCAGCGCGACTAGCTTTGCATTAGTTCCGCCCCGCGACTCAGACGCAACAGGCTCTTCAAATGAAAATATAATATCGATACTCGGTGAGAACCTATCGAGAATCAACCGTAGGACTAAATATCGTGATATATCGCAATATCGATATTTTGGCACACCCCTAATATCTACTACTATCGCTCCAAACAAATTATGTTCAAGAAAACAATACGGGAGATATTGGCTAAAAACTACATAATTAAAGTTGAAAGTTCACTGGGAACACTTTGAATATAGATCAAAAGATGGTCGGAATGGATCTTTAGGAAATTCATAAATATTTTTGTGTTTCCCTCCTTTTCTAATTACCCATCAAAACAGTATTTGACATCAATCCAATACTCTCACCTCTTGGGCCCGGTGTGGGTCTATTTGTTAAGCTTTATTTAAAATGTTCTCCAGTTTTGTTTTATTGATTACTCAGAGTTGTGCCTTCAGTATTAGGGCTTTTTAATATTTTATTTTTGCTGAAAACAATAGACGAGCAGGTAATGATTTACAATTCTAGAAACATTACAATCAAATGTTAACTCTAAAAAACACTTTATATTTCAGCAGATAAATGAAAAAAATTTAAACCTAAAAGAAAAATAAACAAAAAAAGACCTTTACGCTTTGAAAAAAATACAGATATTTGACAATCATGTGACTGTTTTATTTTGATACAAATTAACTGGTTATAATTTCTTATTTCCAATTAGTGAATTATGCATTTTAATTTTATTTTGAATTTTATTCCCTTACAATAATATTCTAATGTATGAGCGATGCCCTCACCAAAAAGCACTTTTTCAAATTTAGTGACACATTACTTATTCTTGTTTTGTGTTAATAGTTTAATCTAATGTTTTTGTTTCTCCGTTAGATGGAAAATTTGCTGAACTCTACCGCTGAAGCAGTGAATTCCTTGGATTTCCAAAACGACCCGATCAACAGTTTCTCCATGTTGCTGTGCGGAAAAGAGCCGAGCTCCAACTCCACCTTCAAGTTTCCTACATCTAAACAAACGGACAATATCAATTCAAGCTTCCAAAATAGCCAAGATTCTGGTAAGTGCTAATTTAAACATTTCTGCGATCTTAATAACAACAAAGCAAATCCAGCAGGGGAGTTCAGAGCTTAAAATTGCAGCTATTATAAAAGAACTACTTTCAGTACAGATGTCAGAGTATTTTATTTTTATATTATGAAAACTACATATATATTTTCAACATATTTCTGATTAGGGAAAAAAATGGAAATGCTAGGGTTAAAAAAAAACATTTGAGTACAGCAGCCTTTTTTTCTTCATTATTTGGCGCACCCTCAATGATTGGTCTATTTTAAAATATAAGACGCATCAAACTACAAGGCGTATTAAGCGAAGACAGTCAGAGATAAGTCTGTTTGTCAGTCAGACTTTATTAACTTGGTTTGCTGTAGATTAGACGTAGGTCTACCCAACATTAAAGGCGTTAGCCACGTTAGCGTATTTAAAATACTTGGAGTCTTGTTTGCAACAAAACAGACTGATAAACGTTACTGTGGCTACGCTAACTCCCAGATTAATAACGTTTAAAAGAACGTTACCTTGTTTACACTGACTCCCAACCTTGTTAGCAATACTAAACAAAAACGCAACCCGACACTGCTACACGTTAGCTTCGTTAGCATATTCACAGTAGCACCTAACTTTGTTAGCAATACATTAAAACACAGATTGATTTTGGTAAAACAAAAGTTACTCTGACTATGCTAACCCTTGTTAGTATTGCATAAAAAACAAAAACGCAGTCTGACGCTGTTACACGTTAGCCGTGTTAGCATATTCTCAATAATACCTAACTAGGTTTGGAACACATAAAAAAAAACGCATATACCAATTATAAAAAAGTTACTATGAGTACGCTAACTCACAACCTTGTTAGCATAACATGAAAAAAACAAAACCCAGTCCGACACTGCTACATGTTAGCAGTGTTAGCATGTTTACAATCTAACTATGTTTGCAACACATGAAAAATAGATGGATATTATTAAAAATAACATTACTCTGATTACGCTAAATCCCAACCATGTTAGCCACACATAAACGAAAATACAGTCCGACACCGCTACATGTTAGCCACGCTACTGTATTAACTAGGGGTGTCGGAAAAAATCGATTCACATTCGAATCTAGATTGTCATTTTTAACGATTCAGAATCGATTCTAAATATCCAAGAATCGATTCGCCCCCTCCCGCCATATTCCTGCATTTATATGTTTTATTTAATGGCTCGAACCTGCTAGCTTACTTGCAAGCCGTAATGTTTGTCCCGAAACGGCTACCGTAGTTTGTTTTCCCTGGAGGCGAGCGGAGCTTACTGAGCGCGCGCTACGCAACATGAGAGAAAAAAAGATTCCTCCTGTCCCGTTATAAATTGGCAAATGTATGGGCTCACTTCGGATTCCACAAATCCCGGGGTAAGGAGCTTGACATGACGTGCAGTGTGTAAAATCTGCTAAATCAGACACTTCGGGAACACTTCAAATGCTCGCGCTCATATCTCGTCCCATCACCGGAGCTTAAAGTTTGAAAAGTCTTTCTCTGCCTTCATACTGTTGACATCATCCGTCCCTCCAGGATTTCCTGATGTTTCGATAACAACTTTTAATGCAAATCCAATCAAACCCGAGATTTGTTGCGCACCTTGCAGCTTTTTATTTTCACCGCAACTTTATTGAAATCAATCTACCTTGACAACAGTCATGGATGATCACGTGACCATTTCCCTTCCGACTCAGCCGTGCTCTCCTTAATTATCGTTCTATAGTCCTGTCACACTTTTTCTCTTCATAACGCGCGTGAACGGTCACCCTGCAGGTGAGCATGCGCTGCGTGCACGCGGGGGTGAAGGTGCGCTGTCCCCGGGCGCGCGCGCGCGGGGGGGGCGCAGGTACAGATCAGTCTGTTATATTGCGCGGGACACAGCTGCTGCACAACAGGTACCGAGTATGAAGAGAAATACAGAGAGAGACTCTGGAAATCTGGAACTATTTCACTTTAACTGGTAATGTAAAGGAAGAATTTAGAGTCTGCAGGAAAAGAATTCCATCTAGAACCTTCTCCACAACAAACTACAGACACCTGAGAGAAGCTTCTTTAAAACAGAGCAGATCAATAAAACCAGATCAACTCCTCAAAGCCTTCGTCTTCCTGTACCAGCAACTCAGCAGTGATGCTTTAGAAATAGATAAAGAGGAAGATTCTGAGAACATCTGAGGATTCATCTGTTTATGATGTTCGTGATTTTTCACTGGAAATCTGGAAATATTTTATTCTAAAATATGTTTAAATCAACACATATTTGGGTTGCTGTTAGCAGGAAAGACCAAAGTTCATTTTATGTTTGACAGTTCTATTCAAGTTAAATGACAGCTCAAGGGGATGATGCTGTGTATTTACTTTGTGCATATGTAATAATAAAAGAATTGGAACATGAGAATATGATTTGTATTTCATAATTAAAATTTTTAGGCGCTTTTAAAAATATGTATATATTCAAACTCATTGCAACTTTTACAAAAGCTGCTGCAACATCGGCCATTTTGGGCCAGAACAATCATAAAAATCTTCTGTGAAATCCTTGAGGGTCTGAATAATATAAGTTTGCACAGTATCATAAATACGTTCCCTTTTTTATTAACATTTTTCCTTTGTGTTTTAAATGTCTGAATCGAGAATCGAGAATCGTTTCAGAATCAAATCGGCACCCCAAGAATTGGAATCGAATCGAATCGTGACTTGTTGTAAGATTCACATCCCTAGTATTAACCATCTACCTTTATTTGAAACACATAAAATGCAGACAGAGACTGTTAACACAAAGGTTACCATGACTATGCTAACTCACAACCTTGTTAGCAACACATAACAAAACAAATTCCCAGTTCGACACTGCTACACGTTAGCCACGTTAGCATATTCAGTCTAACTTTGTTTGCAACACACATAAATCAAACTGATACAGCTAAAACAGACAATACTAACTCCAAACCTTGTTATTAAAGAAAAAAAAAAAAAAAGTTTAACACCGTTACACATTAGCCACGTTATTGTATTTAGGAAACAGCCAACCTTGTTTCTGATTTGCAAATCAATAAATAATTTTTGAAAAAAATGTATATTTCACGGCGTGGCGTGCACCCATTATTAAACCCAACCAGAATTAATCCTTATATAAACATTCCAAAAATAACTTAAAATGTTAAACGGATGCTTAAACACAGACTAGAGGAGCCTCTGTTCCAAACTATCCATGCTAGGGAACAAAAAGTCATGCAGGCTGCATCAGCTATGCAGGATTGAACCGCATGCGACCGGTTGTGCGCATCCAGAGGCAGGCACCTGTGACACGGTTGGCACCTCTGCCTGACCTGGAAACAGGTTTGATTAGAACCACATCATGTCAGGCTGTGTCAGCGCTGCAGCTGGCATCTGCTGCAGCCAGTCAAATGGAATCTTTTTCAGGCAAAAGCTGTCTGCTCCTGAGCCTGACGTGGGAATGTTTCAGGAAGTAAAAAAAAAAAAAAAAAAGAATCAGCTTGTTCCTAGAGGAGGTTCTTGTGTCCTAGACACTTGAAATGACATTTTTAAATTAAAATATGGCAAGCCAAAGGGCTCAGAAGACAGATGGGGGTAATTAAAGGAGATTTTTATTAATTTATTTTTTTTGCAGGTCATACCAAAATAGTCTCACAATCATTATTTATATTCATCTTTGTGTTACATTGGCAGAAGAAAGTATCTGATCCCTGGTGGATTTTGTGGGTTTGATCACCTTTGAAGAAAATTTGTCTTTCACTTTAATGGCGACATTGGTATGGAAGCGTTTGTGTCTCACATTTTAAAATAAAAGTCAATAAGTCAAATAAATGTCTCTTAAATTAAATCAAAAAACAATTATCAGAACGGCTTTTTCTTTTTCAACACAGTTAATTGTGTAACTAATTAAAAAAAAAAAAGGCATTTGACATTTCATTTTCAAAAACGTATCCAATACCAAAATTCATTTAAAAATGTCACATTTGAAAATTAAAATGGATAAGAAAAAAACGTTAATTTTCAAAATCTAACTGTATTACTTGTCTCCTAAATAAAATGAAAAAGCAATTCTCTGAAAGTCTTTTTGATTTTCTGTGATTCTGTGACACAAAGTGGCAAAGCCAATGAAGATTGCTTGTTTGTTTTCATATTCTGCCGCGGAATAAGTGTCCCATAAACCAGTTTGAGTTAGCAGTTCCCAGGGGGGCATGATGATGATTTATTGACCATATTTTAACATATGAGTCACACACGCTTCCATACATTGAAACAGAGAGATACGGAAAATCAAGAAATCAATTTTAAAGAAATGACGTGATTAGTTTTGCATTTCACTAAGAAAAACAAGTATTTCAACCCCTTCACTGGAAAACGCAGTGTGTTTTTTTTTTTTGGCAATCTTTATTATCAATTATTATTACTAATAATAATTAATTATCAGTTTATGCATAGAACTGTAGTTGTTTGCAATATTTATTTATCCACGGGGGATTACATTCCAAAAGAGGATCTATACAGTTGATGGTAAACTAATTTGATCTGCTTAACCCACATTTTATGTGTGCCTTTATGATGGAATACTCTAATTGTAAAGATTGTAAAGCTAATGTTTATAGCAATCAAAAAGCACTTAAAACTACACCTCAACATTGTAGCATCAGTAAGATTTAAGTGAAAATATGGCAGACCTTTCAAGTTTATCTTGATATCCTTTATATATATTTACACTAAACTAAAAAATAAATTAGCTGACACATTTGCTAGAAAATTGTGTGAAAGCCGGTTTGAGGTGTTCAGTTTTACAAATCCTTTTAGCTAACCAGATTCATATGTGTCCTTCATTCTGTACAAGGTTTGATTTTATAGAACGCTTCATTATTGCATTGTACAGACAATAGCAATAAAGACAGAAAGATGTATTTTCACCTTATCTGATGCATTTTTTACTTCATCTACATGAAAGTTTGCCTTTCATGGCTTTATCAGTCGTCCACTTTAAGAGATGAGGAGAATCACAGTTGATAAATGTAAGATTTTATTCTTAACAAATGATCGTTTCTCTAGAAAGAAATGAAAAAGGCAGTTGACCTCAGGTTAATAGAACTACACTTATCCACTGATTGTATGTGAGAACTGGACTGAGGCTCGCACTAAAGCATTGCACCTGATTCCAGAAGAAGAAAATATGAGCAAAAAAATGGTGCTTCAGACCACAAATGGTTACTTTAAAATATGTTTCCCTAAAAGAGTTTGAAAAATATATAAATGTGTTCATTTAGTGAGCATTAGCATTAGCTGTCCTAAGGGAATTCCATTAAATGTTAGCATCAAGCTAACGGACTTTAGCTTCACGTGCTAAATTGATTTATTTTTTATTCATTGATTATTGATCTGTTAAGTTTAAGTCGATTCACTGATTTCATCAACCCACCCCTGGACACATCAATATGAGGGTGAGGTCATCTGGACGCCATAAGATAGCACAAAGGCTAACATGTTCGGTTCTTTTCTAAGTTATAAACTGACCAATCAGATGCCTCCATAAAAGTATGTGGTACCTGCTGCCCCCCTTGTCCAACATTTAAAATGTTTCGTAGGTGTTGGAGTGTGAACTTCCAAGCTCACTCCTGATTGGTGAGAGCGGTTGCCATAGAAATAAAGACTTGAACCTACTCGGACCAATCACCGCTCACCGACGTCGTCTAGCTCCAACATGGAGGCATCTAAAAAAACTGACAGCCGAACTGACTTAATTTTGTTATACCTGGAAGTAAGTTATTTTCTGAGTGATGTCACGCTGGCTCGGTCCATGTCTCATATACAGTCTCATATACAGTCAATGTATGTATATGAAAAATTAGAGCAAAAAAAAAATTAGATCTCTTTCATGTTTCTCTTTGAAAGTCAAAGCCCGCAGGCCTAATCCGGGTGATTACATCCTCCAGATCATTTTATTTTATTGTTATTAATGACCCAAAGTTATCTTGCGCATATTTCTAATTTTGACAAAATATATTTTTATGGACAGTAAAATATTGAAATAAATTAAGATTTAAGTTGATTTTTTTTCTAGAATAATATTCCTGCCTTTTTATTATTCACAATTATGTTAAAAATTTATGGTTTTAAAGTTTGAAAAATTTGCATTCTGCTGGCTTTTTGGACTATTTTGGCATTTACTTTGTGTTTACTTAGTTTTTAATTTGACAAGATTTTAGGCTGTTTTAGAGTTTAGCTAATATTTCAGGTACATGCTAGCTTTTGTGGCTAATTGAGGCTTTTCTTTTTAAGTTTTTTAGTCTATTTTTGGAGCTAGGCTAATATTTACGAACTAGCCGTTTTGGCTAATTTATGCTTTTTTTTTAGGGTTTTGGGCTATTTTAAGTTGAGCTATTTTTCAGCAACATGCCACCTGTTCTGGCTAGTCTAAGTTTTTTTTTTTAGGCTAATTTGGCATTTAGATAATATTTTAGTTGGTTATCGGCTTGAGCGTTTTTAGCAATCAATTTCAGCATCTTCAGCTGAAAATTCAGCATTCACTTTAGCAATATCACAAGTAATGTTATATATCTAGTTCATAATTATCTATAAAAAAGTCACGGTTTTAAACATTTAGTTTCAGTGTGTTCAACAAATGTTTATCATGTTCGGCCGGCGCCCTAAGGTGTGTTTTAGAATCTTATTTTTTTTTAAACGTAATGAAGAATTTCCAGCTGGTTGGTTCATCAGCCGTCGGAAAACCCCAGAGTCCGTAGAATAGTTTCACTTTTTTTTTTTTTTTTTTGCATTAAGCTCAAAAAGCTCAAACACTTGAAAAATGGAATGGAGTAAAGCGACCCGAACAAGTGTCGGGTATAGATGTATGGGTGGTTCCTAACACATCATTTGCACCTGTTTAAGCACACCTGATTCTATTTTTACTCATCTGTTAGTTAAAAGACATCTCTGTGGACTTACATTCATTTTTACCAGCACTGTCAGATATACACACACATATAAAAATACAAGTGCACTAAAGTAAGCTCAAACATAATTGTAGATAGTTTCTGAATATATCTGGGGCATTATGGGAAAAAAAAAATCTAATAGTTAATAAACAGTTTGAGAATTAGATGCAACATTTTACAACCTTCTACTCATTACAGAGCCTTTAGTCTTGTTTCATGTAATACTTGTGCTTTAGAGTCAAATGTGAGGAAATAAGACTTTAATAAGATGCATCTATTCCCTGGGAATGGTGTTCCAGTGCAGAGTGAAACTGCGTGCTCATGCCAGTGCAAATTAGCAAAAGTGTGTACCCCCCTTGCATAATAAGCAGGAACATCTCTGTTAGCATGCTAATGGCTGTTTTGGATTTTGCTGCTGCATTTCATTGTGGGAGTCGATGTTAAACGGACGTGGAATATGCCATGTGTCTGCATAATGGCCTATTACGCTTCTTTTGTCGGTGTGAAAGAACTCTCAAAGGAACGGCGGAAGCCAAAAAAAAAAAAGTTAACAGCTCAGCAATATTCCTCTATCAGCTAATTGCTGGCAGAATCTTCTCCATCTTTCCTCCATGACAGTAAACGGTAAATCTTGAAGGTTTGTTCTCCTGAAATGTGAAAGTCATGAGGTCAGTTTTTGATTAACAGAAAAGGGAAATTTAGAATAAAATGTAGACTTATTTTTCATTGTTATTTTTAATTTAATGATAATTGAGAACTGGAAAAAGCGTTCCATCAATCATAGCAGTTGGCCGCCATGTTGGAACCAGACGTCATCAGTAAGCAGAGATTGGGCCGAATCGTCGATTCTACACTGAAAAAAGTGAAACGTTGGATCAATTAACGCAAATTCTATCATTTGTTACTATTTGATTTTTTATTTTTCGTCAAATCAAAATTTTGGTTTTATGGTTTTAGTGTAATTTGATTTAAATGTAACAAAAGTTTTTACTTTTTACAGTGTATATATATGGGAACTACTCAATCAAGGCTGAGCTTCTTGATAGCAGGTACCACAAACTTTTGGGGCAACTGATGGGCCAGTTTATAACTTAAATGACTTTCACTCATATAATAAAAAAGGGATTAGGAAGAACATGTTAAACAACAAGGTTGCAGAGCAAGAATGGTTATTCTGACAAACATGTAAACTGAGAAAAGCTGTTTATTTCTCAAAAGAAATCTATGAGATTTTGGCTTTTTAGATGGAGGGGTTACTCAGTCCAGTTCTCATGTACAGTTAATGATTGGACAGCTTTCCTAAACAGTCATGAGAATTCCAACATCTAATCTAATTAAGAAAACTTATTCCAAATACATTTTCAGAAGTTGTTCTAAGTAAAACAATAAAATAACTACATTCATTCCTTGTATTTTGGCAATGGTGTCCTGATTTTGTGGGATGATACAAACCCTGTTTGGCTCTTCTACAACCAGGTTAGTATTCTCTAGATCACGGGTGTCCAAATCCAGGCCTCGAGGGCCGGCCTCCTGCTGGTTTTCCAGAAATCTTGATTTATCTGATGCTGATCAGTCGTATAGAACCAATAAGAAAGTTCAATGGCCTGATCGTTAGCTTGCGCTCATTTCTAACTTGTGTATTCCTGCCTTTTTATCATTCATAATTATATTAAAAAATATATGGTTTTAAAGTTTTAAAAATTGTCATTCTGCTAGCTTTTTGGATTATTTTGGCATTTACTAAGATTTTTTTTGGCTATTTTGGAGTTCAGCTAATATTTCTGCTATATGCTAGCTATTTTGGCTAATTTAGGCTTTTCTTTTTAAGTTCTTTTAGGCTAATATTTACATGCTAGCTGTTTTGGGTAAGTAAGGCTTTTTTCAGTTTTTTTAAGATATTTTAAAGTTTAGATATTTTTCAGCTACACGCTAGCTGTTTTGGCTAACCTAAGATTTGTGTTTGTTTATTTTTCAGGCTAATATTTTAGCTAGCTATCAGCTTCAGCGTTTTAAGCTATAAATTTCATGTGGCCAAATTCAACTTACAACATTCACACTAGCAAGTAATGCTACATATGTTGTTTTTTTTAATTAGGCTAAAAAAAATGAAGGTTTTAAAATTTTAGTTTTTAATAAATGTTTATCCACTTCAGGTGTGTTTTGGATTTTGGCCCCTTGTGCGATTGAGTTTGACACTGCTGGTGCAGAGAGTGAGTTCAGATTGGTCAACTTTTGTGTTTTGAAATACTTTTAGTTTATAAAAACGCACTGTAACATTAAATATGCTTTTATTGTTTTAATCTAAGACGTGGTTACATAAGGAAGACTTCCACTGTCTCACTAAAGTGCTGCATTGAGCCCAACCCCGGATCATATTGATAAAATTTGGCAGGCCGGTTAGAGGCTTGACTCCAGGCTCCGAGCAATTACGCGACCGGCCAAACCGAATGTAAAGACTGAATTTCTTCCCCTTATAGACTTCCGTTTTGCAATAAAGTGAAACTGTGGCAAAGACGAAACGGCAAAACTCCAGAGAATCTGTAAACTGTGCATTCTGACGGCCCTTTTAGTGCAGAAAATATCTGGGAAAAAAAGATGCATCTCCTCCGAGGTAGCGATGTGTCTGGTATTAAAGAGCAATGCATTTGTCACTGCCATCTTTGTTTACGCTCCATTGTTAGGCAGAACTTTCTCTTCCTGTTATTGCATTTTATAATGTGAGCCATAACATTGATAGTGTCTAAATTATTGAGAATTATAAATAAAATGCCATTTTTCAATGCAAAAAATATGTATAAAGTGGCCAATATAATATTAAAACAGGCAGATTTCATGAAATATGTTCAACCTGGCTTTCAGATAGAGCAATAACCAGGCCAGTTCAACAAACCACCAGCAGGGGGGTTGCTCTTTGGTAAACCCAAGTTTTATTTGCTCACCCCTCCCCCTCTTTTTTAAAATGTTCTGTTAGTATAAGAATAAGGTTTAATATTTGTTTACAAATAGATAACTACAATCCAATACTCTTGATTTATTGTTAAATCGTTCCCAGTGGTCTTTTATTTAACTTCTGAGTTGTGGGCGGGATCGTTGGTGTGAAGCAACCCCGCCCCCCTTCTCTCCTTATTACTGAGAGCTTACTGTGGACAACAACCACACTATCTTATTCTAAAGCAATTTTGCCGTAATTAAAGTTGTTTCTTGTTACAAACTGTAGCTATGCTATTTTTTAATAAGAGCATATAATATTGGGAATATTACACACACATTATATATATATGTATATATATAACTTCTGCCAGTCAATTTCACCAGTCTGTACTGACTTCTTACATTTTTTTTAATATGCAGGCAACCCCATATGTGATTTTTTTTAAACTCAATCGGTGACATAACTAAAAAATAATAATGGAAGGTATGATGTTTAGAAAAATGAGTTTAATGTCATTGTTATAGATAAACATGAAAAACTTTGAGACACAGAAAACTCAAAAAAAGAAAAAAAAAAAATATTTATATATATATATATATACTCCAAATGAAAAGCTATTAGAAAACTGTATCATCAGCAGTATTATAAAGTGACGTCGGTTGCTAGCACTCTGAAAATACAGAAGAACATCGGTTTTTAAGTCATAAAAAAAACAAAAAGTCATTATTTGGCTACATTTATATGTAAACGTTTATGCTTCAGAGCACACCAATGTGAAGAAATCCACTTCAATTCAATGCAAAAGTACAAATTTTAACCTTTTAACGCCAAGCGTGTCGCCAGCAACACATTTTTACAAGCGCTCTTTGAATTACCGTAATTCTTGAACGATTTGGTCTATTATAAAAGTCCTGCTGTTTCTGAAATCTGAGACGTCGCGTCTTCTTGTCAATATCGGCTCTTTACGGTAGTTTTACCCGGAAGTCCGCGAGGAGCTTCTCGGTGAGACAGAGCGGTCGAAAACAGTTTTCATAGTTTTCAAAATAAGAAGAATATCTGAAAGAGAACCATCCTGGGAAATATACTCTTCATGAAGGTTCAGAGAAGACCTTGAGGCTGGAGGAGCAACAGAATGAGGGATTTTTGGTGAGAAAAGGTAACGTTTGTGCAGCTGCATTTCCTGTTTTTTATTTTTTCTGCTTGTTTTTACTCTGAAACACAAACTGTGTGAGAGAAATGTCATTCAAATGTAAGTTAGCTTATTTTTTACTTATAAATTATAATTAATCTTATAAAATAAGCACATTTTTGCATTTGTTCAGGAAACGAATATCACAATAAATGAAAACTATTTTTCTTCAAGTTTCCTGGGAGCCGGAGCTGATAATGCTGGAAGACCAAAGAGAAGAAAAAGTCAGGATAGTGGAGGTTCTGGTGATGTGGTCAGAGACTAAAGCTGCTCACCACATCAACAACACTGGAAGAACCTGATGATAGAGACCCTCATCCAGGGAGGTTTAACCCCAGCCGAGGAGGACAGAACTGCCCTGTGTGACCAGAAACGCCTGTAGATATTCTACATTTAATGCACTGTTTATTTGGACATTTAGAAATAAAGGTACAGAAACTTTGTTGTAAATACTTTGATACTGGACAAATTTAAACTTTTAACAAACAAAACCTGTTGTTCATGTTCATTTGCACTGTTTTTCTTACTAAAAACTCCCAAAATCCCATTTCGATTTTGTGTTTTTTTGTCAATTTAAATTGGTCTAACACTATTATGAAATGGAATAAATTGTAAATAGAAAATTCATGGAGCAAAAGCAGACATGACTCTTTTATAGTCAAAATTAGCAGAAAAGTCCAGGTGGACATTTTGAGGCTTTGGTGTTAAAGCGAAGCAAAAAGGACTTTGTGGAAGCAAGACCTTTCCAGAAGAACCTTCATCAAGACGTATTCTCACTCCCAACTTCTCATAAATGGATGTATGGTTTGGGATCCCACTTTCTGACCGTCTTGGTATCCCCAACTTGTTGTCGTTGTTCCCTTAAATCCCTAATCTGGTAAAGCTCCCGCTTACGTTAAGCACGACAAAACGAGATAACGAGTTGGAGACACCCAAAACCTCAAAAACTGTCGCAGAAGGGTCCTTAACCAGAGGGTCTACCAACCGTGTCTGCCACTCCCAAATAGACCTCCACAGTCCCAAACAACGCTGTAAACCTTAACCTCCAAATCCAAGAAATGCATGGAGTCTTTAGACCAGGGGTGGGCAAACTTTTTGATTTGTGGGCCAGAAAGGGTTCTAAAATTTGGCATAAGGGCCGGACAAGGAGCAGATGGAAGGAGTGATTTGGTAATGAACCTCATAAACTAAAAAGATAATATGGAATTTAGAGAAAAACATGCTTTAATTTGGATTACAATTCACATAAATTCATTTAAAAACAGAAAATTTGGGAATTTTAATTTCTAAATTTTGATTTTTGTTCTCTTTTTGGTGATCCAATGGGTTGATGTTCTTCAGAGGAAAATAAGAACTCAAAGAAATCCAAAAAATCACCATCTGACTCAGAAAAAAACACAACGAACGTCAGAGAAACAACACCATTCATGAGAAATCAGAAATACAATGAAAATAAATCAATAATTAGGATTTTTGATTCAATCTATTTTAATTTGGAGGGCCAGATTAAGTATCTTAAGGGGCCGCATGTGGCCCCCGGGCCGTAGTTTGCCCACCCCTGCTTTAGACAGTGTACAAAAAGACATATTGTCCATTTTTTGTATCCATAACTTCACATAAACCTATAAAGTCATGTAATACTAGGGTTGTATAGAGTATCTGGGTGCTCGAAAATTCGCAACGTCAAAGATCGCTGATTCCCGATCTTTATAAATATAGCGAATTGTAATCAAGTATGATCAAAATATCATCTGGGGACGATGAAGTTTTGCTATGAAATGCAGATCAATGTTGGATTTTAAAACAAAGCCTAAAGAACCGCTGAACTGTAACCGGAAGTAAACACATCTTCGTGACGGTGAACTTCCTGTTTTCAAAGTAAAACTAGAGAGAGCCTTTTTCCACTCAAAAACTGAGACTGAAGTTCTGTTCACTGACATCATTTCTGAAAAAATAATTAGCTTTAACACTGGAGCTTTAGCGGAAAAAAAGACCTATTTCAGTATGTATTGCTTAGAACGCAAAATATTGAAGAACTTTGGGGATAGAAAAGTGTGGAAAACATCTGCAGGTTTTGTTGTTAACTGATTCAAAACAGCAGTTTTTTTTATCCTTTTAATGCTGTTTATGTTACTGCTAAATTATTATTATTATTTAAAAAGTAGGAATCACCTAAGCAACAATCCACAGTCCTATCTAATACATGTAAATGTGATTTAAAGTGTTTTCAGAGAAAAGGAGAAGAAAAATCTAGATTAGCTCAAATACTTTGAGCACAGCTGACATTAAAACTCGCTGCTCCAGTATGAAATCGCATTTCATGATTCACGCATTTCATTAGGGACTCGACAAGAATTCAGCACAGCTGAAAATAGATATTCAGAAGTAAGATTTGCTTGTGTTTTCAGACTGCCGTTTTGCCCCCCGGTTGCTCGCGCGTCTTGTAATATTCGTAAGCGGAAAGCCCCATCAGTTTAGTGTCGCTTCTTCTAACGAAGCCTGACAGTGCACGGGAAAAAAAAAAGGCGCCGAGCAGAGTGTCACACACACGTCTCGTCTCTCAGCTGTTATGATGGCAGAAGGCGGCGTTGGTGCGGCCTTTGGAGGGAACAGCTGGCCAGAGCCCGACAAAGGGGAGGTCATTAGCCGTCTGCGCGCTGGCCTCCCAGGAGTACCTGTGAAAGATGACCAGCAGGCAGAGGGGCTAACATTTAATTGCACCGAAAATGGTCGCTAAAATACCCCTGATGGGGGGGGGGGGGGGGTGGAGACGGCGGGAGAAAGGGCGCTCTGATGAGATGAGAGGAGAAAGGAGGTTTTGAGGCTTTTGGTACAGTGCTGACAGGCGAAAAATGAGATGGGGATGGAAAAAAAAAAGCACTCTAGCAATGACAGGTCTGGGAACAAAAGCAACAGGCGGGCGCCCGTGTTGACTGGCAGGAGGTGACGCACCCGACCGACTGATTGGTGTATACGGTGCACCTCAAAATTCACATGTTTACAGCAAGAACAAGTCACGGACGGCTCCGAAAACAAGATGCCAGAGCATGCCAGGTGCTGCTGGTAAGTCGGAGCCTCCTTTTACTTATTCAGCACTCTCCAGACCTGGCGATATTCATGCTGGCAGATAAGCTAAATTAATAATGATCTCACCACTGCTGAGAATATTGACTTTTTTTTTTTTTTTACTTGGTTTTCTAGAAAATTTGTCAGTGCACTCAAATCTCTGGACTCTGGAGCTTGTTTACTTCTAGCGAATACATCCTCATAGAAAATCTCTTTTTACAAAAGTTTTATTTTATTTTTGTGTATTTTAAAAAATTTCTCTACATGATTTTTGAAAAATCTTCACTATGAAACACCATTGATGTTGAAAATAATTTGGAAAATGATCAGCAATGGGCTAGAGTTAAAAAAAAAAAAACAAGTCTATCTAGCTACTTAATAATTTTACTCTCTTTCTGCTTTTGAAAGGCATTTACTGCATTAGAATGTACACAAAAATCCCAATTTTATCTCTCTGTCATAGTTACAACTGCCCTTCAGCCACGTTACCTTCAGGGATGACAGGTTTTTATCCTAAATTTAAGTTTTTTCAATACCCAGACCAGTTGAAACCAGTTCGGGGAAGCTTCAAAGACCTAAACATTACTTCTTCAATGAAAAACAAAGCCATAAATTACCTTGCTGGCAATAGCAGGAACATGGTCACTGACCCTTCAACGTTTGGTGAAGACGACCATTTAAGGCAGGGTCTTAAACTGGCGGCCCACAAGTCAATATTTTTTCGGCCCCTGCCTTGATATTAAAGTTTAATGTCTACTTAGTAATAACTTCTGCATGTCCACAGTTTCTATTTGCTATTGTCGTTGGAAAAGTCCTCAGCAAAAGTTGCTAGCAGTGTTAGCATAGAGATGAACAAATTAACAAACGTTTTCGTAAACTGATTATTAATCTTGTTCTTTAGACATAGACAATAGACGAAAGATATAGACAGTGAACATAAGAACATATTTTTGGCACAAATGAACCTGCATACAGCCCAGCCTCAGCCAGAATCTGCCTTCAATGGCCCCAAGGGAAATTGAGTTTGAGAATCCTGATTTAAGATATTAAAGACCATGAAGGGTTACTACTGACAAACATTGTCCTAAAGCCAAACGGGGCCGAGCTTGAGGACTGTTGAGTCCTTTTTACAGGGTTTTGTCTAGAGTTCTCTGTAGGAGCTTGATCCAACTTTTAAGTAAAAGGACTAAATTCCAATTGAGAATTTTGCTCACTTTCTTCCTCATCAATGAACACGAAGAAAAGTACAAGAAGTAAAGCAAGAAAACAACAAGCTGCTGGATGACCTCCATTGTTGTTGCTTTTCTAGTCTAGTGGTCTACGCCATCAAAACTGCTCAGTGGGAACAAGGCTTTACTGAGTGGAAATGCTTGCCATACTACGTACTACTCCTTACCTGACCGTACCATACCGGATCTCCCCGTGGAAACGAGGCCTAAGACTCAACTAACTCTTGTCATAGTCGAGACTAGACCGTGTTGTGTCTTGAGTCTTTTAACGCAATAGACGTAGTGTTTGCCTGAACCATGAGGCTATGAACTACCCTTCTCAGGCCGATGTTTTCCTTACAACAGGCTTTCACCAACTGATTCAGACCCATACAATCCGCTCAGTTCCATGTCTGAAAGGTCAAAGCGGCTGCCCTTGGATCAGTCTACTTTTAAGAAAAGTGATCAATGAACTCCAGAAGCACTTACCAAAACCACAAGTGTGTCTGATAAACGCGTCAATGACAATCTTTAATCAAGACTCTACAAGAAAGAGACATTAATGATGGCTCAGTCCTGAAGGGCAGTGATTGCATCAATACTCTCACTGTGGTACACTTCTATCTACTACCCATGTTCTATATACATATTTCATGATATATTTGGAATTTAGCTGTAATATTGCAATACTTGCTTAATTTCTACTCAGATTATTTGTTTCCTCAACTAACTATCCACAACCACGAGAAACTTCATCTTTCTTTTGGTCAGGGATTCATCTTAAGCAAATGTGCAACATTTATGATGTTTTGCTCTTACGTGCTATTGTTTATGTTTTTCCTTACCCATCAAGCATCTTGTTTTTTTCCCTCTCCATCTGCCCTCACGGCTCTGTGTTGAATTTGTAAATTAGAGATGATTTGGTGTTTATTTTCCATCATTTTTAATTGACTTTTCCTGTCTCCCCGCCTGACCTTCTGTCTTCAGATCCATTTTGTACGTCTTTTATCGACACCCTGGTCAACACACCTAGCATGCGCTTCCTGTGGAACAACTTTAGGCCGCTGTTGCGAGGGAAGATCCTCTACACGCCTGATACACCTGCTGCTCGCCTCCTGGTGGAAGAGGTACGTTTTGAGAGTACACTCCAAGCACTTTGTTATAGGTATTTGTACAAGGATTCTGAAATTAACAATGCTCTTGCGAGACGTCTACCAATGGGAAACTGGTTTATTTCGCCTTTTGACGTGTTGCCACATTTGTAAGGAACGTGCATTTGTGGGATTATCTGGATAGATTGTCCCAACTCTATCATCCAAGACGACTCAACCTCAATGAACACTTGTGGGACCAACCTGTGTGACCGAGCTGAAGACAACCACAAAGAGGAGGCGGATTGTTTCTGCGTTTGGTTCCTCCTCCTTAAATAAATATTAGTCAAATGGTCGAGACATCTTGTTTCTTTACACTTCAACAATCAAATCTGCCAAACATCTCACAAGACTATGGGAGAATCCAGAGCTCCACACAAACAGTAAACGTGTACACTTAGCATCACTGTTGATCCCATTAACACTTTTTTTTTAATCATGAATTCAGTCCATCTTACCAGGGTAATAAACCACTTTTCTAATGGTCAAAGATTCCTTTCCAGGAAGCAGTGTCACAACAAAGTAGTAATCTACCTGACAAATTCCTAACTTTTTGTGCTATTTGTGTTAACATGGTGTTCACCATCAATTGTTGTGTTTGCTTACACTAACAGTTATTTAATAATTAAGTATTTATATTTAGTTTTGCAATAAAACCCTAATAAACAAATCCTAAAAATAACAGACTTTGTAAAAAAAAAAAAAGAACCAATTCTGTTAGCACTATTGCTAGCTTCTTGTTATCTCACGGCTAATAGTTGTGCAGTAGCAAAGTAGTGGCGCAATAGCTAAGAAAACAAAATAAACAAGGAATAAACAAGGAAAATGGAAAAATTGACTTTATATCACAAAAAAACAGATCTAGTGACGGGAATTTCAGTATTTTTTTTTTTTTTTTACCTTAATGCCAACATCGGTTTAGAAAAAAAAAAAAAACCAACAAGAAAAAGGAAAAAGCAGCTTACTAAAGTTGTTTCAGTGCCAGTAATAACAATATAATCAATAGATTGACAGCCTGACATAAAGGGATAGGCTTAAATTTAGATTTTTATAGTCCTATTTTATATTTATTTTTCATATCAAATTCGGTTTGTGATTTTTTTCTTTTATAAAAAGGGATTGCATTGGTTTTTTTTGTAATATTTTACATGTTATGAAATAAACAACACAGTCCAAATCATCACTGGGCATGTACTGTAAAACCTGATCCTATAAAGTAAAATGGTATAAGTGGACATGTCATGACTTGTTCCAATATTGTTAGGATTCTGCTAAGAGATAAAAATGTGCAGGAGTCTGCTGTTAAAGATTGTTTTTTGCTTCTTATTTCAGGCTAATAGCACATTCAGCGCCTTGGCTGCGATAAAGGAGCTCGCCGATTCGTGGGGCAAACAGGGACCGGTTGTTTGGAACTTTGTAGAAAACTACACCGTTTTGGTAAGATTTCACATAGTTCCTTCTTGTTTTTTCCTCTTTAAACATTCAGAAAAGTGTTAAATTATTCAGATATCAAAATGTACGAAATGTCACTTTAAAAGTGCCAAAAAAAAAAATTGATTTATGTCTTCCTATAATAAAAGTTCCTGACACAAAAAACACACCAATTAAATCCAGTGTTTTCTGCAACGGAGCACCATCAATGAATGGGCTATTTTTGTCAATCAATCAGATTTTAGAAACTCCTTTTACAGCTATGGCTAATGCTACAAGTTAACTGCGTTAGCCACGTTAGCATATTTTCACAGTATTTGTAACTCCCAACCTTGAACGCCAACACGTAAAAAAACCCCTTACCCATACAGCTGAAACAAACATTACTATGTCTATGCTAACTCCCAATTGTATTCGTAAAAACACTCAGTTTGACACCGCTAGCGGTTAGCCACGTTAGCATATTTACGATAACTCCTCTTATAATCGCTTTGACATAAGTAAGATCAAACACAATTGATCCATATATAGAAGGAGTCCCGAATTAAAGGCGCTCTGTCATTTTTAAAAAAAAATATTAAGACTTTTAAGTGTGCCTTATAGTGCGGATAGTCTTTGATTTTTCTTATGCAAGAACTCAAAGTGTCGCTTGTGATAGTTTAAGTGCAACTAACAAAAAAGGAAAAAAATTCAACAGTTGTTGTACAGCCACTCAAAAAAAAAGAGATGTGATGGATCCATGTTAGTCCAAGCCTGGTGGTTCAGTCAAACATGATGACAGGAAGGTACGACAGCAAACGAAACCCAGCGCTGACTGTCGCACTCAATGTTACACGATCCTTTCGTGTCTTTGCAGTGAACAGAGCTGTCTCCTGGGAGCAGGAAGCGATTACTAGACATAACTAGTTTGGGACCACACTTTGCCCAAGGCGCACTGCGAGTAAACAGTCTACTGCTGCGAAAGGAAAGAGATTTGACTCACTTTTCAGCAGGTGAAACTCCATCTGTGTGTAATTACAGGAAAAAATAGAGTTGCTTAAAAGAAGGAGTGCAAAAGAGGGAGTTTGGCATCCTGCAACTACGCAGAACTTCATTTATTTTGATTGCCCCAGATACATGCATTTAAAGCTATTTTATATTTACATCAACATTTAACATTTTCCTAATTTGCTACTTTTCTAATTCAACAAATTCTGAAAGCTAAAAAATATCTCCTTATCATAAGTACCCAACATTCTTTTTTTGCTATTGTTGTTTTATTTCTTTGGTAAGTTTAATCTTTCCTAATTGGTCATCCTTGTCAATAGTTTTTGTTAGCTGGGCTACACTATACCAACAAAAAAATTACTATTGATGTATTTTTCCAAATTTTTGTTTCAAACTATAACCCTAGTGAAAGAATACTAAAAGTAAATAACATACTTTTTTTTTGTTTGTTTTACAAAGTCTGAGTTAGTTCTGTGAGAAATATTGCCAACTTCCTGTTAGCTTAAATCTATTTTACAGCTAACAGGAAGTATACTGAAAAAAAAAAGTTTTATTTTCTGTCTTGGAAGAAAAATAATCATGTCAGGAACATTTTTCAATCGCAAAATTATCTTTATTTAGGGAAAACACAACTAGTATTTTTTCATAAAATAAAAATGCTTTGAAATGTTATTTTTCTTACTCAATTGGCAGATCCTCTTTCCTGCTTCTGTAAAGAAAAAGATTTTTTGATTTACTTCTACAAGTTTTTGCAGTGGGGAAAGATTAGCATGGCAGTGGCACAAAAGCAGAAAACTGATGTAACATTGATAATATTTAGCAGAAAACAGAACTAGTGGTGGGTAAAATTAAGGTTTTAAAGCTTTGTGTTTAGTTTCAAATTAAAAGTGCTCAACAAAAATTGGCTTTGAGGTTTCAGTCATGCAGAAAAAAGGGTAAAAAACAGCTAACTAACTCTAATTTAGTGCCACTAATCAATAGATTGAAAACCTGAACCATTATTATCTGTAGCTGTTTACTTGTTAATGGTTTTTGGAGATGAGAGTAAAACAAAATAATGCAATCTGTCAAATAAATCAATTTCTAGATATTTTTAGACATTTCAGACACGTTTTTACCAAGTAACAAAGCTATGACTTCCCGATTGAATCTTGTTTAAAAACCAAAATAACTTTGCTCAGTGCAGTTCACCAGATGACCACTAGGAGCTTGCTACAAATCACACTGAAAAAATGAAACACTGAATCAATTAAAAGTTCTGTCATTGGAAAAAAAATATTGTTTTTTTAAGTGAAGCAAATTACACACAAACTGCTTTTGTTAATTGATCTAATTTTTCACTTTTTACAGTGCTATATGCTAGCAATGTATTGTTTATTAGCTGATTTTTGTTGCATGCATAAATATGTGTACTTCACTACTTTTTAGTTGTTGCATGTCAGCACAAAGCTGCTTTTCTCTGCTTTGACTTACATTAATTGCATACGATTTTCAGTAGTCAGAAGAATGTTAATACTGGAGCCAAACCATATTTTTTATTAAATGATCTAAATAGAAAGTTCAAGCAGGTTGCACATATAAAAGGCATCCACATCTGATCTTTTTTCTTAATCATTTACCTTTTTATACTCTAAAAATTCATCAAATCTATCTTATACATTTGAAAAAAGCAAAGACAATACAGTTTTAGAAAAGTATCCCAACAGTGTCATCATATTCATTTTCATCTAAATTTCAGATTACTCTTCAACATGTTTTTCCCATTATTCTACATTTTTTTCCTTGAAAATGCATAAAAACCACATGAACACGCGGGCTTTACATATTTTGTAGATCAGAATGTTAGCTGTTAAGATTGAGGAAGAGGAGTAATTATGGTTAAGTGCGGAATCATTTTCATCCCGGAAGAGAGGATTATCTGGAGAACTAAAGGACACGGTACCTTTGCGGCCACCTTCCTCTCTTCTTCTTTTTTTTTTTGTTTGCTGTATTTCCCTGACACTGACATTACTCCTGTGTCACTCCAAATGAGCTTATAGGCAGCTGGAGGGAAGCAGACATCGGGAGCACCGTATAGCCGCGGTATTCATTACCCTAGCCCTAACCTTTACACAAATGGACCTGCAATCCTCTTTTGTCTTCATTTTCTCTCTCAGACCCGCGCTCTGCCCGCCGCTCGCTGTGAAGCTTCGTCCTCCTCGCAGGTCCTTCAAGGTTAAAAGCATGTTGTTTTTTGTCTGTGACGGACTTCTAAGCATTCCACCTTAAGTGCTTTTATGGTGGAGGTTTTAGAGTTTCAAAGTACACTTGAGAGTACAGTGATCGCTCGTTCATTCAAGGAGTTTTGCTTCTTAAAATAATCGGAGAAAATTTGAAAAGCAGTCAACTTTACAATTTACATTACACACTGTAAAATATGGAGAGCCAAATGGGTCAATAATTGCAGAAAACTCCGCATTGGCCATAAAAAATGCCGCACATTTTAAAAGTAACACGTAAAAAGCAACATTTTAGCGCGTACAAATCGTGTGTCAAAAGTGCTGTTCTAGTGCGTTGAAAACTGTGTTTCCTTGTGTCACACACGTATATCGAGTACGCCATTTTGCTTGAATAAAATGGCTAAGATGGCTTTCCAAATCCCTCTTGTAGAGCTAGCGGTAAAGACCCTTTCACTACATATTCCTCCGATGAACATTTTCACACTTTTCTCGATTGTTCAATCTCTCAGACTTCAAACCGTAGAAAAGTAAGTCATAGAATGGAAAGAAAGGTCTGCTCGCCATTGAAGATTTATACAATCTGATACAGGGGTCTGTACAGCAGACACGGCAAAAAGGAGATTGATTGAAATGGTCTGCAGCCAATTAGAATGCAAAACACGATGCGGTGGGAAGAAACACCATACATGTTTGGACACAATACCATTGACACACCGCTAAACGTGAACCAAATTAAAGCAAAGGACTAATGTATATGTCACTGAAGACCTCCTTTTTACAAATCTTGACACACTAATACCTAAACAGAAGCAAACAGACACAAATTTTAATACTGATAACAAAAAAAAATCAGAGAAAAGTTGCAATCGTTTGCAGACATTTTCAAATATTTCAAATATATGTTTAAAAAATACTATAATTTATCTGAGTGTTCCCTGTTTTCCCCCAGGAATTATATTCTACGAATATTGTGATAGGTGAAATTTCCAAAGTATTATAGATATATTAAGGCTGTAAAACTTCTCACTACTAATTTTATACATTTTTTTTGTGACAGACATTAGAATTTCACACTTTTAGAAGTTCAAACCTTTGTAGAAAAATAAGTCGAGTATTGTAGAATAAAAACAAAGATCTGCTCAAAATCAATGGTTTATGTAACTCTTGTAAGCTGAACACATTCTCGATACGGCAGAGAAGAGATTGATTGACAATGGTCTACAGCCAATCAGGACATACAAAATGAAAAAGGGGTGAACCGCGATATTTGTTAATATCTTAAAACACTGATAACCAAACAGAAGCAATCATACACAAACTTTCATACACAAAGTCTACAAAAAAAATGTAGAAATTGTTGTTTGAGGACTATTGATATAAAGAATGCCAGGTTTTCTACAGTGAAATTGATGATATTAGAGGATAAAACAGATATGAAAACACATTAATGCATTGATGTTTCTATTATCGTCAAGATTGAACAAGAATGATGAAGGATATATTTTTTTTACTGATCATTGAGCCTAATCCTGCGTCCACACTCCATTTAATTTGCAGGAGCATCAAGTTTTAATGTTAAGTCAATGTAAACACGTGGTGAGACATCCTATGGCGCTATTTCAGTCTTGCAGCATAATATGTGGGTTTTCGGCTGTGTTTTGCATCAAAAAAGGTCACGGCAAAAATGTTATAAAGTTCAAATATCTGGATGAAACTTTGTGTTGCGTTAACCAATCAGAATCTTGCTTTGGTAGTGCTGTGCTCATGATGTCATAAGAGGGTGGAGTCCTAACCATTTGTGCTTCATGATACATTTGTATCAAGACAATAGATTGTCTGCTTTTTACTTCCTTTTCTCTTTCTGTAAACAAATGAGGGACAATAGAAGGAGGGAGCGTCTCTGAAGGACCCCATGAACCCAGACATGGCAACGTGCTTTGTACACAGGTTTAAAAAATACCCCGCAAGCTTTTATATCTCTATAGATTTTCTTGTATCTACACGTGGCGCACGACACGTTCTACACTAAAATCCCTGGCCCATAGACTGTGAAATAACTGGCCTTTATAGCCACCTGTGGTCACTATAGCAACAGTAAGCACTTCCCGAAGAACGAGGGGCAACTTTCCAAGTTGCAGAGAGCTGTGATGACATTTACTTATTTTAGACACATTAAGGGTCCAACATGGAAAGAACGAGACATATTTAACCAAAAGTGTCTCCTGGAAACAGCTTCTTTTGACGCCTCGGCTTCTAAGTCTGATGGTAGTTAAGTAATTAAAGAAAACTAAAAGTACAACCTTTAATGAACTTTAAAGGTGAACTGACAACAGCGTCTCCGCTAGATTGTTATCTTTGCTAACTTGTAATTATCGGCATTAAATTGTGTTAATTAAACATTTTAATAAGTGATAGGCTGTCTTGGAGACGAGGTGATCTCAAAGGAAAAGCATCTCTTAGCTCCAGCAAGATTAGACCAGAAATAGTCAACACTGGCTTGATATTACTGAAGCGAAAAAGCTCCAAAGTGTTGGTCCAGTAGTCTTGTTTTCTATAGTTTTTGGAAAAAAGTTCTTAAAACTTAAGACTATATGGACATGTATCATTTTTATGGCATCACAAGAAAAATGAAAGAGCCAGGCGATAAATAGAAATCTTGTGATCTTGTTTACTTTGTAATCTTTTCATTGTTTTTAGTTTTAGAGGACATATATATTATATTTGAGGAAGACGTCAGGAATAAGGATGTGCTACCAAAGCTCAGTCCCTATTTGGTCCTAATGTATACGGTACGACTATAAAAACGCAGATTTTGCTTCATTTCTGCGCTTTGTTTCAGACAAGTCAATCCATTTTATGCCATTCTGTTTTAATTCTAGAAAATTAATTTATTTTTCCAGAGATTATGGGCGGGCTTGTATACGAATGGGTGGGGCCAGAATGGTGGGCGGAGCTTGAGTCAAAATGCGAAGTGAGTAAGTTTGTCTGAACTTCACAGACAAATATTCAAATTCAGTGACTTGATGGATAAAAGTAACGTGTACAACGCAAAAAAAAAGGATGACATTGTGACAAAGAGCAGGGAAATATGTGTTTATTTCAGCGTGTAAAAACTGAGATGAAGCCTAGCAGTTGAGACTGTCAGGCTACGTAAACACAGAGTATTTAAGGCGTGTTCAACAACGCTAAGCGCTTTTAACCCATGCTTTTTACACTGAATATGCAGAAAGAGGCTTCTTCTACTGTTTACTCGCGCAAGCCTGCCACCTACAGTTGGAAGACGGAATCTTCAGTTTTTTTTCTATACCTCTTTACCAATATACTCCAAGATAGAAATGGTGTCATAATTCAAGCCTTGAACAAAACAATAAATATTCATTTCTCCTCCATGATCAATTTTCAAAACAGTTGGCACTTCTGCGCGTTCAAGGGGACGCCTTCCATATGTCATCACCAAAACCCAGTTCCTGATTGATCAAAGTTCAACCTGGTTTAACTTGTAACACGCATTCAGTTAGGGCTGGGTATCTGTTATAATTTCCAGTAACGATTCAATATACACGTGATTCAAGAAGACAACAGGATGAGCAAAAAAAACGATGTTTTAGATCACAAATAGTTACTATAAAAAATGTCCTTAAAACATTTTTAAAAATCAATGGCTGTAAGTTAATAAAGATGTTTATTTAGTCACTAATGTGACCAAGCGTTAGCATTCGCCGTCCTATGAGAAATTCTACTGAACATTAGCATCAAGCTAGCAGACGTTAGCTTTATGTGCCAAATCAATTTTATATCTTTTACGAAGCGATTATTGATCTATTAAGCTTAAATCGATTCAAATCCATTAATCGATTTTTTCAACCCAGCCCTACATTCAATAGTCCCGTTTTTTTGAATGTGGATTTCAAAAATGGTCCAAGAAACTTGCGTAGCAACACGTCAACACGAGTGTTTTAAGCGCGGAAACTCAATGTGCGCATCTACGTGTGTTTACATTGATTTTTAATTGATTGTGGTCGCTTGAACACTACCATAAATCAGTTTTGTTTAGAATTTTCTCAGCGAATGTTCCAAAAATCCACCTCTAAATTCCAGTTGCCCTAGAGATCTGACTCCTTTAATGACATGACCTGCAGAATGACTGAGAATCTTCACAGGCATTTTGGTCGTCTACGTTTTTATTCAAGCCTGCCCCTTAGTTTTCCACACTCAGGTCATTCATGGGCCATGACACCTGCAGTCCAGCAGCACCAAAAACTGATTTACTACCCCCGCAATCTGGTGTCTGCTCGAGTAAACAACGGGGACTTGAAGTTCGCCCTTGATTTAGGAGGTAAACAAACACATTTAGTTTGTCATTGCAAGACCCCCTCATGACAAATAAGTTCATCTAATACCTGGCCCACAAGGTTAAACGGTGTATCTGCAACAGTTCTGTTCAAATGCCACAGAACATTAAGCGTCGGACAACACATTTAGACACTTGCAGCATTAGCCGGTGGCTACCAAGCAGCTTCTCATCTGCTGAGCTGGTTTCACAGTTATGCTCAATTTGCCAGCGCATCTCTGTGACTGCTGCTCCAAAATGACACACAATTTCAAAGACACACATGTTTGCGGTGGGTCATGTCCTCTGCTGGTGAAACCACAAATATTAGATGGGCTGGATTTCCTTGTTTTATCGCAGGAAGAACATTTGGTTTGACATTTATGCTTACATTTCTTGAGCTCTCCTCCATACACAAAATATATATATATCTATATATATATATATAGATATATATGTGTATATATATATAGATATATATGTGTATATAATATATATATATATATATAATATATATATATATATATATATATATATATATATATAATATATATACACATACATATATATATACACATACATATATATATATATATATTAGGGATGTCCCGATCAGGTTTTTTGGGCCCGATCCGATTCCGAGTCATTGGATTTTGTGGATTTGCCGATACCGAGTCCCGATCCGATACTTTTGTAACACATTTAAAACATGAACAAATTGAATAAACAGATTTGTCTTGTCCCTTATTTATATTTCATTAACATTATTTTATCATTAGAAACTTAAATAAAACACTTCAGTGAAGTAGCTTTAATAAACAAGTAAAATTAGAGCAAATATAAACTAGAAAAAAAAAAACATTTTCTTGTTATAAAGTGATAATTAGTCATGTGAGAAAGTTTAGTGACTTTGACTTTAATATCTTTAGTTATTGAACATTTTTGACCAAATGTGATTCCTGTCCTAATTTAGAATTCTTAAAAATAAATTATGTGGGTTTTAGCATGAATTTGATGAGTGTTCATGACTAACTCATATAATTATTAATTTTAATTTATTCGTTTGTTTGTTTTTAAGATTATGTGCGTCTTTTTAAGTTCTTAAGACATCACATTTCGGTTTTATTATCAGAGTAGTTAATTTTCTTTACTTTTATTTCTCTTTCAGATAAATAAAACAGGCATATCAAAGGACAGCTCGGGTCCTAAGGAGTTAAATCATGGCGCTAGCATGTAGCAGTTAGCAGCTGCCGGTTAGCATCTGTCTGCAGCACGAAGAGCTTAACATTAAAAAGAAACAAAACTCTGTCTTTTTCTGTTGAAATGCCTTTAGAGGTTGTTGTTTAGAGACACTAGCTGTCAGTTTAAAGCGTTTTCAAAAGAGTTATTGATCCCGGAAGTCTGAATCCGTGATCGGCTAGCTAGCTAACTTTACATCAGTCCTCTGGCCAAACTGTTGCCGGTTTCTGCTGCGTTTTCCGGGAATAACATTTTGTGATCTGTTCTTGACATGCAGACTTCTAGTGGAGGATGTATCCGGAATAATAAGATTGAAATATAAAGCGCTGATTATAAGAAGAATAAATGAAATATCCGATCCTGATCGGACAACGGAGCCCGATTCCGATCGAGTCTTCAACCACGTGATCGGGCCCGATTTCCGATCACGTGATCGGATCGGGACATCCCTAATATATATATATGTATATATATATATGTATATATATATACACACATACATACATATATATACACATACATACATATATATACATGCTAATTTCAGTTATTCAGTTTATTCGCGGAGGTTAGGGATTAAAGGCATCCGCGAAATTGCCAAATCAGTAAATAACCCCACCCCTGCAGCCGAAGTGCTTTGTAAACATTTATTAAAGAACATTAAAAGTTTTTTTTTTTATTTTTCATTCAGAACAGAAGACTATACAACAGCCACAGTGACAGCATACTTTATGACGAAGGTGATGAGTGTGCGCGGGTTTTCTCCTCTATCAAATCATAAACATCTGCTCCAGATGATAATTATCCTCTGCAATGGTCTTCTTCAGCATATCAGGATCATTTTCTTTGCGGAAATACACGTCAGCAGTGCAGCACCTCCTTCGGACGTAAAAAGTTCAAAGCAGCAACTTGACACGTTGGAGTTTCTGTGATAAACATGAAGAGTCATGTGACTAAAAAAAAACCCACAAATATGTGAGAATAAAGAAATACATGGAGGAACACATTATATATATATAGAGAGAGAGGAAAAGTTGTTTTTAGTTGTATTTTTTAGAACTATGTTTGGTACATTGAACTTTCAGAACTAGTGTTTTGTCTGTATAGGTACTCATTTAGGAAACTCATGCAAACCATTGTCAGGAAGACAAATGATGTGTTGTCTAGCAGATAGAACAACATTAAAAACATGAAAGTGGAGCAATGTTCTCTTAAAAAATGTGTTTTTTACATACTCGTGATTTTCCTTCATCTTTTCTTGCCCAAAAAAAGTATAAAGAGCGAAATAGAATGGAAATTTTTGATTTTAACAATTAATACTGGAACAAAACAAACAAAAAAATAGTTAATGATGATAAAAAAGCAACATTGCTCCCTAATTAACCTGATTTTAGAACTGTTTTTATTTTTTCTAATGTTGTCTTTTTTTCTGCTTCTGTTCAAAACCAGGAGAACGACACCGCTGCGAACTTCAACAACTCAGACGGAGACCCTCAACCCACATCACAAGATGTTTACAACACGGTTACCCAGATGCTGAGTTTAATTTCCAAGATCCTTGGGGTACGCAAATACTTTTTAAAAATGTTGTAGTCGTTGCAGATGACCTCACTAACCTCGCTTTTCTATCCCTTGAGCAAAAGCACCTCAGATGGGTTGAATTTAAAGATAAATAGATAAATAAAAAGTGTGTAGAAAGGTGGTGGTGGAGGGGGGCGGGGCTTTGACATTTCAGGTTTTCAGAACATATTCTTCCTTTTAAGGAAGAATAGGAAAACATACTATTTGCCCTTAAAGCAATTGTTCTGCTTCAGTCTTTTCTTTATGTTATTAAATTGATTTTTACCTGGTTCGAACACCTGAGAGTTTATTTGGTTGCCATTCACAAAAAAAATAAAAAAGTAAGAGAGAAAGAAGGACCGTGTGACCTTTGAAATGCTGAAAGAAAGATGGATTTTGAGAAAACATAGGTAGGATCCAACTTTCCTTTCTGGATTATTTGTAAAAAAAAAAAAGAAAAAAAGTTAACATTTGAACAAATTTTGTACTTCAGCATTGTGATTTTTAGAAAAAAAAGCATAAATAACTCAGAGGTCAAGCTGCATTTTGACTAGTTTTTATGAGATTTTGAATGGATTTTTGACTAAACAAATCTTTCTTCTGCTTTTCCTAAAACCAGGTTCAGTGGAGTGTTGGTCCTCACTGTCACTAGTTTGTGTAGTTGCCATGGAAGGAACATGTAATTAGACTTATGGACACGAGGAACCAAAGCTTCCCAGCAGAATCTTGCACCGTAATGAGATTATCAGTGTTATTTACTCCTCCTGTCAATCATTTTAATGTTGTGGCCAATCGCCGAAGTTGCCAATTAATTTTAGGGGGGGGTCAATGGCTGCCTTCCAGTCAGGATGTGTAATCTGTCTGCAGCATGGGATCTTTAATCACCACTCATCCTTTTTTACTCATAGACTCTAATTATGTGGTTTACTTTAATTTTAGCTCAGCGCCGTTTCTTGATTATCTAAGTATTCGTGCCCTTTTTCGTTGTTTTCAGGTTAAGAGTGATGCGTTTTGTTTGTCTCTACTATTTATTTTTTATATATGTATTTATTACAGATGCACATTAGTTGCAACTATTCTTCCCGGGGTCCAGACATTTCACAAACCTTTTACATTTACTGATATACTTGCAAGTATTATCATACATAAATATTCAAAATAAGTAATAGCAAACAAAGTTCACAAAAATGAATCCACTGTTAACAGTGAATTGTCTTTTTATTACTTTTTTCAACATTTACCATTTGGCAGGGGATGCCCCTAATTTACAATTAATCGTATTTGATGATCACAAAATTAAGCACTGGCACTCTATACGGATACTGACAGCAACATGGGAAAAAGGTTTTGGTCCGGTACCATCCCGAGTAAAATCTAAGTACATGTACACGTCTCAGAAAAATAAAAACGCGAGGCTGACTGAACTTTTAAAGCAAGCTGGTTCTCGTGAGATGTTGTTGTTGTTGTTTTGGTCACGGTGTAAATCTGCTTTGAGAGGCTCAGTGACCTGTGCCGCCAACTATTGAAAGATCAAAATATCAAATTGTCAGAATATTTAATTGATGCAAGGGTAACACTTTAGATGAGGTGATGTAAAACACTCAATACAATGTTGACAAAGATAGTTAATGCATGTGTTAAGCTTGTAAGCAGTTTATTAACATAATGTTTGTAGACAATGGTCTCACTTTAGATGGTAATGAATCTTACTAAGTATGTCAATAAACCTTATTCAGCTCATTGTGCTGATAAATGTCTAACTAACACACTATAAACACATTAATATTGTTTGTTAATATGTTAATAAAGCTTGATAAGGAATCTTATTATAAAGTGTTACCGATGCAAGTATAGCCAAATAAAATATTGTGATATATATATATGTATATGCTATATTTTTATATGCTATATTTTTATATGCTATATTTTTATATGCTATATTTTTCGGAGTAAAAAGTTGCAGTGTTTTTCTTAGTCAGGCTCGCGGTAGAGTTATAGGATTTTTTTAAATTCTTTATTCTCTCTTTTTTTGGCTGCTCTGACTAATGGTACAAAAAAAATTGAAACAAAATTCAGGCATGAAAGGGATTAGTCATTAAAATACTTCAACTTCCTTTAAAATAAGTCAATATAATCTTAGAGAGCTAATTTGCAATTTAAAACAACACATTCAAAACAGCTAAAATATTTGGAAAATTTAAAAAAACAAATTTCGGCCTCCATGGGACGGATGTGACCAACATTTTAATGACAGATGAAATGTTGCCATCTTAGGGTTGCTGACTTCCAGCAAGCTCACTCCTGATTGGTGGGAGTGGTTACCATAGAAACGTTGACTCAGAACAACGCCCTTTTGGCTCCAACATGTTGATGTAAATAATGCAAAAAATATGAATCAACTTTATTTTGGTTTAGCTGGAAAAAAGACATTTTCTACGAGTGACGTCGCACTCACTCGGACCAGTTCTCATTCACTGTTAATGGTTTAAAAAAATATATTCTGTTAATAAATAAGTGGATCTAGTAGTGCAAGCGCATTGAAAAACAGAGATAAGGTGCATCTCAAACAGCACATTAGCTAGAGAAATAATATTTTTAAAGTTTGAGCTCGGTGAGGACGTTTTTAAACAACATTTGTGAAGTTCAAACTTCATTAAAAAAAAAGAAAATGTGAAGGTTTTATGAAAAACACGTATTCACTACAGCTTTTGTCAGACTGGCTGGCATAAACATGGAAAAGCTTCTGTGAGCGGTGACCTTCAGCTTTTATTTTACGACCTTTGCTCTCTTATTAATAAGCTGATAATCATTTCTTGTTGTCGGGAAAAATGAAACATTGCTCAGATGTCACATTGAATTCGACTCAGCAGAAGAATCCTTTATTATGAAAATCCTTTACCGATATTTTTTCAGAAGAGTTTAAAAAGCTGTTTGGTGAGATCAAGTGAGGAACTATGTGAAGATAAACTTTAAGATTATTTTAAAAGACAAAAACAGGTGAAACAAACAAGGCAGTCCCTATTCACTCCAACACAAACCTTACAATCTCTTTACTGTTGCAGCTTGGAGATGCATGGACAGCTGTCAGGTGTGACCGCCTCCCAGAACGGCTAGCTCATTATTGTCTCGTGAAATGGGCGCAAAACGGGAGAGAGCTATCTAATGTTGCTCATCTCCACTAAAACCCCAAACATTTTTCCTTTTTCCCCCCTCGCAGCTCCAGATCATTTGGCACTAAAGCCTGTGTGGAGTAGTCCGTCTATGTATTTTTGTTTTTTCCCATTTAATGTCCATCTGTTGTTTTGCCGTTTACTCCAAGCCTGTCTGTGTTTTTAGTGAACGCCAAACGTTTATAGACAGATGATGACGGACGGGAAAACAGGTGTAAAAAAGACCCCCAAAAGTCTTCGTAAAATGTTTTTTTTTTGTTCAATAGTGCTTTGAGCTGAATAAGTTTGAGGCGGTTCCCACTGAATATGACCTGGTGACCAAAGCCCTGGACCACCTGAACAACGACACATTCTGGGCTGGGATCGTCTTCGAAAATCTTCAACCCAATTCCAGCAGAATCCCGCCTTACCTCAAATACAAGATCCGAATGCAGGTGGAGGAGGTGCAGCGAACAGACAAAGTGGAATCCAGGTGGGCAAATAAGCCAAGAATAATCTGCACATTTTCTTAGAAATAAAACTTTTGACACTAATTTATCTGTTTTATAAAGTAAAAAACTATATATGAGACCAAAGAAGTGGAAAGGAAATAGTTTCACTCCGATTTGTGTTCGCGCTATTCTTAATTTAAGCTTAAATTAATATTTGGTGCGTCCGTATTCTTGATTTTTACATTCGTATTCTTGATTTGTGCAAAAATAGGGATTGATCATAAAATGGGGGTGAAATAATAAAATGGGAAAACAGGCAAAGAAATTGGTTCTAATTTTTAAATATGCAAAAATGTCTGAAATTTAACTTGAAGAACTCTGGTTGATCATTTTTGCGCTCCTTTAATATAGATCCCACCTTTGTGAAGTAATTGTTTTAATAATAAAATTACAAGTCTTACAATCTTGAAACAACAAACGCACAAGATACACCAATCATAATAAAACAGCAAAAGAAAGGAGGCAGAAGTTGGACACTTTTTTGGCAGAGAAGCTGCTTTAATTAAGCTAATTTAATTAATTAAGATTTAATTTTGCTTTATATTCCACTCCAGTACAAAACAATATTTTCTTGATCAAAGTAAGCTTAAAATGAGGCAAAAAGAGTAATTAAATTTTACAGAATGTTCAAAAATTAAACATATATAAGTGTATTAGAATTTTGTAGCAGATTTTGTAGATCATGGATTGATTTTATAATGTAACTCCCGTAATGAACGAGGTTTGCATCCTTATTAAAGCTAAGCTAGGTCATTTGCTTTGCCTTTGGTAAAGGTTATGGTCTCCTGGAGCCGGTGACAACCCCTATGACAACCTACGCTATATATGGGGAGGCTTCGCCTACCTGGAGGACATGATAGACCACGCCGGCATACGATTACAAACGTCTAAGAGTCAACCGCTCGGTGTCTTCCTCCAGCAAATGCCATATCCCTGCTACGTGGATGACCCGTAAGTAAAAATCCTTTGTTTTGTCTAGTAAAACTACAGCACGTGGTAAAACGTTCCTGCTCCATGGTTGAGAAATGGCCCTATCAACAGAATTGCAGTCAAAACTACTTTTAAGCTAATTTCGTAGAGTTATATTCTTGTTTTTGACTCACACCGAGCAAGTCACATTTTCGGCTCATTGTCGGGAAGAAAGCAGCATCTGTGTTACATTTGTCTCCACTGACAGCACCGGCTTCTATCATGTTAGAGGATTCACCTAGGGACCCTAATGATGCCGTATCACACTGGATCTTCCGAACGCCCAGATTTCCTAAGAGCCTCCAAAATGACTTCCATCCACACAATATTATGATCTCCATTAATAAAACAGTAGCGCAGCGATGCTATGGAGAGAAATGATAATTGCCAGTGAGATTTAAGACCAGCGACAGAACGCTTGCCTCACAGAGCAGTTGGTGAAAGAAAAAAAGAAGAAATTCGAAGCCCACAGGAAAACAAAAATGTTCCAGAAGTTATTTGGTTTGGATGTCTGCTAGCTTACAGAAGATCAGCCTTAAGGGAGGCTTTGGACCAAAATATTTTAAGAGGCCACAGCAAAAAGAAACAAACACTTGGGCGCGATATTAAAGATACGATTTTGGCGACCAGAGTCCATAAGTTTTCTTTCCAAGATTTCTTAGTCGTAATTTAAAAACTGCTTTATTTGCCCAGCATTTGATTCTTACTCTTCAGAGTTTTCGACAGCTCAACAAGCCCTAATTCATCTCGCCAATTTATATTTTTCGTGCCTTTTATCCTCCATCAGTAGCCGAGCCCCACATCCCTCTGTGTGCTTTGCAATGCACTTGGAAACAAAAGTCTAATTCTCCCATCATTTACGACTGATTGTCGGGATAATGATGGGAGATTTACCAGCCATTTTGAGCATTGCTTCGGCGCTCATCTTCCTGAAGCCAAAGATGAATAATCACTCCGTCTAAATAGGACCCATAAAGCACTGCAATATGCTCAGACCTTGCACCATTTACTCCCTTCTGCACAGACGTGTTTGGACATCTCTCTAAATTATTAACATTTAAAAACTGCCTTGTCATTCATAAATAATTGAGAATTACATCACACGGAGGAAGATGTGCCAAGACAGACAAGGCATGGAGTGCAAGAACTTTATTCCTCCTATCTAAGATAAAATGATATATGCTCAATTTTGGGAGTTTCTTTTTAATTTATCATATTCTCCGCACTACAGGGTGGACCAGATTACAAGGCGCACCATTAATTAATGATAATGTCATAAATAAGGCCCACGGAGTCAGGGATAAGTCCAGTACATTCAGCAATTCTAGAACTTGTTTGTAACACGCTACATGTTAGCCGTGTTAGCGCATTAACAACAGATGTACCAACATTATTTAGAGAGTGTAAAAAAAACAAATTGCTAATGCTAAAACAACTGTTACTGTGACTATGCTAGCTCCCTACCTTGCTAGCTGAATGTAGAAAAAAAATATATAGTCCGACACTGCTACACGTTTACCTCCATAGTGTTTTAACGATATCTGTCACCTTGTTTGCAACATGTTAAAATCTCACTTATACATCTAGAACAAATGTTACTGTGACTACTGTAATTCCAAACCTGGTTAGTAATAGGTAAAAAAAACAAAACACCGCTACATGTTAGCCTCAATAGCTTATTACCGATACCTGTAACTCCTAACCTTGTTTGAAATATGTTTAAAAAAAACTGATGCTGCTAACACAAATGTTACTCTGAGTATGCTAACTCCAAACCTTGTTGCTAATGCGCTAAAAAAAAAAACACAGTCTGACATTGCTACATGTAAGCTACATTAGCTTATTAAAAATCCCTGTACTAGCAACACTCATAATTACAGACCGATAAAGCTAAAACAAATGTTACTGTGACCATGATGACTTCAAACCTTGTTAGATGTAAACAAAAACACAGTCCGACACCCCAAAACGTTAGCCTCCTTAGCGTATTAACAATGCCTGTAGGCTAACCTTGTTTGAAACACATAAACAACGTATTTGTACAGCAAGAACAAATATTACTGTGACTACTCTAATTTTCCAACTTTGTTGGTAATAGGTAAAAAATCCCATTCTGACACCGCTATGTTAGGCACGTTAGCATAAAATCAATACCTGTAACTTTGACTTTGTTTAAACACAAGCTAGCCGAATTAGCGTATAAAAAATCCCCTTTCACGCAACATTTAAACTAGACTAATTCCTCCTAAAACAAACATTGCTGTAACTACACAACAGTCCGATACCACCACACGCTAGCTGCGTTAGCATATCACGATAACATCAAACCTTGTTAAGATTGACATTCTGACAGTAATGTGCACCTCCCCAAAAAATGATTTTTTTTAAAGCGGTTTCATGTCTAGTGCAGAAAATGCTGTAACTTTTTATTCATGTCACATGTTAATAAAAATAACTTCAGTTTTTTTTAAGTACAAATACTTCCTTGGAAGCCGTGTTTCAGCTTGAGTTAAGTGCTATGTTTTTGGCAGTTTATATACTGCTGATGAACCGCAACCATTTTGGCTGCTCAAACCCTCACTGACCCTGCTGACACTGTCAACCTGATTTAAGCAAACTCATTTAACTCCCACTACCTCCCTGTTCACCCTTTTGCACAGGTCTGCGGTGGCACTGTGCCATGCAGACAGACCCCTGCAGAGACTTCTATCACACAAACCTCTGACTGTAGCCTCTGTTCCTTCACACCTCTAAACGTGAGGCACGTCTTGCTTCTGCCCCAGGCTCTAAATGAGGATTTCCCTCCTTACTTGCTTTGATAATATTGCTAAATTATTCAGGAATAATGAATTAAGTGGATGTAGCAAGTCTTTTAATGAAAAGATCCCATCAAAGCAATGTACAATGTCTCTTTCCTAAGATAAACTCATTACAAAACCTGAAAATATCAAATATACAATTTGAATTGATTATGACATAACATGACCTACTGAAACTTTTGGTGTTTTTTCAGAATAGTTTTTTTTTAATATATAATTCTAATTATTTATGAATGTATCAATTTTTTGTTTGTATAGATATAATACATATTTATGTAAAAAACCTGCTTTCAAAATTAAAATAAATAATCTTTGCGATTATTATTCTGGTTAAATCAAAAATAGTAAAGATAGAAAGAAACAAAGTACTGTAGGACCTATAATGTACTTAGCTCTTGTACTTTATTTGACATCTAAGATGATAAATTTTATTATAAAATAAAGTCTAAAACTCATCATTGGCACTGGTTATAATGTTTTACAGTATAATTTTAAGATTACTTATGTATCAGCTATTTTTAATAGAGCTATGCTAACAAAGGTAATTTACGTTTTGTGGGATTAATAAAGTTAAGTAATCAGTATTTGTACAATTAAAATGATTCCAAATGTAAAATTTGAGTTTCATTTACAATGTTCCCTTCCTTATCCGCATTTCTTCATTCGCGATTTCGCATATTTGCAGATTTTTTTCAGTTACGTGACTCCTCCGGTTCGTCACATGAATGTATGAAATCTTTACATCTGTAGGAGGTGCTGCGCTGCTGAGGTGTATCTCCACACAGCTGAGATTTTTTATAAAATGTTTTACAAATCATGATCAATAGTGTTTTTTGGGGGAGGGGCAATTTCGCGAATGCCTCCGGTGAACTAGCCCCTTTGAATTAAGGGGGAATACTGTACAGTATACTTTAGATTTGACAACTTTATTAGTTTTAGACCTGCACAAAGGTTTTAAATGTAAATATCGCAAAGATTAGATCATATATCCCAAAAAAATCACCAAACTGCAACTTAAATACTATTTTTTTTTTGGCAAACTTGGCCGGTGTCCGCACTGCACTATTTTAATTAAGACGCGGGAGTCGAATTTTTACACGCTGCGCGTGTAAAAAGTTTACATTTTATGGCCTTTTTTTTTCTAAAAGTTGGTCAGTGGCAACCGGGTACATTTCAAGGCCCCAAGGCGGCACTCCAGTGACAGGTTAGGATGATGCCATTACGAAATTGAATTAAAATTGGAGGATTCTGCGGATGCCTCCCCATCGCGCGGGGGAAGTTGTATTTGTGACGGTAGCGTTAGCTAGTAAACATTTCTTTTAAAGTTATAAACACGTCAACAATTTTTGATAGTAAATGGAAATAAGTATTAACCAGAGCCATTTAAAAACATTTACTTTAACCAACAGCTGCAGTGTTAAAAAAACTAAAAGGTGCATATAAAAGAAAGGAAAACCAACTGAAGAAGAAAAAAATGTAAGGCTTCCTTTGTACGTAAAATTGTGGAATTTCAAAAACAAGCTATCATTTGGTCAAACTGAAGGAAAAAAAAATTGCAAAAGGGGTCGCTTGAGAGCCCAGGGGTCACTCTAACAGAGCTGCAAATGTCCTCTGCAAAGACAGAAGATCAGCCAGAATTGCAGCCTTCTCAGCAGCAGTCCATCAATCAGCCCTTTATGGCACTGTGGCCGAATGAAAGCCACTCTTGAGTTAAGGGCATATGACAGCACACATCTAGTTTGCCAACATTTAAAGGACTCTGGGAGCACGAGGGAAGAAAAAAAAGGATGTGATGGTCTGAAAAGTTGAACTCTGGCATCAAATTTTGAACACCTTATGGTGCCTAAAAAAAGGGACCGGTTCATAAACAAACATAAATACGACACAGAATTTGTTTCTTTTGACTTTTTTGGTTTTCTTTAACTCCAATGCATAAATCTCTTTAATTTTTAAAACTAACTATATTTTTGTTCACTAAACTAAAATTGCTTTAATGAGTGAGTGAATAAAATAAAATAGTACAAGTCAACAAATGTCAAAAAAGGGCTTAAAAAGAAAATGACCAACTTATCAAGTCCAAAAGGTACATTTCAATGAACCTTGAAGAATCCCTTATATGTAAGTCTTATAACACCTTTTATTATTACTTGACAATTTTTTAATGACATTTTTAAAATACTTTCCTTGCAATCAATCCATATCTGACACTCTCTTGTGGAGATAAAGTGAAGTCTAATGCTGGTTTCATGAATGTGAAACAGGCTTTTTTTCAAATTGGGAACAGAAGGCGGACATTTGACTAAAACTTGTTTGTACAAAAGTAGTCAGTCAAAAGTGATCTTTTTTTATATACATAAATAAAGTCCTATCGTCATATTTTTGAATAGATTTCCTTTGTCTTATATATTTTTCTTATTTTGGTTACAAATAATTTAAATTACTTCCTTTTTGGCAATTTCTGTGCATACTAGGTTGCCAAAAGACTTTTATTCCCTTTTATGATTTTTTAAACGTTACATTATGGACACAAAAAAATAGTTTACACTAATTTTATAAATAATTTTAGGAATAATTAATAAGTACAATTATTATACAGAAAAATGCTTTTTTTTTTGTTTTTCATTGTCTATTACACTGTAAAAAGTGAATCAATTAAAAAAGTTATTTAATTTGTTACATTTAAACTTATTGCTTATTATCCAATTTCATTTTTAAGTTGAGTAAAACCAACCCAAATTTTTTATTTGATGAAAACTAAAGAAAAGTCTCACAAACATGCTAGCTGCTTCTGTTCAGTTCACGTTTCACTTTTTTTAATGTAGCCAATATAATATAAAAAAATAAATAATAAAAAAATAGGTTCTTTTAAAGTTTGAAAATATTTGCCAACTATAGGAAAACTGATTTAAAACCCCCACTACAATCATGAAAGCTAAAATGTATAATTTATATTGACCCAAACAGGAAGCATTTTCATTGAGTTGTAGTATTGCAACCTCCAGGGAGACCGCAGGTTACCATTTCTCCAGTTACTCAGAGCTCAGTTGTCTGGCTTCCCTAAATTTAGGTTAGTCTGCCAATGAAAGTGGAGCTGCAGAGAGCAGACATGCCTCGGGTTCTATTACTTAAGCACCTTTGATCGATCTGCAAATGTATAATTCACGAGAGTCTTGGTGGCAAGGTTGTCAGTGTCAGACACGGTGTGCATGACTGATCTCTTGCCCTCCGGCAAGTCGTCGCAGAAAGAGTTAACTCGCACAGGCTGTCTGCCGCTACAAAGACGTCGGAGGAGAATCAGCAGAAGATAAAGGCGGAATTAGTTTTCCTCTTGATGCTCTTCTTACTTCAGGCTACTTACCTCCCTACAAAATGGAGCTAGTGCTGTCAGTTAGCTATTTGTGAAAGCCTATTGATTGGAGGGTCTCCTCAAAGAGGGGATTTTATTTATGTAATCTCGTACGGGTTTTTGATTTAGCTGTCACGTCTCTGAGCTTTTGGAAGCTGTCTTGGCCTTCCTTTGTGGAGCTTTCGAGTAGTTTTTTGAAAGGCGATCCAGTTTTCTTGGAGTGGATCAGATTTCAACAGGAGTCTCTCCCATTCAGCTTGTCATGTCATCTAACTTCCTCCGTTGGCTTTTAAAAATACCACACTTGAGTTTCTTGGTCATTGACTATTGAAGTTGTTGAATGCAAAACATTAAAAATGCATTAAAATAAATTTGGTAACACGTGGCTTTGAATCTGCTGTTAAGGGAAAAGTTAAGGGTGAAATTAAGGGGAAAGTTAAGGGGAAATTTAGAAACTTAAAAACTAAATTTAATGCTTAAATTTATTTATTTTTTGGTGTGGTATTTTTAACATTTTTTTGCAACATTTTCCTGATGGGAAAAGACAAGTTTATAAAAAAAAATGGACTTAAAATTGCAATTCTATTTGTTTCTATTCAAATTATTGTGAATCAGGAACAGACGAAAAAATGTCATTTGAAGAAGAGAGTATTTTCTAAGTTACAAATACACACGCTCCCTGCTCCAAGCTCTAATCAGTGGGAAGTGGGGCAAGATTGTTCCGCGCTAGGGGTTCCGCTAACAGAGTTCCGCTAATAGTTCCGTTTCAAATATTGCTATGTAGTTCTAGAAAACAACATAGTTTCTTTAAAAAACGTATGGGCACATTAGTAAATTTCATGTAGTAACCATTATATATATATATAAATATGTATATATATATTATATATATATATATATATATATATATATATATATAGAGAGAGAGAGAGAGAGAGAGAGAGAGAGATAAAAATATGTAAATATATATCTGTAAATCTGTAAATTTATATATATATATATATATTCTGTAATTGTATATATATATATTTTTTTTTTTCTGTAAATATATATATATATATATATATATATTCTGTAAATTTATATATATATGTTCTGTAAATTTATATATATATATATATTTTCTGTAAATATATATATATATATATATACATATATCATTAACATATAGATGTGTTTTTGCATACATATTTAGCTTTATACTTTATTCTGTTTAACTTTAAAACAATTACATTTGGAAAATACACATAAAAAATAAAAAGTATAACCATAGTTTCCTTATCACTGGAAGTTGGCTTTGGTGATGTTTATTGGGAACTGCGAGAAATAAAATAAATCTGCTTCCTCCTCTTATTAGAGATTCAATCAGTTCTTAATCTGTTTGTTTGTGCTAAACAAGCCTTTCTTACATTATCTCTTCGGTATTTATGGAGCGAAAGCATTAGCGACTAATACTTTGTCAACAACTATTTGATATCTCTCCTTCACTGTCCAATAAATCAAAAGAAGGCGCTTTATTATATTGGCAGCAAGGAAGTTATTGACATGACATTTTGGTGGCATTATGAAGCCAGTTTAATATTTCCCTATTGTGTTGTAACAGCATCAAATCATACATCATCTCTGGCACGGAGGGAAGCACTAAATGTTCGATAGAGCTGATGCGCCCAACTTTACAAAGGTTAGCTCCGCGTAAAAGTGCGACCATCTCAAGGGCAGCAGATTTGTGGGATGCCGCGGTTCCACAAATGTTAGTTTTTTCTTTTTTTTTCTTTTTTAACAAGACAAAAATATAGATCTATAGAGTTCTAAAATTTTTGAAAAAGATTTTATTTTTTTTAAACGATTATTATTTTCATGAATATAATGATCGTTATAAGGGTCTGTGAAGAGAACCTACTTAAAATATGCTGAGAGGAAGCTGCAACAGGGAAAACTTGCACTTCCTGTTGTGAACTTCTTTAAAAAAGAGAAGTTAGAGATTGATGAGTTTGCCCATAACACAGAAACTCTTACATTTATTTTGAAATTTGACTCATTTTAGTTGGATTCCAAAACTATTTTCACCAACTCGTCATTTTTTTGACATGCTGGCTGTTTGTAAAATCAAGAGTCCGAGACCCTAGGGATGCAGGACCGGACGCCGTACCGCGTTTTGTACATCGTGTGAGAGCAGGAATGTAATGTTGTTTGTCCGGGACACAGCAGCGCCTCCGGCTCCGCTCTGCTCCAAAAGCCACGCCCACCCAGAGGATTTATTTTTTCCAGAGGAAGCCTTCAGATCAACATGAAAATTGGCGTTTTAAGACATTTAGATTGTCAGATTTTGATGAAAAACTTCTAAATCATAATAAAAAAACTTTGTATTTTTGATGCTGTATTTTTTCCTCTGGACAGCTACAAATTTTAACTCTTCTTTTTTTATCATTTATTTAAACTGCTATGATTAACCAGTGATTCAATTTAAAGTTTTAGGAGTAAAATATTTTCCTTTTTTTTTTTTTTGACTGTATTAATAATTTTCTTTTGAGCCCTTTGGTTGTTCAACATCCACCAGGACGACACTGAGACAATCCTGAGCATCTATGTGGCATTTTGCTCCAATATTGTGTCCTGCCACTTCACAGTCCCCTTTGTGAACACGAGTCTCTGATCTTTTTTGATGGCTTTTTTTTTTTTTTTCTATAACTAGCTTCATACAGAGTATTGGCGCCATTCTCCCCATGTTCCTCATTCTGGCTTTCATGAGCTCCGTGTCCATGACCATCAAAGGCCTGGTGCTGGAGAAGGAGCTCCGGCTGAAGGAAGTGCTCCGCGCCGTTGGCATTCAAAACGGTGCCCTGTGGTCTGCAACGTTCATAGAAACCATAATTCTGCTCACAGTGCCCTGTGTGCTCATGAGTGTCATGGTTAAGGTCAGTGGCGAAACGGGACGCCGAATGAAAACATCAAAGCACAAAGCAGACGGTCTAAAGATTGTTGCCGCAATGATTTTTTTAAGGCTTAAAAAAGCGGTTTGGGCGCATATATATATCTATAAATATATAGATATACATGTAGATATATATATACATAAATATACATATAGATATATATATACATATAGATATACATATATATATACATATATCTATATATATATGTATATATATAGATATATCTATATATCTATATATATATAGATATACATGTAGATATATATAAATATACATATATATGTACACATATAGATATACATATATATATATATATATATATATATAATATATATATATATATATATATATATATATGTGTATATGTATACACACATATATATATATATATATGTGTATATGTATACACATATACATACATATATATATATACATATACAAACATATATATATCCATATATATATATAATATTATATTATATTATATTATATTAAAAAAATACAGCTTTGGAACACCAAAACTTGTGGAAATTGGTTTGACTAATTGAATCCAAACAATTGATGCTCTTACACCGTTGCTGCTTTGTGTTTTGGTAGTCCGTCTACACCTAATTATATCTAATTAAAGAACCCAGAAATCAAGTACTTTCTTCAAATTCTTCAAATCATCATCTTAATTAAGCATGCAACTAAAACTGCAACTGCATGTGTAAATATGTGTGAATGTGTTTGTGTACACAGAGTAGCAAAAAAGTATTACCGATACTACAAGGTGTCCCATTTATCTGTGTAACCCTTCATTATTTTTGGATCACTATTTGTTACTCTTTAATCGTTTACGCATTTAACATATTTCCATAATTTTAGAAAAATACGTTTTTAGAAAAATTGATGGACAATTTTCTGCAATTTTTAGATTTAAGTTTTTACAATTTTCATAGGTTTATATCAATTTTAACTTTTCACATACGTTAAAGCCAAAATATAAACAATAAACTGTTATTTTTAGTGATTTTTCTTTCTCTCTATGTTAAGATTTTGTTATCAGAAAAAAACTTCTTTTTTTTTTTGCTTTTCCAAATAAATATAACCTGCAGTTTTTTGGTTGAAATGGTAGAATTTCCCAAGGAAACATAAATAATCTTCCACAGCCAGCTAACCAAAACAGTTTAAAATTATGCAAATAATAAGACTATGAAAGTTTTCAAAGAAAACATGAAGGAAGAGCCAATACCAATAACCGCGATTTTACTTGTTTCTCTTTTTTTTACTTTGCAGGAGTGAACCTTTATTTTAGACTTAATTCAAAATTAACTACAAGTTGTTTTTATCTTTAAATGGAGCCTATTTGGCAAACCCCAGCGTAGCAGCATTAATTCCCGTCTCCTTTAGATGGAACGCATCCTTCAACAACTCCTTGTCCTGTGGGCGTAATGTCATAAAAATGATGGTTATTGTAGATGGGCTTAATCCATTTCTGCAGTTTAATTGGAAAATGTAGCTGGTAAATAAAAAGTGATATTGGAACAGCTGGGTGAAATGTAATTTCCCATCAGCCTAATGTGTTTGCAAGGCCCTCAACAGTTTGTAAATATTAATAACAATAAATGGAGTTAGTGGAGTACCTTAGCAGAGTGAGCAAGTCGTGCATTCAGATCAGAGACCTGTTCTAAATGATAATTTCAAAGCCATTTTTGCGGCACATCCATAATAATGGCAAATCAAACGGTAATTATCATCAAGCTTTATCTGAATTAAGTCTGACGGCAGGCGGTCGTGTAGTTTGCGCCCGAGTCCTCCGTCACTTTACACTTGTTTACTCTTCCATTGTTGCTGGAGCTGGTGTCTTTACTTGTTTGGCCTCTAAAATTATTTGTTATTAGCATCGACTTAGAGATTGTACATCTATGGTGGCCCTGAAGTGCAAATCACATCTAGATCACTCGACGCAAAAGAACTACAAAAATCACAAGCGCGGTTAAAAAGACAAACCAGACAAGAAAATTGAAATTATAGAAAGGGGAATTTCAGAAACAATAATGTAAAATACAAACACAAAAACAATAAAAATGAAAAAAGAATTGCTTTTTTGTAAATGTAATTTCCAGAAAAATAAATGAAATAATAGAAAAATGAAACAATGACAATATTGTTTTTTTACATCCTGTTTTCTGGAATTTTGTTCTATATTGTTCTATTTTCTAAAATAATAAAATATTTGAGATGAACAAATGTTATATTAATTATTGTATAATGTGCACTGAACAATAAGGAGCGTTAAGCGAGACGAACAAATCAGAAATGAGTCTGTCTGTCAGACTACTAAATGCAGTCATAGTAAATCTATTTCTTGTTTGTGACATACTATACATTGGCCATGTTGGAAGCATTAACCACATTTGAAGCGTTAGCAATATCGGAAGCGTTAAGAATATTGAGAGCATTAGCCACATTGGAAGCGTTAGCTATGTTGGAAGCATTAGCCACATTGGAAGTGTTAGCAATTTTGGAAGCATTAGCAATATTGGAAGCATTAGCCATACTGGAAGTGTTAGCCATGTTGGAAATATTAGCCACATTTAAAGCGTTAGCCATGTTGGAAGGATTAGCCACAATGGAAGCGTTAGCAATATTGGAAGCGTTAAGAATATTGGGAACATTAGCCACATTGGAAGCGTTATCCTCTTTGGAAGCGTTATCCACATTGGAAGCATTAGCCATGTTGAAAGCATTATCCAAGTTGGAAGCATTGATCCCCTTTGAATTGTTAGCCTCATTGGAAGCATTAATCTGATACCTCTAAAACATATGTTGCTCTGCTAACTTCCAACTTAATCAGTAACAGGTGAAACAAAAATCTGAATCAGACCAACACTTTAACAGAGCACCGTATACCTTTCAAAATCACTTTGACATTAAACATAATCCAGATTATTATTATTAAAATTAGGCTTTAAAATACGCAGAAAATGCGGTATACTTAAGCCTTATCAAATTATTACAAAATTGTAAACTAAAAACATTAGTTACTCTTTATTTACTGTAGAATTATTTCTCAAAGCCTTCAATGTTTAGTTACTCATGAAAGTTGTTTTTTAAAAAAAAAAAAAAAAACTTTTTTTGTCTTTTTCCAATGAGGGGCATATAACATGTCTAACAATGTAAAACAAAGTGCAAACACAAAATGTCTAATTGAAGTTTGTTGTATCTGTAATGCTTCGTATATCCGTCTCTGGCTCTTTTACGGTGAAGCAAACAAGCTCTAGCTTGATGTTTTGGAAAAGAAATGTGAAAAATCTCTTTCCAGTCAAAAAAACTGACCAAATATTTTTTTTTTTTCAAGTTGTTTATGACTTTTTTTTTTAGGCTCCTCCCCCCACCTGCTGCATACTGTGTCTTACCATATTTTACGAAACCTTTTAAGTACCTTTTAAGGAAGTTAGGAGCTTGTTCTTGGCTAAAAATAAGATTTATAAAATTTTATCCTGTGAACTTGTTTTTTTTTTTATCTTGAAAAGCATCAGTCAAATTATTGAGTAGTTTCCAGTGTTTTTAGTGTCCAATTTCGCTTTTTACCATTAATGCATTTCTTCTGGAATGTTCAAAAGCTTAAAAAGCCTAATATATTTGTAACCTGCAAGGTCATTCTGGACATGAACGAGGCCATATGTGCCCCTTTGACAGGCGTCTGCGATGGGAATCTTTAAGACACCTGCAGTAATTGCTTCAGGAGGCTTCAAAGACGAAACACCTGACCAGGAACAGTCTGTGACATTTGTGTGACAGACTGTAGCGCTACTCTTCTCCCACAGGTCGAACAACTTATCAGCCTCTGCCACTGACCTTTCTATGCCAGACACACACAAAGTGAGTCCCATCGTGAACTGACATGAATTTGCTGGTCAAAAAAAGAGAAGAATAAAAGAACTAATAAGTCACTGTTAAACCTAATCCAGTATTTTCTTTAAGTAATTCTTGGGTGTGTGTCAAAAATTAATGGTGATATAATGAAATAATGTACCATAGAATAACAAAACAATCATAGACTATCAAGTGATATCAGGTTTGGCTAGTTCTTAGAATGAGGACAGTCTAGGACAGGGGTCGGCAACCTTTAACAGTTTTTTTTTTTTTTTTATGTGAATAATATTTTTTTTTGGCATAAACAAAAGCAAAAATATATATATAAAAAGAAACTAGCATCTCTCAAAATTTGATTTTTTTTTCCATTTCAACTTAAGCAGCAAAAAAGCTAGCTTGTTGCTTGATTACTAACTGAACTTCAAATTAGCATAACCTTTCTCTGTAAATTAAATCAGCCAAACAGTTTAGCTTTCTGCTGCAGTAAAAGCTAAACTCAAAATTAGTCTAAAACCCCCAGTAGATAACAAATTAGCTAAAAAATGTTAGCATATTGCTTAAATATTAGCTAAACTCCAAATTAGCATAAAAACTAATTAGAGGCCAAATCCACCAAAAATAAAGCTAGCTTGTTGCTTAATTACTAGCTGAACTCCAAAATAGCCTAAAATTCCTTATTCAAAAACGTTAGCATGTGGCTAAATTTGAAGAATTCTGAATCGTCCACAAAAAATTCAGTCGATAAAAAATTTGCTGGAAACATCAGCATTTTACTAAAATATTAGCTAAACTCCAAATTAACATAAAAATCCTCAGTAAACTAATTTAGTAAAAAGGTTAGCATGTAGCTAAAATAGAAGCTAAAACTCTAAATTATCTTTAAAAACTCCACTAGAAAACAAATTATCCAAAACGTTAGTATGTTGCTAAAATAATCGCTAATCTCCAATTTGTTTTGAAAATTACTATTATTTTATTTTCTTCAGCCAAAGAGCCACTATGGAGAGATAAAAGAGCCACATGTGGCTCTGGAGCCGCAGGTTGCAGACCCCTGGTCTAGGACCACCAGGTGCTGAAATTGACCAAAACCGCATTTATCTGATTCCCAGTCCGGACAAATGCAAACATCGGGTTGGGTCTGGAAGGACATCTGCCATTACATCTCAATATAGAAGTCTGAAACGGTTCCAAGTATGACCGGGGTCATCATTGTCTGGTTTGACTCCTCCACCTTCCAGGTTCCTCCGCACTCTGGCAGGATATCTCCCTTTATTCATGACCATAGCCTGGCTATTTTCAGTGGCCTTGATTGTCAAAAGCATTGTCGGCGACAAAGAGTCGAGGCTGAAGGAGACCGTGAGGATCATGGGTCTGAGAGGCGAAGTCTACTGGTCGACCTGGCTCCTGACGTGTCTGCTACCGATGACCATCAGCACCACCTTCCTTACAATCATAATTAAGGTGATTTATGAATAATTTCAAAGTGGCTCAAAAAGGACCCCATGATTTTGGAGAGTTTTACTCTTGTATGAAAAAAATGGAATGCCTTTGTCTTCTTACACAATCAAATTCTCATCTTTGGATTTTGGCTTTACACCATTTTTGTTTGACGTTTGAACCTTGTTTTCATTCTGACCAAAGTGGTTTAGACCAAAGTTTAGGAGAGCCCTCATACCTTCCTGGATACTATTTGTGGTAGTCTTGTCTAGAATGAACGAAAAAGTCCAAAGACTATCGGTCCCACGAACTCATTGGCTCCACCTTAACTCTCCAACATCAAAAACGGGTTCTTCGTCTAACAGGCAGAGTGAAAGGGTCTGAAAATTTAGGAGTGAATGTCCGTCCATTATATTCAAATCATTAACGCCCCCAATCCATTCTGCTTGTTCGGACATGCCATAAAAAAGGCACAAATGGGAAATGTCCTGGAAGCTCTTTGTTCACCTTTGATTCCTTGAAGGTAGAGACAAAAACTAATGGGAACTAGTATTTATTACTGTTCTTACCGATCTCTGTGAACAAGAAGAGGCCTTCTGAAACATTATCTCAGAATCACCTTATCCCCAGGCTAACCCTATTGTGCCTTAAAATAATCAAACGCAATCATCTGAATCTCTCTGTTTCCTAACATACGACGCTGATACTTTTATTTGACCATTCTACCCCTTTTGTCTCACTTAATTCTTTGCTTGCAGTACGGAAAAGTCCTGCAGTACAGCGACCCCTCTGTCATCTTTGTCTTCCTCTTGGTGTTCTGCTTCACCACCATCTCGCAGTGCTTCTTGATTAGCGTCTTCTTCTCCAAAGCCAACTTAGCGGCGGCGTGTGGCGGACTCATCTACTTTCTCCTTTACCTCCCCCACGTTCTGTGCTACGCGTGGAGGGATGTCATGGGCTTTAAGGCCAAAGTGGGAGTGGTAAGTCTAACTCTTTTTTTTTTTTTGCACTTTCCTTTTTTGAGTGTAATTTTATTGTGACGTCTATTGTGGGGTTACAGTTGTTTGTTCCTAGTCACGTTCAGATTTTTTGATTGTCCAAGGCTATGGAAGTAAAAAATAAATAGTGGTTCTACCTTAATGGTAGCACAGGCGTGTCTTGAGGTTTCTTTATGGCCAACTCAAGGGATGTTGTTAGGAATCAATTTTTGTGTGTGTAGTAAGAGTATTGGGAAGTATTCGTAAGGTGAATGTGTTTTAGAGTGGAGGATGTTAGTTTCCTCATTCCAAACTCTAGTCGATACAAGAGTGGAAATACTAGCACCTTACTGAGCCTGTGCCAATTTTGCACACATAGATGCACAGCTCTGTGGCCTTGTTGTAGAATGTCCTCCCTGAGATTGCAAGGTCTGGAGTTCAAATCCCGGAGAAATTTTTTACTTTTGCAAAATCATCTAAAAATTACATATACCTGCTTGTCTCAACCACGGAATCAAAAAGTAAAATGGTTGCTTTGGACCTAAAACCTCAAAAAGGGTATATTTAGCAAAAACCTCAGTTTCCATGGAAACCGAAAATTTTACTTTTGTAAAATCATCTAAAAAGTACATATACCTGTTTGTCACAACCGTGGGATCAAAAAATGAAATGGTTACTATGAACCTAAAACCTCAAAAAGGGTATATTTAGCAAAAACAAACAAAAAAAAAACCTGTTGCCATGGAAACCGAAAATTTTACTTTTGCAGAATCTTCTAAGAATGAATGCCAAAGACTAAAAATGGGACCCAGTGCTTTCCCTGCTTGACACTGCATTAAAAGGATGGATTTGGGGTTAGACCACCAATTGGTTCCCGAGAGCAGCTGTGTCTGCAGCTCACCGCTCCCCCAGGGGATGGGTCAAATGTGGAGAACACATTTCACAGACCTAGTCATGTGACAAATAATGGGACTTAAACTTTAACACATGAAATATAATCATCCGTATGACGTAGGATGCTCACACAAACTGCCCTCTGATTGTCTGCCCACACTTATCACAGAACTCACAGGCCCTTGCACAGTCCAAAGGATATGGGAAATTTATACAACACACCTGCATCTCAACTACATCACCTTTTTTTACTCTAGCCCACGGACAGCCTTTATGCATCTGTGAGGCTGTTGGGACTGATGCTGCATACAAACTGGACATGTGATATAAGAGCAAGAATGGAGTGAACACAAGTATTTGAGCCTACAGTGTTTGCACTGGACTGTTCATTACCAAATACTAGAGCATGCTGGGAAAAGCGCTTTGTGCAAAGTGTTGAAGCGGTGTAAATCTTGCAAATTTTGCTCCAGACTTTCTTTCACAATCTATTCCAATACATGAAATACTTGAAGTCATACAATTCTGTGATTTAAAAAGCATGATACCCATACACCACTACCAAATCCAGGTCCTTGATTGGTTAAAGTTCAACCTGGTTTAACTTTCAATTTGCGAACTTTTCAATTGCAGACTCATTACAGAAATAATGAAATGCATTGATTAGAAAATAGAAAACAAACAAAAACAAAACACACTTATGACACATTTGGTTCATTCATTTTTTTGTGATTATTAACTAAAATCAGTAGAGTTTGATTTATTGCTTGAAAAGGAGTGGGAAGAAGCAAAACTTATATAATCCCACCCCTACTTCCTTTTTACTGTTTATCATAGTCATGTAATCTAGTTTTGATCAGATCAATTTCAAGTCATTGTTTTTTTTTGATTCCCAATAGCAAAGTAAAGTGCTTGCTGATTATTGATTAATTTCATTAAACATTATTTCAGTAAACAGTAACATCAATCATACATCATGTAACTGATATGTAATACTCACTGATTATCATCAAAATACAATTTCATATTAATGCAGAAAAATTACACTTTGAAATCCAGTTTTCAAGTAACATTAGAGTACTTATTGATCATTCTCTGAAAGAATTATTAAATATTTTTAGTAAACATGAATGATTCACACAATGTGTCATAATAATGGATTATCATTAGAACATATAACCACATTAATCCTGTAATCTTTGCTACATATTTCGGATCTAGTAAAGAAAATATCGATTGTCGACATTTCAGTACTCATTACTGCATACTACATAATGTAAAACTCATTGATTGTACTTAAAAATAAAAAAAGCTTTGATTATTTTATCACGGTCAAGTTCAGACATTTGGAATTATTCAAACACCAGTTGATCTTTGACTCATCTTATCTTCATATTGCGAAATTAGAGTTTCTTTATACATTTTTTTTTTTAAATTTATAAATGCTTAAGTTTGAGCTCATTACTAAAATAGTTAGTTCGCTGGTCCAAACAAAAGGACAAACAATTTCTTTTCTTGAATTATGAAAACATATATTGCTGAGTGGCAAGTGGACTCTAATAAAAATGGGGATTTTCTATCCATATCTAGACAGTGAAAGAAAACAGTGTACCATCTATATACCCTGTGCTGCAGTGCAGGTGCTATTGCACCAACATAGTAAAGAGCACACAGAACCTGTAATCTCCTTTTCAGTCATAAATATTCCTAATCACGACATCTTTCTCTAGACGTAAAGAAAAATGTGTCCCCTACACATTTGTTCTTGTTTGAAACATTTTCCTCCTCTGACACAAGCTTCTTCACTTTCATCTTTACTCAGTCTCCTTTTTCTTTTCTGTTAAAAAGCCACCCCAACCAAACAGACGAAATTGCTTCCCTATAATCGGGTGCTTCAGTCGCCTTTTTGCTGACTACACGCTTGACAGGTAGAGCTCAGCGGGAGTGATCCTCCTTCAGCTAGGGGAGCGGTCGGGTTATGCTATGCTTTATGAGACCGGTGTGTCTGTGTGCCACTTCTGTCTTTCTTTCAGCTCTGATAAAACCCAACTGTATTCCCTTTATTGTCCAGACTGTATTGCATGAGCCAGGCAGCGGTGCAGAGCAGTCTTCTGCACTGCAGTGGGCTACTCTCTGGCTCGCATTTTAATGAGAAACAAGGAAAGGCCTTGTTGTTCTTTGGCGTTCAAAAGAGACTTTTGACTGTATAAAGAGAATCTTTTTAAAAAATGACATAAAAGTTAGGAAACTATGGTCAAATTACTAATGATCCCGGGGCTTACAGCATCCAGCAGCAGCGATGTGACTCCTTTATCAATCTGGTCAATATACACTCTATCTATGGCTTCCATGTTAGCCATGAGTTCACACTTCCTTTGGCAAGTGACGGTTAAGTGACTTCTTTCAATGAAACTCTATGTAAAGTTGAGTAATTGCAACTTTACGTAATTGCTGTTCAAAGCTTTCCTGTTTGCATTTAGCTACGACAGTTTTTGGGCAATGCATTTAAAGCTACGACCAATCAGGGACTCTCCTTCAGTAGCGATGAATGGATGATATTCCCTTTAATTCAAGGAAGTGTTGAAAATTGATCATGGAGGAAAAATGAATAATAATTATGGGTTTTACCTGACCAGAGTTCTATGACACCAAGTCTGTTATATATACCTGAATAGAGCTGTGAAAGAAAAATCCTGGAGTAAGATTTGCACTGCTTTGATATTTTGAATCAAGTCTATTCCAGTGGGGATACACTTGTACCAGGTAGCGATAGTCCAGTCTGAACACCATCAACGGGCCCCTCCACGTCAATTATTGACGTTTTGGGTGTCCCCAACTCCTTTTCTTGATGCGCTGGCTGTTCCCATTAAATAATGGGTCCCCAACCTCTGGGCCGTTAACCGGAACCAATCCAGTACTGAGACACAGGGCACACGGTACCTAGATCTGGTACCAAGCCCGAGAAGCAGTACTGGACATGGTACCGGACTTGAACTGGTGCCAGGTGTGGAACAGGGCTCGGGCCTAGATGCACCAACAGTTCGTGTTTGGCGCACTGTCCATGCCTGGTTCATGCTTGGTGACGTGTCAAGGTACTGGTTTCGGGTCTGCTACCACATCTTGTACTGGTTTAGGTCCGGTACCAGTTTGATTCCAATACAAGACCTGGACGTGGTAGTGGGGGCCAACCGAGCATGGATGCGGTACCGGACCCGAACTGGCAACAGATGTGGTACCTTGTGCAAACCGGCCTGAACATGGTACTTGGCGTGAACCAGGTATGGATGAGGTACCAAACTGGAACTGGTATCAGATGTGGTACTGGACGCAGACAGGCCCTGGGCCCGGTACTTGTTCGATCCGGTACCGCATCTGTGCCAGGCCCGGCATCATGTCTGGTAACAGGCCTGGACGCGGTCCCAGGTGCCAACCTGGCATAGATGCGGTACCAAACACGTACCACGTCCAGGCCCAGTTTTCACCCAGTACCTTGGCAAGTACCACATCCGTTGGCGGACTTGGGTACCGGTACTGAAGGCGTCGTGAGGATAAGTCTGCATGCGGTACCGCGTCCAGAGATTTGCGGACTTTTAATTTTACAAACAGCCAGCACGTCAAAAAACGACGAGTTGGGGACACCCAAAACTTTAAAAAGTGACATGGAGGGGTCTGTATTGACTCCATAGGCTATTTTCTATTTAAAAAAAAACCCAAAAACTGGGTTTGTAGTTTATTGTAGCATCATTTGATAGCAGCCTGCACAGAGGGAATAAGAGATAAGAAATATGGTCGGCTTCAAAGGTACCCAGCTGTGTGCGGTTGAACCGTTCAGGTGCAACGTTTGTGTAATCACCTGAGCAATTTCATATGATACATTCACGTATTAGTCTCCACTAGAACACAGAGCACCTCCATGGCTGCTTTCTACTGTTGTTTTGTCAGCCGTTCGTACAGAGGTCAGGGGGATTGCTGCCCGCCGGCCCCGCTGTCAACCCTCATCTCACCGCCGATTGGCAGACGGGCAGCCGAGGACGTGGCGGAAAGTCGCCAGTAGCATCAGCGGCCAGGCTGGAGATTTTTTGGCCCCGCCGCTGCAGAGCCTCTCACTCTCTCCGTGTGTGGTTGTGTAACAACGCCTTATCATGGAGATTTGTCTCTCAGGCTCCGGCGAGCACGTCTGCCGGCGTATAAATGCTGCAAGCAAATGGGGTGTGATGAAACAGCTGGCGGGAGAACACGGCCAATCAGAGGCCGTGGCAGACGACGCCTCCTGGGCAAAGCATCATTTGCTGCTTCCTGCTATACGGAAAGATCAAACAAATCTTTGTTTGCCGCAGATGCATTCTAGTGTCCATCTTGTCTGCGTGGTAATAATGATGGATTATCTCCAAGCTTTTCTACATTATGTTATATTATTACACGTGTATTCTACCAATTGTATAATGTGATATTATTGTACGCGTCAGGAGTATTTTGGGAAAAGACTGGCTTGCTACCAAACCTTGTGAACTGAATAATCCATTGAATCTAATTCATTAATACATTGTTCTTTATTAAACTCTTTCATTTGGAAACTTGGGAGGAATGTTATCTTGGCTGGAAAACTTTCTAGGCAGTCAACCAGGACCTAACGTCCAGGCTACGCTGATTCCCGCCCAGCATGTTAACTCCGCCAGCAGCTGAACTCCAACTGCATATTTAGCGTCTTGTCTGGGCGGGCTGCGACACGCTCACAAAGAGCAAACGAGCGTGTTCTATCAATTATGGAACAATCACTTTCCCGTTTGCCCCTTCGTTCGTTTCCCAGAGCCTCCTGTCATGTGTGGCCTTCGGCTACGGCTGCGAGAACCTGTCCAAGTATGAGGAGCAGGGCGTGGGGATTCAGTGGCACAACATCGCCAAGAGTCCAGAGGAAGGAGAGTCCTACACCTTCATCGTGTCCATACTGATGATGCTGTTGGATGCTGTGATATACTGGGTGTTAACCTGGTACATTGAGAACGTTTTTCCAGGTAATACTCTATAGACGGATTCGCCAGAAGGTTGTTGGGTTTCCAAAGTCATGTAGGGGTTGGCACTCTCTGGGAAGGTTCTAATCCCAGCCTTCTGTGTAAAGTTTGAATCTTTTTACGTAAGATTTCTCCAGGATTTTTGGTTTCCTCACACAATCCTTCCCTAAATTGCGCCTTAACAGTGATGCCTAGGTCATCTTTGTCCACAAAATCTTGAATTGGCTCCAGCAACCCAGTGTACGAGACTTAAAAAATGGACGAATGAACACAATTACTTTCTTTCAAGGAAAAAACAGAAAATTACCCAAAGTTAACGGTCAGAAGTTGTGGTTTACAGATTAACTGACATGGCAACATTTTTATAATATAATAGTCTCGAATTTGGCTAAATTTAAGATCAGAATTTAGCATTAGCCACATATTAAAAAATATCTATGCAATTGTGATCTTTTAAACCACTTAAAAAAGAAAAAAAAACAGTAGGTTGCAGAAAAAAATGGAGTTACCTTTGACAAACAAAGAACTAATAGAAAAAGACAAACATCAAATCAGTGGGAGAGTCACTTCTTTGAATTCTATTAACCCAACTGAGATGCTGTCACCAACACGTCATACTTTTCTTCAAATTAAATGCTACTTCTTATAAATAAATGAATGAATACACGTTTATTTGCTGTGTTTTACACTGTGATATTTTTTATATCAGGTCAATATGGAATCCCAAGGCCGTGGTACTTCCCGTTTACTTCCTCCTATTGGTGCGGGAAAAACGCAGTTCCCGAGGACACCCCCGATAACTTTGACCTGCTGAAAGGCTCCAGTGTACAAAATGGTAAACTTTTGTTAAAATCTCTATTGCTATTGTTTGTTCGGTATCTAAGAAAATAGATCCAGCATGATGTTGAAGCAAATTTGGACCACTTACAAGCAAACATTTTCAATTTATTTTACATGTCTATTAATGGAAAAAAATATCAAGTTTTTAAACCTATAGTGTTATTTGTTTGTGTGTTTGTTTGTTTTGGGAAGAAGGTGTTTAAATTTTGTATTCTCATTTTAAAAACAATTTTCAAATTTCCTAAAAATTTTAAATTTGGATGTATGTAAAACTTTATTTTTACATGATTTACATGTTTTCTACGGAGACCATAAAGGGACTTTGGAAGTAAAAAAAAAAAACGTATCTGAAATTTCAAGGTTTTTTTTGTTTATTAACTTGTGCTCACCAGATAGTAACTAGTGCCCATCAGACAGTAACATGTATGAACCAGATAGTAAATGGTGCCGACTAGATAATAACTGTTGTGTACCAGATTGTAACTGGTTCCCACCAGATTGTAACTGGTTCCCACCAGATAGTAACTGGTGCCCACCAGCTAATAACTGTTGTGTACCAGATTGTAACTGGTTCCCACCAGATTGTAACTGGTTCCCACCAGATAGTGTCTGGTGCCCACCAGATAGTAATTGGTGCCCACCAGATAGTAATTGGTGTGAACCAGATAGTAACTGGTGTGAACCAGATAGTAAATGGTGCTCACTAGATAATAACAGTTGTGTACCTGATCGTAACTGGTTCCCACAGGATATTAACTGGTGCCCACCAGATAATAACTGTCATGTACTAGATTGTAACTGGTTCCCACCAGATAGTAATTGGTGCCCACCAGATAGTAATTGGTGTGAACCAGATAGTAACTGGTGTGAACCAGATAGTAAATGGTGCTCACTAGATAATAACAGTTGTGTACCTGATCGTAACTGGTGCCCACCAGATAGCAACTGATGCCCACCAGATAATAACTGTCATGTACCAGATTGTAACTGGTTCCCACCAGATAGTAATTGGTGTGAACCAGATAGTAACTGGTGTGAACCAGATAGTAACTGGTGTGAACCAGATAGTAATTGGTGTGAACCAGATAGTAACTGGTGTGAACCAGATAGTAAATGGTGCTCACTAGATAATGACTGTTGTGTACCACAGAAAAAATATTCTCAAAATTAAGTAAAAAAAAAATATTTTTCCAAAATTTGAAGTAAAAATGTTTTTGTTCATTTTTTAACTCGGGGAAAAAAAATACAGTTACCTATATATATATATATATATATATATATATATATATATATATATATATACATATACAGATATATATTATATGTTGCTGCAAATGTCCCAAATATATTCTAGAGAAAAAAAGTTTTTTTATGACAGAACTACCATTCAAAAATATATTTTTATTGTATGATTTTATTTTATTTTTTAGAATGTATGGAGAAACCTGATCCCAACATGAAGGCAGGGGTCTCCATTCGTAACCTTGTCAAAGTCTACAAGACTGGGAAGAAAGTGGCAGTGGACGGGCTGAGCGTGGACTTCTATGAGAATCAGATCACGTCTTTTCTTGGCCACAACGGAGCGGGAAAAACAACCACAATGTACGTTTTGTTTTCTTCTAATACTTTGTTTAAACAAACTAACACAATTCAAATATGGGCTTCTATGTAACACAAGACCTGGTAGGGCACCTGTTCTCATTAATATATCTATATATAGATATACATTTATATGTGCATGGAGAGGACTATCATCACTCAGTTGTTGCTTTCATGGTGGGAGGGATCTAATAGCTGTTTGAAAAATGGTGAAAAGGTCAGCTGGGGTTTTGGATGACAAAATAAATGAGACCCAGTGGCCCACGAGAGTGAGGCAGAGCGACGGAGAGAGCAAACCATGCAAGACTAAGGGCTGCGAGGAAACTGTGGGCAACTGGAGCGAGACATACCTGAGCACAGAGAGGAAAGGACAAAGAGAGGACTCGGCCACACTCCAAGTCTTCTGTTGATGAGTTTCCAGCAACCGCATCAGAGTTGTGTCCCAACAAGTGAAAATATACCGCTTTTTTTTCTTAACAAGTGTTCTAGGCCAATACAGGTACTTTTAAAGAGCAACTAGTTCAATACTTTTTTTTCCTGCCTTTTTTGCTTAAAGCTATAGAATTAAAGCTTTTACAAACAAAACTGCAATTTAAGTCGGCTTGATTTTCTAAAAAATAAGAAACAGAAGAGAAACACTGGTTCTAATATTAAAGTGTTGTATGTCTAGCAGGCACTACCCACCCTTGTCCAAGCCGACCCCTTTTCACTCGGCTGAAAAAAACATAACTTTTTTTGAAATGGCGCTCTTTTATTTGTTTATTTTTTTTGTAATTCAATATGGCCGCCTCATCGTGTGGGTCACAGATCAATGAAACTTCAGTTTGAGTAGTGGACTTTAGCTGTAAGATTTTATATATATATTTAATTTTATTTGAACCCCATAAGAGATTTAGGCCCCTTTCATTTTGGGATAGTTTTTCCCACGATGACATAATTTATTTACTTGGTAAAAGATGTTTTAATTGGTGTGTGGATCGAGTATGTGGAACGGGTAAAATTCTTGTCAAAAGGCACTATAAAAAGAATAAAAAAAAAACATTATCTCTGCAGTCCAGGACCACTACGGGACATAACTACTTTATTAATATCAGTAATATAAACAGGTCAAAAAGAACAGGAAACTGATTCAAGATCCAAGTATGGTTGAATTTAGAAACACATTTATTTTTGTTAGTTGAAAAAAGTTACAAATGACATATATTTGACAGTTTTTAAAACATCTTTTTTTTTTTTTTTGCAGGTCCATTCTGACAGGCTTATTCCCACCTACTTCAGGAACAGCGCTCATTAACGGCTACGACATTCGCACCGACATGGACACCATTCGGAGGTGTCTGGGAATGTGTCCTCAACATAACGTCCTATTCAATGAGTATGTTGATTTTCTAACTAAGTCTGATGGTATTTAGTAGGAGGTGTGTATTGGCAAGAGACTGGTGATACGATGTGTATCGCGATACACATGACACGATATGATACATATTACACGAGACAATTATTTTTAAATTATGATTTAAGAATTATCTAAATATTAATTCATTTTTCACAAAAGTAAAATTGTAAAATACATGTTATTAAATAATCAAAAGCACTGCAAATGTATCTCATAAACAAGTTCCTTTTACCCAGACAAATTCATGTTTTTTTAGAAAAATTTAAGTGGAAAAAGAACGTAGGACTGACCTATATCAGCTTTTAAATAATAATTGTGTGAATGCAAATTCTGTATTAAAAATATACAGCATGTTCAGGACAGTCGAATTACTTATGCTTTCATTTTGGTGCAATTTTTGAAAATTAAAACAATTAGTTACATTTTATGCAAATCTTTCTTTTTTTTCACGTAATTCTTCAAAAATGTCTGCACTTTCTGCATAATATGCAAGTTTGGTATCAAAATGTTCAGAATGTTAGGGACATTAATGCTAATTTTGAGATTAGCTAATATTTTAGCGCTATGCTAATATTTTTGGCTAATTTGGCTTCTAATGAAGTATTTAGGACTACTATGGAGTTAGGCTAGTATTTTAGCAACATGTTAACTTTTTTTTGCTAATTTGACTTTTACTGAGGTTTTTTTGGGCTAATTTTGAGTTAAGCTAGTATTTTTGCAACATGCTAGCTTTTTTGGCTAATTTGGAATCTACTTAGCTTTTTTGATGTGATTTGAAGTCAAGCTAATATTTTTGCAATGTGTCAGCTTTTTTTTAAGCTAATTTGGCATTTTCTGATTTTTTTGGGGCTAATTCTGAGTTAAGCTAGTATGTTGGCAACGTGCTAGCTTTTTTTGTCTAATTTGGAATCTATTGAGTTTTTTTTAGCAAATTTTAAGTTAAGTTAATATTTTTTCAGTATTTTAGCCTTTTATTTTATATAATTTGGCATCTTGGTTTATTTCTGGTTTAAGCTAAGCACGTGTTACCAGTTTAGAAAATATAGCATCTACTGAGGTTTTTGGGTTAATTCTGACAAATAAAACTTTTACACATTTTAAAATTTTCAAGAAATTCTTAAAATTATTGGTGCCCTTTCATCAATTTATGCAACTTTAAGTCATTTAGCAACTTTGGCATTTTGCAAATAGCTTTAGCATTTTCAGCAAACCTCTTCCTCAGTTAGAGTAAATTTCTTCAGCATAATCAGAAACCAAATTCAGCAAAAAGCATTCACACTGTAGAATAATTGCAGGTAATGCGATTTTTCTAGTTAAATTTTGCCTTGGCAGTATGTTAAATCAATACAACTATTGCCAAATAAGGTATCCCAATATATTACTGAATCAATATTTTCTCACACCCACTCAGTATTTAGTGTTTTTATCTGTTTATTTCTGCCCATGTAGGTCTTGGGTACACAGGAAATGAATGATGATAGTTGCACAGTTTTTTAATATCATACATGTTCCCTGGCTTATTGCTACGGTTCCACAATAGGTGAATTCCATGTAAAATTCCATATGTTTTTATGCGGTAAGACTTCTTACTTAACATTTTATACATTTTTTTCAGACAGACATGAACATTTTCACGTCTTGCTCTCAAAGTTCAAACCTTAGTAATAATAAAAAAAAAAAAGTCTAGTGTTATAGAACAAAAACGCAGATCTGCAAGCAATAGAACAGTTATGTAACCCTGGCAGGCTGAACAAATACTGTACAGGAGACACGCCACAAAAGAGATTGATTGACAATGGTCTAGAGCAGATCACAGCTCTGTAATATAAAAAAAAAGTATGTATCAGAGAGATGGTGACAGGTGAAATAGACAGTATGACACTTGCAGGAAAAGGCAGACTTTTTGGCCAAACTATGTTAAGATTTTAATTAAAAGGACAACTCTAATGTCTTTTTACTTGTTTTTACTACGTGTGTTACTATACACAATACAATTACAACCCTGTTGAGGAAAACCACCACCTTTACAATCGGTCACACAACACCTCATCAACTTTTATGGCCGCCACTGCTTACATGTGGCTTTACACAAACAACTGAGCTGAATCTGACAGTGAAAGTAAATTAGCCGTCTTCATTATCAGCTCATTACAACCTCGCCTCTACTGTAATTGTTGTCGCGGATTTGCTTACTCTGCAAGCAGATTACGTTATCTTTGTTACCGCCGCAAATCCTTGATTATTTTATCTCCAAACATCCTTTTACTTATTGATGCTGCCTCTATCCGACATGCTACCATGTCCTGTACTTCTCCTGTATTTTGGTACAACTATTAGACTCTGTTTGTGTTAGGATTCATGAGTCAAGTGCAGACTCAAAGACCGTCCTAAGAGTTGTGTCTCTCGTGGGTGCTGTCGCTAATTAGAAGCACAAAATTGCAAGAAAAATACTTGGATAAACAACAACTAGAGCATAGTGTGCAAAAGTTGCAGACAAATTTACAATCACCTCATTAAGTTTTTCCACCTTTCCTGCATGTAACCATGACCACAAATGATCTTGCTTCTCAACCACAAATATAAAGAAAGTTCAATACTCGAGGGCTAAAATATAATCTGGCCTGGATTAAATTTTTCTGTTTGTTTACGGCCTTCTTTTTCTCAGCAACAGCTGGTTCTAATATACAGTTCTCTCACACGGAATCTAGTCAAAAAAAGCCTTAGAAGTATAGAAAATGGTGTACCAAAGCCTTTGTGGTTTTATCTATGACACTTAAATCTATGTTCACACTGAACCTGATTTCTGGGACGGGGACATCCATTTCAAATGTTAGGTCAATGTACAGACCCAATCCGAGGTCCTGCAGTGAGTTTATAGCATCAGGTAGTTTCCAGAGTTTAAAAAATCTGAACTTTGGTGAATTTAATAAATCAGGAGCTCAGCTTTGACCTATAATGCGTTGATGCTATCAGCGGGTGGATTCCAAAACCAACATAAAAAAGAATCTGATCGTCCTCCTTTTGATCCTTAAAATGTTTCATATTTGCATTGAGAAAATAGAATAATGCGGAATAATGCAGGACAGCCAATCGTCAAACTGGATCACAGAGAGACAGAAGCAGTAAGGAGACATGATTATTATCAATAATGTATCATGAACAGTTTCTCGCACAAGCGTCCAGCGTGTCAAAATTGATGTGAGTGAGACAAATTTGACACACATATTGCATTTGGTTTGAACGTACCATAAGATCCAGTGTCTTACTTGCTGCAGAGTTGGAAACAATCAATATTCCATTTGAGCTTTGGTTTCTCCTTATTTTTTCTTCACTTAAACATCTCCTAAAACTACATCATAACTACTGCTTTTACCCCTTAAAATGAACGCTCAGTAAAAATACTGCTTTCACTGTTGGAAGTATCAGAAAATCAGGGTATTCCAACACATTCTCATCTCCAGCTCGTCACATACTGGCATTTGGTTAAGAACCCCTCTGCGTCACTTTTTGACATTTTGGGTGTCCCCAACTCGTCATTTTTTGACGTGCTGGCTGTGAAATCAAGGGTCTGCAACCCTTGGGATGCGGTACTGGACACGGTGCCAGATACAGTACCGGATGTGGTACCAGGTGGAGACTGGTCCTCGGGCTGCGTCCAGTACTGATAACCAAAGCCGGTGCCCCAACCCTAACCCGACACTGGATGTCATACCATACTCGGTACCAGACGCTGTACTGGACCCAAATTGATATCAGGCGTTGTAGTGGGCCTGGATGCAAGGGGTCCTGAGTTAGGCTAAGGGTACCGATACTGGATTAGGGTAACGGTGCACTCCTTGTACCAGTAATGGACCAGTTTCGATTCGTGGCCCAGATGTTGAGTACCCATGATTTAATAGGAACAACCATTAAATCATGGGTACTCACTTCGACAAATTGAAGACCCACAAAACCTTAACTTTTGATGCGGAGGTGGTCCTTGACCAAACATCAATATGTGACGACTTGAAAGTGAGAATGTGTTGCGTATTTATTGTTTCTTATCAGTCTTATGGAAAAAAAACACATTTATAACTGTTTATGCCATTTATCAAACTACAAGTATCCGTCAAATGGGTTTTCTGAAACTCTAGGCTGACGGTGGAGGAGCACATATACTTCTACGGCCGTCTGAAAGGACTCAACCGCAACGAGCTCAAAACCGAGATGGACCAGATGATTAAAGACGTCGGCTTATTGCACAAGCGAAAGGACCTGGCTAAGAACCTGTCAGGTGAGTTTGGGTACATGCCGACATATATTTAGCATCCAGGGCTCTGACTGCCATTATGCAGAGCTGTAAATTTTGGCTTTGATGTGTGCAGGATGTGTGTGCCCTGTGCTTTAATTTCCCCAAGGAAGAAATATTATCTGTAGATTATAACCGCAGTTGGAGATATGCTATTCTGCAGCCGGTATGTGTGGCTGTCTCATACATTGCCTGTACTTGGGTGTCATAGGTTGTAATTCATTGTCTGGGGTGCATGAGCAGGCACTACTTGATAAATTGTCCCCAGTCACGGGTTGCTTGTGAGCAAAACCACTGAAATATGACTTTCAAGGTTGATCTATGCTGACTTTTCCACTACATTAGCACTACATTGGATGCATTTTGAAGAGCTCGCTAAGAGAGAGGTGGCTGGAATTATGGCAGGAATGTGTATCTGCTTCCCAGACATAAGTCATCTTAGTCAATGCAAAAGGTAATAAAACATAGAAGGATAAACCTTGACATGTTTATTCCATAATCACTTTCTGATATTGTGTCCACATCATATTTGATACCTGACACTGATGAATTACTAGGTAGTTTTTTTTTTCTTATTCTCAAGGCAAAATGTGCCAACTCACCAGAAAAAAAATCATTTGTCGTCCTTTGTGGCCCTGTAACGGACTTGTAAACTGCCCCGCCCTTGCCCTTCAGTAGCTGAGTAGGTTCCAGTAATGCTAAGACCCCAAAAATGAATGAAACAGGCTTAGAAAATGGATGGAAGGATGGTTGTTTTTTGCTTAATGTCAAGAACTTAGTTCAGATCCCGGACAAGCCCCCAGTTTATTTTGCCATAGTCCAGTGGAGAAAGAAGTGTGTGCAAATGGTGAAACTGATAGACAGCTACAAATGCCAAAAGCTTGCTAAGATATTAGCCAAATGCTAAATTAGCTTAAAAAACAGAAAGAATATCAAATTTTGCCATATCAGTTAGCATAATGCTAAAATATGAGCTAAACTCCCAATTATACTAAAAAACTGGAAAACTGTCTAATATTGACAAAACAGCTAGCATAACACTAAAACATTAGCTTAACTCAAAATTAGCCTAAACAACTGGAAAAGTGTCTAATTTTGCCAATATTTTAGAATTTTGCTAAAAGCAATATTCCTAAATTATCTATTATATTGTTAAAATATTAGCTAACTCCAAATCAGCCTAAACAACTACAAAAATGTCTGAACTAGTCAAAAACAGCTAGCATGACGCTAAAATGCTAATTAAACTCCAAATTAGCATAAACAGCTGTAAAAGTGTCTTATTTTGCCAATATTTTAGAATTTTGCTAAAAGCAATATTCCTAAATTATCTATTATATTGTTAAAATATTAGCTAACTCCAAATTAGCCTAAACAACTATCTGTCTGAATTAGTCAAAAAAAGCTAGCATGACGCTAAAATGCTAATTAAACTCCAAATTAGCATAAACAGCTGGAAAGTTGTTGGAATTAGCCAAAAACAGTTTTGATGTGCCGAAAAACGAGGGGAAAGGCGCAGGAGAATCACTATAGTGTGAATGCTGTAATATATTCGCACTAATAAATAATAATATTAAAAATATATTTAAGAAAAGTGTGTTAAAATGTCTGTCACCATTCTTATTTAGACTGTTTTGGATTTTCAGGTGGCATGCAGAGAAAGCTGTCGGTGGCTATAGCTTTTGTTGGTGGTTCAAAAATCGTCATCTTGGATGAACCTACAGCAGGAGTGGACCCTTTTGCTCGCAGGGGTATCTGGGACCTGTTGTTAAAATACAAGAAAGGTAAGGATTCAGGAAGTTTGTATATTGAGATTTAGAAGTCTAATTATTATTCCAGGACTAAGTTTTAAAAGACTAAGTTTGAAGTTCTGAAAGGTTCTACTACTGGGTGTACTATTTCATATTCCAAGAAGCCAAATTGACTTCTATTGGAAAATTAACAGCTATTAGATGCTTTTTTAAAACGCTGTCTTGCTAATCCTAATTTTAATCATGATATTATTGCCAGCAACCAATCAAATTCCTTATTGAACATATGTGGCACCTTCAGGCCCCCAGATTGAACGTTCAAAGCATTTGATTGACAGATTTCGAGGGGTAAGGGTGTGAACGTCTAACAAGCTTGTTTGTTATGGAAATACTGACCATCCAATCACTGGTTCTGACAACATCAAGTTCTAACATGGGGTCATCCATATCATGAAACGCTGGTGACTGACTGTAAATACAGTCAATGACTTTGACCAGTAGTCCACTTCTAATAAAAAGTAAATCAAGATAATTCAAGGGGTCTGCAACCCTCGGGACGCGGTACCGGACGCGGACTGGTCCTGGTACCAGACGGGAACCAATACCAGGCACAAACCAGGCCTTAACATGGTACCGGACGCGATCCAGTACCGGGTTAGGGTTAAGGGTTATTATGTTAGGGTACTGGTGTGCTCCTTGCGGACCGGTTCCGGGTTTAGCCGGGAACAGCCAGCACCTCAAAAAACAAAAGGCGGGGGATACAGGAAACGCCAATTGTGGATGCGGAGGGGTCTTTAACCAGGCGTCAGTTTGTGACGAGTTGGGAGTTAGAATGTGTTGCATAAACTGCTTACCAAACTCTTAGGAATGTCTCTCTTCGGCCTTGTGCACATGGCGGTTATGGGTATGCACATTCCACCAGCCCAGTCTCTGAACAGATGTCTAAATGTTTAATGTGCACGGTGTGACATTCTGCCCTCTCTGTGCCATTAACGTCTCCATCTCTCTAATCAAGTCCTCTCAGTCCATTTGGGAACTGCAGATAACTGTACTATAATGAGAACCCCCCCACATTCTGGCCGGAGGACTGACTTATGTTTTGTGAATCGCTGGCCTTTTTCAGAGCCAAGGTGTTATTAAGGGCATTTATTAGGCAAAAGGAAAAAATGAGATGAAGAAAATAACTTTAAGTGAGAGTGAAGACTCAAATTGGGCTGAGGAGCTCCTAGGAGATGATTAAAAGTGCAGGTTTTTCCAAACGGAGAGCTTATCGACCCCAAAGGTTTTGTTTTTGTAAAATAGAAAAGGAGGTTATTTGTTTGGAGGGAGTTCAAACTCTGTTATTCACTTTGTTCAAAAAACAGAGTACCATGAAAAATTACTTTCGTGCATATAAAAGATGCATGATCTGGACAGTGGGGGATGGATATTAAAGTCTGAAGCGGTGAAAGGAGAGTGTTGATTCTCACAGTTAAATTGTGGTATTTTTTTTTCCTGTCATTTATTATTTAAAAACTGCAAAGAAATGTGAGGATTTTGTGGTTTAAAAATGATTTTTTTATCCTCCTCATTTTCACATTTTTATCCATTACTGGAAGTTAATTACCGTTAAATTACCCAGCCAATTAGGAAAGCTTTTAAGTATGATGAAGGCATACATTTGAAGCCTTTATTTTCACGCCCTATATTCAATCAATCAATCAATCAATCAATCAATCAATCAATCAATCAATCAATCAATCAATCAATCAATCAATCAATCAATCAATATATGTAAAGCACTTTTTATAATTTCAAACAGAAACTGCTCTAAACCAAGATAAATTGTATAAGACAAGCCTTTTGTAAATGAAGTAGTGCTGCCACAAACGATTATTTGAATAGTCGACTAATCACCAATTATTTTTTCCGATTAGTCGACTAATCTGGTCATGCGCAGAGTGGATGTAAAAATGCTGATTACGTTGATAACCAGGTAAAATATTTAAAATATTTAAAAATTGTATGTAAACCATACTTTTCAGCCATTATTAGCTTTAAACTGACTAAAAACTAGATATATAGCATTACCTGCCATAATGCTAGTGTAAATGTTGTAAGCTGAATTTGGCTGCTGAAGATGCTAGTGACAATAGCGGAATAGCTGAAATTGGGAGCTAAAAACGCTGCTAAAAGATTAGTTAAATGCCAAATTAGCCCAAAAAATGGCAAAAAACCTAAGTTAGCCAAAACAGCTAGCATGTTGCTGAAATATTAACTCCAAAATAGCATAAAACATCTTAAATTAGCCTTAATAGCTAGCATGCAGCTGAAATATTAGCTAAACTCCAAAATAGCATAAAAAAAGAAAAAAAACCTAAGTTAGCCAAAACAGCTAGCATGTAGCTGAAATATTAGCTAAACTCCAAAATAGCATAAATAAGAAAATAAATCTTAAATTAGCCTTAATAGCTAGCATGCAGCTGAAATATTAGCTAAACTCCAAAATAGCATAAAAAAATCTTAAATTAGCCTTAATAGCTAGCATGCAGCTGAAATATTAGCTAAACTCCAAAATAGCAAAAAAATCTTAAATTAGCCTTAATAGCTAGCATGCAGCTGAAATATTAGCTAAACTCCAAAATAGCATAAATAAGAAAAAAAATCTTAAATTAGCCTTAATAGCTAGCATGCAGCTGAAATATTAGCTAAACTCCAAATTAGCCTTAAAAACCTTAATAAATGCAAAAATAGTCCATAAATCCAGCAGAAAGCCATTATAAATTTGAACTTTTCTACACTCTGACGGCATATAATATAAAGTAACGACTAATCGACTATTAATTAGTTGTCAACTATTATAATAGTTGATTAGTCATCAATTAGTCGAATAATCGTGGCAGCCCTAAAATGAAGTCACATTTTTTAATTGTTACATTAAACATTTTGAAAGCAATGACATATGTTTTAATTAGGACAACTTATGGCTAAAATACAATTAACAAAATATTGTTGGAGATTTTACTATTTTTTTAATATAAACTGCTTATATATATATATATATATATATATATATATGCGTAAACGGGCTCATGTATTTTTCATTAGACCAAAAGTGAATCTGATGTTATGATCAAAAACGTTTGTTCATACACTTAAAGATAAAAATGATACCTAAAGATCAAAAACCTATCCCCTCTAAAAAATGTGTGCTAAATAGTGTTTTTCAAGCATGCCGCAGATGCAGATCCGTGTTGCTGGCACGCAGCAGAAAAGAAGGAGCAGCCTGTAAGAACAAATAGGTGGAACAAATTGATACCATGAAAGCCATGACTTTCATGGAGATTTTATGAATGTTTCCACGGGGATTTAACTTGTGACCCGCAAAACACAGATTAAAAAAAATTAAGTTGTGAAGCAGAAAAGGTGAAGTAGAAGGTTTATGGTAAGCAGAATACTGGAAGACTTACTATTCAATTCAATCTGTCACAAGAACACCTATTATTGTTTAATAAAATACTAAGAATTGATTGTTTTGTCTTTTGGGTGTCACTCAAGAGGCATTAAAACAGAAAAAAATATATAATGAATTTCTCTAATCCTATTTTAAAGATGAAAAACACTTTCACCTTTTAGCAATACATCCCTTCTCATCTGAAATAATCCTGTTCATGAGGAATAAATCATCTGTTACCAATAAAAAAAGGGTAAAAGTTTAATCACTTTAATGTCTCAAATTGAGTGAAATAACACTACCAACCTTCAGCCAAATGTGGTCATGCAAGGAATGCTAGCAAGAAGCTAGCCAAATACTCAGCACTTAGCATTTACGTGTTTTCAAGCAAGATGGCAGCGCAGCAGCAGAAACTAGCAGAACCACATGGAAAGCTAAAGACTACCAACCTTCATCCATATATGCTAATGCTAGCCAAGGTCGCAAGAAGCTACTCCAATACTCAACACTTACCACTGTTACCGTAGCAAGATGGCGGTGCGGTAACAGAAAAGTAGCTAAACCACACTGAAAGAAAGAGATCAAGCTAGCTAATCAACTTGTTGTGTTTACCCTTTTTAATTCAAAGATTAAGAAATTCAGGGTAAAGTCTGTCAAGGTTTTATATGTTTATGTCACCTCTGAACTCCTCGAGTATCATTGGGCAGCCACTTAAAAAAAAAAAAAAAAGCCACTTAAAAAAAAAAAAGAGTGCCGTTAGCGTGGCAAGCTTAGAAAAATAGTGTTCCACTGTTTGCACATTTATCACTGGAAAATTGTAAGAATTAAATCATTGACTAAAGCTAAATGAGAAATTATGAGATATGATATGAACATATTAGGAATGTGGGCATGATTAGCAAAAAAAAAACCCCTGTTGCTAAGGAAATCCAAAAATTTACTTTTGCAGATTCTTCTAAAAATTACACGGACCTGTTCGTTATCCCATGGCGACCAAAAAAAAGAATGGTTGCTATGGAGATAAAACCAACAGAAAAGCTGTTATTTTGGGAAAAAGAAAAAAAAAAAGATTACTTTTTTTCTCAGTAACTTGTAACATGCAGCTTTGACCAGGAGGTCAAAAAGGGGGGCCTGTGGGCCATATAACAAATAAATAGATAACATTAAAAACACTCATGATCTAATTTTTGTTGTTGTTGTCATAAATGGGCCTTTTTTTTTACCAATTGATGAAAATCTGAAGTCATAGTTGCAACACAAAAGTACCAATGTCTGTTTTTTGCAGGTAATGCTCGATTTATAAGAAATGAAACAAACATATTTATTGCATTTTTTTGGCCTTAAGAAAATTCTTATACGTTTAAAAAAAGAAAAACACTTTTTGAGACAAAGTACAACCACACGTCATACCCACAACCTTCATCAAGCAGTCCCAGCAATAATTGTGCTGTCAGCGTCTCCACTGTACTCGCTCAAGTCCCATTTTAAATCATTTTGTCCAAACGTCCCAGTAAACACAAGGCCATCTATTCGCAATAGCTCAGCAGACGGCTTGTAAATTATTCCAGAATCATTTGAAAATGTATTGATCAGAATTGATTGCCACTAAAACCGGTTAATACAATTTGGCCCAAAAATATATCTCACTGCCAATATTCATAATACCTGTCTAGCCTTTCTCAGCACACGGAAATCCATTTCTATCAACTTGATTTAGAGAGAAGCCGGCTAAATAACAGAACCTAGTTTTCTAGCTCCACTAGCAATTTATCCGAACACCCATCCCCGCTTGATATACGACGTTCTGCCGTAATGTGCCACAACGCGGAATAAATCACAACACCTTTGTGGGCCATCTGCAGACCAAACATATGTTTTTTTCTGCAAACTTACAGATCATCCAATGCTTTTTAAGGTTTTTTTTTTTTAGATGAAAATCCTGCCTGGCATTTAAGGGTTCCATTCGAAATGAGCTGCTAAAAACTCAAGCGTGACTTTTCCCCAGAGGAAAAAAAATGGAGGGGATTCATGCATCATGGGTACTTTATTTGAGTTTATATAGAGAAGGATCCACACTTGTTAAGGAATAGCATTAGGCAGTAATACTTAACTGACAGGGGATGGATTAAGCAGCTCGGCTAGTGGCGGGGATTCAGGGGGGAGTGGGTGGAAACGGTCGAAATAGCTGCATCTGGTCGCAGTTAATAACCGCCGAGTGTGTCCGTGTCCCTGAGATAATGTGTGACCTCTGAGGATGCAGATTGGACTGAATCAGCGCTGCCCTGGAGCATCACCTGACATAAAGGAAACACCAGGGAATTCAGAGAAGAGGGGACAAAAACAGGTGTTTGAAGAAAATGTCAGACCTTATCTTCCAGAATTATTCATAAAACTCTCTGCATGAAAAAAAAAAAAAAACAGATTTGATTGTGTTTACAGGATGTGGAAAATTTCAAATTGCCTCCATTTCAAATTAAAAGCCTCATAGTCCAGTTGCTAAAAAGTGAGCAAATATTTAATAATTCAACCTTAAAAATAAACAAAAATATTATTTACAATTAACAAGAATTTTTTTAGAAGATGTTTATTTCTAAATGAAGTTTATTAAGTTATTCCTCTGTAAGTTTTAATTGATTTCTTGGGCTGTTTCTATTTGTTTTGTATTATATGTAAAGGGGCTTTGATCTATTAATATTTGATATTCAGTCCTGAACCGGATATTGATAATTCATGTAGAGAAAATGATATGGTCGAGCCGGGGTGGGATTATATAAGTTCGCTTCCTTCCACTCCCTTTTAAGTGATCTACTTGTGATTTATTATGTGATATGTCATTTTATGTATTATGATTGCTTGAGATAAACCATTTCATCCATTCATTCATTACTATTATTTTTAAAGCTGTTTTTAACATTAGTTACTTTATTTTATTTAATGTCCATTTTGAAGTGTTCTGTGACATGAAACATGGTCTTTACATAAAACTGAATTTTAATTTTATTGTGGAAAAAAGGTGATTTATGTACTTTGACATTTTTATTATTTATTTTTAGTAATAAACTGTGTTTAACACTTAAGTGTGCTGAGCTGGGGTGATACTAGAATTTCTAAGGCCCAGAGAGGAGAATATTATTATTATTATTAATAATAATAATAATAATAATAATAATAATAATAAAATACCCTCACAAAAAAGGAAAACTGTTTAAATAAGTGATGTTAATGACATAAAAAAATTAGATTGTTGCACTGAGTTATTATTAATTACAAATAATTAATTAAATGCCAATAAATTATAATTAATAACTTGTTTTATGACAACATGCAGCTTTTGAGCGTAAACAGGAAAGATTTTTATTTTTTCATTAATCGTTTTGTCTCAAATATTAACTTCTGTAAAGCATTAGCTCAGAAGTACGGTGGCCCAGAAGTTAAAGTCAAAATCAACAAATCACTTGACGGAAAAGCATTTTAAAAATCACAATGACAATTAAGAAGTTAAACAAATTTAAAAAAATGCATTACATTTTAGTACGCATCTCTTTCGATGAACACATTTTGGAAAGAACTATTAATTTATAAAAATTGAATTGAAATGTTCAAACACGGAACACAATAGGAAACCGTAAAAAGCAGGTACTATTGGATATCATCCAATCAGCGATGTCTGATGGTACTTACCTTTTCCAGTTTCTTATTGTGTTTTCTCTTTTCTAACAATGTATTTTGTTGTCTTGAAATAACTTTTGTTTTTCGAAATATTTTTTCTTTTTGACGTTTTAGTTTCTGGAATTTTGTTTGTGTTCTAAAATGTTTTATTTAAACTGTTTTTGCGTTGAGTGATTTATTGGTGTGATTTGCACTTTAGGACAACCGTGTAATTTATGCTCAACAACAAAAAACTGGAGTATCTGTAAATCTCTATTTAGCTAGAGCATTTTCAGCTGCACTCATTTCCTGAATCGCGTTCTTTACAAGTTTTTCCTTACCGGGAAAGATGATCTAAGGCCAGGAATAACCAGTTTTATTTAATCTGTTTAGCTTTTAGCTATTTTTTATATTTTATAACTGACCTTCTGCTTCTGTAAAATTACTGGGCTGAAGCCCAATGAGGCCATTTTTTTTGTGATATTAGCTTATATAAATAAAATTAAATTGCTAGCATTGCTTTTTATGCAGCTTGTTGTTAGCATTAGCAAAAACACGCTTTATCTAAAAGAGATATTTTAAGCTAGTTGTGCTAGGATGAAAATAGTGTTGATTGTAACAAAATGTGCACAATTCTTCGGGTTTATCTAGAGTTACATCGGTGTGTTTTTTTTTTAAAAGAATTTTCCGCAGAGGGCAAAAATCTCAACATGCTCCTTTACCGCGCAGCTAGCTAGCGTAGCAGGCTCAATCGCTCCATTGGCTCTGTGAAAGGCTGACGATCTGTCCAGTGTGTGCCCAACTGCAACTGGGACAGTCTCCCCACTGCCCCAGTGGGTTAAGAAAATTTATGGAAGTTTTGGGCAAAAAATCCTAGCATTGAGCGGCCATCTTGGATTTTTTGCCAACACTGAAATTTGACACCCCTGCCCCACCAATCGCATCTGATGTGAATACAGCATTAAAACTAACCTTATGCTGTACTCAAATTGTGTTATTAATTGCATTAATAATTATGGACACATTATTATTATTATGATTGTTATTTTAAATAGCGAGATTCAACGTGTTAACCTTGAAAGCACTAGCTGAAATATACTTTATATTAAAAACAAAAAGCTGCTTAAGTCGATTAATAAGCTTTGTGTAGATTCAAATCAAACTTTATTTATAATGTGGTTTTTATGTCATAGGAAACACAGAATAAAATCCTTATTCAAACTTAAAAACCAAAACAAAGACCTTCAAAAAAAAATTAGAAAACCATTCGAGGTCACATTTGGAGTGGATTCCATCCAATCAAAGCAAACACAAAGAGATCCCACAGCAACCACTCTGTTCACAGAGAAGTCTCTATAGTGTGGAAGAAAACACTGGAGTTAAAGAAAAAAAAATGTGCAAAGACTAAATGACATAAAAGGATAGAGGAATTTCAAAAGAAACATTAAAGCGAAAAATGGTTGTAGCTTTTGCAATAACTCAGAGGCCTTTACCAGACGACCTCACAGGATCTACTGTTATCATTTATATTACTTAAAGTCAATAACTTATTTTCAACACTTTATTGAGTTTACATAACCCCTCAATTGGGGCCCTTTATGGCCGTCCCCTATCACTGCAAATTCTCTATTTGTTAAATTTATGCAAACTTGTTTAGCCCTGGGCTCCCTGGTCCTTCTAATCTGGCTTTCTGCTGGTAAACAGCACTTCTGCCTCTGTGTGAGGCTGCTTTCTCAGAGGCTGGGAGTTCAGTACACTTAAAAAGTGCACTCAAGTGGGATCTGATACAAGAAAGACATTAGAATTGTCTACAAGATGTGAGGAATTTGTTGGAAACTTAAGATCTTAAGGAAGAAATCCACACAAGCGTGACGTTTGGGTCTGTGTTTCAACCCACGCGTCTTTATAGTCGACTGAGTGGGCTTCACACTTATTTGTCTTACCAAACACTGCCTTCCATATTCTTCACATTTAGCCATTTGATTTTTTTTTTAGATTAAATTAAAAATTTCAAGCAATCCATTAATGATCAGAAACATACATGACGACATGTCAAACAGAACATTAAGAGATGCCTGAAAGGGAGTGAGAGGAAACGAACTTATATAATCCTGGCCTAGCTTGACCACACCGTTTCCTTCACCATTATCCGGATCCTAACTATCCTCTTCTTCGTCTGCAGGTCGGACCATCATCCTGTCCACACACCACATGGACGAGGCCGACATCTTGGGCGACCGCATTGCCATCATCTCCCACGGGAAGATGCGTTGCTGCGGCTCCTCCATCTTTCTGAAGAAGAGCTTTGGCAGCGGCTACTACCTCACGCTGGTCCGAAGCGGCACGGAAGTCATGACGGCTCAGAGGAGCGGGATCATTCCCGGGAAAGCCGAGGAGGAACCAAATGTGAGTTTGAGATGTTCAGCGAGGAGTTTGGGTTTCTATGTTTTGGAAACATCTACAGAGACGCTGGTAAACGCTTCAGCATTTACGGGTTCACCGGATCATTCAGGCTTTCCATAGAGAGCAGCGAGAGCTACGCCCGGATTACGGCCATTTTAAACGAGTTTGAGTATTAACCTGTAATATAATTAATAGTCAATATAAATAAAGATAAAACTGGGGGATCTTTTTATTATTGTTTTAAATAACTGTTGCTTTCTTTTTATATTGTCTTCATTGGAAATAAAGACGTCATAAGCCCATGCAGTCGGAGCGGCGCCGCTGGACACGCCAGACTCGCTACCAGCCCCGAACTGATACCAGACATGAAACTGGACCTGAACTGGTACCAGATTCTAAACCGTGCACGAACCAGGCTCGGACATGGTACTGTGCTTGAACAGGTACCAGACATGGTACTAGACCCGAATCGGTACCGGACCCAAATTGCTACCAGACACGATGCCAAACCCAAACTGGTACCAGACACAGTACCGGACCCAAATTGGTACCAGAAATGGTGTCGTACCCGAACTGGTACCAATTTAATTCAATTCAATTTTATTTATATAGCCCAAAATCACAAAGAAATTTGCCTCATTGGGCTTCATGCACATGTACCAGACACGGTACCGGACCCGTACTGGTATTAAGCTCTGTGTCGGGCGCAAACCAGGCTCAGACATGGTACTGGACCCGAATCGGTACTGGACCCAAATTGGTACCAGACACGGTGCCAAACCCGAACTGGTACCAGACACAGTACCGGACTCAAATTGGTACCAGACACGGTACCTGACCCATACTGGTATTAGACTTAAACCGGGCTCAGACATGGTACTGGATTAGAACTGATAACAGACATGGTACTGGACCCGAACCGGTACTTGACCAGAACTGGTATCAGACACGGTATCGGACCTGGAGCAGTATCTGGCCAAAACTGGTTCCAAGCACGGTGCTGAACCTAAACCTGTAACAGCCTCAGTACTGGCTGCGAATTGAGCTCCGACATGGTACGGGACGCGAACCGGTACTGGTTTAGGGTACACGAGCGCTGGTACCTGTGATTGGTATCGGTTAGCATCTCGGTGGTTGGGGACCCGTGATTAATGGGAACAGCCAGCACATCAAAAAATGAAGAGTTGGTGACCCCCAAAGCCGGTAGAGCCAAAACTGACAAAAAAATGTGTGGAGTGTCTCGTGACAGTTTCGAACATAGGGGCCCAAAATTTCTGTTTCCATAAATTTTTTTGGAAATTGGAAACTCAAACGAACGTTACAGAGGGCGATGTGAACGTAGCTGAAGAGTTCTCTGGCTGACAAATGTGTCTTCCAACAGACGTTTGTCATTGGATGAATTCTCAGGAACATGTGGTCACTACTTCAAATGATAGGACTGATGACAGCTTTCTGTTCCCATGGTGATCCACAGGAGTCAGACTGTCCATCCAGCAGCAGCCTGGATGAAGGTTTTGGGAGTCAAAGCTTGGACGACTCCAATCCAGCAGGTACAAACACTGGTTTGGTTCATAATGACGGTAAATACATGAATATTTGATGTCAAAGTAAATGAATTAAGAGGATACTGTGCTTTGGATTTATTCATCTAAAAATATACTTTATCTCTTTGGTGACATCATTGTTCTCAGAGGGAAAACATGAATGTAGCTCCTGCTGCTTCCATCACATCCAAATTTGATATTTACGTTTTACTCCGAGGATAATGGTTCTATCAGACGCAGCAGAGCGTTTTTCTTCATTTGTTTGGAACAAACAGGCTGGAAACCACACGACTCTTTCTTTTTCTGTCGGAGGTGTAAACCAGATCCGTTTGCTTCTTCATAAAGCTCCGAGCCAGTGGTTGTTAAGCTTCAGTAATTATGTATGAGAGGTTCCGGATCAATAATGGATGTGTTGTGTTCTGCAACGCTGTGAGGATTGATCCTCGCTAAGCCTGAGCTTCAGCATGAATGAGGCAAAAGGAGTCGGATGTACTCCGCTGATTCCAAATGTCACTTCATCAGATCTTCTCGCTATGTTACGACAAGTTTATTTAAAGATTTGAGTCGTTATTCCAAAATGTTATTTGAAAGTTGATATCCTTTTAGGTTTATCAGTTTTGTTGATTCCTTCTTTAATATATATATATTTTTTTAAATCTTGATATAAAACAAAAATGTTATATCATAGATTATTTTACTTTTTTTGATCTTGAGTTTTCAGGAAAAAAAGCATTTGTCTCATTTTTAACATGATGTATTATAACAAATTAATTATCTTTTTTTTTAATTTTTTAATACATAAACTAGTAATTAAAATTTTTTTTACAATAAATAAGTTATTTTCACCTTAAAGCTAATTAGACAAAATTTTCCCGCTAAAAGTGTTCTCTAGACTTCATGGGGGCAGCCATTTTGAAATGGCCAGGAAAAGACATTGTGTTGCCCCTAGTGGAAGGATAACGCCCCATTTACACTGGACGCGAAAGCGCCGCGAAGCGGCGCGGAACGGAGTCCGCTTCCATTCGGCGCCCTTGCTATCCTATGGCGTCGTTCGCACAAGGCGCGGCGCGGAGCGGAGTGGCGCGGAGGGCCCGCGCGGTGCAGCGGATCGTTTCCGCGTCTGACCTATTTTGTCCGCGAGCCGCGAGCGTTCCGCGTCAATTCTGGCCGGAAGTTGCATGAAGATACATGAGAAAATCCGGTTTCTTTTCAAAATATAACCAGTTTTTCACAATAAACTGCCGCAATTGACAAATGTGATCATGTTTTTGTATCTAAACAGGCGGTAGACACGGATATAAACATACAATCACATCACAAACGTGCGCGCGCGAGCACAGAGACACACAAAACAGACAGACACGCACACTTTTTTTTTTTCTTTTTTCACAGACACGTACACACACAGATCAACGTGGATAGACTCCGATGCGGGGTGAGCAGGAACATGGGTTAATGTCTTTAGGCTATGAAATTATCAACCATGATGGCAAAAACAAAAAAAGCTCTTGCAGAAGCGCCTGTGGACCGCCGCGGAAAAATGCACGTCTGGTGTGAACTAAAGAGCGGAGCGGAAGTGGCGCGGACTCCGCTTCGCGGCGCTTCCGCGTCCAGTGTGATGCGTAAGGAACTACAAGGCAGGAACATCTTTTACTGAAGGTTTGATCATGCTAATGAGACGAGGGTCATAAAAAGCTCTGAATCAAATCTAAATTGGTTATATAGGGAAGGAGAAGAAGAAGAAGGAGAAATATTTTGTAAAAGACTTTCATCCAAGCTTCTTTTTGGGCAGATCTGAACCCTGTGACTCAGTTTGTGAGGAGGCACGTTCCCGAGGCGGTCTTCCTGGAGAGCATCGGTCAGGAGATCACCTTCATATTGCCCTACGCCAGAGCCAGAGACGGGACCTTTGCCACGCTCTTCCAGGAGCTCGATCGAGTCATGGACAAACTGGGCCTGACCAGCTATGGTGTCTCTGACACCACACTGGAAGAGGTAAATGGAACGTGGAGCTGCATACATGTAAAAGCTTTGAAGTGTGAAGCTTTTTTGATTTTCTTCCTACCATGCTGGTTTTCGTTCTAAAGAATACTAAAGGTGGTGTTAAGATGGAGACTCCCTCTGAGTAGATGCTTTTCAAACACAAACTAAGTATTGGTTACTCTTTTTAGTAATAATAACTTGTTTGAAAAAAATGAATAATTCCCCCAAAATTGCATATTTAGTTAGATGATCTGAAACTTGCCGCTAAGCAAATAAATAAATAATTAAGGTGGGATTGTAAGTATAAAAATATATACATTTTTTTTTTTACAACATAAAGCATTTTGGATTATCTTAACACCAAATTTAAAGTAATTTAATCTTCTTATAGTGGAAGTGGTGCCAGATGCAATTCCAAAAATAACCACTAGGCTGCTGTTGCTCAAGCAAGTTGATCCAAATGTAAAACAGTGCAACTTTGATAAAGAAAACAGATATTCAATTTACAATTTAATAAAATTCCTTAACATGAGTTTGTTTTTCTTTTATTCAATTGTCCATTCCCACAATATAGAACCTTTACCTTTTGATTTATTTAACTTTATGGACACATTTGTATGTCATCATTGACACGAATTAGTAATTTTTCTATAAAATTTATACCTTTTTGTGGCAAGGAATTAGTATTTTGTTTGTACGGTTGAACTATTACTATTTTTCTCAGTGTTTGATGATTTTTTTGGCCACATACTAGTATTTTCTTGCACAACTTTTCTATTTTGTAGCCAAAAATGAGCAATTTAGTTGTAAAACTGGACTATTTCGTAGTCGCAAGTAAGCATTTCAGTTGGACCATATTTTGCTGGAAGAATCAAGTGATTCAGCTGTACGATTGAACTATTTCACAGCCACAAATTTGAACTGTATCCATATGAAAATATATTACATTTGAAACACTAAAAACGTATGAAATATGAGTTATATTTCATGTGTTTTTCATACCTGGACGTAAATGACTTGATTCCTGAAGCTCCGGCTGCCGCTGCGTGTGGCTGCAGTCCATGAAAGTTTCTTTACTGATCATCACTGGCTCAGTGGAGAAACTGAGTGATGAGTTAGACTGGGGGCGGTGCTGTCAGAGCAGGTTTTTAGGGGACTACTCCTGAATGCATAAATAGTTAAAAATGCAGCTTTGGAGTTCTTTATAGAGAGGAATGAACAGTATAAAGAATTCAAAACCTCAAAAGTAGAATTTTTATGGTTTTGTGGCAACAAACTAATATATTGCTTGTACAACTGAACCATTTCATAGCGCACAAATTAGTATTTAGTCATTTAATTTTACTATTTATGGCCACAAGAATGTGTCCTCAGTGTTTAATGTTTTTGTGACCACACATTATTGAATTGTTTGTTGGTTTGGTCAAAAACTGGAATTCAATTTGTACAAATTAAATATTTCGTGATCACAAATGATTAAAAAAATTATTAAACTTTTTTTCTCTCCACAAATTTAATTCATTTACTTCGTGCCCACTTATTAATATTTTGTTTGTATCATTTCAGTATTTTATGGCCACAAATGACTGTTTTGTTGACATTTTTTTTTCCTTACCACGAATTAAAAATATTGTTCTTACAATTTTTTTCTTCATTCGTTCGTACTTTTTTGTGGTAATGGATTTGTACAAACTATATTTTTGTGGCCACATAGTTGTGTTTTGTTCTAGGGCTGCCACGATTAGTCAACTAATCGATGACTAATCGACTATTAAAATAGTCGACGACTAATTTAATAGTCAATTAGTCGTTACTTTATATTATATGGAGTCAGAGTGTAGTAAAGTTGAAAGTTATGATAGCATTCTGCTAGCTTTTTGGATTATTTTGCCATTTATTAAGGTTTTTAGGATATTTTGGAGTTTAGTTAATATTTAAGCTACATGATAGCTATTTTAGCTAATTTAGGATTTTTATCATTTTTTTCAGCCTAATTTTGAGATTAGCTAATATTTCAGCGAGCTGTTTTGGATAATTTAGGATTGTTTCTGTTTTTTTGGCTATTTGGTAGTTTATCGAATATTTCAGCTGCATGCTAGCTGTTTTGGCTAATTTAGAATTTTTTTCAGTCTTTTTAGGCTAATTTGAAGTTTAGCTAATTTTCAGCTACATGCTAGTAATTTTGTCTAATTTAGGGCTTTTTTTCAGTTTTTTGGCTATTTGGTAGTTTATCGAATATTTCAGCTGCATGCTAGCTGTTTTGGCTAATTTAGAATTTTTTTCAGTCTTTTTAGGCTAATTTGGAGTTTTGCTAATTTTCAGCTACATGCTAGTTATTCTGGCTAATTTATGTTTTTTAAAGTTTTTTGGCTAATTTGAAGTTTAGCTAATATTTCAGCTGCATGCTAGCTATTTTGGCTAATTTAGGGTTTTTTTAAAGATTTTTAAGCCATTTTAAGGTTTAGCTAAAGTTTCGGCTGGCTTTCAGCATCTTCAGCTATCAATTTTAGCCTACAACATTCACACTACCATTATCGCAGGTAGTTGTTTATATCTAGTTTTTAGTTAGTTCAAAGCTAATGATGGTTTAGATGTGTGTTTTACATCCAGTTTGCGCATGACACGATTAGTCGACTAATCGGGAAAAATAATCGGTGATTAATCGACTATTAAAATAATCGTTTGTGGCAGCTCTAATTTGTTCAGGTGCGAATACTCATTATTTTATTCCATCAGACATAACTCTGAAAGATTAAAATTTTTGCATAGATTTAAAAAAAAAACACATATAATTTGAGAATTTTGGGCGATGTTTTATTACATTAAGTATGCTAGCTAACTTTGAAACTGATCCACTTTTATGTTTCATCAGCTTTATTCATATAATGAGGTCATGACTCTTCTTTTGGTTTTTCTTGCACCTCCATGACCACATGTTCAAATAAAAACACCACACAGTGAGAATTTTTCTCGCAGCTCAAATTCCGATATTTTGTTGGAACATAAACTTAGCAACTGAATTTAAAACAAACTTTACCCACCACATTTCCCGATTGTTTAGAAGTACAAATATTATTAGCAGAAATAAAGAAGGCGGGTTTTTGCAGTCCTGCTTTGATCAAAACAGACTACAAGCTGTGTGTTTGTCAGACAGAATGTTGGATCAGAAAGCTGAGTAACGGCTGGCTGCCGCTCTTCATGTAACTCAGACATACGCCAGGCACTCTGGGCCTCCAGGCGATGTGAATTATTCTTTTTGAATTCCAAAATTCAGCCACGGTGAAGCACTTTTTCATTTCTTTTCCTCCGTTTCCTTCATCCTTCCGTGTTTACTTTTGAAGTCTACTCACACTGCAGCTTCAGACGTCGGCAGAGGTATACAGTCAACAGGAGCCAAAAGTCTTTAAACGGAGCATTAAAATGAAACGCATTTCAAAAGCTATTTTTTTTTTAATGATATGATAAGTAAGGGGGGAGTGTGACATATGATGATGATAATTGAGGGTCTCCTCGGGAGGCCACTTGGCAGGCGTCTGGGTAAACGTTAGTGCATCCTGGGCATCAACAACCGCTTTGTGCACGTCTGTCAGCTTTAGAAACCGTTGGTGAAAACCAACAATGACAGTCAGGATATGATAATTGTCCCCAGCTCTCGTCTGCTTCTACTCATACTCTGGTTTCTTTTGCAGATATTTCTTAAAGTGGCCGAAGACACTGGAGTGGACAAAGAAGCAACACGTAAGACCATTTTGGTTTTCTATATAAAAAAATACAAAAAAAAAATCTAAATATAGATTTTTAGTTTTTAGAATTTTTGTTTCAATCAAAAAAAATCTGTCTAGTTAACATCTCACTCTAAGTTCCTATTGGGTCATATTTAGATCATTAAAAAAAAAAAAAAAAATCATCTGCATTAGTGTTTCAGAAACTGTTGTAAAGCCTTATATTTGTGATGTCTAGTGCAATAGATTTACAAAAAAACGCTTAAAATATGGTCTAAAATACACATTTTACCTGCAAATAAATACGTTTAAAAAAGAGCTAAAGAAATATTGCATAATACAAGAACTGGACTAAACGACCCACCCCCACACACGCACAAATATTCCAAACAGGAAGTAATTAAACAAAAACATTTTATTTAAAAATTGACCTGCATGTTTATTATTTTTATTTGTTACTCTTTGGTCCTCCGCATAGTTTTTTTTTTTCTAAAATTTAAGGATGTTAAAGAGCATCTATGGGGTCAAATCATGATCAGATGAAAAACAAGATTGAAATATAAAAAACAGGGATTGGTAATTGAAAAAAAATTTGAAAGCATTTTTAAACTCAAATACGTAATAAATACTTGAAGGAATTACTGAACATTTTAAAAGACAAAATACAACATTTTAAAAATAATTTTGAAAACTTGAAAGAAATATTGAAAAATTAAATTTACTATTCCTGTTTTTCAGATTTTTAATCTTGCTTTTCATTCACTTTAAGATGATCCTGATTTGACCCCATATGAATCTCATCAGTTTGGTAAATTTATAGTAGAATATTCAATGCAGCACCTGACATATTGGTAAAAAAAAAAAAAAAAAAGGTTAAAATCAAATCAAACTTTATATTTATAAAATATATATTATAATTTCTCCTGATTTGTAACTCAAAAGTAGCCTAACAAACCTCATCAGGTAACAAATTAGCAAAAAACGTTAGCATCTTGCTAAAAAATTAGCTAAACTCAAACGTAGCCTATTAAGATTAATATTTAGCCAACAACATTAGCCTGCCGCTAAAGAGGAGTACACACACCTTAAACTAAATGCTGTATAGCAGTGACACAATTAAGAAAACGTGTTTACAGGAAGTGTTAGAATTAAATTGGAGGCTTAGACATGTTTTACATAATAAGCATTAGGTATTAAGTGTGTTGGAATTAATGAAACATTGTAAGGTGACATTTTAAAATCAAAAAATAAAAAAGTTTTAATTTTTCATTCTGGGTTTTTGTATTTCATGCTCTTTGTTCATGTCCATAAAATATACCTGACTTTGTGCTTTTTTAAAGTAAAATATTACATCTTACGAGGCAGGTAGCGACCCTTATTGTTATTTATATCACTAAATTGGGTCAAGCCAAAACAACATATCTTCTGTGTATTCCCTCAGCAACAAAGGAGCCGGCGGTGAAAGACTACAAAAAACACTCCAGAGAATCTAAGAGGAGGACCATGTCCGGGTTTCATGGCAAAGCGGCGAAAGCCAACGGGAAGGCCGGCAAGTTCCTCAGAAACGTCTACTGCACATGTCAACACGAAATAAAAGCCTTAATCTTTGTTAAAACTGGTGTTGTCTTGCAGAGTTGAAAGAAAAGTTCTGCAATAAAGTAGAAGGTGGGTGTCAGATCAGCAGAATGAAGTATTTTTTTACTATTTTTTTTTATTTTGTTTAAAATTTGCTATGCTTAAATAAGATGATTTATTAATATTTGTCAATAATGATACGAATGTTGACTCAAAATTTGAGGGCAAGTATGGGTCAGCTAGCAAGCTCCACTCTAGTGAGTTAGCGAGCCCCTCTGCATCGAGCTAGTGAGTTCCCTTGTAGTGTGCTAGCTTGCTCCACTGCGGCGAGTCGTGAGCTCCTCTAATCAAGCTAGCGAGCTCCGCTGTAGTATGCTAGCTTGCTCCACTGCAGCAAGTTGTGAGCTTCTCTGAATTGAGCTAGTGAGCTCCACTGTATCAAACTAGTAAGCTCCTCTGTTTTGAGCTAGCTAGCTTTGCTTTAGTATGCTAGCGAGCTCCACTGCAGTATGCTAGCAAACTCCACTGCAGTATGCTAGCAAACTCCACTGCAGTATGCTAGCAAACTCCGCTGCAGTATGCTAACTAGCTCCGCTGTAGTATGCTAGCTAGCTCTGCTGCAGTATGCTAACTAGCTCCGCTGCAGTATGCTTGCTAGCTCTGCTGTAGTATGCTAACTAGCTCTGCTTTAGTATGCTAGCTAGCTCTGCTGCAGTATGCTAGCTAGCTCTGCTGCAGTATGCTAACTAGCTCCGCTGCAGTATGCTAGCTAGCTCTGCTGCAGTATGCTAGCTAGCTCCGCTGTAGTATGCTAGCTAGCTCTGCTGCAGTATGCTAGCTAGCTCTGCTGTAGTATGCTAGCTAGCTCTGCTGCAGTATGCTAGCTAGCTCTGCTGTAGTATGCTAGCTTGCTCTGCTGCAGTATGCTAGCTAGCTCTGCTGCAGTATGCTGGCTAGCTCTTCTGCAGTAAGCTGTGAGCTCCTCTGTGTAAAGCTAGGGGGTATAGTAGTATAGTATAGTAGTATGGTGAGCTCCGCTGTAGTATGCTGGTGAACCCCTCTGGGGCGAGTTAGCGAGCTCCTCTGTAACGAGCTAGTAAGCTTTTCTGTAGTATTTTAGTGGGGTCCTTTACAGCAAGCTAGCAAGCTCTACTGTAGCATGCTAGCAAGATCCTCTGTATCGAGCTAGCGCGCCACGCTGTTCACTGCGCGCCTGGATAGTGAGCCTACCCACTTAAGCCAATATAGGCAAACACAGAAACTGTGGACAAAGCCATTCAGGGCCCACATTTTCTGCCCACTTTTTAACTACATGGGGCCCTCTTGGCCTTGCTGGCGGGGTAGATAAAGAAACTAGTTGATCAGTCCACACCACACGTCTCACGAATATGCGCCTCGATGGCCAGACTGCAGGAAGAACGCCAGTGTCAACGGAAGGGGATCCGTGGTCATCACCGGATGGGAGCTCATCAGACGGCAGTTCCTGGCGCTCTTCATCAAACGCTTCCACCACGCCCGACGAAGCCGCAAGGGACTCATTGCCCAGGTAATGGCCTCCGTCTGTCACATTGATGAATTGAGGGGTTATACCTGTACGCCTGCATGGGAGGATCAAGGTAGGATTGTGTGAAATACATGTTGGCTTCCAAAAAATGGCTGGCTGACACGTATGATCGAGTGGGCTAATTTAAAGCGGGGAGGGAGAAGCCATCCGTCTTGATGGAGTCAATACTGCTGGAATCTAAGTTGTAAAAGAAACACATTGCATAAACGGTGGACGGGTACGAAGAGCGACTTAAAGTTGTTTCCAAGAACGCAACAATCATCATCATCTCTTCACTTTTGTTTCTCGGTCCAAAAAGTTTCCATCGTCAGTGTCGACCTTGCGAGTGGACGAGAACTTCTGCCCTTTGGCGTCTCCGCTCCTCAGCCCCGCTCAATGATTGGCAGCGGAAAGCCAACCTGACACATCAGATTTGTTTGTCCTTCATCTTACCGCCCGCTAATCATGCCTTTTCATTAGCCGCGCATTAATAGCCAACGCGCAACAATTACATAGATGACAGGCTTCTTTTTAGCTCATTAAGGTGTACGTCTCTATTATTTTGTTCCCTATAAACATGATTTCTAAAGTCAAAACTAATGAACACATCATTTCCATAAACCGATTCGTCTTCTCAGCCAAACTTCCAGACGCTTTGGGTAAATCGCAGTGACAACCGTGACAGTCTTCTCCTGCCATCACGGATGTAAATATCAACTACAAGAAAGAAGAAGAAGAAGAAGAGCTCAGGTTTCCTCTTGTAATTTGCTGCAGCACTGGTTCCCATTAGTCACTGTCAATCTCGGACGTCCCTCTTTAGCCGGACAGGACGCCGGGATAAGCGCTTGTACAAGGGCACACCTCTTACCTCTTTGCCTACTGAACCTAAAGTTTTCAGCAGATATGATTGTAGAGGGAGGTAATCACCTTGAATGTGAGCTGTTATGGGTTCATAAAAGAAGGGCTGTCGTGATTTATGGGGCTTGTAAGTTGGAGACAGACCAGTCTTTGAAAAGGATGTTAGAAATTTGGGAGGATTTGCTCTTTTGTTTGAAGTTAGTTGAAGTTACTACATAATAGGGCTGCCACGATTAGTCGACTAATCGATGACTAATCGACTATTAAAATAGTCGACAACTAATTTCATAGTCGATTAGTCGTTACTTTATAATATATGGAGTCAGACTGTAGTAAAGTTGAAAGTTATAATGACATTCTGCTAGCTTTTTAGACTATTTTGGCATTTATTAAGGGTTTTCAGGCTACTTTGGAGTTTAGCTAATATTTTAGCTTCATGATAGCTATTTTGGCTAATTTAGGCTTTTTCAGTTTTTTAGGCCAATTTGGAATTAAGATAATATTTCAGCTACATATTAGCTCTTTTGGCTAATTTAGGATTTTTTCAGTTTTGTAGGCAAATTTGGAGTTTAGCTAATATTTCATTTACATGTTAGCTAGCTAATTCTAAATGTTTACAGTTTTTTAGGCTAATTTGAAGTTTTTCTATTATTCCAGCTACATGCTACCTATTTTGGCTAATTTGGAATTTTTATAGTTTTTTAGGGCTAATTTGGAGTTTAGCTAATATTTCAGCTACATGTTAGCTATTTTGGCTAATTTGGAATTTTTACAGTTTTTTTTAGGCTAATTTTGAGTTTAGCTAATATTTCAGCTACATGTTAGCTTGCTAATTGTAAATGTTTACAGTTTATTAGGCTAATTTGGAGTTTTGCTATTATTTCAACTACATGCTAGCTATTTTAGCTAATTTGGGATTTTTTTTACAGTTTTTTAGGCTAATTTGGAGTTTAGCTAATATTTCACTATTTTAGCTAATTTGGAATTTTTTTTTTACAGTTTTTAAGGCTAATTTGGAGTTTAGCTAATATTTCAGCTGCATGTTAGCTATTTTGGCTAATTTGGGATTTTTACAGTTTTTTAGGCTAATTTGGAGTTTAGCTATTTCTTCAGCTACATGCTAGCTATTTTGGCTAATTTGGAATTTTTACTGTTTTTTAGACTAATTTGGAGTTTAGCTAATATTTCAGCTATATGCTAGCGATTTTAGCTTATTTAGGATTTTTTTTGTTTTAAAGCTAATCATATTTCAGATTTTCTTTACATCCACTTTGTCCATGATCCGATTGGTCGACTAATCGGAAAAATTAATAGATGATTAGTCGACTATTAAAATAATCGTTTGTGGCAGAACTACTACATAAATGGTACATTTTTTTACTTATACCACATGTATTTATAGTAGTTTCCGCCTCTTCTTTATGATAATTTCTCCGTTAATGTCATATAAGCCTCCGTTTTACCTTCCTATCCATCCAACTTTCAAGCACTTGTAATAAAAAACATTTAGACTTTTGCCTCAACCCTTCACGGTATGCTACATTTCCTTTCTAAATTTCATTACATTCTTTTTTAACATTCTTTAAAAGGCTCGTTTTTCTGCTTGGCCGTCAATTATTTCAATTTTCAGAGCTCGGGGCGAAAAAAAAAAAGGACCCCGTGGCTAGTGATTTCTGAGAAAAGATTTGCCCAGAAGAAGGTAATTAAGGTGTGAGGTCTCGTTAAAAAAAATGACCAAAGAGGTGCTGCTTTTATCCTTTTTCTCTTATGCTCTAAAATAATATAAAAGAAAAATACAGCAGTAATTTTCCTTCAATTGGTTGAAATCGATGGTTGTATTTTTGGACATCTTTTTCTCTTCAAGCGAGTCTTGTTCCAGGTATTCATGATAAATGTTCAACTCTGTATCCAGAGGTCGTAATGATGTTCAACATTGTTTCAAAAGTGGGAATTATTCGAGAAAATGTCCTTACCGTCAGTGCAAAGGAAGCTGTAAGGCTTAAATACCAGAGATATGACCTCCACCTAATGCGGTGCAAGGACAAAAACACGCCGTAATCATGCTGTGGCGTGTTTACATACTTAACATGAAGTGCTTAAAAATGGGATAAATTAATATATTGTTTATTGGAAAAAATATCTGAAGGCAGACAAACGAGCTGTCATCCACAAAAAGGAAGAGAGTGACGCCCCTCCTCTGGCATTGTGCTTCTCACTCCCGTAACGGCGTCTCATCTTTCTTCGGACTGCCGTACGGCGGCGCAAAGTCAATGAAGGATTCTTAACTGGAGCATCTTCTGTCGGTCTGGCGAACCGCACGCCCCGCAATTAATCAAGCGAAGGCAGACCTTAACTTTCGGACCCACGAATAATTAAACAGTAAAGATCACTCACATGTTTTTCCCACAGACCCCCTTTTCTGTCAGCTTTAACAATGCGATGAAAAGAGAAATGAAGCAAAGAGCAAAATCAGCTTTTCCGCTTTTTTTTTTTTTTTTTTCCCCCTAAATAACAAAAGAGAGGAGAATGGGGAGAAACTAATTATATCTGAGTGGCCAGATGATGGTGGTAGTGTCTGAAGTGTTTAATCAAGCTCATAAAACATGCAGAGGACCACCGAACGAGTTGGCAGCGAGCAGATTAATGCGCGCTCGTTATTGCATTGGTCCTGCATTATTGTTGATAGCATCAGCTACTTTGCATTCTGTAGCACGTAATGACGAAGCCCGAGCTCGGGTAATGAAATTAATAACTTGTTGGCTATTGAGTACTGGAATGTCGGCGCATGTAAACATGTTCCTGCAACAGCGTGCAATGAAATGGTTTTTATAAACCGAATTCGTCTAGTTTTCTTGTTTTTTTTGGGTGAAAGGACATCAGTTAGAACATGGTATAAAAGTGTTGGAGACGTCATGGTTTTGTACTTTTTAACGGACTTTTAACTAGTTTGACCTTTTTTGAAAGCTAACATTTAACAACAGCCAGAGTAATGTACAATTTTTAAACTACCGTAACTCAAGTCCAATCAGAGCTAGGCCCTTGACTCCGCTATAGCTGGTTGCTAAACTAAACAGACAAAACTAAACTGGTTATCCCTGCCCCTTAGACCCTCTTTCTTGGTAAGAAATAACTCCTAAAAAACCTGATTTAGGAAAAAAAAAAATAGAAACCTCAGGGATGAAGGAGAAGTCCTCTCCCAGGACAACAGGCGATGTACAAGGAATGTTAAAGAAGAATTAGAGCTTATCTAACTGTACAACTACATGTTTGAAAAGTGTTTATCAAGATAGAACTGTGGGACAGGTGGGGGCAAGATCAACAGCCATAAACAGGTCAGAGGCGTGGTCCACAATCAAGACCAGCCAAAGGCGCGGTCCACAACCAAGAACAGCCAGAGGCGCGGTCCACAACCAAGAACAGCCAGAGGCGTGGCCAACAATCAAGACCAGCCAGAGGCGGGGTCCACAGTCAAAAACAGCCAGAGGCGTGGTCCACAGACAAGAACAGCCAGAGGCGCGGTCCACAATCAAGACCAGCCAGAGGCGCGGTCCACAATCAAGAACAGCCAGAGGCGCGGTCCACAATCAAGAACAGCCAGAGGCGCGGTCCACAGACAAGAACAGCCAGAGGCGCGGTCCACAATCAAGAACAGCCAGAGGCGCGGTCCACAATCAAGAACAGCCAGAGGCGCGGTCCACAGACAAGAACAGCCAGAGGCGAGGTCCACAATCAAGAACAGCCAGAGGCGCGGTCCACAATCAAGAACAGCCAGAGGCGCGGTCCACAATCAAGACCAGCCAGAGGCGCGGTCCACAGACAAGAACAGCCAGAGGCGCGGTCCACAATCAAGACCAGCCAGAGGCGCGGTCCACAATCAAGAACAGCCAGAGGCGCGGTCCACAATCAAGAACAGCCAGAGGCGCGGTCCACAGACAAGAACAGCCAGAGGCGCGGTCCACAATCAAGAACAGCCAGAGGCGCGGTCCACAATCAAGAACAGCCAGAGGCGCGGTCCACAGACAAGAACAGCCTGAGGCGCGGTCCACAATCAAGAACAGCCAGAGGCGGGGTCCACAATCAAGAACAGCCAGAGGCGCGGTCCACAATCAAGAACAGCCAGAGGCACGGTCCACAGACAAGAACAGCCAGAGGCGCGGTCCACAGACAAGAACAGCCAGAGGCGCGGTCCACAGACAAGAACAGCCAGAGGCGCGGTCCACAGAGAAGACCGGCCAGAGGCGCGGTCCACAGAGAAGACCGGCCAGAGGCGCCGTCCACAATCAAGAACAGCCAGAGGCGGGGTCCACAATCAAGAACAGCCAGAGGCGCGGTCCACAGAGAAGACCAGCCAGAGGCGCGGTCCACAATCAAGAACAGCCAGAGGCGCAGCCACAGACAAGAACAGCCAGAGGCGCGGTCCACAGATTAGACCAGCCAGAGGCGCGGTCCACAGACAAGAACAGCCAGAGGCGAGGTCCACAATCAAGAACAGCCAGAGGCGCGGTCCACAATCAAGAACAGCCAGAGGCGCGGTCCACAATCAAGACCAGCCAGAGGCGCGGTCCACAGACAAGAACAGCCAGAGGCGCGGTCCACAATCAAGACCAGCCAGAGGCGCGGTCCACAATCAAGAACAGCCAGAGGCGCGGTCCACAATCAAGAACAGCCAGAGGCGCGGTCCACAGACAAGAACAGCCAGAGGCGCGGTCCACAATCAAGAACAGCCAGAGGCGCGGTCCACAATCAAGAACAGCCAGAGGCGCGGTCCACAGACAAGAACAGCCTGAGGCGCGGTCCACAATCAAGAACAGCCAGAGGCGGGGTCCACAATCAAGAACAGCCAGAGGCGCGGTCCACAATCAAGAACAGCCAGAGGCACGGTCCACAGACAAGAACAGCCAGAGGCGCGGTCCACAGACAAGAACAGCCAGAGGCGCGGTCCACAGACAAGAACAGCCAGAGGCGCGGTCCACAGAGAAGACCGCCAGAGGCGCGGTCCACAGAGAAGACCGGCCAGAGGCGCCGTCCACAATCAAGAACAGCCAGAGGCGGGGTCCACAATCAAGAACAGCCAGAGGCGCGGTCCACAGAGAAGACCAGCCAGAGGCGCGGTCCACAATCAAGAACAGCCAGAGGCGCAGCCACAGACAAGAACAGCCAGAGGCGCGGTCCACAGATTAGACCAGCCAGAGGCGCGGTCCACAATCAAGAACAGCCAGAGGCGCGGTCCACAGAGAAGACCAGCCAGAGGCGCGGTCCACAATCAAGAACAGCCAGAGGCGCGGTCCACAGAGAAGACCAGCCAGAGGCGCGGTCCACAATCAAGAACAGCCAGAGGCGCGGTCCACAATCAAGAACAGCCAGAGGCGCGGTCCACAGACAAGAGCAGCCAGAGGCGCGGTCCACAGATTAGACCAGCCAGAGGCGCGGTCCACAGAGAAGACCAGCCAGAGGCGTGGTCTCACGTCTAGTATAGCGTTCATTATCACGTTACCCCTTTACCAGCACTTACATCCATCAAGATGATGCAGATCAGAACCATCATTTCCCCTTCCCCATATGTTAAAATGGGTCAGAACAGCAGTTTCCTGTTAGCTTACAGTGACATTGCACGGATTGGATTAGAAGTAAAAAAAAAATATGATTCGTGATCAAAACTCTTGCGTTCACACATACTTATGCAAGTTTGTACAACAGTTTTTGGGATCTACGTACAACAATATATTGAACGGACCTTGAAAGTTAAACCAGAGTGAACTTTTACCAATCGGGACCTCAGTTTAATGTCTACACTGTGAAACTTCCCAAACTCCGAGCGTATCTGATTTATCTGGTGAACTCAGACAGGCTGAGAGCCTGACGACATCTGCGTTTGTTTTTCAAATATCTATTTTTGCAAGGAAGCTAACAATGAACTCAACCATTTCTGTTTAGTGACCAAATGGCAAGATTTGCACCACTTTAAAATTCCGTCCAGTGTGAACACCATGGGGTAAATGAGCGTTCAAGAACGTGCAAAAAAAAGCCTGATGTGTATATAGCTTTAAGAAGAATGTTAAAATTGACAGAAATCCCACTTCACAACAATAAATATATTTGTCTCATCTGTTGGTGACATAATTACTCTTCTCACCAAGTGCTTTGCCTTTTCTTCTGTTGGTAGGTGGTCCTTCCTGCTGTTTTTGTATGCCTGGCTTTGGTCTTCTCCCTCATCGTCCCGTCTTTTACTGAATATCCAAACCTGGAGCTCCAGCCGTGGATGTACGGTTCCTCTCAGACCACTTTTTACAGGTAAAACAGGAAGTGCTTTTCTTTGATTTTTATTTTAGTCTTTTCACTTGATAAGTTAGATAAACTCCTAAATAACCCCATATAAGACCAGAGGTGAATTTAAGTAAACTCCCTTTGGTTTTAAATTTTTGAGCAAAAAATGGACAAATGACAAAAATATACATCTTTTTTTTTATATGTCTTTTGATATATTTATTGCCAAAAATGACACTCCCCACTTATATGTTTATAGGAAAGAAAGTCTTGTTTCTATACAGTGAGGTGAATAAGTATTTAGACACCCTGTAAGTTCTCCTGTTTAGAAATCATAGAGGAGTTAGACATTTTCATTTTAGATGCATGTCTACTGTGAGAAACAGAATATAAAGTAAAGTCTGGAAATCCCATTGTATGTTTTTTTTCCAAATCATATATTCGTATGCCTCTGCTGCAAATAAGTATTTGAACATCTGAGAAAATGACTGTTAATATTTGATACAGTAGCCTTTGTTTGTGATTACAGCGGTCAAACATTTCCTGTAGTTTTTCACCCGGAGAGATTTTGGCCCACTCCTCCACACGGATCTTCTCATGATCAGTCAGATTTTATATTGAGTTGAGATCTGGAGAACCTTGGTTATCCTGGCTGTGTGGTTCAGACCCGACAACAACTCATCATCAGTGTTCTAACTGAGGGAAGAAGGTTGTTCCCCAGAATCTCTAAATACATGACATGGCCCCTATTATCCTTTCCTTAATACACGGTGGGTGGGATTCGGACCAAAAAGTTCTAATTTGCTCTCATCTGACCACATGACTTTCTCCCATGATTCCTCTGGATCGTGCTGGTAACCGTCTGTGCTGTGCATGATTTCAGACCACGATGGCAGTAACCTTGGAAACAGGTCATTTTCAGGTCATTGACCAGCTCCTCCCGAGTAGTTCTGGGCATCTTTCTTAAGATCTTTGAAACCATTTTTTCCCTTTTGAAGTTCTACAATTTTGCCTCTGGTGTCTTAGGACAGCTCTTTGGTCTTGGCCACATTAGCAGTTATTGGAGTCTTATAGCTAGCCATGTGGCTAAGACACACAAACATGGTATTTGGGATCAGTTTACTTCTTGGAGAACCTTTCACCCCGACACTTGGTTTTAGTTTTCACTGCACACATTCTCAGGCTAACATGCTAGCTTGTTAGCTGCAGACGCTAGATGGAATTTTCTGAAAAGTATTAGCTTTTAGTTAGCCCAAAATTTTACTAGTCTTCCAAAGTTCTACTAACACAACAGAGAAAAAATTGACTAGAAAACGAGAGATGAGACTTTTAAAGGCCTGCTTAGCCTGATAAATAAATAAATAAATAAATAAATATATAAATCCCCCTCATCACTCAGACTTCCTTTGACTTTCTTCTGATCTTGTTTCCGCTCTTCTGTCCGAGCGTTCATCAGGTTCGTCGTTTCCCTCCACATTCACAAGTCTTCATTTCGCAGCTCTCCGCTAGTTTTATTATCTGGAATAACGTGGAAGCCCAGCCGTTGTTAATTGCAAAACAGATGGCTGCACATAATCCATTTTTACAAGAGGACCATTTCAATTGCACTCACCAGTGGGCAGGAAATGACCGACTGACCTTCATGGAGAAGCCTCCGACTGAGACGGTGAACACTGGATTAATCCAAACGGACTGACGGGGGCGCGGCCGTCTCTGGCTGGAAGCTGTCGCGGTGTACTTGAAGCGGCGTTGTTCTAACTCCTGCTGCGGCTTTCTAGTGAAATGTGGAGTTGATGGCCGAATCAGAACACCTCCCTACCCTTACATTTAGCTTTTGAAGACGTAACTCCTCCTCCCTTTGTAGGTTACGACCAGAGCCGACTTTGTTTACATTTTTGCCACAATTGTAAACTTTTCTATAGGCCTGCTTTTCAGTTCTGTACTTAAAGGAACCCAGTGTTGGTCTTTGCTATGGCTGACCCCATCTGATGGGGGTGTTGTCCCCCAATCAGGTTATGATAATGCTCGGCTTTTTTCAGCTAATTAATTTCTAAAAATTAGAAAATTACACTTTAAAGGGACACCAAACAGGGAAGTTGGAGGCTGACTCCACCCACAACTGAAATTTGAAAATCCACTCAGAGGGGCGGGGCTCGGGGGCAGGACTGTTATCATTACCTGAGCTGCAGATCATGACGTCAGACTTCTGAAACTTACACGGTTTGATCAATCACAATATTCAACTGTAATACCTCATTTCAACCTGTAGGGGGCAGCCAACATACCGTTTTGACTATATTTTGAAGAATTAAACAGTTTTATTTCAATTTGTCAAAGATTTGGCGACGACCAACAGACAGCACTTTTAAAGCTCCATTTACAGATGTCAACAACCAAAAAAGAAAAAGTTAATTTAGAGTTTGGTTACCCTTTAAAACTGAAAAATGAAACTTTTAGTGATCAGTCATTGAAACGTCTTGTTTACTGTAAGAAAACTGACCTTTGGTTACAAGCTAAACATTAGGATTTACCTCAGACGAACATCGATTTCTAATTTTGTTTTACAGCGATGACACGCCGGATGATGCAAACGCATCTCGGGTGGTGGAAACCTTGGTGGACAACCCCGGATTCGGTACACGCTGCATGGAAGGAGACCCCATACCGTGAGTACCACTTTCGGAACACGCTTTATGTCTTTAGTGGTTTGGAGGTTGCTGGAGCCTATCCCTGCCACTGTTGGGCGGAGGTGGAGGGAGTTGCTAAGAGAAAACCCACACATGAGCAACTTCCAATAAAAAGTCTATGTAGATACATGTTTTAGGCTTTCACATGTGACGGACAAAACACACGGCCATGAAACACGCGTTGAAAGTTGAACCGGGTTCAATTTTGACCACTGAAGTATTCATGTTTGGTAATGACTTTTTAATTAACCAAAAAAACAACCATTTGAATGGCGGAGTATTGGGGCTAACGAAAAGATACATAAATACAAGTAAATTTACAAAATTTATAAATTTATTACTTTAAAATTCGTAAATTTACGACTTTTTTTCTCTAAATTTACAACTTTTTTCTAAAATTATGACTTTGTTCTTGTAAATTAAAGATATAGATTTACAACTTTCTTGAATTTGCGATTTTAAAACGTGAATTTACAAGAAAAAAGTCATAAATTTAGTCTATGACTTTTAAATTCATATAAATAAAAGTTCATGTTCAAAATTTTACAGGTAAAAGTTTTATTCTCATAAGTTTATTTAATTTTTTTCAGGAATGTATGACTTTTTTCTCGTAGATATGTGTTTTAAAGGCGAAGATTCACAACTTTTAAAGCAATAAATGTACGACTATTCTTGTAATAAAACAGTTACAACTTTTTTCTTGTAAATTTATGACTATAAGTCTCATACATTTATGTATTTTTTTTCTCTGAAATGTACAACTTTTTTTTATAAATGTATGACTTTTCTTCTCAAAATAATTAACCCATTTAAAGTCAAAGTTTTACAACTTTTAGAGTTAAAAATGTATTACCTTTAAATATGTAAATTTACAAAAAAAAATAATTTAGCCTCTGACTTTAAATAAACGGTTTTATTATCCTAATTTACCAATTACAACTTTTTTCTTGAATAAATACAACTTTTTTCCCAATAAATTTGCGCATTTTAAAGATGTAGATTTACAACTTTTAAAGTCTTAAATCAACAATATTAAATTAAATTAAACTTGTACATTTATGTATTAAGGATTTGCATATTTACAACTTTTTTCTTGTAAATTTTAGAGTTTTAAGGTCGTAGATTTACAACTTTTAAAGTCAGAAATTTATGAGAAATAAGTCTCTCACTTAGAAAATAGTGATAAATGATGGTCTTTATTAGGGAATTTAACAGTTATTTTCCTTGAAAGTTAATGACTTTAAGTCGTAATCAAAAAATAAAATAGTTGTTTAATGGCCCTAAAACTACATTGTGCATTTGTAAAATTAGTTAAATTGAACACAAAAGAGAAATGATTAATTCCAGTTTGATATGACATCAATTCTTTTGTTGAACTAAATTGAGACGTGAAAGAAAAACATGTGTTGAGTTCAGCTTTAGGCAAAACTTCAACCTCTTCCCCTTAATGCAGCCCCTAGAACAGGGGTCTGCAACCTTTCACAGTAAAAGAGCCATTTGGGCTCGTTTTCTACTGATCAAAACTTAGCTGGAGCCGCAAATTCTTATTTTGATACTTAATAAAATGTATTTTTAATAAAAAATCTGAATTTTGCTTCTATTGTGGTATGAATTAAAACAGAAATATAAAAGAAACTTTCATTTTCTCAATTATTTGACAGAAGCTTGTATGATTTCCTTTCAAAATAAAAGATGCCTGATGCCAGTTTATACATTTCTGTGCCAGAAATGTATAAATTGACCTAATCTAAATTAACTAAAACATTAATTTAGTAACCCTTACTTTAAAAAAATAATGTTATTTCATTTTTCCTTAGCCAGAGAGCCACTATGGAGAGGTAAAAGGCTCCAGAGCCGCAGGTTGCAGACTCCTGCCCTAGAATGACACATTTCTAATAATCTAAATCTTTGAATCTGTTATAATTCTTTCTTCATTTGTGAACTCTTTTTGTTCCTCTTTGCTCCCCGTCCCTGCAGGAGACTGCCGTGTTCCTCCGGCTCCTCCGATTGGTTCTCTCCTTCTGTGGATCAGTCGATCGCTGACATCTTCCTCACCGGGAACTGGAGCATGTCTAACCCCTCTCCCCCGTGTCAGTGCAGCACTCCCGGGCGGGCCATCATCATGCCTGACTGCCCGCCTGGCGCGGGGGGTCTCCCTCCACCTCAGGTTAGTGGGAGATAGCGAGGGGGCGCTCCGTCTGCCGGGCTTTAGGAAGCGGCGGCGACGGGTTGAAAAGTGCTCATCATCAAAGTGGTTTGCTCCGCAGCCCGAACGTCTCAGTCAGCATCATTCAGATCTGGGGAGGTATTTACCCACGGTGCATCGCTCTGCAAAATGTAAATCCGGCTTTTTGAACTCCCTCATTTCCCTGAACGAACGCGTGACCAAAGCGGGTTCTGGCCTAAATAAATAAATAAATAGAAAAGAAATGTGCATTCCGACAGATCCGTCACTGTCTGCAGAGATTCCACTGAAGGCCTCACCTGCTCTGATCCCACAATGCAATGCGGGAGTCGATAGCAATTCTTTATAGACCATTAGTTTAACAGCGTGTGCAGGCGGGGCCGACGTTTTCCGGTCCGACTTGAAATGATGCGATCCAGACTGGGATCGATGGGAAGCCCGCATATCCCCCCCCCCCCCCTCCTCCTCCACACACACACCCCAGTATCACGGCCGAACCGCAGCCGCCTGCTGGCTGAAGCAATCACCGGGCGGGGGCAAAGCGGCGCCTTATTTGGAGTTAAGTGATTTGCGCCGCTGTCTCCCAATGATGATGATGATGATGATGCATGTGAGGCTTGGAGGAGACGGGATGAAGACTCTGCTCTCGTGTTAGAGAGGATTTCTTCTGTTCATGCTGGAGTTCAGACATCTGTCTGCTGCTGTTTATTCTAATAGTCGGAGCTTTGTTTTACTTTTTCTTGTTTTAAAATGTTGCTTTGGGGTGGATGACAACAGGATCCCCCCCTATGGGGTTGACCTGTATGGGTGTCCTGGACCCGAAATGCAGGAAACCAGGATTAGTGACAGTAACATATAATATAATCAATATAATACATATAATATAATTAATACATTTTTTTTTTTCTTTCCCAATTTTCTCTTACTGTGTAATGAATCAGCCAAATGCTTGTGTATCTGTATCCTTCTTTTTTTATTGATAGATTGATTTATTGATTGTTAAAAGAGGCAGACAAAATAAGTTTTTCTCCTTTCTGTCCCCTTTTAATTTTTTTTTTCCTATTCTATTATGCTTGAGTTTAAAACTCAAGTTTATATTGTATGTTTTTTAATTAATAAAAATGAAACAAAAAAATAATAAATAAATAAATAAATAAATAAATAAATAAATAAATAAATAAACCAAAACAGAGATCCAGAACATTTCTGTGGTCCATACAGGTTGTGTTTCAATTGAATATGAAATTGCTCAAATTGGATATCTTATAATATATATATTTTTTTTTAAGTTTGTAATGTCCAACAGCTGAGAGCCTCTTGTTTTGGGCAGATTTTACCATCACAACAGGAGTTATTGATCCTCTGACACGCAAAGTGTATATTTGTATAAACCCCTTTTCTATTTTATAATAAACTTAATTTATATTAAATATGTTTGTTAAAAAAAAAAACCATAAAAAAAAAACAAAAAAAAAAAAACTCGCTTCTACTGTAAAAACATCATTGCGTGTGAAGGAGGTGGCTTTTGAGGCGTATCGAAATATTTCGCAAAACTGCGACGGAAACACTTTTTTCAAACGAAGCGAGTCATGTGACCACGCCAGAGGTCACACAGATCATCAAAAGTTGAGCGTGTCATGCAGAATTATTGAATTCACAGCTCTTCCTCTGTAAAATCACCAACCCCTTCATCCGTAGCCACTCCCACGTAGCTCGCCGCTCCATGGCCCAAAAAAGACGCCGACATCTCCTTTGATAGATGAGGCGTTAGCGCTAGTAATTAATGAATGCAAACTGTGTTATTGCAAAATCTTTTGGAATATTGATAAAGTTTTGCACATACTGTTGACATGACTAGTATGAAATAGTGAAAAATACGTTCGACATACCTACGTCTCGTCTCACTTTGCCTTGCGTGTTGTATAAATGTCGCCCACAACATGCCTGCAAGAAAACATGCATGAACTTTTTCACTCTACAGACTCACCGAGCGGCTTAGGAACTCCGAGTTTCAGATGTAAAAGTTGCGTGTCTCAAACAGTTTTTCGCCCGTAGACACTCTTTACTGTCACAGAAAACAACTGTTTTCTGCAGCTTTTTCATCTTTTTTTTTGCCTCAACCCTCCCTACCTGTTCTCAGAAAAGGCTGGCACCGTCATTTGAAAGTGGGAGGACACGGTGGCAAAATCCTTTTAGAAAAACGGGCGGGATGAAAGAATGGAGCGACTGCGTGGTCTCGAGTCCTACTTTTCATGCGTTTGTTGTTTAAAAAAAAAAAAAAAAAATCAAAACTGCAGTTGAACACATCAAGTTATTTTCCCCTTTTTTAAAGTTTCCCTCTCAAGTCCCTTTGGCCTCATTATTGACTTTTCTTGTTTTCATTCAGTTGGATGTTGCTACGTTTTTATTTACGTGTTTGCAGCCTTGACCTACATTAGTTCACACAGTAATTCTCACATGTTTTTAGTTTTATTGTTGATTCTGAGAAAATATTTTTGACTTAAAAAAAACTATAAAACAGCTTTTAAAGTGTTTTTTAAGGAAAAAGAAAGAAAAAAAGTTAATTTATTTTCCCCTTTTCAAAAATGTCTTAAAATATTCGTCACTTTTCAGTTTATCTCATATACAAATCATCGTGTATTTATTTTATCTTTTTTATTTGAAAACAACACTTAAGTGACCCTAAAAGCGACTTCCAAAAGCTAAAGTTTATTTATTTTTAAATATCCTTGAATAACCTTCATTAATTTGATGTTAAAATGATCAATCTTCCAATAAAATCAAACCACATTAAACCAAATCAAATCATTTCATCAAATCAAAGCGATTCATCAAGTGAAATGTTATTTATTTAGCACTGTTCATAAATATACAACACAAAATGCTTCACATGACAAACTCATTTTTCAACATAAAACCAAAAACACACAATTCCCCCCTCCCTTGCCCCCCCATATTTCTTTCACTTTTTCTTTAAATATTTTAAAATGTTTGCCTAAAAAATCCCAGATACAATTATTTTTGTAATTATTTTCCTTTAGTCAGTTTAAACCAACACTTTTATTTAGGTTAAATGTCTAAAAGCCATAGTTTACATTTTTATTTTCAATTTATTTCAACCATTCTTGTGCTGAAATTGTAAAATCAAATCAAATTAAATTAGATAAATTAAATACATGAAATCAAACTTTATTCATAAAAACTTTTATTTTTATATATTAAAAAAAATGCTTTTTATTATTAATAATATTTTTCTACTTCAAATCTGAAAGACACAAAAAAAAAAAAAAAAAAAGGAAAACACACATTGCCCACAGACCCCCGCGTACAAAACATAAAAATGATAAAAATAGAGATTTGGCTTGATACTGATAAGGAAAAATAATATTATGTGGACCTGTGCACAATAAAGGGCTTTATAAATAAATAAATAAATAAAACTGTCACATGAGGATGAACTAAAAGCATAAAATGTTCAGTTTGCGGACTTCACAAAGCCGTTGATTATAAAGATGGAGCGTTTATTTCTGCAGCCGTCATCAAACATTATGCAAGCAGGAAAGAGATGCAAAGTCAGAGTTGGAAAATATTTTTTTAAAAAATAGATATCTGTACGCAGAGCAGATAGGGATTTGTTTTATCGGAATGTGTGAGTTGAATCTTGTATCTGCCGGGAGGGGGGGGGCTGCAAATGAATTCAGGTCTGTGGCAGAGACCCCCCACAGAAGTGAAGCACATCATGAGGATGTTTTCCTTTTTGACCTGAAAGCCCTCCCTGTTGAATAAATCATGACAAAGTGCAGCAGCTTCACACGAGTTTCTCCTCTTTTTTTTATTTATTTTTTATCCTTTTTATCTTTTATTCCACCGGTCCTCCAAATGCGCCCTTGAGAAGCTACAGAAAATAAGACGGGTGGAGGTGGTGGGAAGTCATTGTTTCCATGGCGATGGCAGACAACAGTGCAGCCCGCTATCAGTTCTGCAGTATTGACTCTCGATCAGCGCTGATATTTAACCTCTATGGATGAATGGGCCGCCGTGCGTGGCGGAGAATCGACGGAACTGCCACGTTTAGCACGTCACGATGGATGTCTTTATCATTTGGACGCCGGCCCAACTACAGCTTGCTTGCAAATGACTTTGCTTGGCGTCATCTATTAGGCCGCTGAAGCTGGCCATTATCTTACCATTTATGTAGAGATTAGAAGAGACAGGCTGCTTTGGCTGCCACATTACCAACGTCAGCGTTTTAGATTGAATACCCAAACGCCGTTTGGGATTTTTAGTTGAAGACCAACTCCCGTGAAAATAATGTTTTTGAGGACATGAATAAAGAAAATTGATTTCTGAGTGTTCAAATTGTTGTCAAACAGAAGCAGTGGAATATTTGTGACGTAGAAAACATGCCACAAACTCCACTTGTAGACCAATAGAGTCTTTGTTTTCCTGCTATCTGGCTCAGAACTGTACGTCTGGATAGCTCCAATACACTTTCATTGCAGATGTATTGCTAAGTTGCGGTTAGCTAGCAAGTTAGCATGTAAACAGAGAGCTCTCAGCAACTAGGAAGGGAAGAGGGGCGGGGTTGTTCAGTGCCAACGATCCTGCCAACAACACAAAGGTGAATTTTTAATGAACTGCTGCCGCTCTGCAGAACATAGGTCCTAAAAAAAAAAAACAAGTCAGGGTTTCAGATTTTGGCTAAAAACCGTCTTAATCATAATTAAAAGAACACTGGGAACACTTGGAGTGGGCCTTTAAAGACACACTACAATTAGAATCGTCAGTTTTGTGTTTTTAACATGTTCTTCTGGCATTTTTTTCTCATAATAGACAACCTTAATAAAAATAAATTCTAATTAAAGCTGCTTTTTTTTGTATTTATGAATTCAAATCGGAAGCAGATGAAAACTGGATGCTTGAAAAGGCTCCGAATAACGAGGCAGCTACTGAAATGGGTGCTGGTGCGTCTCTTTTGGTTAAAAAAACTGCATCATTATAAGTAAAAAGTCTCTGGGAATGATTTAACGGTAGAAAAAATCTGGTTGGATTGGTTCTTTTAGCATGGAGGGAGAAATGGTGGCTACAACAACAGATCAGATCAGGTGGGAGAAGGATCAAGGTTGACCTGGCTTAGAAGAGGGAAAAAAACTTTTTAAAATATCGTTACAGCAAGTAGACCAAGTTGGAGACCAGGGTTTTGTCAAGCAGAGAGGAGTTCTTGTCCATTTAAGCCTTTCACATTGGAGATGTCACTAGGGACTTGCTAATAAATATACATTCTCTCTCCCGACCCGTCATCTAAGGACGTATGGTTCGTGCACTTTTTGACGTTTTGAATGTCCTCAACTTGTCGTCTTTTGACGTGCTGGCTGCTCCCAATAAAACATGAGCCCCCAACCATCAGGATGCGGAAGCGGGTTAGGGTACCTATACCAGTCGGGTTCGCGTCCTGGTACCGGTCTATGTCCTGAGATTTGGAGACCCCTGGTTAGCGTATTCACTTTTTACCAAGCAGCCCTCAGATCCATATTGATTTGCACCCCAAGGTTGGAGACCTCAGATTTAATGGGAACAGATTTAATGGGAACAGCCAAAGAATTACAAGTTGGGGACACCCAAAGTGTCACAAAGTGAGGGGGAACCCTGCACAAACATGACAAGTTCGGAGTGAGAATGTGTTAAAATAACACATGCCATTATTGTTTTCATTGCTTATGGAATCAACGGAACTCCAATGAATTTTGACCTGGAGAAAAATGGCTTGTGCCATTATGTATCAGATATTTTACGTTGATTGATTGAAAGTTCCGCATGTCACTGCAAAGCGGCTTTTCTCCGCTTTAGAATCTACTGGAATGACATTAATTATGTCAACGGTTGAAGAGTTACGGTGGTTAAAGGCATCTCAACACTGGATCTAAAGCTCTGGTTTTAAAGATCTAAAACAACCAGATGCTTAAAAAAAACAAGACATCAGCAAAAGCTCTGCTAAAGCAACAAAACACGCAATACTAGTAAAACTGGCTCTGGAAAGAAGAAGAAGAAGAAATGCCCCTCCAAAAGTTAGCCTCATAGTTCTCCTTTACTCTTTAACGGTTCTTGGATAGAAAGAAAAACAAAAGGTTTCAGAAGGGGTCATCACGACCACAATCCTTCTCTAATCCTATTCACTCCCAGTTTCTTAGCTCAGACTCGGTCTGGTGTTGTAACTCTTATCTCCTTACTGGGTGGTGCCCATGGCGCGGCACGCCTTCTATGTTGTTGTCCCTTGACAAATGTCCCGTGGACATGGTGTTGTATCTTCCCTGTCTCGTGTTGTGGTTCTGTGTCCTTCATTTGATGGAGATCATCTTGTCCTGAAAATGGCTTGGGGATTGATTCTGACACATCCGAGGTTCTGAGAATCTCCACTTGCAGCGTCACAACCAGGCACCCAGAACCAAAATTTATACTCAAACAAATAACAAACTTATCCCCGTCAAAGTGATGCCAAATCTCTTTCAGTTTCCTCAAATGTATTCAACATAACAACATGGAAAGATTGTTATCTTTCTGCTGTGACTGTCACTGTAGCTCAATGAAATTACTACAAACCAAAAAGGTTGACATTGTGGGCTAAAATGACTAAATCAATGCACAGAATTTAGAAGGCGAGTATTGTCATTAGCAGTGCAGCTATCTTCTTGATTCTGTCTTATACCTGATTGTGGAGAACAATACCAGTCTTCAGATTTTTTTTTTTTCTGGTCATCCACTCAGTAACAATTCCAAATGCCAGACTTTATTTATTTATTTTTTTTTCACACAGTAAAAAGGACAAATCCTGCTAAGTGCTGATTGGCTCGAGAGCTCGCCAAGTCACTGTGAACCTGGCCGGCGCAGACACACTGGCACATGCTCTTTAAGCTGGGTTTGGGAAATTTGTCATTTTTGTCTCCCAACAGGCCGAATATTAGAGGAAAACGACCTGTTGGAGCCATTGCAGCAGCAACAAAAAAAAAAAAAAAGCAAAAACATGTACTCGTGAGTCATATGTGAGGGTTTAGATGAAAATACTGGAATGCCAGTCCGAAGGCAATGGAATTTCAAGGCATTTCCGAAACCAGAATCCTGTTTGCGCACAGCATTACTTGAACATATTCAAACCGATGTTGTACAGGTGATAATTTGTAAATAAGAGGAGGCCTTAAGATTACAGCAGCCCAAATGTTTCATACGTCTCCTTGTTAGGCCTTGGTCACAACTGCCCCTACGGGTGGATGTGGACTTTCTACAGGAGAAAAATAGGCAAACATGTAACGGGCCAAAGGAAATATCAAGGTTGTAGATCACTAAAACCTGTAGAGCAAAACATATTTTTCTCTAAGCATTACATTTCGACGCATGCCAACCTCCCCAACTTTCATGCCACAAGCCGGTATCTTCCAGTACCTGGAGGTGAAGTGCACCAGGGGATCTTCTAACCCACACCCGGTCCAGAACCCCTAACCCTAACCCCAGGGGGATGGGCCCTAACCCTAACCACTCCCCCCTGTGGACAGAACCCCTAAACTTAACCCCAGGGGGATGGGCCCTAACCCTAACCACTCCCCCCTGTGGACACTAATTAACCCTTCCGCTCTCCTTGGGGTCCAGATGGCTCCAACCACATATTGTTATGCGATTTTTTCCATGACAAATGTGGACGAAGTGGGACAGGTTTTTACGTCTGTCATGGACATTAGTGAAACTCCGAAATCAGTGAAAAAAAAAAGTTCACCGCACTGTCCTGTGGTGTCCAGATGACCCCACTTTTAATGTAAACAAGCTAAGGAGAACGGAAGGGTTAATCACTTACCTTCTTGGGACGGGGTGCTCCTGGGACCCTGCTCCTGGGGGGACTGGATGGAGCGTGCATTGGTCCCGCCCTCTGATAGGAGGGTAGGATCCGAACGCCTGTTCTCCTAACCTTAACCCGGTACTGGCCGAGGACCAGGCTAGGGTTTGGGTGCCCGATTACCAGTACAGTTTGGGCCGCATCTGACCCCCTAATTTAATTGGAACAAACAGCAGGTCAACAAACGATGAGTTGGGGAAACCCACAACGTCAGTTTTTGCCGTGCGTCAATATGTGACAATTTGGGAATGAGAATGTGCAACAGGTCATAGTGAAGACTTTTGCAACAAGCCATAGATGCTGCTCGCAAAATAAGTGTTTGCTCCTTGTGTTTTGCTTTACTTTGAAAAATGAGAAAATTAGACAGTATTTTGCACGGGCATCCTTTGGACAACCTACTTGCGTATCCTGGACCAATCCTGTGTGTGAGGCATTTACTTGCAGTCAGTTAGGGTTAGGGTTAGTTCTTGGACCCTTCTAAAGATGAGAATGTGTCGTAAGGGGAATGTAAAACAGCAAAACCTTTACACCATAAAGGCTTACGAATGTTTCATGATATACTTACTACACACAAGATAATCGTACGTTACATTTTTATGGCATCCCTTGAAGTGGCTGTAATAGCCACAATGGAAGTGCAAGACCTACCTAAAATGTGCCTTGAACCAGCCTATCCTCTCTACGACCTTCCACGGGCCTGAACGACCCAAAAACCTGTGCCACCTGTAGGGGTTAACCCTAGTACAGGTGCATGTGTCTTCAGCTTTAAGAGCAATCGCAAGACCACCAGGAGATCCAGCAAGGGGATTAAACTTACTTTTGACCTAGTAATCATGATAATGAGCTACATAGAAAGATTATATTATACCAAAGATGGAACTCTTGAGACCTGTTCAAGGCGTACCCTACCTTCACTCAACAGTAGACGGGTAAGGCTCCTGCAGTCCTGTGACCCCATTAGAAATAAAATGGGTTTAGGAGATGGATGGATGGATGGATGGATGGATGGATGGATGGATGGATGGATGGATGGATGGATGGATGGATGGAACTCTGATACTTTTAAAAAAAATAATCATCCAAGTACGTTATCAAGTACTTTGGTCATTACATCTAGACGCTCCCAGCCAAGGGTATGCCCGCCAAGGTTGATCATTCCTTTGGGTGTGTTCTATTATTGGAGATAATATAGGTCCGTGTTCCTATTCTAATACATTTTATGACTCAAACCTAAAGCTCCAAAGCTCTTCCCTAGTCATAGGTTTTGTCAAAGCAGAATCATTTGGATCTTCAAAATTACAAACTCCTTCACAGTTATTGGTTTGCAAGTCAAGAAATCTAGATCTTTGAAGTTAGAGCTGGCAAAACCCCTCCATAGCTATGAGTTTCTTAGCTGAGAGACATTACAGTAAACAGGTTTTTAAGGGTAAGTGAATGAAAATTAATTTTAGGTAAAGTCATCCTGATTCTAGTCCATTGATGTTTGTAGTTGAAGGTCTGTAACACATAGGAGGAATATTCACCACCATGTGTAATTTATCCTGTTACACTTCCCTCTGTTGTGCAACCTAACTTCACATGTATCCCTCTCTGTTCTCCAGATATTCTCAGTTTTATGCCACAGATTATTGTTGGACATTGTTGGATGACGCTGCCTCCTTTTTCAAATTTGCTCCCTTTCAAGTTTACGTTTCATTCACTTTCGTTTGCCTCCCTGCCGATCAGGCAGGAGAACTGATGTTCTGCGCTGACCATGTCTTTGATTGGTAATGAACAGGAGATACAGGCTCAGGTAAAGGCACATTATAATCCCATTTCAGCGTTTTTGTTTTGATTTGGGCTATGGACCAAGGCCAAATGAATTCTAACTACACTGACTGTATTCAGAAAGGAGCGTAAGGGCTCTTCTCTTTGTTTTTCAGTTTTATCTGTGTCTCCGTTGCTTTTAAAAGAGAGGACCGTTTGTCGAAAGATAAGCCAAGGTTGCCTCACTATTTCTCCTCCTTATCTTTGATTCATAAGCCAGATGGGACCTGCTCTTGCTTCGCTTTCTTGATTCCTGCTCTTGTCTTTATTTATATCCCCAAATGTAACCTTGTGTCTACACTCCATAAAATTTTACTCCAAAACTTTACCTCCTACAAATATCTTCCTAACTCAGACATTTAAAACCCACCTCAATATTTTTACTCTATTGTAAAAGCAGTGGTCATTTAATTACAAATATGCCGTTTTAACCAGCATTTTATGGGACATAGACCAGAGTGTCAGTTGTTCATTAGAAATTAGAAATGGGCGGAACCATTGGTGTGAAGAAACCCCAAATCCATGGATAACTGAGAAGTCTGTTTACATGTTAGCTAGCTTACAGCTTCACCCCGACCTAACATTACAGGTTTAACAAAAATGGTGACCAAAACTGAAGTTATCCATCCATACAAATTGGAGACAGAAGCCAGCTCCGGCGAGAAAAATAAAGACATAAATGTATCTAGGCTTCATACCGCGCTGCCGGAACGAAGGCCGTCTACATTCGGGACCCTTGTGTAGTTCACACAAGACGCAAAGTTCCGCGTCAATCCTGGCAGGAAGTTACGCCAATACACACGAGAAAATCCTGTGAATTTTCAAAATATAACCAATTTTTCAAAATAAAATACCACTATTGAACACAATCAATGAGAAAGGGGCAGAGAGCAGTTAGCGAGATGTCAAGATGGACAATGTCAAATTAATTGTAGAAACTCTGTTTCGCGGTGCTTCCGCGTGTGCTGAACCCGGCGTCAGGATGAAGCAGGATTCCCAATGATTACGAGAAACTCAAATTTTTAGCTGAATTTTCTTTACAACATACCTTGCATCATCAGAGAAATGCTACAAGCACATGTTTTAAACACAACATTTGGGGTATATAATAATTAATTCATAACGTATTTTAAATTGTATTGAAGTTAAGATCTGAACAACAAGCAAAAAAAAAAAACACAGAGGGCTAAATGACGTGGGGTAACTGATTAACAAGACTGCATTTGTAACCAAATCTCACATATCGAGACTTTCATCACCGGGGGGTATGTTGGTAATTTACATCCCTGTTGGGGACCTTAAATTGCTCTTTATTAGGGGAAACCTCTGCTTAGCAATTAGCGGTATATCTAAACGAGCAAGGCTTGTGACTGCTGTATGTGTGTACTAAATATCTCTTTATGCAAGTGTATTAATAGTTGTGTGTCGCACCCCCCTATTTTAATTGGATGTTTGAATGTACCCATTCATCCACAGAGGGGCAGCTAATTAGGGTCCTTTGACATTAGACACGGCTTTCTGAGTTTTAGCAGGGGTCCAGGTTTCAGCAAGGCTTCCCATAGTCACGCTTAATTGACTATTATGATAAGGGGTAGGATAATGTGTTTCCCAGAGGCATTAACAGACTCCACCTGTAAAAAGGTTGTTTTTTTTTTTTTTTAAGTATTATAGATTTTGGCTTTAACCGGATAACCTTTTTTGGTTGGTTGAATGCGACTTTAATCAGTGTTTCTGCTCAGGATGCGCAAAAAACTCTTTCATTTATAGCACATTTTTTCTGCTGATCAGTGTTTTACTCAAGATAGAACAGTTTAACACATTTTTGTACTGATAATCTATAAATTAAAACATTTAAATAAAAGATCACATTTTTTTTATACATATTCACGTTACATTTATATTTTTGTAAATATGTTTAAATTGACAAAATAAAAAGTATAAAATAATTTGAATTTACAAGCATTATCAGTGCTCCAAATGTCTTAAAACCCAATTTTAATCATGCTTTAAGTAAACAAAAACAATTTAAAGTTTATTTTAAAAGTATGTAATTTGGATGAGTCATGCTGGGTTTTTTAATAATTAACATGATTTCATAAGGAGTTACTCTAGCAGAGATTTTAGCTAACTAGCTAGCATGCTAGTTTTTGATGCATACTTTTATCTATAATGCTTTTTTCAAAACAAATGTTGGCATATTGAGAATTTTATATTTATATATTTAAATTCTTTTTGTTGTTATTTTAAAAAAGAACAATATTAACAAAAACACCAAATGTTAGTAGCACTGCTGACATGAAAGTGGCTAAAAGTGATTTGCTAACTTTTAAACTTCCTGTTTGTTTGTTTTTTTCAACAGAGAGTACAGAACACAACGGACACCTTACTTAATTTAACTGGAATGAACATGACAGACTTCTTGGTGAAGACATATGAGCGCTCAGGGAAAAAAAGGTAACTATTGAGTGAAATTCATCAACATGTTCCAACACCTGAGCTTTTTTGTTTGTTTCTAACAAAACATTTGAATATATCGTTCTCTAAACATGATTGTCATCCATGTTTCTTATGAAAAACAACAAATAGAAAGCTACAGTTTGATGGTGTGTCATTTTTTTTTTTCTTTTCACAGAGTGGTATGTAAGGAAACACAAATTGATGCATGCGACTCTGCTATTTGTATGCATTAACTGGTGTCAATCACATCACGGCAGCATTCATGCGCATAAACGCCCGGCTGTTTACATGAAGTGAACGTCTTTGTGTGTTTGAAGTACAAAATTAAAAAGTGTGAAGACATTTATTGTGGGGTAAAGGGTTTAGGATATCCATTGTGAACGTATGAAAATAACATCTCTTAAGGATATTTCTTAAAAGTTTTGCAAAACATTGTCAATAAATGCCTTCTTTCTTTTCCTTTACCGTTAATTCAGTAGGAGTGAAAAGAAGAATGGATGACTCATTAGAAACACAAGAAGACTGTTCACACCAAACACATAATGTTTGTAAAGACGTGATTGGACGTCCTGGCTTTCTGGTAGCAGTGTGTTTTGGGCATCACAGCGCAATGTTTTTGGAAAACCAACCAACGTTGTCGTTTGTTTTCTATCCGAAATTTATGTTTTTCTTGTTTTTATGGAGAAATTTATAAAAATATACTCAAAATGTATTATTTTTTGTGGGACGCCAAGTCTTCCAACTGAGTCACAGAGAGACAGAAGTACCGCTGAAAGCGTCCATCTTCAGACGCGACTCCTGCAGTAGGGCTGGGCGATACTGAGCATTTGGGTATTGATACGATACCGATAGTCAACATCGCTGATATCGATACTAATATCGATATTTTTTTGTCAATGCGGTGGAATTTCTTTTAATCACTGTGAATGGTTTTGTGTTAGTTTTGACTTTTAAATTACTTGATAAACATAAAAAAAGAATTACAATATTTTTTAAAAATTACATTGATAATAGCTCATATATAAAAACTTCTTGAAATGAAATAAAAAGTGAGGAAGTGAATGCAAAACAGTCAACAAACCAAGAAAAACAAGTAACAAAAATAAATCAAAATGTTTAGTAAACTGGTAGAAATATAAATAGTTTCTTCGGCTTAAATTGAACAATAAAAACACTTGAAAAGAAACTTTTCAAAAAAATCTCAGTAATGGTGAGAGTGGTGAGGCAGTGACCCTTGTAGGGCCTTTTTGCTGATACAGGAAGTTTCTAACGAGAGTGGAAACATCGATATCTGCAGGCTGGCATTGATCTGACTTGAGATTGAGACTATCAATATTTTGGATTGATCTGCCCAGCGCTATCCTGCAGTAGACGGTGAACCTCACTGTACTGGGAAAGTCTCTGAATGATCTCATGAACCCAAACATGGAGATGTGATTTCAGATGCTTTGCAGAGCTCTTCAAAAAAATAAAACCTGATCTCTCAACATCATCTGGTTCAGCCTTGCATTATATATGAGATATACCTAAGGGGGATAGGCTAAAAAAAACTTTGGACAATAGCTCCACCCACACCCGTCAAGAGCCTCAACTTTAAGATCACATATATGGTTGAGGGTTGAGCAGCGAGTTTGATGGGCATCAAAAGAGAGGCAGCGGATGCTTTTTTTGAATCGCAATTTGAATGAACTATCAGGGTCCAGCCAGTCATCTCAGACCACCAGAGGGAGCCCTCACCTGAGTAACACTGCATCTGTCATCTTCCCGGACTCCAATTCCCATCATGCACCATTTTCCTGTCACCGCCAGCTGTTTGTCATCATCATCAGTGCTGTATATATTCCTGCTCCTCACTCTGCTTCGTGCGAAGTCTTGATGTGTTTCTCTGTACATTCATTCATTCTGAGCATTCCTACTTTTGCCTGCCTGTGTTTTGAGTCCCGCCTGTTCTTCGTCTCCCGACTCGCTCCTATGTTTGACCCTGGCCCGTCTCCTGACTAAGTTCTGCCTTGCCCTTATCTCTGTTGCTATTGCTATTAAATTCAAGTTGCCCATGGATCTGCTACATTCGTTACATGAACGTAGCATGCAACCTTTAGCACAATCCTGTTCTCTATAAAGCCTTTTGGGGATAGCGAATAGGGAGGGAATTCAGACACAACCTTTGACCCCTGCTTCCTCAAACTTATTTTGCTTCTCATGCAGATATGGCGGCATCTCAGTCGGAGGCATCAACTCACAAGTCCTTCTGACGGAGGTGGAAATCAAGGATGCATTCAGGAAACTACGGAATTTTTTAGATTGGAGAGAGGTATGCAAAAGAGTTCGACTTCGTCACAAATATTCAGAATCTGGTTTTCTCAAAGCAATCCATTTTTTGTACATATTTCCTATATAAAATCAGAGCGTTTGTGTAATATTTGAACATGTTTACAGACGTCCTTGGAATCGAGAGATGTTTAATCATTTGTTCCTATGGCATCAAGGCTGCAGCTCTAAATTATTTTGGCGTTTTTCTTCTAATTGGCACATTACATTCTTTGTTTGTCTAGTTTAGTATCTTGGTAATGTCCTTTTTTTTTTTTTTTTTTTTTCACTCTGAAAATTTGAGCAGCTGCGAATGAAAAAAAGAAACAAATCAAAAGATGACGAGGTTAAGATATTTCATGTCAGTTTTTTCAGTCGTCCACAGTAACCATGGCAGCTTAGAAAAAAAATAAAATATTTTAGCCCTTTATGCTGAATTTTAGTGCCCAACTGTTGACTCACACCCTTGCTGTCATGACTTTGTCTCCCATTCAGTCGCTAAATTGTCAAATTTTTTAAATGTGTCAACTAACATGTCTTGCTCTGCCTTGCGGGGGAGGGGCTAAACCAAACAAATTCCCTTTGAAGTCTCTCTTGATTGTTATTGAACTTTCAATCGAGCAGCTACGAGTGATGTAGCGCCTGAAAGTCTGCAGCTGGTGGTAATAGAGAGCGGCCGTGTCCATGGGAACGGCCGAGCTTTCTGCTGCTGCTGCGCCGTAGGACAGGAACAGGAAGTGGCTCTCTAAGCCACCTGTGCTGACTTGGGAGTGGGCTCCGTGATTGCCGCTAAATCTCACTTCCTGCGTCCGTCTGGATGGGAAGGGAAATGGAATGATGTGCAATAAGACACAATGGGAGCAGTGAAACATCTGTGGGTAAACAGTTTGGTAGAAAGCTCTAATATAGAAAACCAGAGATGTAATGGACGGAAACACCAAGAAATTTTTTAAAAAGCAGATTTAGGACTTAAACGAAGAACCAAACATGACTGGAGTCAAACTTATTCTACAGTTATGAATACTGCCACCACGAAGGGTAAGCATCGGCAGAATCTTTATGATGTCATACCACTGCTTGATTTATTTTTTTTTTATCGTTAGCATAGTCATGAATGTAGATGGCGGCAGTCTGACGTGCAGAATAACACGCTTTCTCGGACTACCGGGCGACTGGTGGCACTTGATATGGACGTACGCTGTCCACAATCAAAGCTACTGCCAGCCGGTGATCCGCCCAGTTATCACCCGATTTCTTCCCAATTTTGTTATGGCGCCATCTCTGCCTGTTACGAGACTGCCACTTCGGCGCCGGACCAATGTCACCTTTTAGAGAAAAATCGTATGGTCGTCTTAAAATGTTTATGTTTCTTAAAAGCTACACTGCTGCTATAACTGCTGCCTCCCAATTACAAATGCCAACGCGTGACCGCCAAACAATGGCATTCTGGGATACGTGATCGAAGTCTTAGCGTCACTTGCCATTTTTTCGGTGTGTTTGATCAACCCATTTTCATTCTCAAGTTGTTGCATTTTGATCCATGGTCGTTTTGCCGGACGCGGTACTGGACGTGGACCAAACCTTGTTAAGATACCAGTATCTTAACCCAGTACCCTAACCCTAGCCTGGTCCGCGTCTGGTACTGCGTTCAGAACTGGTACCGCAGTACCGGGTTAAGGTTAGGGTTAGCATACTGGTGCGGTACACGTCCCTGCGCCGGACCGGTTCCTGGCCTGGAAGTTGGGAATTCTAGATTTAATTGGAACAGCCAGCACGACAAAAAAGAACAAGTTGGGGACACCCAAATTTCAATTTTTGATGCTGATGGTCCTTAACCGTGCGTCAATGTCTGATAATTGGGACAGAGAATGTTTTGGTCTTAATCTACATTTCCATAATCATGACGCCTGGAAATTTCTCAGAAATATTTGTCACTAGATTAGCTAATATAGATCACAATGCATTGTATTTAAATGACTTGTCATTTGAAAAGATACATGCAAATTTTAAAAAATAAATCCTTCCAAATAATTAAATTCCAAAAATCCATCTGACACGCCTTCATCTCACTACTTCACCCTTATCTACCTAAGTTTTCACTATGACCTGTTGCCCGCAGCATGCCCGTAGGAAAAAAATGTTCATTAGTATCTTGGCTCTACAGACTCATCAATTGCTCCACAACTTTGATATTTCGTGTGACTAACTGCATACCTCATACAAGTTTGATACAGATGGCCCATATTTACCCGTAAAGGTAATAAGTTCCTCCTGAGTATAAGTCATAACCCTGGTCAAAGTATGCAAAAAAAACCATGAAAAATACGGTAAATGTACTGTGTTCTATACGAATTCCAAAGAAAACCGTCCTGGACTGTTTGACCAGTGGATTCCGTTTTGGATCCACAAAGCGTCCTAGTTCGTGAGCAAGACGAAGTTCATGAAGGATTGGACCGGGGCAGCTGCTGGCCCACTTCTCATGTCACTTGAAGCCTCCGCTAATCCTCAGGAAGGCTCCCAGTGGGAGCGTCTCCTCCGGGTTCGACCGAAAAGTCTGTCTAAAACTGAGAAAAAGAAGAGGATAAAACTTTTTTTTTTTTTTTGATCTGCTGCGGGATGCATCACTGACAAAAGTAGGAGTCTTGTTTTCCGGGTCTCCGCGTATAAATAGGCTGGATATTTTTCAAGACAAACTCTTCTGTCAGGATCGTCTTGCAACTATGAAAGACGATGAGGAGATTTGTGCTGAGTCACTCGAATGGGAAAAAAAGAACACATCGAGAAGACATGAAAGTGATCGAAACTAAACTTAGGATGATCACCTCTTTTCCATACCACCTTAAAAGCTGGGAATGTCTATTTATTCCTCCTCGACTCCGATCGGGACAGAAGTTTGCACCTGAGCTCCCTCCTACATTCTTCGGGTGTCTTTCTTGATTTTTCTCCTCTTATTTTGCCCTCCACCTCCTCTCCCAGCAGTTGTCGGCCTCGCTTTGTCTCGGCAGACCTCTCCTCACTCCGCGCCGCATCCCTTCCCTCCTTCCCTTTTCCACTCCCCTGCGCACTGACGGAGGCAGAGTCCGACAGGAGGTCCATTTGCATTTATATCGCGCGCGTAATGTCCTCGGAGCGCCTATGTAACGCGGGTCGGAACAGCGGGACGTCGACGTGGCACCTCGGAAAATCGCGCGCCTTCATCCCAAGGCTCATTTCCCTCGACGCATCGGTGGAGTTGAGCGGATTTTAGGAAGACCTGTTCGGTTTCTAAAAGCTGTCAAACTTTAGAAAACCCCCAAAAAGTTTTCTTTCTTGTTATTTCCTGTTTCCGTCCTTACAAGATTCCCCTCGTCTCTCTCTACCATCCCTTTATTTAGTACTGGCTAATTGAAGTGAGCGTCGTCATTAATTCTCACTCCATCTCCTCATTAATGCTCTTACACTTTTCAAATGTCACTAAAGAATTAGAAGGAAGTTGAGCTGAAATGTTTAAGAGAAATCGTAATTCTGCTGAATACCTTATATTTTCCATTTTCTAACAGGAAAGCCTCCCAGAAGACACTTTCCAAAAGGTAGAGATGGTCTTGAAGAAGCTGGGGACCAGAAACAACGTGAAGGTATGTCACGGGTCACCCAAAAAACCCCAAAAGAAAAATCAATTGGATTTGGTTAGAAATATGGAAGCTTAGTTCAAAGCATTATGCATTTTTCAATTGACAATTCAATATTCAAATGTATACAATACATTTTGTAATTTAGAATTTGTGTTTAAAATTTAAATAAAATATTGAATAATAACAAAATCAATTGCATTGTAAATCGTCATTGGTTTTTGATGTCATAATTCAAAGTATTGTGCATTTTGTAATTAACTATTCAATATTACCTTTTATTTTAAGAATGCATTTTACAATTTCCAATGTAATATTTGAAACTTACCTTTCAATATATGGTTTTCTTTAAATTCATTTTAAAGTAACTTAAAATATATTACATACACAAAATGACCATGGGATTTTACTATGCAATTGATTTTAAGGTACTTTAAAATTAGTTTAAAGCAAAATGTGAATTGAAATGTTATTTTTTTAAGTATTGAATTGTAAATTGCAAAATGCATTGTCATTTGAATTATGACATGACTGTACAGATGCATATGTACAGTATATCTAGTTATTTAAATACTCATAACTGCAAAACATTGAAATATTACCTATTTCAAAGCTTTTTTTTTGCACATCCATAATGTACATATCTGTACATTGTCTGGATACTTGGGCATTACTCCTATATTGCACAATTTCTCTGTACATAATTTGAAATATTTTATATTAAATCTTTTGCACTATAACGGTTGCTGCAATTTCATTGTCCCTGTGATACTGACAATAAAGGTCTATCCTATACAAAAACCCTTGAAAATTTACAATGCATTGATTTTGTTTTTATTCAATATTTTATTTTTTACATTTTTATATTGAATTGTATATTTTTTATGCTTAATTATAAATTGTAAAATGCAGTTTAAATTTCATGACAAATTGAATTGTAAATTGAGAAATGCACAATTCTTTAAATTATTGTTATTTTTTTTTCTAAAACCATTTTAGAAAGGAGCTAAACAAATCAAAAAAAAAAAAAAAAAAAGAAAAAGGGATCCAGACAACCTTCATATAAATGCTAGTGTCATCATCATAACTGTGAATCATCAACAGTGGGATTGATACAATTCTATTTTGGAAGCCGCAAACTGTAATTTGACACTTTTTAGCCCTAATCTGTATATAAGATGGATGGAACTGGAGGAGTACACACGACTCACAGGAACAGCACTTCGTTCGAGTGTTCACTACAAACCATCCCCCGCTGCATACCCATAGAAAAAATGTGCGTGAACACTTTTGCTGTACGTGCTCATCATGCTGTCATCTGTCCACACAGGTTTGCCCATTTTCCACCCTTACCCACCCTTAAAGGCAGTCTTGACTTAGGGTTTATTAATGACTAGTGTGAATAGCCTTGCACACTCACACACAACAATCATGTTCTATTTTCAAGAAGCTGCATAGTTTCTACCCAAACTGACACATTAAAAGGATAAAACGATCATTTTATCATTAAAAAACAGAAGACAACCACTGGTAAAACACAAAAAAAAGCCCAATTTATACTTCCTGATGACATCCAACTTCATTAGAGTTGACAAAATAATTGCACCCTAAATATTTCACAAACGTTTCTCAAAAATGTCTGCATTTCTTGTTTGAAGTTTTCTCTTGACTCGAAGTTTTTCTTTTTCTCGTATTTGCTGCTAAAATCCTCCCATTCCCCTCATGAAACCAGCAGACGAGCGGAGATCACAGACGCTCGTGCCCGCGTCTGGCTCCACATGCTCCTTTGTGTTGCTCTGTTATGTTCAGCTGGCACTCCAACACCATCCACTCCTAATTATCGCTCTGCTATCAGCGGGGAGTCCTCTCCTTCACACACTCGCCTGTTTCTTTTTTTTTTTTTTTATCCTTTCTTTAAGTCCTTTACACCAGAGAACTTAAAGGAAATGCTTGTCTAAAAGGAGAATGTGTGAAAAAGATTTTTACATGTCACTTCAGGGCAGAAATAGGAGATCTCTGAACATGTAGAGAGAAAGAGAAACTTCTAGGTCATGGTTATCGTTTCCATTTCTTTCACTAAACCTACGCAAATAGTGAGCATTGAGGTACGTACACACCCAGAATGTGACACGCTCAACACACACTCTTGATTTGTGTTCACACTGGACAAGGAGGGAGGGGCTTCCTCGTTATTAATGTTTTATTTTCCCTGTAATTCAGATGTCTCCCCACAGATGGCGCACTACAAATACATTCACCTTTGTTCAGAAAGTTATTCTAAATGTTTGAAGATTTTTTTTTTCAATATTCTTATGTGATTTCCAAGTTGGACAGTCATTTTTCCGATTATTACAGCAAATTCTCATTCACCCGGTACCAGATGCGGTACTGTGCATGAACCGGGCCCGGAACCAGTACTGGACATGAACTGGCACCGAGTTAGGGCTCGTGTGGCTAAGGACCCCTCCACGTCACTTTTTTGACATTTTAGGGTCCACGACTTTTTGTTTTTTGATGTACTGGCTGTTTGTATAATCAAGTGTCCGGAACCCTTGGGGCTTGGTACCGGAAGCCCCACCGGATGCATTACAGGACATGGACTGGTCTCGGGACGCGTCCAGTATCAGTATTCTAACCTGGTACCCGTACGAGATCTGAACTGGTTCCGGAAACTTGGCCTGGGTTAGAGTTAACGTTTGACTCGGGTCTGGTTACGGTTCGGTACCGCGACCAGTACCACATCCGGTACCACGCACAAAATGTAGCGGACCCTTGATTTTATGAACAGTCAGCACGTTAAAAAATGATTAGTTGGGGACACCTAAAACGTCAAAAAGTGACGTAGAGGAGTCCTTAACCAAACGTCAAAGTAAGACAAATTGAGGACCAGAATTAGTTTGATATTTATCTGTAATATCCAAGTCAGACAGTCATTTTTCCCATTATTCAATCACCACATGAATACAGCATTTCCCTGAGTTCAAATTTTTCTCTGAGGACCAAAAACCCAATAATGAAAATGGCACTAAAATGAGAACAAAATCCACAGTTTTGAAATAAAAGTTCTAAAATGTTCTGTTTGAAAGTCATTTTCAATCAAGATTAAGGCATGTTTTTATTTCTTTCTTTTACGATGTTAATTACAAAAACAAGTCACAAATCTGCTCCTGGTCCGGCCCCTCTGTCAAATTTTAGAACCCTTTGTGGCTCACGAGAAAGTTTATTCATCCCTGACCCAGTTTAACTTTTAACATTTGTTCAATAAATGCATAGAGCCCAAAAACAGTCAGAAACTTCCATAGGAACCATAGACTGTTAAGAAGAACTGGACCGTAGGAAATGCATTCCCAACAGCCATCGCAAAATCAGGCCAGAGCCTTCGCCGTTACTTCCTGATACATCTACGTCCTGATACGAGTCATGTTTTTAGAGAAAGTACAGTCAACCAATCACGAGTGAGCTTGTTCCAGCTTGTATGGAGGCCACGCCCCTTTCACTGAAAGCAGCTCAGAGGAATCTGTCAATCAAACATACAAACCGAGGAATATGATTGGTCAGTTTACAACTTGAATAACTGACAATGAAAAAAAAAAATCTTTTAAAAAAATTAGGATTAGAAAGAACATGTTCAGAAGGAAGCAGCAGAGCAAGAATTATTGTTCTGAAAAATAAAAACGACTGATAAATTACTATTTCTCAATGGAAGTCTATGGGACTTTGGCCTTCTTGCAACCTGCGAGTACTCCCTATTTGGAACACAGAAGGGGAGGAGTTTCAGTGTCCATTGATATTCATGTCAATGGTAGGTATGCGTAAATGTAAGACTTTTGCACCCGGAAGCCCAAAACAAACATTCACTTGCATTTATGTAAACGTTTTATTGGAAAAGGCCTCTTGCTGGCCAGTGGCATTGCAGAAGCAGGTGAGTATTGTTGTAGTGTGGTGGACTTAAAGCCAAATCATCCCACTTTGCATTTGTTTGCTAGCTGCTCCACAATAATCTCCCTCAGCAATCTGACCTAGTTCCCAAAGATCATCTTTGAATGTCATCGCTTTTATAGGTCAGACACTCGAGATAAAACCCTTTGCAAGCTCATCCCTTTGAAACTTCTCTATCCTCAATCATTTTGGCTGCTTTTAGAAGGTGCAAAAAAAAAATAGAACATTTCACTATCTGAGACTTCAGAAACTTTACATTTATTTAGCCGTTTACCTGCTTGTTTTCTTCATGACAGGTGTGGTTCTACAACAAGGGATGGCACAGCATGGTTTCCTTCCTCAGTGTGGCTAACAATGGCATCCTGAGAGGGTTCCTACCAGAGGGGTTGAACGTCCGCCAGTACGGCCTTTCCATGTCTAATCACCCACTCAACCTGTCCAAGGAGCAGCTGTCTTTAACAGCCATGTGAGTCAGAAGAAACTATTGTTGTCCTGTTTTGATCAATCCAACAGCAGCAAAACCAAAGAGTTGTGTTGTTTTAGTTGCGATACATCGTAACCCATGAGTTAGTCTCAAACAAAAATACATTTTTTGGGCTCATTTTGTTCATTTCTACAATATATAAGTTATTTTTTTTTCCTTTTTGCTACAGTTTCTTCTACAAATAGTCCAGAATATGTGACTATACATGCTACCAGTTGTGTATAGCAAGTCTCCACAGGCGTCCAGTAGCTTTTTTTTGTCTAATTTGACGACCAGAGTCACCAACCATACAGACCTTGTGAGAAACGTGGTTTAGAAAACAAGGGGAAAAAAAGCTTTCCAGACATGATACTAGTCTTGGCAGGCGGCGAGAGGAGCATCCCTGAAACCCCCCGTGAAACAGACAGGCAGGGAGGAGAAGACTTTGAAGACCCTGCCATACCCAGAACACACCGTGTGAAAAGACCACCTCAAAGCAAACAGGCATGAAGAGAAGTGTCACCTCAAAGCAGGCAGAGGACCTGAAGAAGACCCCCCACGGTGAAGAAAGTGAAAGTGACGGTTTGTTGTCGTCTGGAAGCGGGTAGAACGTCTCAATAAATGTGTTTCCTGACTCCGTGGATCTCTAAGCTTGAGACAGAAATTCGTGGTGGTGACAATGGAGCATGTAAGCAAACTGGAGCGGCAGGGACTACACATGTGTGAAGTGCAGTGTGCTTTTGCCTGACTTTGGTCTCCTTGACAAAAGAAAAACAGATGAAAGAGCGGGCTTTGGTTTCTCCTCTAAATTGGCTGGAAGTGACACTGACAGTGGTTTTCCCTTTTCCGTATTCCTGTCATGTTGTCAGGAACTGGCGGAGTAGAACCCAAAATGTAGGAAACAGGGCTTATGGTAGCATTCCTAACTTTTTCTAACAAAGAAAAGACATGACCCAAATGAACTTAAGATCAGGCAATTAAATTCACCAAGGATAACAAACTTAAAAACAAAACAACTTTCGATAATTAGCTACTTGAACCCAGTGTAATTGTCACAAGAGAAAAAAAAAAACATATTGAAAACAAAAAATAGCAAAAACCAAGGAATCAACTGAAAAATCTAAACTAAAGGGCACCGTCTTCAAAGTACCCCTTCCTTAAAGGGCAGATCCCAGATGCCCAAACATGCCATTGAGGGGGGGGACGCGGAGGAAAGCCAGATCAAAAACAGAAAATTATTCTTTTTCAATTCCTTACAGCACAAACATGAGTAAGGGGTTACATAATAAACAGAGCAAGAAGAGGAGTAGCCCTGACAACTCTCCCCATGTACAGAAGACATCAAGGGGTAGCAGTCCATGCAACCTTACTTAGAGACAGGGAACAACAATTACGGGATAGAGAACATGAAGAGGAGCGTCCCTAGTGACTTTTGTATGGAACAATTTAAATAAAGAGGAGCGGTCCCAGTGACCCTTGTCTGGAACAAGTTATATCAAGAGAGGTGACTGTGGTGACCCTTTGCAAGAACAAGATACATAAAGAGGAGTGGCCCTGGTGACCCTTATCTGGAAAAAGATATATGAAGAGGAGTGGCTCTGTTGACCCTCGTCTGGAACAAGATACATAAAGAGGAGCAACTTTGGTGACCCTCTACAAGAACAGGATAAGTGAAGAGGAGTGGCCCCGGTGACCCTTATCTGGAAAAAGATATATGAAGAGGAGTGGCTCTGTTGACCCTCGTCTGGAACAAGATACATAAAGAGGAGTAACTTTGGTGACCAGAACAAGATATATGAAGAGGAGTGGCCCCAGTGACTTTTGTCTGGAACAAGATACACAAAAATGAGTTGTCCCAGGGGCCCTCCATAAGAACTAGAGACATGAAGAGGAGTTGCCCTGATGACCCTCCACAGGAACAAGATGTATGAAGAGGAGTGGCCCCGCTTAGCTTAACAGGAAGAACAGACGTGAAGAGGAGCGTCCTGGTGACCCTTCATAAAAACAAAATACTTGAAGATGAGCATCTTTGGTGACCCTCTCTAGGGGACAATATCTGAAACACCCTCAATCCTCTTCAGGGCAGATGGCAACATGGCTTGATGTGGCACGGCGTGACCTAAACAATAGTGCAAGGACAACCCTCATTTGGTGGCTGCCATAGCAGCTGGGTCCATGGTGGTCAGGTCAATACATCAGGAACTGGTGGAGTAGGACCCAAACTGTAGGAGACCAGACTTGTGTCAGAAAACTACATTGTCTTTAAAAATACATATTAACATGCTAAACAAGGGATATTTAAAAAAAATATAAATCCATAGGATCTGAACCAGAGCTGAAAACCCAAAGATTAAATATAGTTAACTACATAAAAATCTGTAAACAGAAAATTGAACCTGGTGTAGAGAACAAGACAAGAACCAAGAAAACAAAAACCCAACTAAAGAGAGCTCACACTTTTAACTGTTTAGCTGATATTAGGACTATTTCCTGCAAATTTTGCCCACAGCTTATTTACCCCAAAAATAGTACAGAAATTGTATTGTATTATAAGGTGAATAGCTAAAGATTGTCATTAGCATGGTAGAAAAATCTAAAACTGTGAGAGTTTTTCATTTTAAATATTTCTGATGATGAAACATTTTGTGTCTTTTCAGTGTAAACTAGCTATTTTTAAAAAGTACTAGTTGGATTGATCCACCTGCAGCAAACTGTCCTGCTGAGTTATAGAGCGAGTCTGCGCTCGGGCAAGAGATAATGACAGCATCTCGCCTAGCGAAGATTCATTCTTCACTTCCTCTTAGTGCAAAGGGTGACACAATTTAAGAGCTGTGATTTCCAGATTAGATTGGACCTTCTTTCGTGGTGAGAAAGAGTGTAAATCGTTGGCTGGGCGGGGGTTAAATCGTCTACTGAGTAAGTGCAATGTTAGAGCCGGGGTTTGCTTTGTTTTTTTTTTTTTTTATCTAGTCAGGAAACAGAAACACAAGAGTTACTGCTAAGAAAAACTCACTTTAATGCTTATTTTTTTTTCATAAAACCTAAGTTTGCTTAATAGTTGCTATCACTCTGGATTGTTATTGTGTTGGCATAACACAATTACTTGTTATTAATTGTGGTTTGTAGACCAGATATCTACAATTTATAGTGTTTGTACTGGCGTCAAAAATCCAGTTTAGATCCCGACATGTTATGTTTGAGATATACACTTGTAAACATTGCTTTCTAGTGAGTTTAGCTATGTACAAATTACCCCCAAAAATGCAATACATTGATTATTTGAGCACAACAAATTCCATCCATCCTTGAGAGGAACTTGCACAAACTGTTTCTGTTGATGGCACACTGTTGACATGACAACGATGAGGTCCAATTCAACAAACTATTGAAGGAAAAATGACAGGAACGTTATACAGAACACCATAGAATACGGTATTGTTATCATTCAAAATATAGGACAAAAATTAAGGTAGTCATTTAAAAGGACACTAAGAGTCATAGAAATGAAAGACAACAATAGAAGCAAAATAAAAGCGATACAAAAGGAGTATAAATACGTCATTTTACACAAGATGTTTAAAATGCTTCAATCAGGAGCCTCATGGACCATGGAATACGACTGTTTTTGAGTCTGTTAGTTCTTGCTGTTGTTTATTTTATTCAATAGAAATGCCTGATTTATGGACATCAAAGTAAAAAAAAAAAAAAAAAAAAAAAAGAACTGTTTACTGTCTGTTGCACACTAGATACTATCTGGTGCGCATCAGATAGTAACCATATTTTTTTTTCTTCCAAAAATATATTTGGTTAAAAAAACAATTCTGGTTACTATATTGTACACACCAGATGGTAACCATTTATTTATATTTTTACTTCAATATCCCTTCGGTTTTACTGCCTGGTGAATGCCTGTTCCTATCTGGTGCATACCAAACACTATCTGGTGAGCGCTAAATACTATCTGGTGAGCACTATACCATCTGGATACCATCTCGTTCTCAACAGATAGTAACCATAATTTTTTTTCTCTAAATAAATTTTGGTTTAAAAACTTTTTATTTTTTTGATTCTGGTTATTACCTGGTGTGCGCCAATAACTACTTGGAGCTCACCAGATACCATCTGGTGCGCACCAGATAGTAACCAATTTTTTTTTCTAAAGAAACATTTTTTTACTTCAACTTTTTTTTTTTTTTTTAATTACTTTGATGTCCCTTTGGTGTTACTATCTGGTGCACACCAGATATTATGTGATTTGGTGAGCACCAGATAGTAGCAAGAATTTGTCTTTTTTATTTTTCTTATACTTTAGACCTCCATACTGATTCGCTTTAAAATGTACTTTTCAATATAAATCTGTGTATTCAAGTACATAAATGTCAACATTTTAAAGTATGGATTTATAATATATGACAAATGTTAATCTGGTCTTAGATTTACAGAATTAGCTGTGAACTTTACAATTGATTTCAATGGAAGCCAAATCACAAACCACAAAAAAAGCAATCTCCCTCCCATAAGGTCTTACTGCACTCATTCAGAAACACACAAAAAAGGCTTTTCAGTTTCTTTTCCTCAACAAAGCTGTTTACCAAATTAGTTGCACAGTGTTTCATAAGACAAAATGCGATCAGAATGTTCTGCACGACTCGTCAGTTTCCATACCGCGTACACTGTTACGTTTTAAGCTGCGCCCTAAAGCCCTAAGCAATAAAAAATACTAAAAGGAAAGCAATACTTTGTGCGCCGCTCTGCTCCCACAGCTCATCTCTCCGGCTCCCCCCCATTATTAGTTAATTAGCAGATTGCTTGTCCTCTTTTCACAGCAATTAACCATCTTTAGGCATTCAGAGTGAGATCCGTCAGAGTTTTGTCCCGTACATTACCTACAGACCAAAGCACACATTACAGAATTACTGCACAATTGTAGAGACTCATTGATTTGTTTTTGGCTGTTTGTGTTGTTGTAGTTGCGGCTGGTTGGCCAAGATAAACACGCCGGCGCGGCCACGAGATATTTAATATGCGAGGAACGCAGCAGGACTTGGGGTTTGTGGAACGCTGGGGTTTAGTGACGGAAACCAATTTGATCTGATGCTAAATTAGCGCGCAGACTGAGAGACCATATGAGGAGCTGATGGATGAATGATGAAACACAACGGTGGAGGGAAGGTCAACATGGATCAGAGGAGGGCCTTTTTCTGATTTTTTACATTTTTAATCTATTTTTTTAGTCTTAAAAAGTTAAAAATTTCCCAATTGGGACATAAAACAAAATGGCGTTTTTAATTTCTATTCATTTACTATAGAGCTATAGCTTCTATTAACTGTCAATAAATCAATACGGGGTCTACTCTGACACTTAAAAGTCCCATTCCAAACTTATTTTTGTCTTTTGTAAAATTTTTTCCAGTGATCTTTTAATTATGACTTGGCAGTTTTTAGTCAAAAATCAAAAAGCCTTTAAGACATATTTTATGCCCTATAGCAGTAGCTCATTAGATATACAACTCTAGTTTGTGGACAGAACTGTTAGCTTGAGAAACCCCGCCCCCTTCCCCTCCCCGTAGCTGGAAGCTCTGTCTACGCACTCACCCGCAAGCTTACAGCCCCAAGCTAGCATTAGCGACGCAAAAATAATTGGTGAGTAATATTGGATCAATCCAGCTACAGTTTTGAGGAAGAGGCCTGCTCGGACGAGGAAACTGAAGGTGCGCGAAGGGGGGCGGGGTGGTAAAACAGACTTTGGCAAGCCCAGTTAGCTCCAGCTTTTTAAAACATCCAGTTTTCTGATTCAGCGCAATTTAAGTTAAGAAATACTCAGAAACGCAGTTTTAATAATAAATTGTACGTAAATTGTAAATAAATATAAATTGTAATGTTGTACGTGGGTCCTCTACTATGAGAGAAAATCTAAAAGAACATGTTAAAAACACAAAACAGATTTGATCTATTTTAAAAGTTTAATTTTAAAAGCCTGCATCGTTTTTCTGGAAGCTTGTGGCCTAGCCATTGTATTTGTGATGTCACAAATACAATTTTTTTTAAACTGTAGTTTATCGCAGTCACGATTTGAATTAAGAAATTCAAATTTGAGTCTAATTTTCTTTATATATGTATTTTATCAACAGAAAGTGCCGCAAGAACATGTTAACATTAACATTAATAACCTTAACAAATGTCTGTGTTTACAAATAGAAAGAATCATGGGATTTTTGTTTTTCTTCTACATAATTTTGTTAGCGTTGCAGTTATTTTCCTTTAGTATATCAACTATAAACAGATAGATTTATTGTTTTTAACCTACAGGAGGAGGTGACGTCTTCACAGCTGTTCTGGTGACAAATGAGACAACAAAGCACATGCTTTTTATATAATTTTCCCCTTTTTTTTTTGCAAGTAGGCTATTTTCTTCACTTCTATAAATTTTCTTTTTTAACATATTGTTGGGTTCTGGACTCCAACCGCTAATTACATTATCAACACATCAGGGGGTCAAAGCAGAGTTCCTGATTGGTTGACAAATTATTTTTTCAGCCTCAAGCCCAACCATTAAAATTGCCCTGCAGGACATCTCATCACATCTTTATGTTGGCTTCATATTGAAACTGGTCGCCTCTGCTGTGCTTATTGCATTAGTGTAACTTTAAACAACAAAGGAAATCATCTTTATTAAGATGGCTTTTATTTTGAAATTTTAAGGAAAAACGTGGATTAATCAGTGCGAAACTGCACACCTATATAGACTTTGTGGCAATTTTATTTATTTCACATATATATGTTATTTTACCAATTTATTAAGAGAAATGACAGACGAATTATGATTATTTTAATCCACTTTAATCCAGATTTTGCCATTAAAGCATAAATGGATTTAGCTGCTTTACTATAACTTTGATTTATGCAAAGAGGAGAATTTTATAACGATGGCATATTTAATGATAAAGAGTTTAAATCCTAATAAAAGTAATATGTTACACAGGATTTCAAATAAATGAAATGTAAGCAACTTTATTCTGCGGGGCAATTCCTTTTAAAGTGTAAACAGTAGCTCATAAAAAATTAAATAAAAATGAAAGTTTTTATGTTTTGTTGTTAAAAAAATCCATTTTCTTCATCTACATTTTATATACATAAAATACATTACATTGCATATACATATACATTATATATATATATATTAGAAAAAATATATATTTATAGAGCATAAAACATGATTTTAACACACATGTTGTCATCATTATGATGAGAGATGATATTTCCATCTATTAAGCAGAAACTTGACTCATAAATGAACTTCATTAATAGGATTTTTCGCGACTCTCTGTTTCTCGTTGACCTGCAGCCCCACGAACGCGACAGAACCTTTTATTGGAGGCGGCGGCGGAGTCTCGCAGGGGCCCGCCGCAACAATCCGGCATGCAGATCTTGACATTTTTGTGAAGCACAATTAACTCTGCGTTTACAAGGACGTCAGCGCGGCCCCCTTTGAGTTTACCAACAGCTTTTGTATCTTCCAATGCGCCGCCTTTCCAGCCAAAGGTCACCAATTAACTTCAAAAGAGGGAAAATCCAACAGCTGGCTCGGGGAACAAAAGAATCATCTGCGCAAAATCACAGACTCACTGAACCCAAATGGCAAAACACTTTATAACCACTCTGCCTAATTAACACTATATTTGGATTAATGAAACAATTTCATCTTTTTGTCTGATGGGGTTTTCTTTTTAATAGTTTGAGCAGTTCGGAGGCCTTCAAGCCACATAAAGAGTTAAAATCAATCAATGGAAAGTCTAGTTTAACGTCCAGGATCCTCCAAAATAAAGGTTTAAAAAATAAAACTTTTATTGAATGCTTGTGTAAGTAATATTAGATTTAAAAAACGGATTAGCTGCATGTTGAGTCCCTTATATTCAGATTAATAATATTTTAAGATGAATGAGAAAGCAGAACAATCCTACATCAAATCTATTATGAACAAATTTGTTTTTTCTTTAAAAAAACAGTCAACTGCAGTTGTGTTTTTACAGAATAACTCTACACTCTAAAAAGTGACATATTGGTTCAATCAACAAAAGTTCTGTCATTTACTACATGAAAATTTATTAATTTTCATCAACTTGAAATTTTGAGTTGAAGGCTTACTCAATTAAAATTGTAATTTGGTATAAAACTGATATTTTCAAATTGAGCAAATTACCATTTCAATTTTGTTAATTGATTCAACGTTTCACTTTTTTAGTGTATAATCTTAACAGAAAGACACTATTTAGGGTATTAAGCCTTTTTTGGGGGTATTTAAATCTGCTATACAAAAATCCAATGTTCTGGAAATTTCCCAGAAGTCTCTGCGATTAATCAAAATGAATCAAAGCTCATTATATTGGGAAGACCTAAATGCACTGCGTTAAAACATTTTCTTATTAAAATATATATTTTTTTAAATCATTCATGTTTTGGTCATTAGAAAACAGAGGATTCATAAAGAGTGTTCATAAAATGTTCATGTTTATTAGGTTTTTACTTTGAGAAATGACGTCATGAGTGTGAGGTATGTGCCTGAATCACGTAAAAATTCAGAGAGCTAAATAGTCCCGCAGTATATAGTCTTTAAGGGGTCAGGGAGTCGTGAGGGAATTTGGGCACAACCCTGGTAACCCACCTGTAGTTTTCCTTTTTTGAAAACCGAGCTGGCATTACTAAAAGGGCACAATCAACAGAATGTGTTCAAACTACACATTCTCACTCCTAACTTGTCATAGCTCATCGTGCCACTTTTTGACGTTTCGGATGTCCACAACTCGTCGCTTTTTAACGAGCTGGCTGTTCCCATTAAATAACGGGTCCCCAACCCTTGGTACGTGGTATCAAATGCAGTATCGAACAAGGTAATGGATGCGAAACGATGAGGGGTTAGGGAACCAGTACCGCTACTGTTCCCGTTAAATCGCGGGTCACAAACCCTTAGGATGCGGTATTGAATGTGGTGTTAGACACGGTATCGAATGAGATATTGGATGCGGTATCGGACAAGGTAATGGATGCGGGACCGATAAAGGGTTAGGGCACCAGTAGCGGTACTGTTCCCATTAAATCGCGGGTCACAAACCCTTGGGACAAGGTATCGAATGCGGACACGGTATCGGACGAGATATTGGACGCGGTATCGGACAAGGTGATAGATGTGTAACTGGTAAAGGGTTAGGGTATACCAGTACCGGTACTGTTCCCATTAAATCTCAAGTCCCCAACCCTTGAGACGTGGTACAGGACACTGTAACAGATGCAGAACCAGTACCGGGTTAGGGTCCGAGGTTCTAGGGTTGGGGACCCCTGATTGAATGGGAACAGCCAGCACGTCAAAAAACGACGAGTTGGAGATACCCAAAATGTCAAAAAGTGATGCAGCAATGATGACTTGTAGACGTTGTGCAGGAATTGGTGAAACTTCTGGAAATTGGTCTAATCGCAACATTGTGAAATCCTGGAAGGACGAAAACTCTACTATAAATTTTTTCTTTGTGATATTGCACATCTTGTTTACATTTTTTAAATATGAAAACTCGTAAATCGTAAATGTTTTCATAACTCCGTAAAATGGTTAAGAATAAATTAAGCAATCTCTGGTTAACTTCCAATTCTATTAATTTCCAGCTTCTAACTTCCCTTTTTCTCCTTATGGCAGGGCCTCCACTTCCTCTGACGTGGTGGTGTCCATCTGTGTCATCTTTGCCATGTCCTTCATCCCCGCCAGCTTCGTCCTCTTCCTCATCCAGGAACGGGTCAGCAAAGCCAAGCATCTCCAGTTCGTCAGCGGAGTAAACCCGGCGGTCTACTGGGTCGCCAGTTTTGTCTGGGACATAGTGAGTGCCCATTTCCTCAGAACGTTTTCACAGCTCCCAAATGCTCTCTGTTCTCCCTGGGTGCGCTTTAGAATTTCCTCTTTATTAAATGATACATTAAATCTAATTACAACCTAAAACATATGCTGTGATGGCTTCCGTCCAAATCCAGCTATCAGCGCTGCTGTTTTTTAACTTTTTTTATGATGTGATATGCAGCCATTCTGAAGGTTTTATTTCCGCCCGAGGCTACATGTGAAAGGGATCCACCAGCTGTAATTGATAATGTAGCGTTGACAGTGGTGGCTTCTGGGAGAAGCTTCACCTGAGCAACAGTTATTGGCTGAGGCGTAATTATCGACAGCAGCTGCCCCTGCTGGTCATGCTCAACAGGCTTACCGGGACTTTCCCTCAGGCATAATGGAAATAAACATTTCATCAGGCTCTCTGGTAAAGGAACGACACCGGGACACTTGTCATGAAGGAAACACGACCCGAATGGAAAACGAATAACACCAAAGGGGCCGGTCAGAGGAAGCGTTTGAAACATGCGGCTTTAGTACTTCAACATTTAATGTATGAAGTACTAATTAAAGGAGACCAATCGCACAAGCTTTCCTCCATTTTGGAAATCACACTGAAGGAGTCCATCAAATAGTGTGGATCATTGTTGTCGGGTCTTGTGGGACCCCACAAGACAGTGCGCTGAACTTGGTTTTTTCCAATGATTTTTGGTTTTCACTGGTGACATGAATTACCGTCAACTTTTGTCCACATTTGTCATAGAAGGGATAACACGTCAATTTGAGGCTGGGGTCATCTGGACCCCATAGCACGAGGGTTAAACATCACTGACAAGTTTACTATTTACCTCTTCTGCAACCTCAGGAGTGCCATTAGCCAACAGAATGGCTAACCTATCCCGGTACTGGTTCCATGTCCGTTACCTCGTCCAGTACCGTGTCCCAAGGGTTGGGGACCCCACGGCCAGCATGCCTAAAAACAAACAGTTGGGGGACACACAAAATGTCAAAAAGTGACGCATACGTCCATATATGAGGAGTTGGGAGTGAGAATGTGTAGGAAAGTTGGTTCTACCAAAATCTGTAAATCAAACGTTTCAAATGTTGGATGTGGGGGCCCTACAGGCATCACCTACTTTGATGAAGGCATCCAATTGGACAGTTTGAATACCTTGAATTGCAGAAAAAAAAAAAAAATTTGAAAGGAAAGGATCTCTCTTGTGATCCGAAAAATATTTCGTTAAATTTTGACGTGGGAGAGGGGGTGGAGCTTTACGGGAGGCTGTCTTCACACCAAAATGATGATGTCATCCTGCTGGCTTCCTCTGCCAATAGGATTCCACCAGTGAGATTTGAATTAATCACACTACCTTGTGTCAGTGGGGGAGGGGTTTCATGTAAAACAGCTTGAAACAAACAGTGGGGGGAGGAGCAAGGAGTCCAAATAGATTGAAAATACCCATTTAAAAAAAACACAACTATATTACTAGTGTAAAAGTGTATAAGATGAAGATTTCAACAACATGAAATTCCCTCCTTTGTATTTTTCAATAAACACTTTTGTGTCATTTGTGTCCGTTATTATTCACTATATCATTTATTTTTAACTTGCTGTGTTTAAACAGTGGTTTCATGGATGTAATAAAAGGGAATTGCCAAAACAAAATCATGAAATCAAAGTCCAGTTATTCAGTTGAGTATCTGAGCAATCAGACCCTTTAAAGAGAAGAACCACACGGGTTTGTGATTCACTCAATTACAGAGACTCAAAGCTGGATTCAGTCAAGAGCTAATTAAAAAGTCATTTGTAGATTTTGTACTCAGTCAGATTGGAGAGGCGGAAAAAAAAGAGGAAACAGAAGAAAACATGATCAAAAACACTCTAATGCTTTCGTGAGTGTCCTGTAGAGTTTAATTTTGTTTTATCATTGTTTTGACAGTGCAATTACATCATCCCCTGCTTTCTGGTGGTTGTGATCTTTATCTGCTTTCAACAAAAAGCCTACGTTTCCCCTCCAAACCTTCCTGCACTGATTCTGTTGCTTGTTATGTATGGGTGAGTACATATTACATAATATATATATATTCTTATTAATAATGTAGCAAATAAATTTCAGAATATCACAATTCGTTTATGTCTTCTTGACTACTTTTTCCTTGTTTAAAATGGATGGCTTTAATAGTTTAAGTTACTTTTAGAATTCATCAAAACCTAACTGAGCCCTGATTTGATCATTTATATATTATAAAATATATATTAATATATATATAAATTTATATTTTTGTAATTTTATAATAAACATTAAATTTAAGCAAGATGGCTCTGGACACCACTGTACACAGAGAACGTCTAGGTTAGCATAAAAACCAAAAATATGGACAAACGTGACACAAAAAAACAAACTCAAACCCTCACACTTCCACCATTCTGCTTTAAGCCTAATGCTATAAGTACAAGCTAAACATGGGTTCTTAGAAAAATTGAACGGGATGGTTGTAGCCACTTGTAGATTAGCAGAAAGTTATGATGACATTAGAAGGTGCCAATATAGCGCTAAGCTAGCTCTCTCGCTCTCCTCTTTACAGCGGTATTCATCTGAGCTGCCCTCAATTTTCTTAGAAAACAAAAAGCAAAACAGTTGTGGATGACCTCCATTGTTGTTGCTTTTCTAGTTATTGCACCAGAAGGACACGCTAGCGGTCTACATCACGCATGAGCTGTGGAAACCACTCAGATGAAGCGAGGCTTAACTGAGTGGAAACGGTCGCCAGAATTAGCTAGACCAGACTGTACCACTCCTTACTGGACCAGACCGTATCAAACCCCTTAAGTGTAAACAAGGCTTTGGTGTCATATAATTCCAGTCGATTTGTAAATTTCCCAAAATCTGCTAACAGTAGATCACAGTGTTATTGCTGCATTTTTAACAAGTAAATTAATAAATAGCAGCTTTCTACACTGAATAAAGCAATTAGAAAATGTGTAACTTGGTAAAAAATCCTTTGAAAATGAGGGGTCACAAAACAACAGTATCATCAGCATAGAAATAATTTGATAAATGGTTGTGGGTATTATAATATACGTCTTGTTTCAGAAAGACCTCAAAATGTAATTATTTTAAGGGCAAATTGCATCCAAATACACTCTAAAGCAGATTTAAAGATCTCATCTTTATTTATACCAATTTGTGAGTAAATTTCACAGTAACATGCTATTCAACCTGCTGGCAGCCTTTGTCAACAAATATATTGATAACTAACAAGTTTCAACAATGAACAAAGATGTGTAAATTTCCTGGAAAATCATTGAAAATAAGGAGGAGCAGCAACACAACAATGTCATCAGCATAAAAATCATTTTAATTGTTTGACTAATGCTCACATAAATTAAAAAATATTTTTTTTTACCTACATATTTATAAAATAATTGAAAATATCATAATTTTGTTAGAAACTTGCACACAAATAAACACAAAAAACTGAGTTTAAAGACCTGTTCCTTATTGATACCAATTTGTGAGAAAATCTCCCAATAAAATGTCATCAAACTTGCAAACGGTTGATCACAGGATATCTAGAACCGATGCATTAAATCAGTTCGCCTCTGAGTTAGATCAAACCATCATAGATACTTGCAAAAATGTACCATAAAAAGAATATATCATATAAAATCATGTGCAGGGCTCATATTTTGGAAAGGGGCTCGGCAGTGCCACCATGAAACCCCCATCGGGGTCTCGTTTCATCAACTCCCAAACAACTTGATCTACTGGCTGCCAAGTGTAGGCGGCATTTATTTTGCTGCGCTTTTATGGGTCACTAATTTGACTTGCAAATAAGCAGCCGAGGCTGGCGGTGTCATGGAATAGCTCTGCTGACCTGCTATTCTAAATTCATGAAATGAAAATAGCATGGACTCAGTAACTGCTTAGTGGATACTTGCCACAACTATTAACCCTAATAGATTTTATTTTAATGAGTGCGGGCTAAAGTGTATACCACCTCCCTCGCCCCGATTTAATCATGTTTTTCACTTTCTTCGAGTCAAAAATGGTGGAGTTTGAGTGTCCGTGTTCTATAGGTGGGCCATCACACCCATGATGTACCCGGCGTCTTTCATCTTCACGGTACCCAGCACAGCATACGTGGTGCTGACCTGCGTCAACCTCTTCATCGGCATCAATGGCAGCGTGGCCACCTTTGTCATGGAGCTCTTTGATGATGAAGTAAGTCACTTTTTCACTAATCGTTACTGTCTGAAAGGAAACGTGAATGTTACCCAAGCCAAGCTAGTTCTTAGCTCATCAGTTAAGTTAGCAGTTATGTTATAAAGGTTACTTACAGGTGAAATCTGCAAAGTTTAAGGCTTTAAAACTCCTCACTACACATTTATAAATCAGTATGGCGAACTGTTGCATGAAGAGTTTGGAAAATTCATGTCAGTGAGTTTATAAAGATTTTTTTCTTATTTAGTCAGCGATGTATGTTTACGTGGACCAAGCATTAGCATTAGCTGCCCTACGCTGAATTCCATTATAGGCTAGCTTGATGCTAGCGGACTGTAGCTCTATGTGTTAGATTGATTTCTACTTTTATGGATCATTTAATGATCTTTTAAGCGTAACCGTCTTCCTCCTATGCTATGCTATGCGTTGTGTTGTTACTTTTGCGATGTGCGGCACCATGGGATGCCCGATGAATTTTATTGGAACACTGGTTAAAACAAAATATAGCATCAGCATATGCCACACTCACACACTGCCCAAAACAAAAAAAAAATACAAAGTTCACATTAGCACAGAAATGGAATATAAAGGAAAACATTTCAAACATTCCAAATTAAGAAAACAGCAAGAAGGAGGAGGGAGGGCGGAGTATCAACTTATATGCGGGATCTGAAGGACCCTATTAGCGTGCGACCCATTTGCCATGTGTAAAATTAGAAAAAATAGTGTAATTATACTATACATTGTGAGCCTGTTACAAAAACTTAGATCGATTCAGATTGATTGTATCAACCCAGCCCTACTTTCTCTTAAAACCAGCCTCTAGTGGCCATTTGAGGAACTGCAACAATTTATTTAATTTCAGCAAGGGAAAAATTTTTACCCAATGTTGGAATTCCTTAAGCCTGATTTAGCACATGTAGGATGTGTTTATAAAAAAAAGCCTGATCCACTGAGACAGCAAACCGCAGAACGCAAAAGTAGGACAGCTCCAGGAAGTTCCTTTGTCCATAAGCTGTCAGGATCGGAGTGTTTTTCTCACAACGTTGAGCAAAATCCCCAATATTTCTGATCCATGCATCATGCAATACGCGTACATTTTTTAAAAGCTCTCAAACTGTTAAATATCGACTTTTTTGTGCTTGAAAAATCTTGTTACTCACAGACGTTAACAGCTAAATGACTTGAATCGCGGATGAAAGCGCCGCGCTTTCGCGGTGGGCGGTGCGCGGAACCCACCTGGTTCGACGATTAACCGCGGCTCCTTCATCTCCTTCAGGATTTTCGCAAAAAGGCGTTGTTCCCCTCCCCCCCCACTCCCTTTAATGTTCAATCTTTTGCTGAGAATTGGGTCTTTGGAGAACTTCCCTTCATTCATCTTTAAGCGAGTGTTCTTTTTAACCGCAAGCTGCTTTCGTCTCGGAGGAATCAAAAGACAAAGACGCCCCGAAAAAAACGAGCTAAATAAGAAATGGAGAGTTTGGTTTGGAAAGAAGGAGGAGGGAGTTGAATGGGCTGTCAATCATACATATATATATATATATATATAAATAAATAAATTCCAAGATTTTGAAGCATAACTGGGAGAAAAAAACACGATTGTAACTTCCATGATTACTATTTAACTCTTTTTGGGCTTTTTTCCATTCCATACTGATAAGTCGACCTACAAGTCTTTTTCAGGCACTGATAATGTCTAAAATTTTGTCTCAGCCCAGTTTTTTACCCTTTGGGAGGTTTCTGTCTTTTAACTAGGCTGCCTCCTATCTCCATTGTGGTTTCATTATCCACCTTTAAAAAAAAAAAAAAAAAGCAACTCTTTATTCTCTTTATTTATTATAACAGTGCCAATGAAGCACGTCCCTCATAAAAGGTGCCGCTGCTGATAATTAAATGGCCCGCTCGTCGCCCACAGGCGGCATAAAGGGACGTTTTTTACAGTTTAACGGGAACAGCAAGTGTTGCTGGGAAACTCCAGGGAGGCGTAGGTAACATATAATCATTCAGAGTCGGGCTTGGGATATGACTGCTGATAGAAGAGGCAGACGGATCAACGTGAATCTACAAGCCGACACTTGAAGACTCTTGACAAAATAGCTAAAGTCGGTATGATTCCGGTGTGCTCCAGTTCACCGGAGGGATTTCGTCCCACTCTTGACGGCTCAATCCAGCCTCTTCATTTCGCAACTTGTGCAGCTTCAAAGCTTTGTCTCATCACTTTTTTTTCCCCCATCTCCTCTGTGGCGGTATTGTTCGTTGGCGTCACTCAAAAGTAAAGCCTCGGGGCTCAGATGCTTTTCTGTGTCGAAGCACAGGTTGAACGCCGATCCCGCGTCAACGTTTTGAAAAAAAAAGTAGCAGACTGAGGAAGCGGAGCAGCACTTTTTTTTTTTTTTTTTTTTTGTGCAGACTTGGTGCCCCAGTTTTGTCTCCAACCCGATGGAAACGTTCCTCCCCACCCCCTCCAGACTGTCCAACTCCCCGCGGAGAACATCGGTCCCTGCCCGCCTCACAGGCTCGAAGCAGAGCCCATGTTTCCACTCGCAGATCACAGAAGATTCTTCAGTAAACGCCGCGAGTCTTTGCTTCATTCAAGAGTAGTTTGAAAATCTAAAAAAAGTCAAATTTCAAAATAAAAGTCAACACAATTTAAAAAATTGATCTGCGCTACAGGACTAAGAATATCGACCAGATAAGCCCCGACACAGCGAGCGTCGCCACCAAAATCCCCCAGCAATGACTCAGCTTTCTGTTACTAATGCCTCTTTGAGATCTTTGATGAGCATCCAGATCTTTCTGTCATCCTTTTAGCACAATTTGGGTCACTCAAGGTCATTTTTACTCAACAATATTTTTTTTATGAAGTAAACACATAGTTTCTGCAGTATAGGGCACACCAGATTAGAAGCCCACCGTCAATAAATTGACTATTTTTAAAATGATGTCATATTAAACAATAAGGCACATTAGTCCAGACAAAAGAGATAGAAGTCAGTCAAACTTAATTAAATGTGTTTATAGTTTTTGTCGAACTTGGACTGGAACGCGCCGCACGTTAGCCACGTTAGCATATCTACAATACCGCTTCACCACTACCTGTCCCGACTATTTAGTCTGTTACAGCTAAAACAAATGTTACTGTGATTACGCTAACTCTCATCCTTGTTTAGTAACATATAAAAAAAAAAAAAACACAGTCTGACATCGCTATGCAGTTGGCTACATTAGCATATTCAAAATAATGCAAAACCTTGTCGGCCACATGTAAACGTAACAGACTTTTACCTCTTTAAGAAATGCTACTGTGACTTTGCTAACTCTGGCTTTTTCATATCACATAAAAAGAAAAAAAAAGTTAGCTGCATTAACATCACCACAGTTTAGCCACTAACCTTGCTTGCAACACGTAAAAACAAACTGATACAACTAAAACAAACCTTACTGTGATAAAACCAACTCTCATTCTTGTTTAGTAACATGTAAAAAAAACACAGTTTGACACCACTACAGGGTTGGTTTCTTTAGAACATAAAAAAAAAAAAAAACTTGTTAACATAACAAATATGACACCGCTAAAACAAATGCCAGTGATAACTCTAGCCTTGTTTGTGACAAGTAAAAAAAAAAAAAATGTTTGACATACTAGCATATTCACAACAGCTGTGACTATTAACCTTGTTTGCAACACAGTCTGAGAGCGCTAAAACAAACATTGATGTGGCAACGCAAACTCCCAATCTAGCTAGTAATGCTTGAAAAAACTCCCAACCTACAGGTCCGCAGGTTAGCGTATTCACAGTAACACCCAACCATGTCTGAAACACATAAAAAGAGACTGATAACATATAAACAAAACCCAATCTGAGACTGCTATGTTAGCCGTAGCATATTTACAATAAAACCCAATCCTGTTTGCAACACTAAAAATAAACAGACTGATAGTACTGGTAACGTAAAAAAAAAAGAAACACAAATTTGACATAGCAACAGGTTAGCCTCGTTAGCTCTGTTAGCATCTGATACATGTAAAAAACAGACTAATACTGTTAAATAAAACATTACTGTGACTGCTCACTGCCAGCCTTTTTTGTAACGTTAAAAAACACGGCTGGACACATTAGCCCCGCTAGCGTACTTACAATAACACTCGACTCATTAAAAAAAAAAAAAAATTGGACATTTTGACAGAGTCCCACATAATTCTAAAATCCTGCTTCAACATCAGTACACAGAACCCGAATGAATCCATTTAGGTGCTCTGTATTATAAAACACACTGTTGTTTTGTGAAAAAATAAAAGGCTTTTATTTGCAGAGCATTAAAAAAAAAGTTCTGTAAATAAAAGAAAAATAATTAAAATGGAGGATCTTATCTGAGAAGTCCAATCTTTGTGACTCACAGAAATATTCTCTTAGTCTTGAAAGAGATGGAAAAAATATAAAGTAAGAGGAAATTGCTATAATTTAATTACCGGGTCCTGATGGTGATGACATCACCTCCTCATGGAAGAGGGGCGGAGTCATCCTTCACAGCCTCACTTGTGATCCACAGCTCCATTGTACACCTTCAACAAAAAGAGGATATTAAGTTAGAGTGCCTCCTTCCCATTGACCTAGATGTTCGTACATGTGACGCATAGGAGAGGTGGGGGGGGGGTGAAGATTGATCATGTGGGATCTGGTTACCACTGTTTTTAAAACGGGTAATAAATGTGTGTCATAAAAGCCTGTGGTTAAATTTACCTGATCTAAATTTTGTCCTCAATTTCTGCTTTTTTATGTTTTTTTTTTTTTTTAATCTTTTTTTTCTTGGTTATTAATTTACCAAGGATGTCGGGCTGTGTGCTCTTGTCCCCATCGCCTTTTGAAGTCATGAAAAAGTCATGTCTTTGCCCTCGCAACCCACGTCCATGAATCAATTCTGGGACGGTCATTGGCGACATCTGGAAATCCCCCAGTCAGCTTCAACTGTAACTGCACCTACCTGATCTGTACATGGGTTCTCCTGATGGATGGATGGATGGATGGATGGATGGATGGATGGATGGATGGATGGATGGATGGATGGATGGATGATTGATTGATTGATTGATTATTTTGGAACGCAAAACTAGTAAAAAAAAGTGACTCAATTATCGCTTTACAGGTGTTGGTAATTTACAAAAAATACATTAAAATTGAAAAATGTGGTTATTATTTACTTTTAAAGTGTAGCATTTGGATATTATATTTAAAAATTAAAAACAAAAGTGCCTCATTTGGTCATTAATTTTATTTGTGTAATAATAATAAATATAACTTCAAATATTCAGCAATATTTATAACAAACATTTCCAAGTTTTAGTTACATTTTTTTTCTCTTTTTTTAGCAGTATTTAAAATATTTATTGTGGTTCTCTTTTATGGTCTCCTACAACATCTCTAAAGACAGCAATACATTGAAGGATTGTATTCAATGCATACATTTGGTTTGGAATCACACGCTAAAGCCTTTTGTTTTGTTTTTTCTAAAAAAAAATCCCCCTTTAAGAAAGGGTTGGAAGTCTGCTATATTTAGAAACTTCATCAAGCCATTTTTTTAGTTGTAATTTGATCTTTTACTGTGAAAAAATGTCACAAATGTATTTATAAGTATCTAAAAAATAGGTACTTTACAGCAGTTTTTGGTTAAAAATGTGCGATTAAAATAGATTAATTTGATTAATTAATCTCACCAAAATAAATGAATTGTATGACTATATATACGCTGTATATACGCTATATAAAAAGTGCTCATTATTCATTTTATAAATATTACATAAAAAGTGAATCATTTAGTTGTTTATTTACTAATAATGAATGAAAACTTAATTATTTGGTCGTTTGCAAAACAAGTAATTGATTTAAAACTACTTATAAAAAAGAGCATTAGTTACTAGGCTTAAAATGTATAAAACTAGTGTAATATTAATAAATATAACAAAAAAACCCATAAAAAATATGCAGCAAGATTTCCTTTTTTTTTTTTTTTTACCAGTGTTTTAAATATTTATTACTATTGTCTTTTCTCGTCGTCTACAACATCTCTAAAGACCGCTCTGTATTGAAGGATTTTATTCAATGCATACATTTGGTTTGGAATCACGCTAAATCCTTTTTTTTCTTACTTTTTCCCCTTTTTTCCCTCATTTCTTGCAGTCGTTTGCTCCAGCTCAGGCGTTTTGTGCTCATTTGTCATTATTATATTGGTTTCCCAGACTGACATCTAATTGCATGGCGAAAAAAAAAAAAAAAAAATGTTAGAGCAAAACCAGGCATAGTTCTGTTTGAAAACTTTTGTGTTTATGTGTGCAAGTTTAAAAAAAAAAGAGGCAGATACAAACTGCTTTTATCTGAAGTCTCTGGGCGCTCCTCCGTTATAAAGATGAGCATCTGTTTTCCTGAACATCAGCTCATTTATTTGTGTTTTTGCACGCGCTCTCGCTGCCTCCCTCCTCACCCATCACGCAGTACGGGCCCCGGCGCTTCCGTGGAACCCGGCACCGGGACGGGGTCCATTCATCCTGGGCTCCCCGAGCAGAGCATTTGGAGCTCCGCAACAAAACATCGCTCAGCGTGCAAATGAAGCGCAAGATGTTTGTTAATTATCCGCGCGGTTTTTCCAGAGCGCCGCGTTCCCTCCTCCTCCTCCTCCTTCAGCCCCGCCGCTTCCAGTCATTATTTCAAGCGGGTGGAATCTCTTCATATGAGTTTAAAGTGTTCCTAAAGTCTTTCCTGTTTTTGTTTTCTCTCGATTTTTGATGAACAGAACATCACCTACATCAACGACATCGTGAAGCAGGTGCTGCTGGTTTTCCCTCATTTCTGTCTGGGTAGAGGACTGATGGACATGGCCAGAAATCAGGCCATGGCGACGATATTTAGCAGATTTGGTAAGTGACGTCACACTTCACTTCGGCAAGGAAGGAAACTACAGTTTTGGCCTTAAAGTCCCACTCCAACCATAGTTTTCTATCGTTTCCTGGGAATTTTTTTTAACCCACATGGCCCAGGGGCCGGATCTGGCCCTGCAACCGGCCCTCCAGATAATTTTACTGTATTTTTATTAAAGGTCCAACGTTATCTTACGCTTATTGCAATAATTTTGACAATAATACAATATAATTATACGATTTAGTTTGACACCTCTGTTTTAACTGCAACTCCACAACCGCTAACACGATCAATCTACTGGAATGACGTTGATCGTGTTAGCGGTTAAACAGTTACAGTATTTTAGAGATTTTGTCTTTACGCGTCACAGGCGACGCCTCAGGTGTTAAAGGGTTAATGAGTAAGATTTTAGCCAAAATAAGTTAAAAAAACACAGACCAACCCGCCCCTCCCCCATTGTGGCGAGCTGTGTTTGAGCTTATAGCCTCAAGCTAACATTAGCGGCGCTACAATAACAATTGTTTTGTAGTTTTGATTGAAATTTTCTTGTACATCTAAGCGTGGACGCACCAGGGTGCGCGTAGCGGGAGGGCAGATTTTGCCGCGCCCATTTTTGTAGTTATTTCATTAGTCTGAGCATTTTCAAGTATCCGGTTTTCTGATCCAGCGCACTTCAGGTAAGAAATACTCAGAAACTTTAATCGTAAATTATTTATAGAGGATCTACTGTGAGAAAATGCTACAAGAACACATTAAAACACAAAAAGGACATATTTATTGGAATGGGTATATAAGCTACGCTCACATCGCCCCCGGCATTGTGGGTTCAAGCGCCACGCTTAATGATAAATCTATGGAAATGTATGTTTTGGACAATTTTTAATGCTCAATTTATTTATACGTGCCAAACAAGGACTTTTTGTTTTGTTTTTTGCATGATTTTTATTGAGTGAAAAATGTCCGCATCATCTGTTCTACGAAACTTTTTCTACTAAATTTAACAAATCTCATTTATCTCACAGGATTTTTGTTTATTACTGCGACTGGACATTAAAGATTTATTCATAAGATATTTTTTCCATACTGTCCAGAAACATCTTCTAAAATGTTTATGATTTCCAACTCCTCAATTTGTTTTTTGATTTATTTAAAAGCATATTAGTTGATAAAAAATCTTTAAAAAATCGTTTTTTTTAATATTTGGAAAAATGTGGAATTTATTTCACATTTTGTTTTTACTTTTCTAAGTGTGTGCTGTGACTTGGCCCCTCCCACATCCCAAAGCACCACAGCAGAAATAGGCAAATATTTTGAATGGTTGAAAATATCATATTTTACTTATTCTTGAACAGATTTCAACAGCAGCACTCATTTGAAAAGTAGAAATGTATTTTTGCATTAAATTTTAACCTGGATTTAAGTCATTTTTTACCAAAAATCTTCCACTAATGATGCTTAACTATGACTCCTTTTTTTGTTTAAACAAATAATTATTTTAATTAAAAAAAGTTATTTCTACCAACAATTTACGTTTATAAATTTATATAAAATTTTTTATTTTTCCTAAAAATTGTGATTTCAAACTTTGAAGCTAAAAAATAAAAGTTTCTGTTTATTTTTTTTATTGTGACATATTCACTACTAAATCAAACAAAAGCCTGTTACTTTGTTAAAACAAATAAAAACAAACTAATAAAATTCAAGAACATTTATTTTATTTAATCAAATCCAACCATGATCCTGGGTTTTAAAAGGAACTGATTCAGAAAGTTTAATTGGCCACTAACTGATGCAAAAATGCAGCAAATTATGAAATAAAAAACTAGTTTTAATGATGCTTTTAGTTGCAGTGTAATGTAGAGAGCACCAGACCTAAAGACTGACAGCATGATGGTAAGGAAATGCAGCTGCTTTCCCCTTGAGCAATACCCAAGGCGAGAATGAGGGGAAAAATCTCTTTTAATAGGAGGAAACAGACAGAAAGACAAATGAAAAAATGATGCGGAGCAGCATTTTACGAATGGCAAATTTCCGATCAGATATCGTTTCTTACATCAGCATCAAACCTTCGGTTTCTACTTTTATTCTGACTGGCAGCAGTTCTGGACTGCAGAGACCAGATTGCTTTTGTAATTGTTCTGTCTTACTGCTGCTTTGAGCGAAAATCTCACCCCTGCCACACACTGAAAATTTATACTTACCTTGTGTTCTGTGATGATATCATGACGGGCAAAACTATCCAAAAAAAATGCACAAAAAATCTCTTGTGGTGCTCAAAGAAAGATTTCAAAATTTACTAAAAAAAAAATAAAAACGTGTCACGAATATCTAAAGCAAGTATTGAAATTTATATGGGATGGCCAAAGGACTCTAGGCCGTTTTTTGGTAAAATTTAGAGTTTGTGATTCTTAGACTATAAGGGATTGTTTCATGAAATTTCACACAGCTTACATTTACAGCCATTATTGACCTTAGACCTCAGGAAGAAGCTGCCATCTTGAATTTTTCTTAAAAAACATTTCTACTACTTCCTAGAAATTTAAACTCCTACTAGAGATCTTAGTCTGTTGCCTCCTAACTCCTCGACCATCATTAGGAAGCTACTTGGGGAAAAAAAGCAAAATTGGAAACAAAATTTGTAGATTTTGAAAGGCATTAGCGTAGCGAGCTAGCAAAAGTGGTATTTCCCTGTTACTTACACATTTTATACCGGAATATTGTGAAAGATGACTACATGAATCCCTGGTTTAAGCTGAACGAAACAATGCAATATACAATATGAACATATTGGGAATGCTCAAAAAATACAAAAAAAGGAAAGGAAATTCAAAAATTTACTTTTGCCAATTCATCTAAAAATTACATAAACCTGTTAGTCACCACACAGCCATGAAAAATTGTAATGGTTGCTATGAAGTTTAAAGTGAAATTCTGACCCACAGCAGTCCTTACTACAGAGACCAGATTGCTTTTATATTTGTTCTTTCACACTGTGCATTTGTGCAAAAATATCCCCGCTGCCACACATTCTAACACTTACCCACATATATATATATGTACAACATCACAACAGGTAAAAATGTCCAAATAAATGCTCCATAAATCTCTTATGACGCTCACAAAAACGTTTTTAGAATCCACTGTGTCAGGGATATCCAAAGGAAGTGTTGAAATTATTATAAGATGGCCAAAGGACTTGTGGCTTGGGCGGCCATTTTGTTATCAAATTTGAAAACTTAGTGATGTTCTTAGTGAATATAGCATTGTTTGAGCAATCTCCATAAAATTTCACTCAGCTAAAGTCTACAGGCATGACCAAAGTCTTGTTGACCTTTGAAGTTGAAGTTGAAGTTTTAACTCCCTCTAGGGGTTTCATTTAATTACATTCTATCTCCTTGGCCATCATTGGAAAATTACTTGGGGAAAATTTTTTTTTACATTTTGAGCGGTGTTAGCCTAGCAAGCTAGCATAAGTGGCGTTTTACTGTTACTCGCACAGTTTACCATTTTATACTGGAATATTGTGAAAAATGACAATTAGTGAAAAATGAATCCATGGCTTAAGCGGAATGAAACGATATAACATACGAACATATTCGGAATGTGAGCGTGGTTAGCAAAAAACCTTGGTTGCCAAGGAAATTAAAAAATTTAATTTTGCAGATTCTTTTAAAACTTCCATAAATCTTTTCCTCACCCCAAGGCAATTAAAAAATACAATGGTTGCTATGGAGAACAAAGCATAAGAAAAGCCACAATTTTGAAAAATGTCAGGGGGTTGTGTTTTTTTTCTGTCACGTATAGCACTGAGGAGTGTGTAGCAGCTGCTCAGCCAATGGGGGAGGGTCAAAACTTACTGTTGTATGAAACTGTTTTATAAATAAAGTTTCATTTGATTTAACATGTAGTGATCCTTCCCTGAAAAAAAGAAAACTAACCTACCAAGAAAAGTCATCAGAGGGGCTAAGAAAAAAATTGTAAAATATCCTCAGAAAAATTTGTCCAATTTCAGTTTATTTCACCAACTCAAGCTTTCCCAGTAATTCAATAAACAAGAAAAACATCATTTTGTAATTTGCATAAGTAATTTTGTCAACTACATGTATTCTGGATTGCATTTTTTCCCTGGTTTCTTTCCTTCTTTCTTTGCTGCTACTATCTTCTTGTGCCACTTATTCAGAGAATTATGTGCGGTATAATGCATGTCATTTGTCACGGTTTGCAAAAAAACATTCACAGCGAGGAAAACACAATGTGTGCCATCATAAAAAGAAAATAAGGAGAAAAAAAAAAAAAAAAAATCCTTGTTGCTGTACCAGTGGCTGGAGAAATTAACTCTGCAGTAGTTCCACAAAAGCCCCCATTCCCTCTCCCCAAAAGAAACACTGATATTATGTTATTCAAAATGCTAGTTCTTCAGGCGGAAAAATATTTGACCAGCAGCACGGCTCAATGGAAGCTCTTCTAGCCACGTGAGGGAAATTTATATATATAAAAAAATGGAGGGGGGAACGGTGTGTGCAGAGGTGGAGCCGGGGGTTGAGGAGGCCATCAAGAGGCGAAGAGGAACATGAAAGTGGAAGGGGGGAGTCTTATCTGCCGAGAGATGGGGAAGGAAATAGCGGTTTGAGGAATCATTTGCGGCGGTGCCGGAGAGCAGGGAGAGAAAAGCAATCACAACTTAAAAGAGGTAGTGTGGAGAGGGGGCTATTTACCAGAGAATGAGACTGAAAGCGTTTTTTTTTTTTTTTTTTTTTTTTCTTGTCTCTTCAGTTGCCCTCCCTCCAGCCCAAGGCTTGTACAGGCGGAGAGGGGAAAGGATCTGAAATTGTTAGCATGGGGTTCTCACTGCCTCAGATGAAAGTCACTTTGATAAAAAGACTTTTTGACAAGTAAACGATATATTTTACTTACATTTTAGTACATTTAAAAACAGAAAGTTGATCAAAGTGTTCATAACCATTTCTTAACCTTATATGTTTGAGTTGGAAGTCAAACAATAACTGAGTAGTCCAGTTAACACCAGAGATGTTGCCGGCGACAAGAAATAATTCAACCCCGTCCCCGTCCCCCTTCATTATCCCAAACAGGAAGTATCCGCTATAATCAAATCAAAACTTTATTGATAAAAAAGCGCTTCTCGTACTTTTTCAGCTCAAAGCGCTTTTCAATTAAAAACAAAACAAAGGCGCACGTTAAAAGAACAACCCAGCTCACCCTCTACCATCCCCCCTCCAATCCATTTAAACATAAATCCCATGACCACACAAACAACGAAAACTTATAAATGTTAAGATCTAAAAGAAACGTGACAAAATCCCCTTGACTCCTATTCTACTTCTCCAACTTCAACCAATCACTGCTTTGTCTGGTTCCAACATGGCAGCGTCCTTATCAAAAAAAAAAAAGTCAACTACCATCTTCTACTTGGCCACTTTGTTCCTTTCTGGGTCGCGGGGGTGCCAGAGCCTAACCCGTCTACTGAAGGGGCTCAAACACACACCCAGTCATGCTCACATTCACACCCAGGGACAATTTACAGTCACCAATTAACCTATGAAGCATGTTTTTGGACAGTGGGAGGGAGCCGGGATTTGAACTCCTGCGCCACCGTGCAGCCCAAAAATATGTCAACTAAACGAACTTAATTTTTTGGAACCATTTTCTATGGATGACGTCTAGTTTTCATGTATGTAAAGTCAATGGTTTTTAAAAATAGATTACCAAATTTTCTAGAAAAATCAGTTTGGCGATACATCGCAATAATTCATTTGGCGATACTCCTATCAATTTAAAATGTTGACAAGACCATATTTAATTAATAATTTAGGAGCAAACATAGTTCAGTGTCTTATTTTTGTTTTCCACCAAAAGCACCGACCACTAGTTGGCAGCACAACACACTGAGCTTATTGGAGCAGATCTGCACCGCAACCAAAACCAACAGCAATATCTCACGAGAACCACTTTTGGATGTTTTGAGTCATGTAATTCTTAGTTTTTTACTTGGGATTGGTACCGAACTGAAACTCCATGTCACGTTAAAAAATGTTTAAAAAAAAATGTGAAAAATTGTTCTGGTACGATCAATGTACAGTCAATGTATCGTGATACGTATTGTATCATGAGACGCATATCGCAATACGCATCATATCATTTTCTGGAGTATAATTTACTACAGGGCACTGTAGTCTTGTGTATTAGTATGCTAAGCTAACTCCAGAACCCTTAGCAAAAACGAGACTTTAACAACTAAATACAGTTGGCTACACTTTTAAATTAGCAATGTGTGTGTTCAGACTATTGTTTTCTATTCTGTTATTAAGTATTTATAGATAAAACTCTGTTCTTTGTCCTGTATTTTGTTTAACAAATTTCCCCAAAAGTGCAAAATGTATATTTTCTTTGGCTGGTGCAACTTATAGTTTGAAAAATTTGGTAACGCAATACCAGGCGTTGATGGTGACATTAGACCTTGGACTAGGATTTTGTTTTCTGATCACCATGTCAACTCTTAAATAATCATTCTTCAGTTTTTCCTAAAATAGTGCTCTACTTTTTTAGGTGAAGATCGTTTTGAAGACCCTCTGAGCTGGAACATGACGGGGAAAAACCTGGTTGCCATGGCCATTCAAGGACTTGTCATGTTTGCATTCACCCTTCTGATCCAGTACAAGTTCTTCTACAAACCGAGGTACAAAGTGCAGTTTAAGAAGAAGGTGATGCTCGCTGTGGACTCTAGAGGCTAGCTCATGTTCAGCTGTAACGTTTTTCATAGCATTAACTGCCAAAACTAAAGGTAAAGATGTTAACTGACTCATTAAGGTTCAGATCACTTTCCAAATACAAGCCTCTCAGTGGACACACGTTCACACTCTAATGGCAACAGATCTACCTAGCAAGGCACTAACTAGATCGGGGTGGCAAACCCTGGTCCTCAAGAACCTCAACCCCGCCTGTTTTCTACTTCTGACCAGTTTGCTGCTGGTTAACTGGCTCGAGAGACTCCACATCCTGATTGACTGAACACGCCTGATTTTGGCTGTCGGTATCTAGAAGTCCAGGAAAAGCTGGAAGTTTAGACTCTTGAGGACCAGGGTTGACCTCACCTGAACTCAATCATCACAACCAAAGATACTTTGACACGTGAGCAGACAGAGCAGGAACCAAACCTGCGACCTTCCAATCTACCTCTGAATCAAAGCTGCCCCTAAAGTAGTTTCTGCCTTGTCCAGACAGACAGGTACCAAGAGATAAGACCCCTTCTAATCTGTCTTGCAAGCTAGAAGCCCAAGTATTCTAAAGGAGAGGATCATTTAATGAACCTCTAAAGTGTAAACAAAACAAGCAAGCTCTACCACAGTCCCGGTAGATTAGCTCCATTTTCTTGTTTTTCTCAATTCAAAAGGGTGCATGTTGAATACTGCTATGCCGCCTAGACTTCCCCTTTTTTAACCCTTAAACACCAGTGTTGATATTCTTGAACTACCGTGACCCCAAATTTACACAGGTCCATCTCCGTTGCTTTGCGTAGAGAGTCATGAGAGTCCCGGAGTTGCATAGTCGGTTAACATTGTCCTCATTGTGTCCCTCCCCCCTTGCTCCATGAGGAGTGTTTTTTTCATCCACCCATCCATCCGAGACTGCGTTTCAGGGGCAGCAGTCTAAGCAAATTTTCCCAGACTTCCCTCTGCCTGATCACTTCCTCCAACTCCTCTGGCGGGACTCAGAGGCGTTCCCAGGCCAGCCGAGAGACGTAGTCTCTCCAGTGTGTTCTGGGTCTTCCTCGAGGCCTCCCCAGAGTGGGACATGCCCCAAACATCTTCCCAGTGAGGCGTCCAGACCAGATGCTTGAGCCACCACAACTAGCTCCTCTGGACGTGAAGAAGAGCCTCCTTTCTGAACTCCCTCCGGGTGACTGAGCTTCTCACCCTATCTGTAAGGGAACGCCCAGCCACCATGTAGAGGAAGCTCATTTTAGCCGCTTGTAATCTGGACCTTGTTTCTTTTCGGTCACAACCCAGAGCTCATGACCATAAGTGAGTACCGAAAGGAAGATTAACCTGTAAATTGAAAGTGGCCCCATGCCCTCTTCTTCCTCACAGACGCCTTGTAAAATACTCATTTTGGGTCATAAAGTATATGTTTTTGTGCTTTCAAAATTAAACTATCATCCATGGCAAACATTGACATTAGTGTTATCTGCGATGTTAACGTGTGTAATCACGTGAGTACAATCTAAAGTAGTTTTTTATTTTGAAAGTACAACTGAAGTCTTATTATGTTGGGAATGGAGTCGGTCCTTTTCAGCCCGGTGTTCCTAATGGAACATGCAAGGGTATAATTCGAAAGTGAACTCCAGAATTTAGGATGTTTTCGACTACATGTTCCAGGAAAATGATCTGTCTATAGTTCCCTGTATTAAGTTGAGAATGACCCACGTTAGCGTGACCATGCCACATTGTCCAGCCAAGTTACAGCAAAATTGACATGACTGGGAATTGAACTCTTGCATAAAGTTTGTGTTGCAGCGGGACGGAAATCATTCCCATCAGGCGGTTCTGTGTTTTATACATCTATGCTGTTGCTACTGTCCAAGTTATAGGGAAAACCAACAAAAGTTGAAGATATAGAGTTTAAACTTAGGGGGAAAAAAAATGACTAGCTGGATTTGACAAATGAGAAAAAACATTTCACAACAGGTGAAAACAAGATGTGACTCAGATCTGACAACTGACAAACCCAGCAGCTAAATACAGACACGGAGAAGAAACAAGAAGCAGCTGTGATGATAGACAGAGAGCAGGTGGGAACAATTAGCAGGAAACTGAGACTGAAGGGACAGAGCTTCAGGCAGAACTTATCAATACCTAACAGAAAGAAAAACACACACTGGACTCGAAAAGTTACAGTTAGCATGTCTTCACTCCTTAGGATTGTTGCCCAGAAGATCTGACGAAACAGAAAATGTTCAAAACACTTCCAGGAAAACAATAAACCGTATTTTCCACACTATAGATTATACGGCACACCATCAATGAAAAGATGATTTTTGAGCTTCTTGAGCTAGAAAAGCTCCAGACGGTCAGGCTGTGGTGTGCGGACACAAGTTCAGGACAGACAAGAAGCTGGTGCGTAGTGAAACAAAACAAACCTGCAGGGAAGTTAGAGGAGGAAACCATTATATACAGAAAAAGGGAGGGAAAAAAACAATAAGATGCAGTTAAAACCTATTATAGGAAGTAGTAATCAGCCCAAGACACATGAAGCATGTTCAAGAACACGCTAACTGGACAATCTTGAATGCTAATTTAGCCAATAGTGGACTAGCCACTGGACAAGCTTGTTCTTCTTTTTCTACTGTTTACGAGCGCCTGTCGACCACAAACGGAGGTTTGGCGCGATATGTCAAAGCGGTACAAATCTTGTGAATCTTGCTCGAAGCTTTTTCTTTTCCAGCTCTAATACAACAGACTCGGCGTCATAGACATCCGACCCGGCACAACCGGCTATTATTATTTTTTCCTCCGTGGTCAATTTTCTAACAATTGCCTCTTGCTCAAAATAAAAGGGACGCCAGCCCCGCGTACATTCCTACCAAATCCAAGGCCCTGATTGGTCAAAGTTGAACTGGTTCGGCTTTCAACGTGGGTTCAACAGATGTACGGTTGTATTAACTTCCGTAGCTACATGTGAACGCATGAGTCTGAGATGTACATTTACCGAGACTTTTCATTGAAAGTGGCCGCTTGAACACGTGTTGCAGAGGGTGGTGTGAAGGTAGCGCCAGGCGCATTAATCGCAACAAAAGAGTCAGCGAGAATCCCTGTAACTCCCAACCTTGTTTACAACACGCAATAAAACAGACGGATACCGCCAATGCAATTGTTACCATGACTATGCTAATCCTTTCTAGTAGCATGTAAAAAAGAAAATAAAATGTCCAACTCTGCTACACGTTAGCCACATTAGCATGTACAATAATAATCTTGTCTGCAACTAAACAAAAAAACAAAAAAAAAAAAACAGTTTGACAGAGCACCCTATACCTCCCAAAATCAGTAAACAGAACCAGAATAAGTAAATATATATATATTACTCTGGATTATGAAACATAACGCTGCTTTTTGAAGAAAAAAAAAAGGATTTTTATGTGTTCTTTATAGTTCGGAAAGATCAGTTTTTGAGCGTTTATGGAAGTTACAGTGTACAGGATAGAATGTTTGAAGTTTTTTTTTAATTACCTAATTCAGATGTGTTATAGTAAAAAGTAGCAGCTAGACGACAGGGATTTGGCTCCGCCTCTTTTAGATAAAGGATGCTTATTAAAGGTCCTCTCTGGCTTTATTTAAAATCATCTTATCTTTGGAGTTCCGTCTTCGAAGCAGAAAATCCCTTTCTCTGTTTCTTAAAACTGACTAAAACAACATGCCTCTGAATGATTTCACAAGAGACTTTTGTTCCATTTTGGTCAAAACTCACAGATTTTCTTCCCTGTGTGTGTTTTTGTGTGTTTTAGTCTAAGATTAAGGTTGCCATGGGAACTAATGCTTGCAGCTTCTGCTATTTAGGAAATTTGCTGAGAAAGTCTCACCCAGCTTAAACTTTGACTGAGATAATTCGTCAAGTTAGTTTATGTTAATTTTTAATGAGGGGATGTTCATAAGTGCGTGCGACTCTGTCTCAGGCTGGCTTCCCCAAAGATCCAATCAGATGAGAAGGAGGATGTTGATGTTGCCCGGGAACGCCAGCGGGTGTATGAGGGCAGAGCCGACCGCGACGTGCTGAGGATCCGTGACCTCACAAAGGTACGACGCTCTTTACAAACCACTTAAGAAAAAAGGTTTTTTAGATCACACTGGATTTTTTTTACATCTCTAGAGTTAAATAATCAAAAATGTCATTAGATTTTAAGTAACTTAAATTTTGTTTTATTTTTGTCATTAAAATTGTATGTTCTTAAATAAAAAAAATAACTAAATGAAAAGGAATTTTGAGGAAAAAAAAAAAAAAAATATATATATATATATATATATATATATTCTATAGGGTTGTTTATCCAGATTGGATTAAGTAAAACAAATATTATACTCAAATCAAAAAAAAGCTTTTAGGTTGTATTGCATAGCACTATAATAGATTAGTTATACAAATTTAATCTAAAAAGGTATTTGGACTGATACGATCTCAAGGAGTTTAATTCAATTTCTTAAATTTAATGTAATCTAATTTGAAGTCCATTTTGATATAGATTACATAAAACCTAATAATCTAATCTGAAGCAATTTAGTTTTTAATAGATTATATAGTTTAATAATAGTCTAATGTAACATAAATTCAATTTATTTAGATTATAGTATAAACTAGATCAGATTTTTTGTATTACATCATATTATATTAAATATGTCTAATCTAGTCTAGTCTCGTCTAGTCCAGTCCCGTCACGTCTCGTCTTGTCCCGTCTAGTCCTGTGTCGTCTAGTCCCGTGTCGTCTAGTCCCGTCTAGTCCCGTGTTGTCTAGTCTCGCCCCGTGTCGTCTAGTCTAGTCTCGTCCCGTGTCGTCTAGTCTCATCTAGTCTAGTCTCATCCCATGTCTTCTAGTCTAGTCTCGTCCCGTGTCGTCTAGTCTCGTCTCGTCCCGTGTCGTCTAGTCTCGTTCCATGTCGTCTAGTCTCGTCCCGTGTCGTCTAGTCTCGTCTAGTATAGTCTCGTCCTGTGTCATCTAGTCTCGTCCCGTGTCGTCTAGTCTAGTCTCGTCCCGTCCCATGTTGTCTAGTCTCGTCCCGTTCCGTGTCGTCTAGTCTAGTCTAGTCTCGTCCCGCGTCGTCTAGTCTCGTCCCGTGTCGTCTAGTCTAGTCTCGTCCTGTGTCGTCTTGTCTCGTCCCGTGTTCTCTAGTCTAGTCTAGTCTCGTCCTGTGTCGTCTTGTCTCGTCCCGTGTCGTCTAGTCTCGCCCCGTGTCGTCTAGTCTCGTCCCGTCCCGTGTCGTCTAGTCTAGTCTAGACCAAAAAAGAGTTGTATAGATTATGCTGTGTTAATAAAAATAATCTAACCTAAAAAGAAAAAGGTAACAGTAATAGGACAGAACAGATATACACTTCTAGTAGAGATGAAAAAAAACAAATAAAAACATACACAAAGCCTAAAATATGACTTAATACATTACAACAACAATAGATTTATATAAAGACAGAAGTTTTCATAAAGAGACATAAATTATAAACTGAATAACAGGTGCAAGTTTAGCTTTTTCCCTTTTTTTTGCCTCTTAAGTCTTTGTGGTCAACCACGTTTCTCACGTTTTTGCCATTTCATTTCACATTGTTGTCTTTAGACGGCTGAATTGTTCAAGTTTTTACCCACCTTCACCTTTATTGCTCCATGCTGGCCAATTTAAAACAGACACAAAAAAAACTGTCAGCAGGAATTGTGCACTATTGCATTTGAACAGCGTCTCCCCAAGCTCTTCCTTGCAGTAGGAGGATCCTTATGCTGCAGAAATGCAGGATGAACGCCGCCCTCCATGTGCAGATGTTCCCCTCCCCCGTGGGGCAGGGCGACAGCAGGAGGTGTCACGACAGCAACCTGCTCCTGCAACCTTCCAACGCCGCCAGCTGGATGATCTAACAGCCGCTTGCTTCTTATTTTTCGCTCCTCTCATTCTCGCCATCCTTAATCTCTCACTTACCGCTCGCTCACACAGTTGCGCTCCGCGCTAATTGCCGAGGCGAGCTCTGCCGGGTAACGCCGATCATTTCGCCAGTTGAGGCTGCTCCCAAACTTTTTAACCACACTTTAATAATAACTACAAATTTTCTATGGAGCGAAATTTGGGCCAATATTACTTAAAACCAAAATAAAATATTTTGATATAAATATTAGTGTTTGGCCAAAAAAATTAAAAATGTCTAAAACTTTCGCTGTTTAAAAATAAGCTTTAAATGTTCTGTTTTTAAGGTTTCAAAACTCAAAATTTTAAAACTTTTTTTCACTTTTAACTCTTTTTTTTTCTTTAAATCCGACAGTTTCAAAACTTTTGACCCTGTTGTGGCCTGTTTGGGCGGGGCTAACACAAAGGACCAATCAAAAGCAGCTTCACTCTCGGTGCGTTCACTGACTCAGAACTGTAATAAAACGTTCAGTAAATGGCTGCTCAGTCAGTGTGATAGTAGATGTGACGCGCGCGTGTTCAAAAAGAAAAAAAAAAGAATTTAAAGTGAAAAAAAGTTTTGAAATTGAAATTTTGAGTTTTGAAACCTAAAAACCAGAACATTTGAAGCTGAAAATAACTAAGTTTATTTTAGTATAGCAAAAGGTTTTTGACATTTTACATTTACGTTTTTGACATTTTAATATTTTTTTCAAAATATTTTATTTCGGTTTTTAAATAATATTGGCCCCGATTTAGCTCCATAATTTATTCGTGTAACACGACTTTAATCTATTAAATTTTCGTAATATTCTGGTAAAAACAGGCAAGCGGCAGGGAGCGATACTCGCCACCCTGACGCCATTAAAAATCTTTAAAACCAACATTTTCTCCCAAAGGAGTTTGCCGGTAAAAGAATTTTTTTCAAAATTTGTAGCTCATACTAAAAGTATTTTTTAAATCCAAGATGGAGTCTGTTTCTCAAGGTCAAAGGTCAACAAAACATTTGTTGTAGCCGTGAAGTGGTGGCATGTATAGAAATATGTGAAAATTTCACACTTTTTTCACGGTAAAAATTCATTCGGGGACATCACTAAGTGCGTGCAAACTTTGGAGAGTTTGTAAGTACATATTTGGGGTGAAGTTTTCCCAGAAATAAGAAGCCGTCTGGTCCTCGCCGGCCATAAAACCGGCGTGCCCGTTGGCAGGAGGCGTCGGGATTCTTCACGCCGTGCCCCCATTGACTCCCACAACAGCTGCGCCCCATCCATTTGGAGAGCAGATAACAAATTGATCAATGAGCGCGCGGCTGCGGCGGCCGTGTGCCGCGGGGCTGAAAGCTGTCATAAATCCAGGCATGCCTCTGGAGCGATTGACAGCTCATCAGTCATGTGTCAGATTCCCGCTCCTCCCATTCTTTTGCTTTCCCCAAACAGTTTTGCCGTGCGGCCTACCTGCTAACCTGTGTTGGGGTGTAATCAAAGCAGGCGCGAGTGCAGTCATTACCGTAGTAGGGGTAGTTTAGAAAATGCTCTAATGAATATTCTGGTTTAAACGAGCAGAAACCTTCTGGCTAAAACACCTCAACTACTAATGTTTGTTTTTATTTTTGGCTCTGAAATTATTTCATTTTTGTCATTTAAATTCAATTAAAAATAGTCTTGAAAACTGGAGCAGTCACCTACAATTCTTCCTACAAGTCTATATATATAGAAAAATTTTATATATATAATAATGATTTTTATTTTTATTTTAATTTCCTCATTTCGTTAGATAAACCGTGCTTCATAGGTTAAGTGGTGTTTCTACGTTTCTCATTGGTGTGCATGTGCGGAATCCGCCTTCGTCCAATAACGGAAGGATAGGCTCCAGCAACCCCCAAAAAGGATTCAGCAGGTTCTGAAAATGGATTGCTGGAAGTTTGATCATAAAAAAGGTTTAAATGAATACAGGAGGATGTCACTAGATTGTAAAAATGGGATTTAATTATGAAAAAAGCAGGAGATAGTTCCATGACTTTGCCAATAGTAGAGATTTGAGCCCGCCTGCTTGGTAAAACATAGAAGAATCGAGGTTTTAAGTTTGTTAGGTCGCATGATTATTAAACAAAATATTGTTAGTTGTGGTTACACAGTTTTTAATCTCTTTCTATTCTTTTTTTAGAAGTGCTACCAGATAAATTATTCTTAAAATGAATAAACAGACAAACAAAACAAACAAACGGAAGTCATATTCAAAGCAAGCAAAAGTTGTGTTCAAAACATTAGTCACATTCTAAACAAAAAAGTTGTATTCAAAACCATAAAAGCAAACCAAAAAAAATTTCAAAAGAAAAAAGATGTATTTAAACTTAAAAGTCATAATATTCAAAACAAAAAGTCAAATAAAACAAAAACCAACTAATAATATTTAAAAATATTTTTTTCATGATAAATAAAAAAAGTTTGAAACAAATAAAACTTATTCAAAACAAAACAATCTTATTTAACATAAAAAGTCATATTATTCAAAACAAAAAAAGCCGCTAAAAATAGTTATATAATTCTAAATAATGAAAACTTTGCATTCAAAACAACAGAAAATTTGTATCTACAGCAAACAAGTTCATTGTCAAAAGAAAAAATATTTCAAACCACTGTTTTGAAAACAAAGATCATTTGTATCTACACAAAGAAAAGTTATTTCTAAAACAAAACTCTTACTCAAACAATAAAAATGCATACTCAAAACTGAGATAAATTGTGGTTATTACAAGGAAAAGTTGTTTTTAAAACACAAATGTCCATTTTCAAAACAAAAGTCATATTCAACATAATGAAAAATCATATTCAAAGAGAAATAATGTTGTCTTCAAAATAAAAGTTATCAAAACCCACAAAAACCTTTTCAAAACAAAGATCATTTGCATATTAAACAAAGATTTTTCCAAAACAAAACTTGCTCAAAACAAAGAAAATTGTCTTCAAGGATTGCATAGAAAACCAAAAAAAAGTTATATTTAAAACAGACAAGTCAAATTTAAATCCAAAATGTATTTTAGTTTTTAAATATATGTTTCATTTCAACAGTTACCCCATAATTAGCTTCATTGAACCTTAACATAAATAGTTGAATTCTATCTGGAATTACAGTCTTTACTTCCTTGTATAGTGATTTCTCTCTGAATATCTTCATGGTTGTTTATATTTGTTAGGGTTTAATCCATAAAAACGGAACTACACCCTTAAATGATGATGGGCCTTCTTAAATGGGATCAGTAAAGTCATTCGGCGGTCTATTTATTTAATCGTTGAGTTTTAAAAGGTCATCAAACTGAATAAATAAACAGAAACTTTGAAGAAATCCTCAAAACCGTAGAGTGTCGGTGAATGTTGCTCAACGACAGGACAGATTACCTCATAAACAACCCGACTACTCTCGCAAAATTTGAATTTTAAGGACTTTCTGCGTTCACCACCAGTTTACCCTGCCATCTGGCTCTCTCTAAAAGTGGTAAATTACCCGTTCTTGATCAAATTTGTTTCCTCCACTTGCACCATCTCGCCCTTTCCTCCTCCTCCTTCTTTTCTCCACCTGCTTCCTCTATTTCTCCTGCTATCTCTCTCGTCGTCTGCTCCCCCCCACCCTCCCCGCCTTCTCTCTGGTTGGTCGGTTGATTCATTTTATTGTCTCGTCGCCGCAGGTTTACCCCCGGAAGAGCACCCCGGCGGTGCACAGGCTGTGTGTGGGCGTACCTGCTGCAGAGGTGAGCCAGATGCTGACAATTTTTTTTTTTTTTTTTTTAGCTAACAGTTGGTTTCTGGGTGTTTGTCAGAAAGCAGCCCGTAAACACTGCAAATGAATGAGTTGAGAAAACCAAGACAAGAGGAGCAAAAATGTTCAACAAATGTCAATGTGTGCGCCAAACACAAGCGCAGCCGAGTGCAGAGACACGATTAAGGCTGCCGAGCAGAAGCATGTAAACACGTTTTAGTTTGCTCTCCTTTAATCTGGAAACAAGCTATCCAAAAAGTACGGATTTCACATTCGACGTGATCGCACACGCTCATCGACGCGCCGTAACGCCGAGGCTGATTGAAGCCTAATCTGTAAAGCCGACAGTCTTCGGTGCTTTGCGGCTTTTTTGGTATCCGTCTCTCCTGCCAGTGTTTACTCTGAGCCCAATGTAAATGCCAGTGGAATATTGTGATTCAGGGCGCTCGGCTGATCACACACTGCATTCCCATGCATTATTTACATCCAGCTTAGCCTTCCTCTGTGCGTTCACAAAGGCAGGTCACAAACCAGCGGGCTTCAATGAGCGACGAGAATCAAATATTGATGGGCGGGAGCAGCGACGGCGGGGTCACATGACCGGCGGCATCTGCAGAGACAACCTCCCGCCTCCTGGAAGTTGTCAAATCAGCAATGATATAAAGAAAAACAAAAGGAGGCTGTTTACAGGGGGGGGGGCTTCTGGGACTCTACAGTATCTAGGTCTCAATGTTGATTTTGTCAACATGTTTTGTTTGTGTGCCAAATATTAGTTGTTTAGAGAAAAATGAAAATAATACTGTAAATAGCACCTAACAAGTAAATATTTATAATGTAGTTAATTATGAAAGCTAAGTACAAGGTGTACTATGCTAGCTAAAGGTTAACTAGGTGTACAGTGCTAGCTAAAGGTTAACTAGGTGTACTGTGCTAGCTAAAGTTTAGCTAGGTGTACTGTGCTAGCTAAAGGTTAACTAGGTGTACTGTGCTAGCTAAAGTTTAGCTAGGTGTACTGTGCTAGCTAAAGGTTAGCTAGGAGTACTGTGCTAGCTAGAGTTTAGCTAGATGTACTGTGCTAGCTAAAAGTTAGCTAGGTGTACTGTGCTAGCTAAAGGTTAACTAGGTGTACTGTGCTAGCTAAAGGTTAACTAGGTGTACTGTGCTAGCTAAAGTTTAGTTAGGTGTACTGTGCTAGCTAAAAGTTAGCTAGGTGTACTGTGCTAGCTAAAGTTTAGTTAGGTGTACTGTGCTAGCTAAAAGTTAGCTAGGTGTACTGTGCTAGCTAAAGGATAGCTAGATTTACTGTGCTAGCTAAAGGTTAGCTAGGTGTATTATGCTAGCTAAAGGTCATTAAAAATGAATTATATAAGCATCTATTAACAAACAGCGATGAAGCTCATTTAGGTCGTTCATTACCTCAATAGGAATTATTGACTTAAGCATGGTGGAATTATGTTTAAGAGTTGAAGAACTAAAGTTAAAAGGTAACACAAAAGGTCAGTTGGAGGCTGACTCCACTCTTAGCCCAGATTTGAAAAATGCTGAATAAAAACAGGGGCAGGCTGAGCGGGGGAGGTGTGGTTTGGATCTGTGATTGACATTGACTGTAAGGTTAGCTTGACGTAACGTCGTCACTCTGTGCCTTCAATAAGAAGAGTGATGATATCAGTTTTCCAAAGAACTTTTCAGAGGCATAGTCCAGACCAAAGGACACCCTGTGTCTGAGTGGCAAAATTACGCTAGAATTATAAGCTAATAAAGACTAGCGAATTAAGCTAACAATCTCGAGAGAAACGTTTTTTGCAAATCCATCACTAGGATGGAGTTCGCTGGATTCAATGCCAATTGCACTCAACCTCTGTTCCCTAACATCCGAGTCCACTGGAAAGTTTTACAAGCCAATAGATTTTTGACAACCGAAGGTAATACACCCACGAGTCGTGCTAAAGCTAACAGATAAGGACCGAATGTTACAGGATCAAAGATGGGCGGGGCTTTTATACTGGAGCTGGAGGACGTGGGACTTTTCCTCAACGTGTGTACCAGTTGACCAATCACAAAATTCAACTGTTAATACCTCGTTTGAACCTGTAGCACACAGATGGTTTTGGACTATAATTTCAGAAATTAAACAAGTTTATTTAAATTTGTCACAAATGTGGCAACGACCAAAAGACAGCACTTTTAAAAAACCATTTGTACAAGTAAACTGACAAAAAAAGTTGATTCAGTATTAAGTCGTATGCATAGTCTGTACTCAGACGTGTTATTAATTTGATTAAACCTCCTTTATTTACCCTTGTGCTTTTCTAGGCGTCTTAACATTGGGGGTGGGGTCATCTGGATCCCATAAGACAGTACGCTTTTTATTATTATTTTATAAGATTTTCACAGGTTTCCAAGACATGAAGTCCTGTGAACCTTTGTCATAACACGTCAATGTAAGGGTGGGGTCATGTAGACCCCACAAGGTAACACAAGGGCTTTTCTGAGGTTTAAGCAAGCAGTATTCACGTACGCAGTCTTTGCATGTCCCATACAGGTTTGCCCATTTTTTACCGCCCATATCAAGCTGTAAGGTCAGTTGTTACTAGTGATAGACCTAAGGACATCGTACGCTTGCATAATCTGTAGGTCATAGGTGCAATAGCCTTATGCATACCTGACAATACTCTTACCACACGGGCAACAATCCATCCATCCGACCCGGGGCTAGGCAACTCCAGGCCTCCAGAGCTGACTAGTGTCTGCCCGATTTGTAGATATCCTAGTTCTACTTATGACTGATTATTTGGTTCAGGTGTGTGCAGCCAATTAGAACATGCTAGAGGAGGGGTATACTGGAAAACATGCAAGGTTTCAACCCTTGAGGCCTGGAGTCGCCTATCCCTGATACAGCCAATTCAAGGCGCATCTTAAGCCCAAGTAGGTCTTGAGGCTCAAGACCTACTTGGGCTTAAGATGCGTCTTGAATTGGTTGCTCCATGGGTCTGGACAACCCAAAAACCTATAGTGCCCAATTGGTTGTATGTGACAACGCCTCTCGTTTAGGTTAAGTATGCTTTCTAGGATAACATACTCCAACCGCGTTTCGCTATCAGTCGATAAAAAAGCCAAATCGAGTGAAAGGTACAATTGTTTTCCGATGAGGCCGTCAACAGCAAAACACTATCTTCCTAACGGATGCTTTCTCTGTTTCCCACAAGTGCTTCGGCTTGCTGGGGATAAACGGAGCTGGGAAAACTACCACGTTCAAGATGCTGACAGGAGACATCCCGGTCTCTAGCGGAGAGGCCTTTCTAAATGGATACAGGTGAGGTGTTAACTCCCACTAGTGCGCCGAGTAACTCATCATAATTTGCCACCCAAGGTAGGTGATCAGATGGGGATTGAGCGGCGGTGTTTCCTTTATAGCAGCACTCTGTTCTCTGTCACACTGCTTTCTGTTCTGCAGCTCCTGCACTCCATCTTTGTTTTTCTTAGCTAGCTGCTCTCCCCATCTCCCTTTGGTGTTCTCGCGTCTCATCTTCTTGATATTCCGGGCAGAGCTGAAGACTCTGCTCTCTCTTGCACATATTCCATTCCTTTTGACTTTCTCACCCTGTACCTGGGCTTGTTTTTTTTTTCTGTCTTTTTCATTGCTTCAGTCTTACAAAATCAGCAATACAGAGTGGTTGCACATGGCAGAGGGAAAAGAAAAACATACACTTTGTCTGCGGCACAAAGTAAGCTAGCTGGTTGGTATTTTTAGCAACAAACAACTGTGCTCCTTTTTGCCTCGGTGTGCGTCTCTCCCAGGCGTCGCGCGCGAGCCCGGTTGGAGAGCCGCAATTGTCACAGCGGCCGCTTTTAGTTGTTCGTTTTTACATCTGGTAATTGACTTTTGTGTTCAACAAAGAAGGAGAACGAGGGCCTTACACAGCGCTGTTAATGCCGATTAATGTGGGAGAGAGTGATCAAAGACTAATCCCAGGGACCTTTTGGGGTGGGGGGGGGCAGTGAAAAGAGAGAAAAACAGATGTTGCATGGCGACACCCACTCTTCTGTCTCCATTTCTTTCTGTTTTTTTCTCTCGTTCCTGACGAGAAACATGACGGGCAGAAGCGAGAAAAAGGCATGTTGACTTAAATAGATCCTGTCAATTGTCTCTCTTATCTGTAATTTTGCGCTCCTCAGGAGACGCTGTTGATGTCTGTATTGAACATCTATTCACCACCTGGTGCTAAAGTCTCCCATATTGTAGGAAAATTGCTCCCAGTCGGTGGTTTGCCATTGGCTTTAAGTTACCTAGTTTCCATTGTTGTTGAAACATTAAAGCTAAAAATAACTTTCAAATTAGCTTAAAGATCATTTTTCAAGAGGTCTTTTAATTATGATGATGACGTTTTTAGCCAAAATGTAAAAACCTGTGTTGTTTTCTAGCACATACAGTAGTTTCTGTAGAAAAACTTGTGGGCGGAACTTTTAGTGTGGAGTAACCCCGCCCCTGTTTCCCGATATCTTCTGTATACGTTCTTTCCTGCTAGCTTAAATCTGTTATTTTGTTTGTTGTTTTTATTTAAAATTTTGTTTTCTAGAACATAGTTTCTGCAGAGTGGCAGTAGTTTATTAAAAATAGGGATGGACTGCTGGTGTGGGGTAACCCCACCCCCTTTCCCCTCCCCTTTTTTGGCACACTAGCCTACACACAACCCCAACCTGACATTATAATATAATGCTAAACATGTCATATTTGAGACATGAGTTTGCGTGATATTTTTTTTCCTAATGTATACAATCAGATACATGCAGTGTACAGATAATCCAACAGGGGGCAGTAATTCACTCAGAGTGGCATCAAGTGACACCACAAGGCTGCCTTGTTTTAGGAGTTGGACACATGCGAGTTTTGAAGAAGAACTTTGCTAAATCTGTATCAGATATGATACAAATTGAAACTCATATATAAAAAACTATCTTTGATATGTTTTCAGTTTGTTTGTTTAGAGGGAGAAATAAGAGCTCCAACTTCAAAAGAATGGAATTTTCTGGCAATTATTTAACGGTTCAGGCTTTACAGGGTTGTTGGCGACAAGTGGAAGTAACGTATGCTTCACACAAGATCGGGTTTCTGGGACAGACTGGGCGGTGACATTGTCAAAGAAAACTTCTATCTTAAGGCTAACTTTAGCTTAATTCATTAAGAAACTAATTGGGTTAGCGTTAGCATTTGTTGTACCTCCAGTAAAAGTTCCTTTTTCTGGCAAAAAAATCTCATTGTAGTATTTTTCTATAACATTTCAACACTTTAGTAAATGTACAGATATTTTGAGCATTTTTGTACATGTCAATTCTAAGATTAAAAATAAAAGAAAAATCGCTAGTGTTTCTGTAAACTTTATGCTAATGCTAAACAATTGCTGTGTTAACGTTTAGCTTATTTTTGTTTTTATTCAAATACTTTTTGAAAATTCTGCACTATCAACCTTCACATGTTTTTTTTTTTTAAACCGGGTAAAATATTTACACGTCTGACAAATGTTAAAGTTCAGTACATGATACCAAAGCTGACCGTGTTGATATTTCGGATAATTCTTTCTTTTCTGTTATTGAAAGTTTAATAAATTATGTAATATTTCTCAAACACAGTTACAGAAATGATCAGTTTCTTTTTCATTTTTACAAAAGCAGAAGTTTTCAGCATTTTTTCCCCTCCATTTTTAGGGGAAAAAGAAAATACTGTAGTTCAAAGACCGTATGGACTTTGGAGTTTTCCCTTTGGATTTTTGTGCGGTCCCATGCTGCATAAGCCTTTAAAGGTGCAAGCCTCACAGGTGCTGATATGCGGATTATATTAAATTGTTTTTAATGCCAACAGAGAAGCAACCCAGCTGCCTCCCACTGCTTTTGGTCCTTTTAACCAACTCGATTTCAACTAAAAAAAAAAAAAAACAAACAAAAAATAAAAAACTGTTACTATGTGTGCAGCTGCTTTTGTAAAATAAAACACTTTGCTGCTGAACATTTGAAATAATTGTTGCGCTTACTTCAAAACAAAACAATGTTTTATATTATTGAAGTGGATTTTTTTAATCATTATTATTATTATTATTATTAATTTGAAGGCCGTTACCACCACTTATTGTGAACTTTTAATCTAGTGGGAACATATAATTACTTGTTTATAAAATGTCCTTTTATCTCCAATCGTCTTTTGATCTAATGTAAAAGCGTTTAAAGTAGTCTTTTATTTTGTTTATGCCATTTTAGTCAAAATCTTGTCATTTTTTTAAGAGTATAGTTTCTGGAGAACGGCAGAAACAGAAATTCACCTCCGAGTTTTGTGGGTGGGACTGTTTGTGCAGAGTAACCCCGCCCCCTTTCCCGTCCCCCTGTTTTTACACACGCTTCCGTTAGCTTACGCACACCTCCAACCGAACATTAACGTTGCAGCAAAAATGGTTAGCAATGCTGGAGCTTTCCAGCCTTTTACATGAGCGTGAGTGGTCCGGTGGGCGGAGCTTGTGGCCTGCCCAGCGGATATCCAGCGTAACAAATACAATCTTCTTCAAACTGTTTTTAATTTTTTTTTGAGTGATATACAATCAATTTTAATCTTAATTTTCTTTCTATATTTTCCTTATCATTAAAAAAAACACTATTTTAAATGCTTTAAAATTAGATTTTTCCATGGATTAAAAAAATAAAAACCTTCAAATGATGGAAGCTAGTAGCACAAAGCTAACAAAAACCAGACAGTAAAATGTATTTGGAAAGTTTTTTCGGGGAGAATAGAGCCAGTGAGGAAACCGAAGAAGAGTCTTCAACTTCAAAGAATAATAAAGCTGCTGTTTACAGAGAAAACCAGGAGTCTTCCTCCACATACGGAATTATTGAAACAGTTGTTCTCATGTAGCACAAGCCGGTCTAGCTAACACACCGACTGAATCGTAACTGTTACATACATGCAGAAAATGGACACACAGGATTCAAGTTCATATTATATTTAGAAAATACCAATTTTACAATTGTTACGTCATTTTATTTTTGCTTTATCCATCACATCTTAATGTAGCTGAAGCTAGCGTCCGGTTGTTAGCCTCCACTTTGACATCAAAGGGAAAATCTTCCTCAAAAAGTTCAAACATTTTACAGAGAATGAAGATTCAATCAAATAAAGTTTCTTATTTCCCTTAGCAAGGCTGAACCAGGTCCTGAAACTTTAGCACAAAAAATGTTTCTTTGTATTGAAAAAATACCCAATGAATGAGGACCCTTACCAAAAAGACGTATACTTCAAGTATATGTTTTAAAGTATATTTAAGTACAGAAAACTATGTTTCCCAAAATGGTAAATGGCGTATACTTGTATAGCGCTGTCTACCCTCCTTCGAGGGCCCAAAGTGCTTCACAGTCACAGACCCGTTCACCCATTCACGCACACATTCATACACTGGTGGTGGCTCCGCTGCCGAACACTGGCGCCAACCTCCCACCAGAGGCAATTTAGGGTTCAGTGTCTTGCCCAAGGACACTTCGACACATGGGCAGGCAGAGAATCGAACCCACCATCTTCCGATCATGAAACGAATGCCCTACCACTGCACCACAGCCGCCCACCAAAATATATCAAGTATACTTAAAATGTATACTGGAAGTTTACTAACAAGTACTTCTTTGGACTAAATTGACTCACTTTAAGTTTATAAAGTATATTTAGAAGTATTCTTCAAGTAACCTTTTTGGTAAAATATTAGTTTACTGACAAAAAAACATTAAGTTTATGAAAGTGCACTTTGAAGTTTATCTAACATAACTCGAAAGGTTTGCTTTTAGTTTACAAGTAGTAAACTTCTACTGATTAGTATATTTAATTTTTTTTTAATATAATGGAAACATCCCAAGAATACATCTATTCCACTTTTAATGCTGTGTAATAAAATGTTTAAGGAGAGTGACAAATATAGGCTAAAGGTGTTTAGATTTATAGTGTACTTCTAAGTATAATCCAAGTATACTTAAGATGAACTTATGAGCTTGTAGCTCATAAGATATAATCTTTTTGACCAGACAGATAATCAAAGCCTGGAGTGAGTTAAAAAGGTATTCTATGGGGGAAGAAATGGTGTTTTGTTTCCTTTATGGGAATTTTTCAAATCAGAAACAACTCATACAAATCAGCAACTTTATTTTATTAAATCTTCATCATCTGCAAAAAAAAACCCCTGATATTTTTAGATTTTATTTTGAACAAAATTTATTGTAGCAGAATTTTATTATAAAAACAGATTTTCAGAAACCAGAAGATAGGGTCAAATCACGATCAGCTTAAAGTGAATACAAGTGAATAAGATTGAAAAACATGCATTGTACATTAAAAGAAGGGGGGACATTTAAAAACAGTTTAAAACTTAAAAACGCATTAAAAACTTGAAGAAATCATTTAAAATTTGACAAAATAAAATTGAACATTTAAAAAAATATTTTTGAAAACTTACAAGAAACGCAGAAACTTTGAAAAATAAAGTGTTGATTTGAAACTTAAATTAAAGAAAAGCTAAAACTGTTACCAATTAAAATTTTTTTTTTTTTTTTGTTATTCTCTTCAGTTCTTTATTTTCAGTTTTGAGTTTAAGAGTTTTCGCTGCTGAGCTGATCTCAATTTTACATGGTGGCGGGGCTTCTAAAGTATAAATAAACTTTTTTTTTTTTTTTTTTTAACCGGTAACAGTTTAGATTTTTTCCTGTTCAAGTTTCATATTGACATTTTTTTTTTCAATTTTCAACATTTCTTTCAAGTTTTCAATATTATTTTTTCAAACATTCAATTTGATCCCAGCCAGCGAGGCTAAGTGGGGCCCATTTGATATAAAAAGTGGAAAGAAATGTGGGCCCCAATTGGGTTTGTCTTTAGTTTCAATAGTGGCTTCACTTGTGTTCTCCCATGTTGGCTTAGATGGACACTCAGTGAGTTAGCCCGCTACGCTAGCCAGCCTCCCAGTGGATGAGTAGCATGCTATGGAGCTCAACTACAGCAAGTACTGTACTCTAGCAAGCTCTGCTGTATCAAGCCAGTAAGCGCCGCTGTATTGAGCTAGCAAGCCCCGCTGTAGTGAGCTCCACTGTTGCGAGCTCCGCTGTATCGAGCTAGCAAGCTCCACTGTAGCAAGCTAACGAGCTCTGCTGTATAACCAGCTCCGCATTAGAGAGCTAGCGAGCTCTGCTGTGGCGATCTAGTGAGCTTCACTGTCCACCGACTGGCTGGCTAGCATAGTGAGCCAACCCATTGGAGAACACAGGTGGGGCCACCACAGAAACTGTGTAAAAACCCATTGGGGGCCCAAAACATTCTGCCCACTTTAAAACCATAAGGGGCCCACTTGGCCTTGCTGGCTGGGATTTTGTCCATTTTTTTTAACAATTCCTTCCAGCTTTTAATATGTAATTTCTCAATATGCAATTTTATTTATTTTTTTTTTAAATTCACTATCTTGTTTTTTATTCACTTTAAGCTAATTTGACCCATATCGGAACCTTATAAATGCCAACCTCGGCCCTGTTGGAACCAGTCAAAAAAATGTCTAATTTAAACTGATCCAGGCCTAAGAGAAGGTTGGTGACCACTGCTATAGAGGAGGGAGTTGATTGCTTTGAAATATCTTCACGACAGACTCTAATTTGTGTTTAAAAATTGTTGATTCTTTTCCTTTAAGAGTTTTGGTTTTAGTTGTATTTCTGCATGTGTGTGAACATATTCCGCCGCCCTAAAGTGTTCTGAAGACGTTTTCAAAGCTCGAGGTGGGAGACTTCCTTCCACCACATCAGCTGTTTCCCTCGTGAACATTTGTCAGTTTCAATCACGTCTCTTTCTAAAACACTTAGCGTTGACAAACTGTGGCTCCGGAGGCGGAACTCTCGAGTTTGTTGTCATGAATATTAATCAGCGCTTTTGTCTCTTATCGTAGCATCCGGACACAAATGAGTGACGTCCACCAAAACATGGGCTATTGTCCACAATTCGATGCCATCAATGACCTGCTGAACGGACGCGAGCATCTGGAGTTGTACGCCCGCTTAAGAGGAGTGCCAGAAGACGAGGTCGCCATGGTAAATCTCTTATGTTTCTCTTTTTTCTGTTGTTTTTTCCTTTAAATCTGGCTTATGAGTTCCAGGAACTTACATTTTTTCTTAAATTAATTAAGGGGAATAATTAAAAAAGGAAAAGTTTCAAATGTGGTTTAAATGTATGATTTGGAGCTGGAGTTGGTTATTATAGAAAAAAATGACAATTTTCAATTTCATTATTTGAAAAAAATCACGATTTATTGTAAATTTAATCTTTTTAATGACATTTATTTATCAGTACAGAGAGATAAATGTAAAAAAAATCTTAAAAATGATAAATCTATTTTTTTTCTCTATGTATTTTATGACAATGTTTGAAAAAAAATCGATTTTTTTAGTTCATAACAATTATATCAATTAAATTAATTATATCACATTTTTCCATTCTTGATCAAATCTTCAAACGTAGACCAAAAAATAAAGAAAAATGACATTCATAATTTTGTTAATTATATGTTAATAAAATGTTAATAATAACATAATTTGACCAACAAAAGACCTTTTTTTGTCTTTTGCATCCAGACAAACCCTAAAAAAATCCATTAAATTTGTCATTACAAATGACATAAGTGACAAAAATATTGTAGATATATTTTAAAAAGAGAGACACAGACACACCAGCGTGTTCTGGTCATACATTGAACATGCCCTGCAAAGTGGAAGCAGCACCAGCATAAACACAAGTCAAAGTGATAGATAAGGCTGATGGTAGACGCCACACATGAAGAAAAATGGCCGCCACAGTCAGAATCAGCCCCTGTAGGTTCTGGTTCTACATTATTTACCAGCCCTGGCGGTGTTGTCCTGCCCTCGGCTTCTTTGCACGCCTTTCAGACTGCTCGCCGCTACGGCAGCGACATCAAAAGCAGAAGGGGGCTGGCGGTGACCACGGGCCTCAGACTTCCGTGCCAAAGCTTTGATTCTATTGGGCGGCTTTCATAGCAAACCGAACCGTCCGCAGTGAGGAGCGCCCTGCTGCGATCGTCTCACGCTCCAAGTATCTGCGTGCAAAAGAAAGGCAGAAAAAATGCTCTGTTCCACCATAAGAAAGACATCTAGCTTCCCTTGATCTAAAAAAAACATTTTACTTTTAACTCTTGAACGCAGGAAATTTATCTTGAGCGTTGACATTCTTTTGACTACAGTAACTCTTCAACCGTAAACGCAAATAAAACCAAAATCAAAATGAAAATCATATACAAACCAAACCCAATCCAATTCATTCAAGACAAATTGAACAAATCAAATCAAACCAAATCAAACCAAACCATCTAAATCAAAATGAAAATCATATACAAACCAAACCCAATCCATTCCAGACAAATCAATCAAATTTAATCTAGTCAAATCAAACCAAATCAAGTAAAATCAAATCAAACCAAACCAAACTACATTAAAAAAAGAGTTTCCCACCTAAACCCAATCCTTTCCAGACAAATCAGATCAGATCAGATCAGATCAGATCAGATCAGATCAGATCAGATCAGATCAGATCAGATCAGATCAGATCAGATCAAATCAAATCAAATCAAATCAAATCAAATCAAATCAAATCAAATCAAATCAAATCAAATCAAATCAAATCAAATCAGATCAGATCAGATCAGATCAGATCAGACTAAATCAAATTAAATAATATCCAACCCAAACCCAATCGAGTCTTTTCAAATGAAATCTTTTCTAATCAAATCTGTTCAAATTCAATCCAATCTGTTCAAATCCAATCGAACCCAACCCGAGAGGATTAAATAAAAATAAAACTGGAGTATCTATTTATCAGCGTAGCGCACTCCGCTGCTCTGGGACCGGCATCTTGGGCGGTGGACCTCGCTAGCTATTTTAAGTCCCTGAGCAGCGACGATTTCCATTAGCTCTGCCGGAGCCTGGGGAGTGGCTATCGCTAGCTCGCTACCTGGAGAGTGGTCGATTCAGCTCCATGGGTTCTCTGACAGGCCGGTGATCTGTCCAGCATGTATTAACCAGTAACTGGGAGGTTGGCGGAGACAAAAGTTCAGGACAAAAATTTGGGACAAAAATCCTTACATCAATTGAATCTCTTTTTTCCTACTCTTTGATGCAGTCACTGAAAGTGTCAAGAGCCCAAAGCTGAGTACCTGATTGGTTTATGCGCCGCGCAAACTCGCCGCATCTGATGTCCAAACCGTGCTGCGCCAAATCTGGTTATTACATTGACTTAACATTAAAGGGTAACCAAACCCGTAATCAACTTTTTTTGGCTGTTGACCTCAATAAATGGGGCATTAGAAGTGCTGTCTGTTGGTTGTTGCCACATTTTTGACAAATTAAAATAAACGTGTTTCATTCCTGAAAATATGGTCAAAAACGGTCTTTGTGCTGCCCTCTACAGGTTGAAATGAGGAATTGCAGTTGATTTTCTGATTGGTCAACTGTTGTAAGTCCCAAAAGTCTGATGTCATCATGCCCTGAGCTCCAGTATAAAAGCCCCGCCCATCTTTGATTCTGTAACAATCAGTCGGCTACAAAAATCGTCCTAGCTCCCTCATTTTTTAACTGATTTTCACAAAACATGGATCGAAATAAAGCTTGGAAAATGAATGATGTTGTAGTATATTTACTTTTAGATTATCTCTTAAAACTAAGATGTAAATAGTGCAAGAATTGCACCTTCTAGTGTTACAGGTAACACATTGCTGTCAAATTAAAAGATTTTGTCTTTGTGCCAGAATCTATAGAACTGAGTTTGTAAATGTAATATATTTCAATGGTCTTGAGCCAGCAGCTTGAAACATTTCGGCTCTGGACTATGAGTGCCGGTCTCGGGACAAGGGGGAGGCGGGAAATCCTCAACTTCCACAGAAAGTTCTGTGGAAAAACTTGCATCACTTTACCTGGTACCTCTCTCCATGTTTTTTAATTGAACATGATGACAAACCAGTCTCCATATTGAAGACCCAGCATACATTACATAAAGCTAACCTAACTGTCAATCATAGATCCAAGCCACACCACTCAGTCTGGCCCCACTAGCCCCGCCCCCTTTTTGTCATTTTTTTTTTTTTGGAGTCAGCCTCCACTGCCCTGTTTGGTTACCCTTTAATGCCTCCGCCAGTGTTGACATTCTTTCAACTATTGTAATTCTTCAACCGTTTACGCTATTAACGTAATTTCAGAGGATTCTTAAAGGGAAAGCAGCTTTGCGCTGATGTGCAATGATTTACAATAACAACGTGTTGCATATAGAAAGTTGCTTTTCTCCGCGTCACAATCAACAAATACATTCTGATTACATCAACGATCATTCACGCTACGTCAAAAGGACGTGTTTTATTTAGACGCTGTCGCTGACATCTCTGATGTTAAAGGATTTAACCAGGCGTTTCAAAAGCATTTTGGTTCAGGGGTCACATTCAACCCGCCTGATTTCAAGTGGGCCGAACCAGTAAAATAATAGAAAAATAAGCTATAGTCAACTTGTTTAGTTTTTTTTTTTAGTTGAAAAAAATGCCTCATCCAACCTAGTAGGCTAATCATGTATTATTACATTGTTTACTTTAACTAGTTCTTGATCTCTTGTGATGCCGGTTTTGCGTTCTCTTTGCTTCCCCTAGTGGCAGAATTTCGCATTGCGGTCATTTCTGTGAAGAGCCAGAACTCGCCACAGGAATGAGTTAAAAACTTGCTTTTTTTTTCTCAACGTCCTTATCATTTTTTCTCTTCATGACTGGGCCGGATTGGACCATCTGCCGGGCCGGATACGGCCACATGTTCGACACCCCTGGGTTAACCCAAACGTTTATTTTGCCGTTTTTTTTCCCTCTCTTAAGGCATCACAAAATATTAAAACAGTTTCCAAACATTCAGAATCCATTGAGTTAGAAATGTTTTATTCAAGATGAACCAGAAGTAAAAGCATTGACTGAGGCGGTACGTTTCCCATCAATAACAGTCGCGGATTCTTCCCTGATTGCCAATTCCCGGCTGTCTAAAAGCGCTTTTAGCTGCATTCCTTATGCTTGCCGCCGTACCCTCGCTGCGTCCTCCTTCCTGACACCGATCTGCGTCCAGATTAGCATTTTCTCCAATAAAAGTATGCAGCCGCTTTTACGTGACGGCGACGTGGCCCCCGCGGTAAGTCCTACCCCCGTACGTGTCCCGCACTTTAGCGGCGCTCCTAATGGCTCGTGTTTGACAAGGTAGAGTTGAAATAGCTGGGAGAACAGTCAAGTCCCCCAGCAGCCTGTGATTAAGGTCTAACAGTGAGCCCAGCTGTCATCGCTCGTCCTTGAAAAGCACAGAGCTGGAAATCGCAGGAGAACCCAGCCAAAATATCATCCATCATGAGATAAGGCCAGAGCTGGGGCTCTTATGAACACGCCTCCTGACACCATAATGTTCTTTTTTTTCTGTTTTTTTCAAAGGTGGCAGAGTGGGGGATCCAGAAGTTGGGGCTGGTCAAATATGCCAACAAGTCGGCGGGGACGTACAGCGGCGGGAACAAACGCAAACTGTCCACGGCGATGGCTCTGATCGGATGCCCCCCTGTGATTTTCCTGGTGAGGCGAGCCTTTATTTTGACGCTCTGATTCAGGAAGTGCCGTGGATTTGTGGGGATTTAAGAGTAAACTTGATGCCTGCGGGCATCTTTTCCGTTCTCGTTGTGAGCGAGCTGCAGCGAGGTGACAGAGTACAGGGAAGCCGATGCCACACATTAAGAAACAGGATGTGGATCAAACTCGCAAATCCCCATCGAATTTCCCAAAGGGCCGCAAGTAAATTACTCGCGGACAAGAAAAAGGTGTACTTTTCAGGAAGGATGGAAGCCTCTATAGCCCAGAAAACCATGTTAGCACAAAGTTAAACCAACGGATTCAGAAAATAAAGATAGAAACATTTTCTGAATTCATTCTACAACATTATTTTTGTTATTTTATGCATTTAAGGAGCTATTCGAAGTAATATTTGAAATTTAGGACACTTTAAGGCACATGTGTCAAAGTCAAGGCCCAAGGGCCGAATCCGGCTCTCCGGGAAATTATAAACGGCCCTCCAGATCATTTTATATTATTGGCCCGGTGTTATCTTATGCTCATTTCTAACTTGTATAATTTTGATAAAATATATTTAAAGGGAGAGTAAAATATTGAAAGTCATTTAAAGTTTAAGTTGATTTATTCTGGAATAATATTCCTACCTTTTCATTATTCATAACTATGTAAAAAAGTTACGGTTTTAAAGTTTCAAAAATTAGCATTCTGCTAGCTTTTTGGACTTCTTTGGCATTTACTAAGATTTTTTTAGGCTATTTTGGAATTTCGCTAACATTTCAGGTCATTTACGCTAATATTTACACGCTAGCTGTTTTGACTAATTTAAGCTTACTGAAGAAATTTTAGGCTGTTTTGGAGTTAAGCTAACAGTTTTTTAGTTTTTTTGGGCTATTTTTAAGTTTAGCTTTTTATTTAAGCTACATGCTAGTTGTTTTGGCTAACCTAAGTTTTTTTTTTTTAGTTTTTTGGTTGATTTGGTATTTAACTAATATTTTAGCTGGCTATAAACTTCAGCATTTTCAGCTATCAGCTTCAGTATTTTTAGCTATCAATTTCAGCATCTTCAGCTATTAGCATTAGCATCTTCAGAGACCAAATTCAGCTTACAACATTCAAACTAGCATTATTGCAGGTAATGCTTTACTTCTTGTTTATAATTATGTTGGTTTAAGTTTTAAAAATGTAGTTTTTAATAAATGTTTATCCTGTTTGACCCGCGACCTAAGATGTGTTTTGGATTTTGGCCCCTTGTGCGATTGAGTTTGACACCCCTGCTTTGAATCTATAAGTCAAAATCTCTTATAATTTCTATTGATATTTACTGAAACATATATTAAATTAAGCTTATAAACATTAAAATAAAACAAAATAAGTGACATGTAACATCAATAAAAAGTTCCCTGGTTAGTTTAAAGCCTTATTACGACTTAGCCAAGCTCGTGTTCATGTTAAAGCAGCGGGATCTCTTTCCCCTTCCCTGTGCTCGCCCGGGCGGCCTGAAGGCAGCTTTGGTTTCGCACAAGCTCACATTGGGCTCGGCGAAAGAAACACCCCATGGGATTTGTAGGATTTTGCGAGTGGGGGGAACTCGGTCTGGAAGCAAACCAGTCAGACTGAGGGCTGTCACTCTCTAATCGTGTATGAACAGACCGGCCCCGAGGAGAGGGAAGCAGCAGCGGCGCTGTGAGCGTCCGCCTGCGCCGCCACGGCCCGCGCTCCAGTGTGTGTCCTCATTATCTGCATGCGGGAGCGGCGGGAAATTCCCTTTGCACAGTTTGTCTGCGCATTTAGTGGCTCTTTTTATTGCTGGTTTATTAATTTTGTTTTGTTGGAGCTCCTTGACTGCATAAGAGAACTGGACAGAGTGACCCCTGCCCCCTGGCGTTCTGAAAACAGGAAATATCCGCTGGCTCCAAGAAGCCATAATCCCATAGACTCCAATAGAGAAATAAACAGCTGTTATTCAGTCATTCTATACATCAGAATAACCATTCTTGCCCTGATACTTTTTTCACTATATTTCTATAGTTCAAGTTATGAACTGACCAATCAGATTCCTCAATAAAAGTAGGTGATGCTTGTTGGCCCCACATTGAAAATTTGACATTTTTGATTGACAGCCTGTTTTTTAACCATTGACTGTATATGAGAAGTAGGAAGACTTCCTTCCAGATCCAACGTAATCAATTCAGTCGCTATATTTAGTGATACAGACGCCGCCATGTTGGAGCCAGTGATTGGTCAGGCAATCACTGGCTATTGGTGATGATGGGCGAAGGGACTTATTTTAGACTCTTTTATTTCGCGGGTTGCGTTGTGGTGTTCCCTATAGCTCAGGAAATCTGAAACTTTCCATTTGGAACGCGGGGGGAGGGGTCACTAAGTACAGTCATGATATACAGTCAGTGCTTTCAAGTGGTAGGGGTGTGGACTTCCAACAAGCTCCCTTCTGATTGGCCAGAGTGGTTGCTACGGCAACTTTGATGATTTCTTGCTCCGACATGACAGCATTTGCATCGAATTGACTTTATTATGTTGAATCTATTGGATCTATTCGGGATCTATCTGTTGGATCTATTTTGTTGGAGGCTAGACTTTTAATGAACAGATGGAACAGGCCAATAAATCAAAGTTTGACCATAATCTGGTTGTGGTGTTCCTCTCTAATCACATATAAAGTCAAGTTAAAGTCATTAGTTTCCACACAGGTGCGTGACATTGGACTGCATTTGACCCATCCTGTGGGGGAGGGGTGAGCTGCAGACACAGCTGCACCCAGCCCATTTGGTGTTTTAACCCTCCCCCCAATTCAGGCACTTACTGTTCAGTGTTCAGAGGAACTGGGCCCCATTTTTAGAATCTTTGGTTTGACTCAACCGGGATTTGAACTCACACCCTTCCAGTCTCAGGACGGACACTCTTCCACATGGCCACTCAGCTGATACAACTACAGAACTGTTTTATTTCCTAAGCATTTATCAAACTTTTTGCTTACATTGCAGGACGAGCCCACCACCGGCATGGACCCCAAAGCCCGGCGTTTCCTGTGGGACTGCATCCTGAGTGTCATCAAAGAGGGCCGCTCGGTCATCCTCACGTCACACAGGTGAACCCCGTCCGATTCCGCGGCTCTCCGAACGGACAAAAGAACCCCCAAATGAGCAGGAACCATACCATTTTTTTAGCAAATATAATTGACGGCAGCTCCACTCTGTCGAGAGGTGTTGTTTCCAGGGTGGCAGTTAATATCGGCTGCCAGAAACACGCCGGCTGCTCTGAAGTTCCGTGAAGCGTGAGGGCGTATCGACTGACTGCAGCTTTTATTGTTCTTCTTCTTTGAGAGGAGAAGGCGTCAATATCAGTGCTGGAGTGTTTTTTTTTTTTTTTCTTTATTAGCCGAGCTTTCTGAAGGAAAACCTACATTTTTCTTCTTTTTTCTCTTGGCAATCCATTGTATAATCCTCCATGTTTACCCACCTATTTAACTATATCCGATGCATAATTTGGTGTTTATTCTTCTCACCTCATCTAATCTCCCCATAAAAATAAATAAAAGCCTCTGTTGTTGTCTGGGGCGATGTGGTAGAGCTGCATCCAACCGTCCGTGTCATGACCAGGTGGTTATGTTTTGTCAAGTGTCAAATTGACCAGGTTTTTACAAACTCGGCGTCCTAATGAACTCATTTCTCAGAAAAGCAGCACATGCTCTGCCTGAACCTCTAATTGTTTCAGCTTATTGTAGAAAGGAAAAAATAACAGAGATTCAAAAAGAGCTGGAGATCATGCTAGTCTGGACGAAAACTCATCAAGTTCGTCCAAAAATAATTGTATTTCTACACTAAATTATTGGAAGCATTTAGCCCAGGGTGTTCACATTGGACAAACAGGAAGGGGCTTCTTCTTCTTCTTCTACTTTTTCCTTGCGCATGTCTGCCACCTACAGATGAAAGAGGCTTGGTGCGAAATGTCAAACTGGTGATAATTTTGTGATTTGGGGTCGCCGTGTTCAAATCCATTCGTAGGATAGGCTCCAGCAACCCCGTCACCCGGATTAAGAGTGTTTGAAAAATGGGTGGTGATGATTTAAACAACGCAACTTTATCCCAACATTGTTCTAGCGTGCAGAGTACAGACGGACTACAACAGAAGTCAAACGACTCCACATTTTTCTATAGAACAAAAATAAACTGCATCCACTGCTGTGTCATAAAAATGTGTTTTCAAGATTAACTTTGATTATGATTTGATCAGACAGGTAAAAAAAAAAAAAAAAAAATTATATATATATATATATATATTAGACACTATGCAAACTAGTATCTAAACAGTTGTAGAGACATTTCAAATCTCTATAGGAGCCTCACTAAATGTGCTATGTTATGAAAATGTTCTTTTGTTTCCATTTTGTAGCATGGAGGAATGTGAAGCTCTGTGCACCCGCATGGCCATCATGGTAAACGGACGTTTCCAGTGTCTCGGGAGCATCCAGCACCTGAAGAACAGGTAAGAACGCCTTTTTCGTGCTCTGACGAAACAAAACGGGAGCTACGAATTGTGATGACAAAAAATAAGTTTTTTAAAAATTTCTTAAACTGAAATGTAGGAAATTCTCTAATTTATCCTCAAATGTATTTGAGTTGTTTAATTTATGATTTTAAATTATTGGGAAAAAATAATATTGCAAAAAAAAAGAATTAAGGTCCAACAAAAATTCAAATTTTTCTTTTACAGTTTGCAATGTAAAGCTGTAACTTGAAAAGAAGATTTGGGATTTACATAAAAATATTAATTGAATAATTAAAATTTTATTAATGCTGCATTTTAATTTTAAACCAATTTTTAATGTTTCCAACACAAATCAAACACATTGTTGCCATCATTTCAGGAAAGGAAGTCAATAAACCTGGAATGATAGGTTAGAGACAAATTTTTTTTTGATTTAGTGAAAAATATTTCAACATTTTTCAAAATAAAAGCACTTAGATTTGTGAGATAGAGTTGAAGTGTTTAATGCTCTGATAATTAAAGAAAGAAAATATATATCGTACAACTGTGAAGGAAATATTAGTATTCAGATTTTTTTTTAAAGTCATACTCTTTCCAAATGTTGTATTGTCTCTGTCTCTGTTACGATAGATTGTATTGTAACATGAGTATCGCGATACGTATCATATGTATCGTATCGCCAGATCCTTGCCAATACACGACCTTAATTGATGCATTTCCCTGAAGAGTGATGGCCACACCCCTTTTTTGTGTGTTGGCGACCAATATGACGTTTTCTACGCAAGTCAAAGGCATCATTTCATGAAGGGGAGTCAATAAACTTGCAATGATGGACTATTTTTTTTTAATTTGTGAAAGGATTAGGAAGGAAAATCTTGGACAGCAACAATGTTGAGGCCATTTAATGTCATATCAATAATGTAGGTGGGAGAAGGAGAAGGTGGGCCATTCTGTAGGCAAAAAACTGGAGTTAAAGCAACAAATCAGTCCTGCACAGATGTTAGAGCGACCGGCAGATCCTCTGTGTCAATTCCCCCCAGAATGCGGCGACAAGAGCAGGCCGCTGTAAATACTTTATGAGGCACGCAGGAAGCATAGGACACGGAAAAGTCCCTAGAGGCGTGAAGCGATGCAGAGAAAACACAAGGATTGCCGATTCACTCGCCACCAGGTAAGAGGAGGAATCTCACTTCACCTGACAAACAGGACGAAAGCAGATCGGCGCGGCGTCGACACGTATTTCCGCTGCGCTTATTTTAGATCTCACGCCGGCAATTTACACGCCACTGAAATACTATCTTTCACTCCCCTCCTCGCAGTGAATAATTTCTAATTAAGCGTCCCTATCGCTGCGGCGCTCAGTGTAATTAATGTTTCATGAGGTGTGGGACCCCGTTAATGACTGAAAAGGCAATTAAGGAATGTCGTCTCTGTTTTCTTTTGCAGTCAGTATCCCGCCAAACACTTGTGTGCCCCCCCACAAACATCTAAAAAAAAAAGTCTAAAAATGTTTTAACACGTTTGCCTCCTCTATTTAATTTAGACTAAAATCCTGTTTTGTTTTTTTTGTTTTTATCATGAATGTGTGACATTTTTCTTATGAAAGTAATAAGAAATCATTTTGTTTTTGCATTTCTGAGTATTCCTTCTTTTCGCTGTCAATCAAACTGTCACAGACAGACTGTTCGAATTAATGATCCTCTGCTGCAAATGCGCTAAACCCTTCATCTGGCTTGGGTAGCTTGCCTAGCTCAGGAGAAGAGAAGATGGCATCTTCCAGTTGCAGTCAAATGAACCGCCGTTTGCATTCCCGTGGTCAAATCAGCCGTCACTGGATTTTTTTGTGAGTTTCATACAATACTTACGGTAGCAGGCCTGAGAACTCTGGGAAATTATGATATGATGACAAAAATGGTTTATGAAATGAAGTCGCTATTTTTGACATGTTGGAACCAGACAATGCTAGTTCCTGTTTCTAAATGGCAACCACTATCGCTAATCAAAGTTATCTTGTTGGAAGCTAGCTAAACCAAATCTATCACTTTTTACAATTTTGCGGTTTACGTAGGTATAATTGTGTGTTCTGCATCCTGATCATTGACTATACGACAATTAAAGAAAAATTGTTTACTTCCTGCTTCAATGAAATGAAGTCGATTTAGCCTATGTCCGAAATTGCTCCCTACTCACTATACAGTACATTCGCCATTTTTGAATCTTCATTTCCAAAATCGAGTGCCCTAGAAATTTCCCAGAAGTCTTTGAGAAAAACCATCGTGCACAATATTCACTACATTAGCACGTATAGCTCACAATGCATTGCAGTCGAACAATTTTTGCAAAAAAAAACGTGTTTAAATGTAGTTTTTTTTATATAAACAATCCAAATTTTCATTATGAGAACAGAGTGGAGTCACAAATAGACATCATGAAAATTTTCGTGTTGATTTAATTTTCACTTCATGAAATTAGTGACGCCAAATTTTAAAAAATGGAAGAAAAGTAGTGAGCATGGTGTCTGTATTTCTTTTAAAATCACGGGCACTATTTAGTCCCGAAATACATAGTTTTTAGTAGTTTGGGATTGGGGCAAAAATTTGGACATAGCCTCACTCACCCTTTTTAATTAACGTTCGTTGGCAGTCATTGGTTCAAATCCCCGTTTCTATAGCAACCACTTATGCCAACCAGGAGCTATCTTGTTGGAAGCAAACTAAACGAAATCTGTTAATCTAAGTTTGGACGTGGGGGCCAGCAGGCTCCACCTACCTTCATTGAAGCATCTGATTGGCCAGTCTGTAATCTGAGAAACGTGCGCCGCACAAAAATAAGATTAACAAGAACATGTTAAAAAAATGTAACCGTCAGTCAGATTCCCGTGGTCAAATCAGCCGTCAATGGATTTTTTTGTGTGAGTTTCATATAATACTTATGCTAGCAGGGCTGAGAATGCTGGGAAATCTCCACGGAAATGTGAACGGCGGCTCATTTGACCGCAGTTGTAAAGGATTGTAAACAATGAAAGAACATTTTGATTTTAGCTTTCATTATTTTCACAAGGACTCTGCTCTGAGAAACCGATGGATTAAATGTTTTGGCGAGTTAGCTAAACGAGTCTTTAGTGAACTGGAAGGAGAAAGAATCCAGATTTTGGAGGAGGTTAGGTCCATGAAGATTTTCTCTTCTTCATCCGGCTCAAAACAGTACGGCTGGATATTACAGACCTTCCTTGACATTTTGATAGCAGCGGTGAAGATTTATGCTAGCGAGACACAAAGCTATCATAATCAGACAGAAGCTCAGGTCTCTAAGCCACGCCCCCTCAGAGGAGATTTTGGAAGCTACAGATCAACAGGAAAAATGACTTTTAAGACCTTTAGGTTGTGGGATTTTGATTAAAAACGTCATAATCATAATTAAAACACTAGTGGGAATGATTTAAAAAAAAAAAAAAAAATTCTCTAGTGGTGCCACCAGCAAATTCTCTATTCGCCGGTGGCAGCTGGATGGGAATGGTCCCGCCGTGGGGGCGCGTGATTGTTGCATGACCTTCAGCACAGGAGGTGCAGCCCGCTCCCCTCCCTCGCCCCTCTCTTCCATTAGAAAGGAGTGCACCATGGGGGCCAGCTCCAACATTTTGACCCCCCGTTGCTCACATGTAATACGTGCTCATCCCCCCCCCCCCACCCCCCTTCTCCTTCAAAAGCCTCCATTTGTTTCTATCTCCAAATCTACAGACGTCCACTCAATCCCTTGCAGGTGCTGCCCCCTGTAGTCCGCCCTCGTGCCGCTCCAGCAACCCCAAATGAGGCAAAAATAGCCCATTTACACCCCTAAAGAGACTTCATCTGAAAAGGACACTTTTTCTGGGAATTGGCAGATAGAGAAGAGGAAATAAAGTTTAAAAAAATAAATAAATAAATAAAACAGGAGGCAATAAATAGGTTTTAGGAGAGGTGTGCTTATATGGAAACTCCAAGGTCTTAATACCCAAATGAAGTGGGGGGAACCAATAAAAGCAGCTTCAAAGCTCGGCTATAATCTTGTCAGTCAGGAAGGACAGGCTCTAGCCGTTTCAGGATTTCTTTCCTCTGATGGATATCGTTCTGATCCCCTCTTCACAGAGCACCTGTCGGAAAAACACCCCGCAGCCCAGAGTCTTATTTTCTCCTTGGCCAAAGCACGTCACGATATAAAAGTGGGGCGTAAAGGGACTTTAATGCATTAAGGTAATGCGCGGCGGCGGCGGCGGTGGCTGGAGAGTTTTTATAAGAGCGGTGTCTAAAAGTTTGGATCAATTCCCCCCTCCCCCACCTCCGCGCTTGAAGTTGACGTCCAATAAAAACGGCTTTCCACTCACGGTGGATCAGCTCTCCCGGCGTGCCATTAACTCCACACTTTACTGCTTTTAAGTGCATGTCACCCTGAGAGATGGATGACAAAATAATTCTCCTTACCGTGCGCGCCAGCGTCGTCACTATCATAAAGACAAGAACATGGACGGATACAGATGGCGGCGGATATCCGCGCGTACGCTGCACTGCAGCATCCGCGGGGTTGTTTGTCGCTCGGTTGATTCCTCGTCTGTCGGAAACTTTTCGTCCTTGTACTGATGGAAATGTCACCCGTTCTTTTTTATTTTTGTTTTTAAATAAAAGTCCCAATCTGGTATCAATGCTGGTTTTTTCCTTTGTTTGGGTTTAGCTGAATCGTCAATATCTTATGTGCAACAAATTGGATTTTAATATTTAATCACAACTTGTAAGAGAAGCAATTTATAAACATGAAAAAAATAGATTCACCAGTCTCAGATAGAATGACCAAACTATATGAGTAAGAGTGAAAAACCCTACAATAACGTGGTTCACCTTTTGCAATTTCGCGTTTTTTTATGTATAATTTTTTGTTCTGCATCCTGATCATTGCTTATATGAGAACTGAACCAAGTGTGATGACAATAGGTGACACAATCGAGTGCCCCAAGAAATTTCCCAGAAGTCTTTGCAAAAAACGAGCATAGCTGCTTGCTACATTAGCAAATATAGACCACAATGCATTGCAGTCAATCAAATTTTCCATTAAAAAAAAAAAACATGTTTAAATGTAATTTTTTTTGGATAAACCATCCATATTTTCATAATCAGGACACAGTGGAGTCACAAAAAGACGTCATGGAAAGTTCGTATTGATTAGATTCTATCTTTGTAAAATCGGTGACGTCATGTCCAGTGTTTAAAAAAACGAAAGTAAAGCAGTGAACATGTTCTTCAAATTACTTTTACAATCCAGGACACTAGAGTTTTTAGCAGTCAGGGATTTGGGTGGAAATTTGGACATAGCCTTAGTCAACATATCTTAATGATATGGACGTCGCCATGTTGGAACTTGGAGCTTCCTATTTGGAATACGAGGTGGGAGGGGCCACTTACCGTTTCTTAATTAGTCAATGGTTCTGATTTATCCAAAGACCATTTACAATCAGTCTTTTCCATTTCTTGTCTCCGGTACAAAATGCATTCAGTTTTGGATTATAAGATTCCCTTTTCTAAGAGTTCAGTTAAAAAAATGCAGGTACAACAATGAAGGTATTTTCTACAAAGGCTGGATTTTTGAGAGTGTTCAACCACATAACACCTTGGAATGTGTCATAGGGTTATATATACTATATATATTATATATATATATATATATATATATATAGTATATATATATATATATGCAATTAGCATGACCATTGAAATATATAGAGATGGACAAAGCAAGGCTGTGATGTCAGCAATAATAAACAGTAAATGTCTTAACGTTGGTAAGCAGTGATTGGTCCGAATCGATCTGAGTCATCATTTCTTTTCCAACCACTCTTGATAATTGGGAGTGAGTTAGTTGTAAAAGCCACACCCCTTCTACTGAAAGCAGACTAGAGGAGAATCTGTCAATCAAACGTTCTAGTTGGGGTTCAGTGGACACCACATGCTCCTATTGAGGGAGAAGAAAAGGAAGAAAGGAAGAAAATGTATCATGAAAATTATCTGGTTTAGCAAGAACATGTTAAAAAGAGACAACAGAGCAAGAACGGTTACTCTGACAAACAGAAGGACTGGGTAAGAGCCGTTAATTTGAATAGAATCTATGGGATTTTGGCTTTTCTGGGACCAGTGGGTACTTCCTGTTTGTAAAGCAGCTTTGCACTAATCTGCTACACTTTATGGTAGCAAAGACTTACATTACTAGCGTAAAGTCAGTACGCATGTTAACATATCTGTACAAAGCTGCTTTTCTCTGCTTTAGAATCTGCTAGAATTACATTAATTTTGTAAACAACTAAAAAGTTATGATGGATTAATAAACGTCAACACTGAAGCTAAAGCTCTTGTGTTACGTGTCTAAACATGAATGAAAAATGTTTATGTTTGATGGAGAGAAATGTATAAAATACTAGAGTAACGTGGATTGTTTTACATAAAGGGATCGTCCATGTCTAACAGTGGATTACCTTATATCTTTAAGCAAGAACTTAAATAGTCCACTTCTTTAAACACATGAAGATTTTTTTCTTTTACAAACTCAAAGCCTCTATCTGGGATTATTTTCCAAAATTGTCACAAACAACATGTCTGATTTCTAAAAATAGGAAAAAGACGAACAAGGAAAACTGAGTTTTCCAAAAGTAGTTTCTGGGGCGTGTATAAGTATTTATCGTTTATTGTTGTGGTTGTGATGTTTAGACGTTGTGTCTGTCTGTCCATGATGATAGTGTGACTTCTCAGGGTCACCGAGGTCTTCAGTTATCGCTGCTTCTTGAAGACTTCTACTTCTTGAATATTAATATTTCGCTGCAGGCGGGTGTCTGACCGACAGATATGCAGTTCGAAACAAAGATGGAACCAAATTGTGCGTTGAGAGTGAAGTTAGACGCAGCTTTTGACCAGAACTCTGTGACCTGAGATGCTCCGCTGCAAGCAGACTCGAGCTATAACTTGAAAAGAGAGCCAAAAAATCCAAAAACAAGGACACTAAAGACTGAAATTCAACAATTTTAAGAGCAAAAGAACGTCAACAAGCTATGATACTAATCACAACATGAGCATAAACCCTTGAAAATTCTAGAATTTGTTATAACTCGAAGAAAAAAAAAGCAAGATTTAAAAAAAGAAAAAAAATAAAAGTCAGAAAGTCAGACAAAAATAAGTCAGATTTCTGGTGTTAATGTCAACATTTGCATTTTTAAATCTGGAGACTGAGTTCTTAAAGTTGTAAATATTATTGATGTTATAGTTTGAAATACCTTAAATAATCTACAGATTAATTTATTGATTTTTAAGCAATTTTTCAGAATTTCCAGAAATAATTGTTACACATCACACATTATATAGCGAAAATAGGGTGTTGTTTGGTTATTGTCAATAGAGATACACTATTGCGGAAATCGTTTTTAATGTAACTAAAATAAAATGCTAATTCATTATCATAAAAAATAGATATTTGGGAAGTTGTCCGATCTCACACACCTGGACTTCGGTTAACACGCCCTCCAGAAACAAAGCAAGTTCCTCGGATGAGTTTGCCGCCCGATCAAAGCGTCGGACATCTCCGCCCACACTGCGACCCCTCGCCCTCTCGCCCTGCATCTGTCCTCCCCCTCCCCCGCTACGCCTCGTACACAAACACCCACTTCAGCAGCGGTGAGGGTGACCTTTCCAGACTTCCTTAGATGAGGGAAGGCAGCCAAATTATTTTCTGCCCGTCATGCCCTTATCTGTGTCTGGCTGTTGTTTGTTTTAAATTACATGGAAGAATGACTTTCCAACAGACCAGGGTGGAGGAAGAGATCCAGGCAGAATAATGAAAATGAAGGAGAGGGAACTGCAGCGCAGAAATTACAGGCGCTCTGTCATGCTGTGTTGAGCGGCTGTATTATATCTGTAATGTAAAATATTTGGAAAGGATTAGTGGCGACAGTGTATGCAGTCACCAGCGTAAATATAATCCATTCATTATTTTCTCCCCGGCTGTATTCCACCCCCGAGCTGCAAAGATCTCGCTTTTATGTCGTTTTCAAATCACCGTTTAAAAGCTGAATTATGATTTCAAAACATGAGGCGCCGTTGTTATGACCATGTGGAGCGCTGCAGACTCTATTTATTGATATTCAAGCTCCTAGTAAAGGAGGAAAAAAAAAACGTATTTACTAGATGAAACCTGAGACAGCCGGTGCTTTAAGGATGACAGAACGGGTTTTGTTGCACCTACGGAGACACGGGGAAGCACAAAAGAAAGAGGATTTGGTTTTTTCTTTTACCTGAAAAGAGATGAAAAAATTGAAACTCCCATGCACCCGTACAAGGGTTGACCCATTTTTGGGTTGTCCAGGCCTTGGATGGTTGTAGAGTGGAGCCCAAGTAAAAAGCAGTTTTGAATTATCATATATTAATGCCGCCACAAACGATTATTTTAACTGTCGACTAATCACAGATTATTTTTTCAGATTAGTCGATTAATCGGATCATTCGCTAGAGCACGCATCTTAATTAGCTTTAAGCTACCTACAAACTAGATTTAAACTGTTACCTGTGACGGTGTGAATGTTTGAAGCTGAATTTTGCTGCTGAAAATGCTAGTGCTGATAGCTGAATATTGCTGAAATTGATAGCTAAAAATGCTGAGGCTGAAAGCCAGCTACAATGTTAGTTAAATGCCAAATTAGTAGGGGTGTAACGAATCACAAAACTCACGGTTTGGATCATTTTTCAGATCAGTGAAAAGTGTAAAAAAAAAAAAAAAAAAAAAATATATATTATATATATATTATATATATAATATATATATATATATATATATATATATATATGCTAAATTAATTTTGGAAACACTTTGAAGCATATATTCCATAAGCATTTAAAGTACTTCACAAACACAATATTTATATATGCAACATCAAAACATTTAGTCATTGAAGCCAATTTATATTTAAAAAAAAACATATTTATACTTTGAACGCAAACAAAATGCTAAAACATGTACATGTCTTTAGACCAAATCTACAAAAACAGAGAGAAAATAATGCTTAAAAATAGTGTTGAAAATACACAAATCTATCTGGATTATCCCTTAAATTTAAATACAAAATAAAACAGTTACAATTATTTTTTGGTATTAATTGCTTTATTGAAACTACCTGTGAGAACATTTTAATGTTTTAAATAATAATTATCTGTAAAATGGGGCACTTCCGCGCTCGCTTTTCCTGGTGATTTTTGACACCTTCGGCTTGCCATACAATCCTTCGTTGACAGTACCGGCAAGTCCGTTACGGAGCAGCAGCTTTCCCCTTCGGGTGACAGTGGCTGGTCTTAACTGGGAGATTCTTTGAACCCAGTAATGGAAATGTGTGCCGATGCTTTTATTCAGCTCTTAAAATTAAATAAACCTGATATCTATAGTCAAGAAAAGCTTTTGACAGAAGCTCCTCCCACATGAAACGGGAGCTTCAGGTGAACAAACCATAAAATAACCGTGAAGCAGCTACTTATCACCTGTCAAAACAAAGAGACATGATTTTGATGCAAATTTCATTCGATATGAACAATTGATTTAAACTGTGCTAGTGCGAGGTATGTGCATATATATTTTATATAAATACAAATGAATAAAACATAACATTAGCTCATTGAGGCCTATTTATCTTATTTGCTTCTGTTTTATTAAAACAAAACATCTTTAAACTTTGAACACATACAAAAAGCTAAAACATGTCTTGAGACCAAATCTACAAAAAACTGTGAAAAGAATGCTTAAAAATAGTGTTGAAAATACACAAATCTATCTGGATTTTCCCTTAAAATTAAATACAAAATAAAACAGTTTCAATTATTTTTTGGTATTAATGCTTTATTGAAACTACCTGTGAGAACATTTAAATGTTTTAAATAATAATTATCTGTAAAATGGGGCACTTCCGCGCTCACTTTTCCTGGTGATTTTTGACACCTTCGGCTTGCCATACAATCCTTCGTTGACAGTACCAGCAAGTCCATTACGGAGCGGTTCTCTCCTGTGCGGGACAGTTGCTGCTCTTAACTGGGAGATTCTTTGAACCTAGTAATGGAAATGTGTACTAATGTTTTTATTCAGCTCTCAATATTAAATAAACCTGATATATCTACCGATCCGCGTCCTTCATTGTGAAGTCGAGAAGTTTTTGACTGAAGCTCCTCCCACACGCACCTTTTTAAGATAAATATAAAGCAGCTACTTTAGGGCGTGTCAAAACAAAGAGGATTTACATGAATTTGACTAGAATTCCATTTGATGTGAACGGAGAATTGGTTTTAATTATGCTAGCGCGAGGTGCCCGCGTTTGGAGTGGTGGAGCGGTCCGCGGTACACACGTGTCCCGAACCGTGGCCTCTGATCCGCACGGACCACGGATTTTCCGTGATCCCTTACACCCCTACAAATTAGCCTAAAAAATTGATAAATTTGCCAAAATAGCTAGCATGTAGCTGAAATATTAGCCAAACTCCAAAATATCCTAAGAAATAAAATAGCCAAAATAGCTAGCATGTGTTCTTTTGGGCCCCTTTGTACAGGTTTACCCTTTTTTTTACCCTCAGACAGCACAAAACCACCTTTAAAGGAAGTTGTTAATTCAAAACCTTTTACTGTCTCTGCTAACTCATCATCCAATCATCTCGTTTTGCAAAAGTACAGATAGTGCTTCAACAAGCGTTATCTCCCAGCTGTCAGAGATAAGCGACATAGCGTTAATTATTGGGAGATGAATTGGTGCTGAAGTGCACAGGTGGTTGCAGGGCTGTCTGCTTGAAAAAATAACCAAAAAAGCATCAGGAATTCTGGTCAAACATTTGTTTTTACTCTGACATTTTCCAAAAGAAGGGGCAGGTGTTGCCCCAATATTTCATGGCAGCAGTTTAGATCAGTGTCTCCAGACCTCACCATGATGCAATCTACTGTTGCTTTCCATAAAACTGAATAGAGGTTGCTCAAACATGTAGTGGCTGCCCCTTATTTCTTGTGATTTTTCGTCTAAAGTTCGTTTTTTTTTGTTGGTGTGGAGAACAGCTATGGAGTAATAGAGCTGAGTGATTATTTATTGTTCATACTCGGCTGCATATTTTGTTTGCAGCAGAGGCTTAAAAGTTGTATAATGGCGCCCAGAGGGCTAACAAAAAAGCTCAAGATTCATCTGTTTTCTTACGCAGACTCCATTTGGGCACAAAAGTCAATAACAGAAACTTTATGCAGTCGATTCCCAGTTAGACTTCTTTTTTTTCCTGCTAATAACTGATACTTTTTTATCAACAAAGTCTTTTTTTATTCTGAATAAAGACAGAAAAGTGAAGATTGTTGAAGCAGAATTGAGAGGTTTTTCTTTTTTTTTAGTAAAGTGATGAGAAACAGTGCACATAAGGACAATTCACTATAGTGAAAGAACCCTTAATGTGGTGGAGAACTCTGTTTCCTTTGGCAGCGTTGCTTTCCGGATTTTTAATCGTGGAAAAATAAGCTCAACAAAGTTAAGAAACAGATGCAAAAGTATAGGTAATATGGAGAATATTTATTATTTTAATATATTTAATATATGTACAATGTATATATATAATATATATATAATATAAATATGTAAAAAAAAACTATGTCCCTATGTGAATCAATGTGTTACAGGGTGTGATTTTATTTGGTTTAATTGGTTTAACAGATGCATAAAGTAAAAAAAAAAAAAAAAAGAATAATCATTTTTAGTCTACCAAAATACATTATATAATATCATAACAACAGGAAAGGACAACAAAGGAAATGTACTTTTAATCAGATTAATTTGGTTTCACTCTTGAGAACTGACCCGAATATTTAAAAAATAGTTTATAGTTAGAACAAATTCTTCCAAACCAACGTCTGAACAGGATGAAGAAATTAAAACATTAAGGAATGCCTCCACATCTACTTTTTAATCCACCCACATTTGGTTTCAATATTCTTTATTTCATTATTTAAATGTTATTTTTTAAATCTGAATCAAGGCAACATTTATCAAATTCTTACTATAAGCCTCAATGTAAAAGAGCTAGCTAGCTAAGTTTAATCTTTATGAAAAATCAGCAGTTTAGATCAGTATATTAGCATCTTATGCTTAGCTAGGTGCTACTTTCAATGTACCCACATCTACTTGTTATTGCAGCCATTTTTAAAATTTTAATAATTTTAATTAATGATTTCAATTTTATGTATTTATCTGAATTGAGACAATGCACATTAATCAACGTGTCACTAAAAACCTTAACATAAAAGAGCCTGAGTTAGCTTGTTAGCTAGCTAATTTTCCTCTGTTATGCTAAGGCAGAGAAGAACGGTCAGAAAATAGAAACAACTCACATGAACAGACAAGAAAAGCACAGAATAGTAGCAGTGACACCTTTAGTATTGTTAAAAAAAAAATGAAAAAGCTAAAGTTAAAAAAAATATATATATATACATAAATAATTCCCCTGCGTGTAAAGAACTGATTATGTTTTTAACATAATGTAATTTGATTATACATACTTTGTTACCCACAGTTAGCTGAAACATATACTTGAAAGTGGATTTGAATTTATTTTTTTATTTATTTTATACAGATATTTATTTGGTTATTTATTTTCATCCGGACTTTCAAAGGAAGCAGATTCATAGACACTCTTTGAAATTCTTAATTTCTTATTCTAGTTTTTGTTTCTTCATCCACGACTGAATATTTGGACATGTTAAGGTACTACTGTCACCTCAGAAAGTAGAGTGGTAGTGCGGGTAATATTAATAATGCTCCTATAGTAGATGGCTAATTGAGCTATTAGCTATTTTTTTCAATATTTTCAAGGCTGCCTCGTTTTTTTTCTTTTTTGTGACTAAAACTTAAATTTCTCTACTTACTTTATCTCTGTAAGAATTATAATTACATGGAGCATAAAAAATATTATGAATTTGTTATGTAAATAGATCCACGCATCCCTTTATTCAAGGCTATAAAGTTACACTGTCGGTGCGTTGTGGTCTCCAACCTCAGTGGCTCTGTTGTGAGCGAAGGGCGGCTGCCGCCCGTGAGCTGCGTTCATTGTGTTTCCCTGTGGCGGCGCCGCGCCTTCCCTCTCACTCCCTCAGGGATCTTCTGGGCTCACAGTTTACTCCCCGTATCTCTAATTGTCACAAAGGGAGCGCCGAACCCTGGCTGCGTGCGGCGCCGTACCAGCAACCGTGGATATTTCTGAGAGTAAATCCAACATTAGGGAATTAATTAGGCAGAAAACAAAGGGTCATAAGAGTGCTAACGACAGAATAACAAGGCACAGAGTTCTTATTCTGCAGTGACAGACATGGTGCGTACTCAAAGATGCTGTGTGGTAATTAGCTTTGGTGCTTAGTTATGGTTCGTTAATCTGTGAAATGTTAGGTTTTATGTCGGTTTTACCTGTGGTGCCTTTATCACTTCCTAAAAAACTTTTTTTTTTATGCTCCACGGTTATATTTTATATTACAGATCATCTAAAAAGTCACTGATCTCTTTTGTTCCAATGAAGTCTTTTGGTTGCGAGTTAAAACACACAATATTGCAAATGCAATTGAAGGCACAACGGCGTTGAATGCCCATGACACCAACCTACTTTCCCCCCTTCTTACCTGTCCTCACTGACTGAGCGACAATACCCCTTTTTTCAAAATGGCAACTGTTCTGTTGGTTTTATCTCCATAGCAACCATTTTGTGTTTTGATCACCTGGGAGTACCGAACAGATCGGTATCATTTTTAGAAGTATCGTCAAAAGTAAATTTTTGGATTTCCTTAGCAACGGAGGTTTTTTGTTGGCCACGCGCCAAATATGTACAATAACATATATCATATCGTTTTGTTCAACTTGAGCCAGAGATTCATGTACAAAATTTTCAAATATGCCTGTAAAAGAAAAATAAATGAAATAAATAAAATAAATGTGCGAACGACAAGGAAACGCCACTTTTCGGGGTTCGCCACACTAACGCTGTTCATATCTATGAACTTTAAAACAAATGGTTTAACCCAAGTAGCTTCCCAATGATGTTGTTGACAATGTTGATATATTGGAATCTTTAGGAACAGTTTAAACTTGTAGCTCCTGGTAATGTTTATTAATTCAAGATGGCGGCTATTTCTTGAGATCAGAGGTCAACAAAACTTTACCTGTCTGAAATTTCTTTTCCCATTTTGTTGGAAATTAATAAAAAAAATTGCCAAATTTCACTATCAATTTTCCACAAGATGGCTACGAAGCTATAGGTGGATTAGCTATCCTATAATAATTTTTTAAAAGTTTAAATATTCCCGACATGTGAGTCTTGTGATCTCATCAGTGGATTTTGAAACACCTTTTTTTGGATTTTGATTCCATTTATTTGTTTTTTGACCATTACTCGTGCTGTGATGTCATCGTTTGTTGCCCGAAATTCCTTTTCACTGTGCAAATTTTGGTGAGCTTTCGAGTATGTGACAACGGTGACATTTTTGCCCTAACCCATAGGAAGATAGAAGAATTGGAGTCTAGGACTCCTACCGTATATATATAAAATATGAAATACAATTCTACAATATATTTTGGCAATCTGACTCCCAACTCGTCATGTATGGATGCATGGTTCGGGCCCCCTCCGCGTCACTTTCTTCAGCCTTGGTTGCCCCCAACTTGTCTTTTTTGATGTCCCATTAAATAAAGAGTCCACAACTTCCACGCCGAGAAGCGGTACCAGTTTGAGGGCCGCTTGGAACTGGGCCACAGACACTTATCAGGGGTCCCCAACCTGGACTGGTATCCTAACCTGGTAACAGTTCCGCGTCCCGAGGGTTGGGGACTTGTGATTTAATGGGAACAGCCAACATGTCAAGAAACGACGAGTCAAGAAAAGACACCTAAAACATCAAAAGGTGACATAGAGATTCCCGAACCATATGTCTACATATGACGAGTCGGGAGTGAGGATATATTTACAGATCTGTTTTGGTTGATCTCCTCCGTTCAGTGGCCCTATTCCCTCTTTAGATTCTGCTTTGGTTTTGTGGAAAGCAGGGCAGATTACATTCTGATGCTCTCGTGTTGCTTCCTGCTGTATTTGGACGTGTAAGTTGTGTTCGTCTTCTCGCAGCTTTCTTCAAAGAAGTCAAGTTGCCTTTGCTCTCAGCTGTATGTGGCTCATTTGCTTCTCCAGTTCATCACACGCAGGAAGCCCGAAACAGCAAGGGAGCTATGACTGCAGTAATATTTGAATATTTTATTAGCATCTATTCTGCTTGCCGTCATGTGCGTTCCTTCCAGTCCACCAGCTCCACATCTATGACACCACGCTAGGAACAAAGATGCCGAAAGAGTTCATTATTTATCACATGCCGTGGCGTGTTTGTTTTTTTTGTAGTTCTCTTCTTCATCTTTGTTTCAAATGCTTAACGACGGCGACCTCTCATCCAGATTCGGCGACGGCTACACGCTGATCGTGAGGGTCGGCGGCTTTCCTCCTGCCCTGAAGCCAGTTGAAGACTTTGTTGAGGAAACTTTCCCGGGCAGCGTTCTCAAGGAAAAACACCACAACACCCTGCAGTACCAGCTCCCGTACGAAGAGGGAGCCCTGGCCAAGATCTTCAATGAACTCACCCAACAACAGCAGAGACTGGACTTGGAGGACTACTCGGTGTCCCAGACAACTTTGGATCAGGTAAGACAGATAAACACGAAACTATCCTTGTTTTTATTTTTATTTTTAGTGATAAAGAAGATGACGGACCATTAAATGAAGTATGTTCCTGTTTTTTGACATCATTAAAGATGGTGTGGAGGTAAAAAGAATGATGTTCTACATTGCCGTCCTGAACAACCACCTTTGACCTGAACTCACTTACTAAGCAGTCACTACATGTCCTTGAAACCCCCTTCTTGCCTCTGTCATGCTGGTCTTAGCTACAGTCGACAAACTGATGTTAAAAAGATTAACTTTTTTTTTAAATCCCGGCTTTTTTTATGGCCCTATCTCCATAGCAACCCTTTTTCAACATTTTCTCCATAGCAACAAATCGATGCAAGTTTCAGGTAAAAGCAAACCTTTGGATACTCCAAAGGACTAACGTCTAAATACGAGGCATTGAAGAAGTCTATCTGATAGGTTTTGTTAAATATGTCAAGCTGCCAAAAGTTTCTATTAACATGTGTGTAAACATTTGAGGTAATCATTTATTATCATCATATAACACCATACATGTATTGGATAGGCCATACATTGTGCGGGTCTAGAGTGTTATGGTTGTTTGAAGAGCGTGTTTTATCTAGGTGTCGCCAGTGACATCTTAAGTGTTAAAGGGTTAAACATATGGGTTGCAGACAGATTGTGTAATACTGTTTTGTAGATATGGTGGTGATTAGAGGGGAATGATGGTAAGGAATAGAAGGAAGTACTAGTCCGGAAGAGATTCCTCACAGTCACCACTTCTTTGAAAGTTGTAGTGGTTTGATCCACGAGATATAAAATTGTTTCAATGGCGTATTCTTGTATTGGCCTTTTCTGTCTTCCTCGAAGGCTAAAAACACTTTACAGTCACGACCCATTCAGCCAGTCACACACACATTCACACACTGGCACCAGCTTTCCATCAGAGTTAAGGTGGGGTTCCGTGTCTTGTCCAAGGACATTGTGACGGGCAAGGTGGTAATTGAACCTGCAATCTTCTAATCAAGGGCCGACCACCCTACCGCTCCAACATGGCCACCCTGAGTCAAGGTCAAGCGATGGTCAGGATCTTGGTCAGATATAAGACATTTGGGACAGGTTGAAGTCAGGATCATAGATAGGCAGAGATCAGGATACTGACAAAGCATCATGAGGTCAGAAGGCATGCAGAGGTCAACAACTTGACTTGGACATGAAGGAACTGCTGGAACAAGTAACCAACTACTAAAACTAGTTAGAAACTTACCTGGTTGCACCGGTGGGTGGTATGACACTAGATGATAATACTGATGGCAATCAGCTGGTACAGGAAGTCCATACATGGTCATCTTCATACAGACATGGAGGAGTATAAGAGTGGTAGAAATAGGACTGGAGAGAAAGAAACTTTTAATATGTCCCCAGTGTGTATTCCTCCTTTATAAACATGGTTCTTCTACCCATCTTCTGCCCTCTATCCAAAGCCGGGGACTATAACTAGATACACCTGGACCTCTCTCTTCAGTCTGGACTAAGACGGTCCTTGGTTATCAAGTCCATACCTACCTACAGGTCTTACCAATGCAAAAGTGTCTGAAAATCCATTGACTTTTGAATAGTTGGATTTTAGAGCAGAGTTACAACCTCTTACCTTTTAGGTTCAGACTCTTTACCTCTTCCCAAAGTAACATGTATCCCAATTAGGGCTGTTACGATCAGTCAACTAATCAACAACTAATCAACAATTAAAATAATGGACAACTAATTTAATAGTCAATTAGTCTTTACTTTGTGTTATATGGAGTCAAAGTGCAGTACAGTAACAGTATAATGGCATTCTGATAGCTTTTTTGTTTTATTAATTTTTTTAGCTAGGAATTTAGCTAATATTTCAGCCAGCAGCTAACGGAGTAAAGCTTTTTCAATATCCTGCTATTTTGGCTTAATTCAAAAATTTTCTTTTTTAGCTTAATTTTTATAATATTTTCATCCGTGTGGCTAGTTTTGGACTTCGGCTTTCATTTATGCAATTTACTCTGCTCGCTTCTGCTTTGTTGTTTTCCTTTTTTTCTCATTTTGGCTAAATTGTGTTTTTTCAGTGTTTTAATGCTAATTTGGAGTTTAGCTACTGTTTCAACTACATGCTAGCTATTTTGGCTAATTCAGGAATGTTTCAGTTTTTTAGGCTAATGTGAAGTTTAGCTAATATTTCAGCTGCATGCTAGCTGTTTTGGCTAAATTAGAGTTTTTAAAAAAAAGTTTTTAGGCTAATTTTGCATTTAGCTAATATTTTAGCTGGCTATTAGCTTCACAATTTTTAACTATCAATTTCAGGATCTTAACCTATCAGCACTAGCATCTTCAGCGGCTAAATTCAGCTAACAGCATTCACACTAGCATTGTTGCAGGTAATGCTATATATCTAGTTTTTAGTTAGTTTAAAGCGAAGATGTGTGCTTTGCATCCAGTTTGCACATGACCCGATCAGTCCACTAATCGTAAAAAGTAATCGGTGAATAGTCGACTATTAAAATAATCATTGGTGGCAGCACTAATCCCAATGTAAAAAAAAATACAATTTCCAGTCTTCTGTTACTTGTCACATGTCTGTAATAGGATGGAACTCTTGTGCTATTCTAAGTATGTTGATGTTGGCAGTGGGGTCATCTGGACCCCACAAGACAGCACACTGAACTTTTTTTTTCAATGAGTTTTGATTTTCACTGGTGTCCGTGGCAGACATAAAATCCTGTCCACCTTTATCCACATTTGTCATAGGATGGATAACACTTCAATGTAAGGCTGGGGTCATCTAGACCCAATAAGATAGTACAAGGGTTCAATTGTATTCCACAGTCTGATACATATTAACATGGTTGTCAAGTCTAAGAATAAATGCGACCCAAAGGCATCTGCAGATGCTATTTAGACATCTGTCTTGCAGAAATTGGTCTGCATAAGAACAGCTTTGGCCGTTTATCTTACTTTCATCATTTCTTTCGGTCCAGCTCCAATCGGTGCAGTAGACCGGGGAAACAAGTTGTTTCCTGCATTCTGCAGACTGCCTCGTGTTTTTCTCACAGCGCCTGAGCCCCGATACAATCAAATTCTCAGTGGTGAGTGCGGGTGTGTCTGCTCTTGCAAACTCCCCATTAGCTCAGCAGAAGACCAACAAGCAGGAGGTGAGGATGACCTCTTGTAGGAGGAGAAAGGTCATCAGTTTGCTTTATTGTGAGGAGGGAAACGAGTAGGAAAACACAAAAAGACACAGATGTGAGCAGCTTTTATGGTGTCACTGCTTAGCGTTGATCTCTTATTATTAGTCGGGCTCTTAAATTATTTTTTTCTTCATCTAACTTTACAGATATATATATTTTTTTTACTTTAACCCCCATTTTTACAACCTTGCGTGTTTCTCTGTCTGACTTTAAAGTCGACTTGGAGCTCATTCAGAGCTGGTCAATACTTACCAGATCAGAGGCAATAAATAAATCATACTTAGACCTGGAGGTCGCGGCACGAAGACATGAAGGGGGCTGCGCAACCTGTGGAGACCCAGACAGTCGCCTTTCAGCCTGTGATTTATAGAGAAGAGGCTTGACCTATAGTGTAACACTCAACTTGCACTACAATGAATATTGATCCCAACAAGCCATGGAGCTCAGGCGTTGATGCTGATCACCAGCACAGAGTGGGGCACTTTTGGAAGGAAAATTGAACTTTTTCAGGGAGTTTTTGGAGCAGTTTGGCTAAATCTCAATTAGTTTACCAACCTAATCCCTTAACTCTTGAAATCGAACAGTCAAGGCATTAAGAGAAGTATCTCACGAACCACGTCTTAAAAGAAACCAGAAAGTGAAACAGAAATTTGGATATTGCGTGTGGGTCACACTTGAGAGTGACCATAAACAAAAACAAACTTCATATATCGCATAAACAATTTTCTGTGCCTTGAAATTCATTAAATAAGCTTTTAAAAAAGGGAAACCACAGATTCTACTGCAGGTTTTAATGCTAAAACATGCCAGCTGCTAGCATAATAGCAATAATCTCATGCTAATGCTAAGACAAACTTAACAATTTCCTATAAGTGATTAAAAAAATTACATCTGAATACATTTTAGCATTTTTAAATCATTAAAAAGAAACACTGTGGTTTTTGTTGTTTATATTGTTTAGCTATATTGACCTTCTTCCTGGTGTATGATGGGAAATTATTCGTCTTTCTTCATTTACAGTATAAATAATAAAATCATTTTTCAAGAAAAAATTTTCCTGAGTGTTCACAGAAAAGAGACTTCATTAAACATTAAAGTTCAGTTAAATCAATCATAGCTAAGTTGTACTGGTGCATAACATCGTAGCATAATGTCATGCTAACGCTAATGTAAATTTAAGCTAAATCAGCTACTGCAATTATGCAACAATATATATAATCAATATAAAACTTGAATCAATTTTGCTATTGGCAAACAATTAAAGAGGAATTTTTTTTTTATGCGTTTTCAGTTCTAAATGTACCTGATTGTTCACAGAAAAGAGATTTTAGAAAACTTTAAGTGCACACACTCCATATAGTTAAGCCATCCTGCTAGCATAACAGCGGTAGCCTAATGTAATGCTAATGCTAATATAAACTGAAGCTAAAACTGCTTCTCCAATTTTATATATAAAGAAATAAGTATCAATATAAAACTTGAATCCGTTTTGGTGTTGGTAAATACTTAAAGAGGAAATTTTATTATTTCTTTAAAATCTTTTTAGCTATGTTGTCCCTTTTAAATGTTTTGTTTCTCTCCACTTGTTTCTGTAAATCATAAAATTGTTTTTGAAAAGCTCTAAATTTACCTGAGTGGTCACAGAAAATACATTTTAGAACACTTTAAGTGCACACATAAAAAAAGGAAAAAATAGTTAACTTGAGTTGCTAGCAAACAGCAGTAGCCTAATGTCATGCTAATGCTAATGTAAATGTAGCCTAAAGCTGTTTCTACAATTATGCTTGTAAAAAATAAAATAAAATAAGCACCCAAATAAAACTTGAATCAATTTCGGTATTAGTAAGAACTTAAAGAGGAATTTTTTAAAAATATTTTTCAGCCATTTTACTTTTTTAAAATTTTCGTTTTTCTCCACTTGCAGTGTAAATCATAAAATAATTTTATAAAGAGCTCCAAATGTATCTGAGCGTTCAGAGAAAAGAGATTTTAGAAAACTTTAAGTTCAAACACTCAAAAAATTAAGAAGATATATTCAAGCCGTTCGGTTAGCATAAGAGCAGTAGCCTAATTTCATGCTAATGCTAATGTATTAAAATAAATGAAAACATATTAAAAAAGCAGAAATTATGAAGTGTCAATGCACTGAAATATCCAGTTTTATACATGGACTTACCAAGAAGTGAAGTCACACTTTTCAGAATAAACAATTACTTTAGATAGTTAATTCTAAAAAATGAAACTCAGAGGTAGAATGTCTCCTGGAGGTGTTGTTGGAAAACAGGAACGTCTTAATTACTGTATGCAAAAAAAGAATCAAAGAAATTTGGATTCTGTTTTGACCACTCTGAGAACTGAAAAAGGTTAATTGGCTGATTCGCTTCCTTCCCCTCCTATGTTACGCCTCAGTGATCGCCAAATAAACACCCAAACGTAACCTCTGTAATGCAATTAATGCCTGTATCCATGTGTTATTAAGAAAATGCCACTCAGCAGCACCGGTGCGTGACGTTTGCTTCATGAATGGCTGGCTGCATAAATACAGAAAGTGAGCGTCAGGAGGTGATCACATCTCCCGCTATACAATCAATTTGCTTCGCTTCTTCTCTCGGAGGAAAAACTCCAACGCGAGGCGCTTCCAGGGAGCGCGAGCGCCGCAGAGGCTGTTGGGATGCCGCGGCGTATTAAGCTAACGTCAGCCTGTGACAGGGTCAGAGGGCGGCGGAGATGGGCGGGGAGAGAGTTTGTTGCTGCTGTCAGTCATGTCCTCTTACTCACTCTCTGCTGACAAAATAGTTTGACAACTCCTGACCTTGATGCACGCTGCTGATGGCGTGACATGCCAGACGGAGGAAGGTGAAGCGGTCCTCGCAGGTGCACGGCGTCCAGGTGGATGAAAGCTTCATGCGTCGAAAATATTTCAAATAAAACCAGAAACATGATCTGTGGATCTTTTATCGACCTGTAGCTGCCTGGAATGTAAAAGGCACGTATAAAACTAACTTTTAAGAATTAAAAAATGGGTAAAGTTTGGCCTGAAAGACAGTGGACGGTGTCCTCCCCTTGAACTGAAGCTTCACCAGTCGTAGAGAAGGGCTCGAGGCGGGTTCAGGAAACGCAATTTCGCCGCTTTCTTTTTTTTTTTTTTTTTTTAACAACGATGATCTGTCGGCGTTCAGAACCGATGTTGTCGAGACCCTGCAGCCCGCGTGTTGCAAACCCCTGCAAATGTTTGGAGACATTTTGGAAACTCCCCCATGATGGCCATTCATAATTTATCACCAGCAGATACTGAAGAGGCATTAGACTGACCTGCTCCTGTGGATAATAACTCCTATTTTTGTTAATATTTTGCAGACTGAAAAGAAGAAAATGTGTCAAAATAATAATGCACTTTTATGAGAACTACTCCACACTTTTTCCTACTATACATCCAGTCTGGATCTGAAGGTTATTTAAATATTAAAAAGTTATAATAACCGTATTTTTCGGACTATAAGTCGCAACCGCAAAAAAAATGCATAATGAATATGAAAAAAATCTATAAATCAAAATATCAAAATATGGGAACAAAAACAGACATTTTATCTTAATAGGTGCAAATCACAATGATTGAATACATAATAATCGACTAAATGAAGCTTCATGAAACATAGGAGGAATCTAGTAATTTAACGCAACATTTTAACTATTATTTAGAGAAAAATAAGCTAACAAGTCAACTAAACTCTTCATATTACCAAAAAATCTGTTGAATTCTTCATAGTTTGTGTCGCATTAGTTCAATTCCAGCAAGCTCAATGAAAGACTAGGTGGAGATTCTTCTTCTTCTACTTTATTTTAAAATCTCAAATACAGTAAGTTGCTCTTGAGTATAAATTGTACCACTGACCAAATTATGCAAAATAAAAAAATAAAAATAAAAAGGACACAACTTAGACTCAACGACTATGTTCATGTTCTGACTATTCGAAAAGCTTGTCTGTATTTTTCACACTGATGAACTTTATGGCTTGCAGCCATCGTCCCTTTTTGGTCCATGTTAACTACGAACCATCGTTCTTCACAGTGAACAGATTGGGATTGGTACTGGATGTGGACGGTACCGGACGCGGGTTGGTCTCGGATGTGGATTGTTACCAGTACAGATGTAGACTGGGCCAGGGTTTGGGTACTGGGCTACCGATAGTGCGCGCGAATTGGCACAGGATAGGGATCTGTACCGGCTGTAAACTGGAACTGGATGCAGATTGGTACCCGACGTAGATTGAAACTGGATGCAGATTGGTACCTGTATGACGCAGATTGGTACCCGTACGGGTTCCAAATGTGGACTGGGCTAGGTTTTGGGTACCGGGTTACTGGTACCGGACGCAGATTGGCACAGGATGTGGATCGGTTCTGGATGTAGATTGGAACTGGATGCAGATTCGTATCTGTATCGGACGCGGGTTGGTATCCGTACCGCTTCCCGAAGCGGACTGACTGGGCTAGGGTTTGGGTACCGACCACGTTACGAGGCTCTGTCTGCTTCCAGTGCCGCTTCAAGCAAAACGTCCGGTCCCCACATTTATTTTGAACAGCCAGCACCTCAAAAAATGACGAGTTGGGGTGACCCAAAACGTCCATTTTGACGCCGAGGAGTCCAAACTATGCGTCAAAATGTGACGAGTTGGAGATGAGAATGTGTAGCTACAGTACATTCCACAGAAACTACTGAGGTTGGCAATATTTAATAATTAACTGGAACCTTGTTGTGTTGCTATATTCTATCTAGTTTATCTCAGCATTTACTCAAGAAAAGACTGACTTTATGGAAAGCGAGTCGTTTCCCATGCAGTTGGACTAAATGAAAGTTAAAAGCAGCCGTGCTGTTTTATGTCCACACCAGTCATAAAATCCATTTAATGAAAAAGCAACGCTCTTATCATTTAATGCCTGCTCTGTTTCCTTTTTTTTTTTCTTCGTGGCGCTTTGCCACCATTGTTGGAGTTTACAGGACGATGAAGTGCACACAGCTTTTTATGAAAGCCTTAGAATGGATTCTGTCTGACAGTAAAAGGGTGGAGAGCAATCAGGGTTCTCTGACGTCCAGATCCTTAACGTGATACCACGAGAAATAATGCAGACTAATCATTTATTGTCTTTGCGTCTGTTTCAATCCTCCAGGTGTTTGTGAATTTTGCGAAAGAGCAGCACGAAGAGGAAGACCTTCAGGGCTACGACAACTCTGTGGACGTCTCCGATGAGTTTCCCCTGAAGAAAGTGGAGACCGACTCGGTAGAAAACGATGTTTACTGGACGAAGCAAGACGACGCGCGTCTCAACGCTCAGCAATAAATCTTCAACAAGTCCAAATGGGTGCCATTCTTCAAGATATTGACGTTCTAGCACTAGGTTCAAGGTCCAAACACATCCAAACTTAAACAATGGATCTTTGTTTACCAGCGTTTAGCTTTGATGTGTCTGTCTCACTACTGCCGGACGGCAAAATAACACACACTCTTTGAACTGTCGTAACTCCACAACCATTTACGCAACTAATTTCAACAGTATCGGTTCGTTTACTTTGATTGTGTGAGTACTTTACAAATGTAGAGTATTGGATGCTTTTCTCAGCTTTCCGAATCAGCTGGAAGAGTTATGGTGGTTCAAAGAACGTCAATATTTGAGCTTACGCTGACGACTTGCTCCTTGAACTAAATACGAAATACTTTACTTTTGTAAAGTGTATATATCAGCAGCTTTAGAATCTGCTGGGATTACGCTGAAGAGTTGCGAGAGTTCAAAGTCAACTCTGGAGCTTTGCCAGTTCCAGCAAAAATACAAACGTTCTTTGAAGTGCAGCCATATTTCAACCGTTTTCATTGGAAGGGCGACGCCTTCATCCCCATTTGGACTCATTTCAAGATATAGCGCTGGTCAAAGATTACCTCATTGGATGGATGGCATTCTGCACATGACCTTTGATACTTGACCCTGGATTTGTGTGTTTTCAAATGATTAAATGTCATTTCTTAAATTGTAGAGGTTTGCTGCTGAATTTATCACTAATGCAAAAAAACAGATGTTTTTTTTTTCTTTTTACTCCTTTTTACTCCCTACTTTTTTACTAAATTCTCAACCATGTACTTGATTAATTTCACAATATTTTTCTCTGTTAGCACTCAGACATACATTTATATTATATAAACGACTGCACTGACATGAAATACTTCATTTTTTTCCAATTTTTTGTGTTTAAATGCTGATTTTTGCACTTTTTACGTATATTTTCTAAGTGCCAAACCAAAACTCTCCCTTTTGTGGATGTAAATCAACAACACCCATACATTTTTCTACGATGCATCAACATTTTCATGCACAATACGCATATAAGATGAATTATAAAGATTATATGACTACACTACCCATAATGCCCAGGGGCCAAAAGGCAAGCAATTTGTCAGAGCGGCCGGTCGTTGGGAAGTTTTTCTATCAAACTTTATTGTTTTTTATGTTTTTGCTCTGCAATAAGTACAAACACAACAGACAAATCAAACTTTATTGACAATGACTCATAAACACAAACCAACACTTTTTCACTTCATTATGTTGACGTACTACATATATCACTCCACCAGGCTTACCCATAATGCTCTGATAATCCATCAAGTGGTGCAACTTTGCAGTTTAAGAAAGTTCTGTTAAAGCATTTGGTCCAGGTCATTAAACACAACACGAGTCATACACAAGATACTCTTGATTATAAAGCAAACTGTCGACTTTCTGAGAAAGTTAAAAGACTTTATGGTTCAAAAAACACAATATCTCATAAAAACTCAACTAATGATTTTACCCGGCAACAGAGCTGCTGGTAATCGAGTCACAAAATAAAGGTAATCTCTGACGAAATACAAAAAACACATAAAACTCCTTTTTGAATACCAAAAAGTACATGTCTACATCAAAGTGTTCAATAATTACTATTATGTCATTTCTTTTCAATTTACCAACAATGCACTTTTTTTCTCCATATTGTGTAACCATTGTGTTATGTAGGACAAACTTTGTACTGGTTTTTGTTTACTTTCTGTTCTTGGATTTCCGCTTTTCTACTTTATTTTGAAAACGTCCTTCTTTTTGTCACACGCTTTTTGCTTTGCATACGATTCTTTTATCAAATTATATCTAATCTTGTCCAAATAACCAAATGTTTTTGTGATATTTACCACTTAGTCAAAGCAAGAGATTAAATATTTGCACAAACTGTAATGCTGCAACTCTGAATAAATGTTTACCCACGCTTTGTGCTGTCGGTCATTTCTTCCAATTCTGAGATCCATAAAGTTGTATTTTTTTGTTCTTTTTTTCTGTGTTTTTATCTCCTTTTTGAGTGTTTTTCTTTACGGTGCAATGGGTGAAACACCTTATTTTATTCTCTGTAGACTGACTGAATCCAGACTTGCCAAACGCTTGAGAATTCATTTATTTTGCCGTCACAGTGCTCTCAGAAAGTAGGATGTTCCACTGATTTGTATTACTTTTTAAATTCGGAAAAAGCGGAATCATTTTGGGAAGTTTTTTTTTTCTCTACTGTCTTATTTCAATATGTTAAATTGCTTTTTTTTTTTTTTTGGAATGGACTGTTTTTTTATTCATTAAAAGTGTCTCCTCTGGGAAAACATCTCCGCTATTTCAAAATTGGTTCCCAGGAGAAGCCGAAGCTGTGACAAATCTGCTAAGAGTCCTCTCTAGTCCACACTTTAAAACACTGACGATGCATATTTATGGGATTTTATTTTCCTGCTCCATCCCAGCAGGAAATGTATTTGTTTTTTACTTCAAGTCAGAAATGTTCTTTTTTTAATTGCTATGGTCATTAAGTTAAACTCCTAAAGACCCACTCGGATGAAAATGGTGTTTTTAACTCGTTCTTCTGCAATACATTTATTCCTAAGTCATCAAATATTGACGTTTGGTTAAGGACTCTTCTGCATCACTTTCTGATGTTTTAGATGTCCCCAACTCATCGTTTCTTGATGTGCTGGCTGTTCAAGGGTCCACAACCTTTGGGAAGCGCCACTGGATGCGCTACCGGACGCGGGTTGGTTCCCAGGACTCAACCATAACCCAGCACCAGACTCAAAAATGACCCTTTTTCACACTTGAAGACTGATTAATTGTGACACAAAAATCTGATTGAGATACAACATTTGGGATATGGGAAAACCCTAATGTTGTTCAAAACGGACCTGTTTGCAATGGGTCAAAAATGACCTATTTTCTCACTAAAAGACTGATTAATTTAGTCATTTTTTGGCTTAAAAATTGAATTGTGATGTGACAATTGGTATGTGGCAAAAACCTATATATTGGTCAAAATGTAGCCGTTTTCAAGAATGAAAATGCACTTTCGATGATTGATCAATTTTAACTAAAGGATAATCTAAGAGTTAAAAATCTGTTTGCGATATGCCACTTGGGATAGGGAGAAAACCCTTATATTGATCAAAATTGACCAGTTTTCATGTGTAAAAAATTTTCAAAATTGTAAAACGGGCAATTTTTTTACCCAAAGACAATATAAGAGACAGGCAAAAGTTATGGCGAAATCCCTTATATTGGTCAAAATTGACCCGTTTTCAAGTATGTCAATGGGCCAAAAATGTCATGATTCAGCGCTAGGTTTGGTCATGTTCTCTTCAGTTTCACTATGTTCAGGTTAATCGTCCACAGCTGTCTTCATTTAGTTAATCAACCTCCGCCTATTTAAGTGTCTGTCTGGTTTTCATTTTGTTTTTGTCAGGTCATCTGCTCGTCTCTGTTCTAGCCCCTCACTGGTTTGTTTTCCTGGTTTTGTCATGTTCAAGTTGATTTAGTAAACATTTCTGCCACCATGTCTTTTCTCCTGCATTTCGGTCCTCCTCCACCACCATCCCTGACAAAATATTGACCCATTCTCACATTTAAAGACGGGTCAATTAAGACCCAAAGATAGCATAAGGTTTAAAAATCGAATTTAAATGATTTGGATATGACGAAAAGCCTTATATTAGTCAAAAGTCACCCATTTTCAGGTGTGATAATGTCATTTTCAAAATTGTGAAATTTTCACCTAAATATAATATAAGAGATGGGCAAGAGTATAAAAGTAATGGCAAAAACCCTTATAGTGGTCAAAATTAACCAGTTTACAAGTGTGAAAACGGGTCAAAAATTACTTATTGCTACACTTGAAGACGGGTCAAAAAAGACCCAAAGACAACATAAGAATTACAAATCTGATTTAAATATAATACTTTGCATATGACGAAAATCCTAATATTGGTAAAAAGTGACCCATATTCACATTTGAACAATATATGGGTTAAAAATCTAGTTGAGATATGACAATTGGAGTGTGGCGAAACCCCTTATATTGGTCAAAATTGACCTATTTTCAAATGTGAAAATAGGTCATTTTCAAAAATGGTAAAACGAGGTCAATTTTGACCCAAAGACATTATAAGGGTTAAAATATGATTGAGATATGCCACTTGGGTTATGGGAATAACCCTTATATTGTTAAAGATTAACCAGTTTTCAAGTGTGCAAATGGGTTAAATTTAACTTGAAGACAATACAAGGGTTAAAACTTTACATCTTGTAACATGGAGGATTCCTTCTGGAACCATCCTCTAGTGGTCTAAGATGGAACTGCTACATTTGATTTGCACTTTGTGGAATGGAGGGCATCTGCATAATAAACTGTAACTGCAACTAAAAGTTTGCAAAATGAATCAAATTTGCAGCAGAAGAGGCAGTAGAACAAACAAAACAAAGAACAAAGACAGGAATGGAGAAAAGAACACAGCAACCCTGGAGGATACAGACGGGGGGGGTAAACAATGCAATGCTGGTTGAGCAGTTAGTATCAGAAACTTGGTAGAAAAAAATAGAAACAGGAAACAAACTTAACAAGAAAAAGACAAACAAAGACCACTTTGACAAAAACTAGTGAGGCTATGAGACAAAAAAGCAACCAACTCCCATCCATCCTGGTGGGGAGAGGAGCTGCCGGCCCCCCCAGGACCACACGGAGTCGCTTCTCGGCCAATTACATTCCAGGAAAACGCAGAACTTGCTGATATTTTTGAGTTAATAATTTAGACTCCAAAAAGGATAGAAAACAAATCCAGTCTTCAAGCTTTGCCACATAAGTCCTTCTGAGGGAAAGATGTCTGAAAAATATGAAAATATGTTTGAATCCCGGATGTTTGAGGGTTTTTTTTTTTATATTACTGGACTGAGTTGTGAGAAAAGTCACATTTCTTCTGATGGTAAGGAGACATACTGGGAGGCTTAACGATGGAGAGAGGAGAAAAGAAGCAGCAGGCTGCTTCACAGGCTTCCAAACACTGGAAAAAACATTTTTTTTGGACTGGGCTGATGTTCAGTCACAAGTATTTGAAAGAGCCAAAAAGAAAAACAAAGGAAGACAAAATTTTGGTCTTATTTAACAAAGTTTTGGGTTGGAAGTTCAACTTGTTTTTTTTTTCAGCATGTTCTTGATATGAAAAACAGGAAATACATTTCCTTTTCAAAAGAAAATACCAGTAATTTTTGTAATTCATAAAAGCCCCACAAATGTTTCCCTGCAATCACATTGTTTTAGCTCCTTTTTTGGTCGTTAATATCGTCCGTGTATGGTGGCCCTGAAGGACAAATCACTGAAAACAAGAACATATTAAAAAAACAAAATAAATCATAAAAAAGCATACATTTATAAGAAATTATGAAATTAAACAAAATTACAGAAATAAACCATTTAAACAAACAAAAAAAATGGAAATACCAGATATCAAAATAAAATGTTAAAAAAAAAAAAGATGAAAGGGAAAGCAGAAGGACTGTGGTTTAGAGTCTACTGAGCAATCAAACTTTTGCAGTGGGTGTGGCCAAAAAGCCAAAAGCATCAAGCGATATCGGATATTCCTGTTGAAGTCGAACTTCTTTATGATTTTATAATTGCAAAGGATTTTTTTTTTTTCAGGGAAAACCAAATAGAATTTTTTAATGCCATCATTTAATAGCCAAACTTTTTTTTTTTTTTTTTTTTTTTGAGGGAAAGATCAAAAGAAAGAAGGTAGTCGCTCATTTCTGCACATAATGTTGGAAATCACATCCATTTAGGAATTAATGGAGAAATTCTTCCAAATCTCTCAAAATGTTTCAAACGTGCCTGGTTTTCAAACTATTCTTTAAAATAGTAAGACCTGAGTAGGCACCTAAAGACTGAAGAAATTCAGTTCTTTTAAATTCAAATCTTCTAGCTGGAGAGATTAAAAGAGATATGACCTGCTTCTGAAATGCACCTCTTCGTGGAAATTTGACATTCAAACTTATCTTCAAATATTTGCTACAGGTAAAGAAGAGGTGTAAAAACTAATTTGTGAATCATCAGCAGCTAAAAATGTGACAAAACGAACATGAAGAGTCTGACTTTTAGAACTAGCAAAAGGAAAAGTAGCTAAAGTTGCAAGTGGCATCCCCACCCCCGTCGCTCCGCTACAACACACCTGGCATCTTGGGGTCCTTTCCTCCCCCCAATCTGCCTCTACCAGCCTGAGCACAGCTGCACGGGACAAAACAAAAAAAAAAAAAAACAGTGAGTGTAACAGGTTCACAACGTATAATATAATCACACAAAATTTTATTTCTTTAATTTTATTTTTTTTATTTTATACCTGGCAGTTGGGTCGCATGCTAATAGGGTCCTTCAGATCCCAAATATAAGTTCATGCTCCGCCCTCCCTCTTCCCTTTTGTTGATTTCTTAATTCGGGAGAGGTGAGTGTGGCGGACATGTTTTTCTTTATGTTAAATTCTTGTTAATTTGAACTTTTTATTTGGGCACTGTTGGAGCGCGGCACATGCTGACGCCATATTTTGTCATAAACAGAATAAATGGATGCTCTTCCAATGAAATTCCTCCGGCGTCACGTGGCTTATTGATGCAACACACGCAAAGAAAAGTAACACAACGCAGAGCAGAGACGAAGACGGTTACATGAGCAGGCATCCACCCCTTTTCAATATGGCGTCCAACTTTTTATACACGTAGCCTGGAGAAATGATGTTGCCTCACAGGACACAATGACTGGGGTTTTATACAGCAATTTATTCTTTTTAAATCACACTCAAAATGGTCACAGACTTGCTTTCTGTAAGTAAAATAAAATCTCAGTTTTTCTTTTACAACTGCTGGTCTTGTGGCAAAAGGTTTGACCAAACAAAAATGTTAAATAAAGCAAAATACAAATACGGCAATGGACTCTGACCACAGAGAATGAACACAAAACCCAAAATTATTTACAAGTCGTTGTAAAAGTTACACATAAATAATCAAACAAAAACTCACAGCTTTCAACTGTTTAACACTCAGGAACGCTGGAATGGCGCCTTCTTCTCACAGCTACGCGTCTGTCATGGCTTCCTCACTACTACAACGGACACACAACGTCACAACCCCACAACGTCCTCTGTGAAATCCGTGTGAAACAAAATATTCATGCAGAAACACCCACAAATAACTCAGATGAAGTAATATCAAAAGATAGGTTTGACATGTTTTGAATAAATTACCTTAAAACTTCTCAGATAATTAACTCAGGTGAAACAACCGCGGAGCAGACAGCAAAACAGGAAGACGAACAAGAACACGACTGCTTTTCGTCTTTTCAAAATAAAACGTCCAAAGAATACTTTCGCGACACTGCCCTCTACTGGTTAAACACAACATTTAAATTAACAGTACACTAACAGTTACACTTATTACAAAAGATCTAATAGTCACAGAAGAATAATCATTAAAACACATTATTACTGTAACTAATAGATTTGCAAATTATAACTATTTTATAAACAGAGGGAATTGGCTGGCCATTTACCACTCTACTACATACACAACGAGCTAGCGTAGCATTTCTAGCCTCTATATCTCCTACATCTTATCTCAGAAAAGTAGTTTCTAACTTGTAGCAAATCATTTTTACTGTAATCGTGACTTTTGAAGAGTCCTAAATTCCTGCTAACATTGCTAATGTGCTAAATCCTCATATTTGACTGTTTCCTTTTAGTGATAATATATGCAAAATATTTGCATTTATTTTGTTTTTATGCTCTGCAGTAACCCTAAGGCATCTAAGTTTTATTTTAATCCTGTAATACAGGAGCTCCAGTGTTTTTTATTTTAATTGTTAAAAATATGAGAGTATGTTAAACATTTTGTGTTTAAGGGTCACCAACGACAAAGGGTTAGGAAGCTCTTATACCAATTTAGATTAATCAAATATCTAATGCTAACTAAAATTTTTAGTTACATCTAATATAAAAGTTAGTTTCAGGGTTTTTTAAATATTTCTTTTTGATTTTTCTTCTTTTGTGGTTTTTGCAGAAACACATCTCTGATGTCTATTCTCCTTTGATTGGTCTCCTGCAGAGATGAACGCTGTCACTCAGCTCGGTCAGACTTCGCTCCCTTCCATCCAGCAGTTCTCTTTGAAATCTGCTTTTTGTTCTGCAAATAATAGGTTAGGCTCCGAGTTATTCTCTGATTGGAGTCATTATGTTTTTACATGAACTTTAAATAGGCCAATTTGCAGGAGCTTCATCTTCTTCAACTTGGAATAAAGTTCATTTGGACAGAAATCCTTGTGAGAAAAAGCTTTTTCTTAAAGTCGGTGAAACTTTTTTTTTTCCATCCTTATCATTACCTGGTGATCACTACTATTTAGCACCATAAAAAAAATCTTAAACCACTTGATTCTACTTTCAAATGTGGCGAGCTGCCTTACTACAGAGAAGGAGTTATTACAAACCTGAAAAAAAGTTCCCATTAATCTCCTGCAGGAAATGGTTGGTCAGGTTAAAAGTGGCTTTGAAATCACAGCTACCAAAAAAAAAAATACATATCAGGAAAGAATATATCCTCGTCTTGATGGTGGATCACATTCCTCACAGCACTCAAACCGTTTAAAGCTCAAAGCAGATGAATAAATTGAAACGGTACAGTTGATATGAGTGGTTTCATTCTCACAGGTTTTTCTTTCTTGGATCATGGGGGTCTCTGGGTGTTATGGCCTTAAACCAAACTTTTATGTTTGTTTGTTTTTGTGGGTTTTTTTTTTTTATTTGTATGTGCCTTTTTATTTCCTTCTTTCTTTGTGGGGGCTCGTCATGGCCCCAATGGGCGCGAGTCTAGAGGGAAAAGTGGGACCATAACAAAAGCTGGACACCAGTGAGAAAAAGGAACACAGTTTATAAACTAAGGGAAACAAAGAAATTGTGTCCTGAAAATCAATGGGAAAAGAAATTAGTTTGCTGGTTAAAATAAAACAAAGGGAATTGGAACCTTGGCCAAACATAAAATAAGTCAGAGAGATTGCTGATCCAGCCATGTCGACCGTCGGAGTCAACAGCTCTGCTAATGACTGCCTAACCAAAACTACCTCAAGAAAAACAAACAAAGCTGACAAACTAAGACTACCAAGATCCAACCCCAAACTAAAATTAAGAAAAAAAAAAAAACAGCGCTGCTGAGGGGAAAAGAGACCACTCCCACCCCGCCTCCTCTGTCTTGAATAGCTAGCAGGTGCCAATTAAGTTTTTCCATTTATCTTTTACATTCCTTTTAACATTGTTTATAACTTTTCACTTTGTCTTCATCACCTCTGTCAGTACTACTGCCCAGCCTGTATTCCTGAATAGACTTCCTCCAGACTGCTGTCCACAGAGAAGTATTGGCATACAGATGAGTCCAAACAAACGTGGTTCCAGGGAGTCTGCTGCATTTGCCGTTTCACAAATTACTCATTTGTCTCCATGCAAGCCAATTAGGCAGTTGTCTTAAGAACTTCCCTCTGTATTCTGAAAGATGTTTGACTCATTGCTCTGACAGCTGTGTTCGTGTCTTATCTCTCCACCCCTTCAGATTTCCCTGTCTAGTTGTTGGTCGTCTTTCACTTTGTCTCGACCATTACAGGGCTTCTTAGGCCCGGCAGCGGACGTGTCTTTATAACGTAACCTTGTCTGTGAGGCGATGCTCTCGCTTGAAAGAGCACGGGCGTCCGTGTCTGACAAAAGAGGCAAAATAACGAGCAGACGCCGGCTGCCTCCCGCCACTTCAGAACCTCACTGTCTAATGGCTTGCTGGAGAGGCTTGGATTTCCAACACATTTGCTGAAGGAGAGAAAGGTGGTGGTGGTTGGGGGGGATAGAAAAACTGAAAGAGAGTTCCTGGCCGGGACTCTCCTTCTGCTTTCCAAGCACCTCCCAGCGCTTTCCAGTCTGTTTTGCTTTGAACTCCGCGGCCCTCCCGCGTTTTATCCGACACTCTCTCGACGGCTTAGACCCTCCAGTGCGCAGTCGAGTCAGCTTTACCAGATGACAAAGTGGCGCTCGTGCTGAACCCTACAGCTCCCAGCATGCTTTGCCCTCAGCACGTCACCGACTTGGTCTGGCAACGTCTGGGAAGCCACCTCATTATTCACCTTGACAGGGTTTTTTGACCCAGCAGCTACACCACGGTTTGTTCTTGGAGCCTCAACAGCTGCTTGAATCTGGATCACTGTCATCTAACAGACGGGGGGACGGGGTAGTGGAGTCATGGACCCGGGCAGCGGCGAAGGGGTTTGTTTTACACACACACTTAAATATATGTATACAGTGTTTGCTCCTTTATCATAAGAAAAGTTCTAAAAATAACCCTCGACTCGGGAAATCCCCAAAGTATTCGTCTTTATCATTAATAATTACAATAGATGTTTAAGATTTTAAAATTCCCCAATAGACACTTTAAAAACTTTTCTTTCAAGCCCCATACTTTAACCTTATCCACCTTATTCCTATGCCCCATGAGCCTTTGCGTGAATTATGGGGGATACTTCCTGTAGACGCCGGAAGTAGCATTTATTTACATTACAACTGTAGAGCCGACAGCGCAATCCCCCTTGTTTTGGATCTATAACTACATATAAATGTGGAAACAGCAGCTGTCATGTCTTTAAAGAGGCGACGTAACAATTCCGGTGCCTGTTAAAATTGAAGGATGGTCTTAAAAAATGTCCAAATATAACAAATAATAGCATTTTTAGCTACTTTCTCAGTTCGGTTGCGGCAGATGGTGAAGCTCTGAACAATCTTAAAGCTCCGAGACATATCAATACCTTCATACATGATTATTTCTGCCGGAGTTATCACACAGTGCTGATCAATTGTAACCTTATCGTTTTACGTGCTTGTGTTTACATGCTGCCAGAGCCAATGAGGGTTGCATCGCGCGGTGTAGCTTTAGCCCGTTTCATGTTTTGACAAAGTCAGCTGCGGTTTAAACATCGGTAATTTTTTAATAGTTAATACCAGGAGATGCAGCAATTACACAGGAAATATCGTCCCTGTTCTTGTGACGCTGCAGCAAATTCACCGCGCTGTCAGGTATCTGCAGTACCCGGCGTCTCTTCTTCTATGGTGGTCCGGAACGTCAGATACGGATTTTCCTCCGTGGGTACTTTATCCACAAAATGAAACGAACATACATATAAAGTCTTAAGTGGCTTCTTAAGATTTACATTTGGAGCCAAATCCTTCTGACTTCATCCTCGCCCGATGGACGGTCAAATCTGTACCGAGGAGGACAGCTGTACTCCCTCTTCGTCAGCGGTCCATGTTCGACACAACGCTCCTTAAGACTCAAATTTAATTTAGTTTGGGTGTTAGAACAACCATGAGCTGCGCAAAGCCATTTTTGAAACTTTTGAGGGATTAAGTAAAACACGCTTCTAAAGTTTCTATACACCGCTAAAGCTAACAAAACCGCTAACTTTCAATGGAAACAAATAGTGCTGTGTGACTTCCGGTTGCTATACCGGAAGTTGCACCCATGACCCGTTTTACATCAGCGGCCCCAGGAATAAGGTGGATAGCATATTGTCACCAAAAACAACTAAACAGAACTTTTTAATAATATTAGTAACTTTACATTTGTAAATCAAACCAACTTTATTTGTATAGCACTTCTCAAAAAAGATCATTTTCAATCCAAGTGCTTTACATAAAACATAATAAAATGTTAAAAACAAAGGACAAGGCCCTCAAACCCCACCCCCACCCCTCCACATGCGCGCACAAACACGGTAAACGTTGGTAATTTTAGTATCTTTGCATCAGTTAACTTTGGAAGCTTTACATTGGTAAACTTTAGTAATTTTACCTCAGTAAACTTAAAGTACTTAGTAGAGGTAGTAAACTTAGCAAATGTACATGATTGGACTTTGGTAGTTTTGCATTAGTCACCACTGTAACTCTGGTAACTTTAAATTAGTAAACGCTTGTAACTTTACACCTGTAAAGTTTAGCAAAGGTACATGAGTAAACTTTAGTGAATGTACATGAGTTACCTTTGCATTAGTTACCACTGTAACTCTGGTAACTTTTCATTAGTTCATGTTGGTAGCTTTAGAAACTTCAAATTTTTATTAACTTTACATTTGTAAAGTTTAGTAAATGAGTAACTTACATCAATAACTATTAGTAACTATAGAAAACTTCACTTTTGTAAACTTAGTTAACTTAAGTAACTATACATTTTTTAAGTTTCCGTAAGTCAACATAGGTAATTTTAGTATATTTGCACCAGTTATCTTTGGTAACTTAAGAAACTTTACATGAGTAAACTTTGGGAACTTGATGTTTGTACATGTTAATATATAACTAAAGTAACTATAGTGTATTTGCTTCAGTTAACTTTAGTAACTTTACTTTTGTGAACTTTAGCAGCTTAAGTATATTAAGTTAACTTTGTTAACTTCAGTAATTTCACATTATTGAACTTTAGCACATTTACATTTGTAAACATTTAAATCTTTTGTAACTTTACATTAGTGAAATTCAGCATTTTTACATTTATAGTTGGAAGCTGTAGAAACTTTATATTACTAGACTTAAGTAACTCAAGTATATTCAGTAAACCTTGGTAACGTTTGTAACCTTACATTATTAAACTTTAGTAAGTAAAGTGTGTTCAGTAGAACTTAGTTACTTTATTAACTTTATAATTGTAAATGTTGGTAACTTCAGGAAATTTCGATTTTTTTTTTTTTTTTACTTTAGTCAACTTTTGTAACTTTAATAACTGTATATTAGTAAAGCGTTGGAAAACAGGACAAAGTAACTTTTTCCTGAGTCAGTATTAGCTGATTTCTGCTTTTCTCAGCTTTGGAATCCGTTGAAATTAAGTCAATTGTGTAAATGGTTGATGAGATAAGGAACTCTAAAGAATGTCAACATTTTTAGCCAGACTTGGTGCTAAACTTTAAAAGTGTAAAAAAAAAAAAGTCCTTATCATAGATTAAACCACAGATCTGCCAGCAATCAATCATTCATGTAGATTGGGAATCGTCTGCAGCCAATAAGGATGCAGAACACATTCACTATAAGACAAACAAGCAGAAACAAAAAAAAATCTGTGAAGCAGCAAGGCCACGAAAGGTGAACGGCGACACGGCGAGGGACCACTATATATCTATTTATTTGAATTTCAGAGGTTACACTGCGTCCAAAACAGAGTCTGAGGAATTGGTAACATTGCTATTCAAAACGTGTTTAAAACTTAAAAAGAAACCCTGGAAAGAAGCAATTAATGGCTCCCTCAGCTGTGTCTGCAGGTGCATACTGATCAGCCCGGCTCTCCCAAACACAGGCCGATTCACTCGTGGCTTCTGTTCTTTCTGGGCTTCACTGAAACACATCTATCCTCAAAGACGGGCCTCAAAGATGGGCCTGTCAACACTGCTGGTGGTAGCGCACACAAGGCCCTACATTTCCCACAGGTGAGCGAATTTATTTTTTATCCCCCTCCTTACATAGACACACACAAACGGCCACCTTATACCAATGAGGTTTGACCTTGCTTTCACCGGAATACAAAGTAGGAGAGACATGAATGAAGTGCCTCAGCGTGGAGCGGGACGACATCACCAGCCTGCGCTCCCGCAGATAAACCAAAAAGTTCAAGATAAGCTCTGTTCTACACCTTTAGAGGACATTTGACAACCACATACATGTAAGCAACACACCGAAAGAGGACTGGGACAGTAAGATTTAAAGTAATAGTGGGCAAACGAAGCTTCATGAAGCAATGAAGCTTTTCTAAAAACTGTTGAAAAAGATTTGAAGCTTCAAGAGTTAGATTTAGGGTTGACAACTGAAGCCATAGCAACATGACAGCAGCAAAAATGTGATAGTCACATGCCATTTATACCAAACAATCATATCATCATCATACAATGAAATGTTCAAACGTGTCCCCCATAATCTGAAACACATTCCAGATGAACCTAAAGAATAAATGCTAATTATATTAATGGTTAAAAAAATGGTTAAGGATTTATTTAAGACATAAAGTTTTATTTAAAAACTGTACTAAAAGTTCTAATGAAAGTGCTTCTTGATGTTTTTGGTGCAGTGTGATTCACGTGTTGTTTCTTTCCCAATCCCCTCCGGGGGAGGGGGAGCGAGTCCAGGTGGCTCGTCTGTATTCACGTCCTTGGCCGTGGACCTCGGCTCTGGCTCGTCTCGTCTCCATCTGGATGAAGACCATCTGCTACACTGTTCAAACATATAGTTGTAGAGTTGAATAAGCTCATTCTGTCCATCCTGGCAAAGGATCCCTTTTTCATGTAAACATGCCAGTTTAGTTTGGTAATCATTTTTTGTCCATATTTTGTGATTAACGTTATGTTCATGGACAATTACTGGTGTGAAGCCAGTTGAGATAACTTCATGCGTTGTGTAATTGGGTTATATAGATAAAATTGAATTAAATTTGGAATTATTCACAGAAGCCGACAATGTATTTGTCTTCTTAGGTGGTATTTTATAGTTGTATTTAGTTTGATCTCTCTAGATCTCTATATCTCCCCTCAACCCCATTTTGATGTATCTGCCAAATCTGTCATTAGCTCAGAATTAATTGAAATATGAGCCAATGACATCTAACAAATTTGCCCCGCTAAAAGTTATCTCTTGGTGTGTTTAGTTAAAACCCATTTCCCATTGATTCTCTATGGTTTATCAAAACTCTATGACTTGTAATATACTTTCAGCCTCTGGGTGGCGCTGTTAGCAGTTTCTTTGCTTGTGGCTGTGAGTGAAACAACACCAAAGTGAGTCCGCCCAGGGCTTTTTTGGTGTTAGAAGTTCCCAAGAGCCTTCACGGTCACTCCCGATGCTTTTAGCGGCCTTTTTCAGCTAGCCGAGATGGAGGCTAGGATAAAGTCAGAAGACCAGCTCCACATTTCTCATTAGGATCACAGTTTGCTGTTATATTGGAAGAAAGTTTGTTTTAGTTTTATCTTGTTTTTCAGTACAAAAAGGGCCAGTGAGGCCTTACTGTCAAAGGTTTCAAAGAAATTTTACTTTTCATTCTTACTATTGTGTATTACCTTAATTAATACAGAATAAATTAAAAAAAAATTAAGCCATATTATTTGTTTTCTTCTTTTATTTGATGACATACTAAGAAAAATTATGTATTTGGCTTTCAGACTGGGATCCCATTTAGATTTTGGCCCTTTTAAGCGAAAAAGTTTTCGCCACTACGAAACATTTGAAGCAATGAAGCACAAAGTGAAGCAGCAAAGCTTTGAAAGCTTCGGAGCTTGTGTCAATCTTCCTGAAGTGGAGTGAATAACGCGGTACATCGGAGCTTGAACGTCTTTGGTCACATGACGCTGGTGATTTGGTATAAGCTCTAACCTACTACTATGAATACCTTTGCTTAGAAAGACCCAAGCTCCGAGGTCTCAGTATCACTTCTCAATCTCTAGTTAGAAAGTAAAGACAGTCTCTTTTCCAAAGCAGTAAATCGTGTGCAGCACATACTGCAATAGGAGAGATTTATTTGATTCCTTTTTTTTTTTTTCCCCCCTCTTGAATTTGTTCAGGAAATAGTGATGAAGAGGTATTTGAAACGGCAGTTACAGTTTCAAGAGCAATTAGCCCCCAAAGCTAAGCTCACAAAGGCACTAAAACAGAGAGGGGGGATTAGTACCTATTAGAGCTTATCTCCTTTTATAAAAGAAAAGCATCTGTTCTACTGCTGGAACTTCACTCATAATGTCTTTATATGAGCGTTTCTGTCTGGTGTGTGTGTGGGGGGAGGGGGGTGTAACACGGCCCTGACGGCTAGCACAGGTATACAGTGTTCTTTAAAGGCCAAGCTAATCGATCAGCTGATTTTGGACGGCTGGTCTTCGGGCCGCAGACTTCCTGTGATGAAGTGTGTTCTGTCCCTAAATTTAAATGGGGGGGTAGTAATCTTGAAGAAGTTAAGGGAGTCTGATTTAACATGGCATTCACTGTTTTCATGATCACTCAACTTCCTGAATTCACCCACTTTTATTCATTTTCTACGCTTATTTAATGTATTGGGGTCAGGGAGTTGCTGGAGCCTATCCAAACATAACGCCAATTTACTATCAGTACCGACTTATACGGTAATTAAGTACTTGTAGTTGCACAGTATTAACACAGACTTCAGTGCTTACTCTCAGACATCTCGATCAATATCAGTTTTGCTGTATAATTCTAGCCAATCATTTTATCTTTCCAGCAATTGTGGGCGGGGCTCATATGAGAATGGGTGAGACTGTGATGGTGGACAGTGGCAATGGTTCTGTGACTTCACGGCATTCTGATTCAAATAGATAAAAACATTTAGGACACCGGGCCTCGAGGGCTGGATTTGGAACCCCCCACCTTAAAAGTTGGTAAGAATTAAAACTATTGCGCTCTATTTGTGCTCAAGATAAATATTTAATGTCTCGTTAAACACCAGCGTCTTGATGCCGATCTTACAATTTTGCTGTTGTATCAGTTTGGATTTAGACGAGTTTATAGTAAAATGTCACAACTCATCATGTTCTAAAAATCCACTTTTAGTCTTTTTGCTAAAATAATTAATAGTCGAAGAATTTTTTATTATAAAATTACAATAGATTCGATTAAATTTTCTGTTTTCTCTTCATTAAAACGTAATTGGTTTATTGGATGATTATTAAGAACTAAAAGTTATTTTTTGTGTAATTGAATCTTTGATTAAAAAAAAAAACATTAAAATGCTTTTATTAGTTTTTATTAGTTTAATATGTAAAAAGTATTAACTCATGAATCAACATGTTTTCTGCATCACCTCAATTTTTTTTTTACCAGAAGTAGACCATTACAAATATTATTAAACTTAACCAAACAGCCTAACCAGAGTAGGAAAAAGCTGAACTTAAGACCAGACATTTTAACATACAGAGGAGGATTGCGCCACCTGAAGGCAGGTGATGATAATTATCACATGACACCTGAAAATGGAACACGAGATCAGAACTTAAATCAGAAACCCCAAACTTAAAGGTACAATTAATACACCATAACTCTACCAATTTTAACAAGCAAGCCGCTCATCATCTTTTTTTTTTTTTTTTTATTTCTACACATTAAATGAGTCCACTTTTAAGATAAAATACAAATAGCCTTTTAATTAAACCTGTGTGTTTCAGGTTAAATAAAAGCGACAAGTACCAATTTTTAGATGATAATACGTTTCTCCATCTTCTTGACCTACACTCCAGACCCAAATTTAGGTTGCCACCTGGGATAACTCTGAACCACAGGTAAGTATTGGGGCCACCTTGAAAGGAAATTTTCAAAAAGTCTATGCCTTTTGGGATAAAACTCATTTTCAAAGAAAAAAAAAAGTCAGAACTTTAAGTTCTGCATCAACTTAAGGAAGAACACATCACTTTTTTAGTATTTGGTGGAGTTTTGTTGTAGAACTTTTTTTTTTGCATACAAAAATAAGCCCATGTATGTTCTGCTGTGTAAAATATTCAAATTTATTTGCACTGAGTGCACACTTGCACACTCCGACTTATATTTGTATATTTGAATGTTTAATTTTCTTGTTTCTGTTGCCGTGTGAGCTTTCTTCTTCGGGAACACCCCCAGACATAAGGAGACTCTATGAACTCCTTTGGTGTAGTCTGACTGCCAAATAAAACATGTTTATTTCTGAGATTCTCTGTCTTCTGAGCAGCACAGAACTCTGGCTGGGACCGGCAAAGATCAACCTTAGACCCAGGACTGTTGGACAGAAATATTCTACTGGTGTCAGAAGTGGGATCTAGACTTTGATTATTATTATATATTGCAACGTGTGTAAACTGCAACCACTAACTCTTAACATTGATGTCACGTCCACAATATTTTCTATTAAAACTATGACTGAATTTCGTTATACTGAACGCTCCAGTGTTAAAGGGTTAACTCTGCGGTCCAAAAGCGATCATGTTTTTCTATATTATTATTCCTTATTTATTCTTCCACTTTTTTTTTAATCATAAAAATTCAATCCCACTTTAACGATTTAAGTAATCTTGGTATCAAAACAGTCGGCTCGCTAAGGACATTCCTGCTTGTATTTTGGGAATTTGTACATTTTTAAGTTTTCAGCCCCATTGAAAAATATTGGAAATTTTTCAAATGTAAGCAATTAAAAGCAGTCGGCATCATTAAGACATTCATGCTTTTACTATTTATTCACGGAATTTTTAAAAGTTTACGCAAGTATTAAAATTTTACCCAATTATTGAAATTTAAACAAATTTTGCCCCCCCCCCATTCTTCAAGTATTTGTGCAGTTTCTGCAAATTATACAAGTTTTGCATCAAAACACTCAGCATGTTGAGGACATTCATGCTTCTAAGGATAATTTTGAATTTAGATAAAATTTTAGCAACATGCTAACATGTATAGGTAATTTACCATTTACTGAGGTTTTTTGAGCTATTCTTGAGATTTTCTAATATTTTAGCACCATGCTAATGTTTGTGGCTAATTTGGCATCCAATTAGGATTTTTGGACCACTATGGACATAGACGAGTATTTTAGCGACATGTTAGCTTTTTTGGCTAATTTAGCATCTACTGAGAGTTTTTGCTCTAATTCTGAGTTAAGGTCATATTTAAGAAACGTGCTAGCTCATGTGGCTAATCTAGCATCTACTGAGGTTTTTTGGGCTAAGTTCAAGTTAACCTAATATTGTAGCGACATGTTAGCTTTTTTGGCTAATTTGAACTCTACTGAGATTTGTTGGTCTAATTCTGAATTCAGGTGGTATTTAAACAAAGTGTTAGTTTCTGTGGCTAATTTGGCATCCACTGAGGTTTTTTGGGCTAAGTAAGAGTTAAGTTAATATTTTAGCAGCATGTTAGCTTTTGTGGCTAATTTGGCATATACTAAGTTTTTTTCATTCATTTTCCTTGCCGCTTTATCCCTTTTGGGGTCGCGGGGATGCCGGAGCCTATCCTGGCTGCTAATGGGCGAAGGCAGGGTTTACCCTGGACAGTTCGCCAGTCTGTTGCAAAAAAAAATTCGCACAGGACAACAACACATTCAAGACACACACAGTCAACTCACACAAATTAACATAACCATAGCAGGGAGAATATGAATTAAGAGAAACCAATTTACCTAATGAAGCATGTTATTTGGACCGGTGGGAGGAAGCTGGAAGTGCCTTGGTGCGAAACCACGACATGCACGATTGCTGGGAGATGAGAACATGCAAACTCCACACAGAAAAAGGTCCCAGTGATGTTTCTGGCTAATCCTGAGTTTATACATTTTTAAATTTAGCTTTTTTTTTGGCTTTTTCAAGAAATTCGTCTAACCACTTTTTTTAGTCCTTTACCGTTGCAATTTTTCAGCAAATTTCAGAATTAAACTAGTTTCTTAGCAGCTGGATAGGCTTTTCTGCTTAGTATTTGGCATCACATGTGGTTATTGCGGGTAATCCTGAGTTTTACATTTTTAAATGTAGCTCTTTTTTTGAGGCAAATACAAGAAATGTCTTTAAAGTGACTTCAGCATTTCTCAGCAAATCCCTTCAGCAATTACAGTAAATTTCTTCAGTATCTTCAGCAGAAAGCTTCAGCATATTCAACGACCACCTTCAGTAAAAAGCATTCACATTAGCGTTATTGCGGGTAATGCGACTTTTCTAGTTTTACATTTACTTCCCAATAAACCCTCATTAGTGCTATTTTACGAGATAGCAAATACAGCAATGTCGGAGAAATTTCATGCTTGGAAATATTTGGCAAAACCACCAAATCCAGACAAAAGTTGTCTTTTTCTTCCCTCCGTTTGTGAAGTCTCTTCTTTTTTATTGCAACGAGCCGTCTCACCGCATCTGCAGCCTCTGAGGAAATCGTCAGGGATCAAGGCAGAAGCAGCAAAAAGTTCCTGACTGAAAGTTTGTGCCCCAAACCCCAGCATGAGCCGCCCTGACAGCACTCTCCTCCACCGACTGAGATATTCATCCAGGCTGCATGTAGATGCCTCCATGTAAGAGGAGAAAGTAACTGATGTGCATTCTGGAGGTGTGCCGCCTGGAAGTGAACCAGTTTTGGCTGACGTTGGAGAGACACTTCATTAAGACATATCTTTTTGCTTTTTTATTTATACACTTTTATCGTGACAATGTTTTTGTGCTGTTGTGATGCAGAAAAAATGTTGACAGTTGAAGCCACATTTTTAGTCTCCATTATCAAACCCAGTGTTCTCCCAACCCGTAACCCTCCCTGTTAGCCGGCTAATCAAACACTGATCAGATGGATCAGCTGACACCAGCTGTTGGGGCTCAGAGGGAGCTGAGGTTTGCTTGTTTGGGTTTCTGGCAGCTCTGATTACCAACAGCTTCTTGACCGCTTGGCACCGTCCAGACTCACTGCAGGCGGCTGAGGAGAAGAAATAAAACCTTAAAAGATTAAATCTCCTAAAGCGGTAAGAAAACAATCAATTACTCTATGTACATATAAACTGTTTGTTTTATTGTTTGGTTCATTTGCAGCTGTCTCGCATGTCTCACCGTATTTAAATAAGTTAAAGCTTAAGAGTAAACAATTTTATTTGTCAATTATTATCTCCTAATTAGATAAATATGTCTTTAAAGTTTTTGTTTTATTTGATTTTAGAGTATTATTATTATAATCAAAGGAAATATTCTTAAAGACACACTCCGATGAAAAACTGCATTTTTAACATGTTCTTGTGGCATTTTTCTAATTATGGAGAGATTTTACAAATTAAGCTCATAATTTGATTTTTGAGGATTTATTTTATTAAATATTGTGCAGACAAAAGACTTAATTTTTGTTGAAAATGAAGTTGCTGCTTAGCTCTGTTCTGAAGCACATTTTTTTTACTATAGAACAACCTATCAAAGTTAAGAGACTACTGAGAACAATTTTATAAAATCTCAAAAGACGATTGGAATGAGAGTTTAAAGGGCCTATACCGTGCAAAATCACCTATTTGATTTGTTAAAGCGCATTATACTCTTCATTTCTTACAATAAACAACCCCAAAGTGGTATTTTGATCCATCCATTCAGCACCAGGCCCTACCGACCCACGAAAACTAGTGGGTTCTCCCGAGCTGATGTCACAGTGAGAACAGCCCCTTCTAAGAAGTGCCAGGCTAACACACACACAATTTCTCCACTCAGCCAGGGGTGTTCAGCAGCTAGCTTCTCTGCTCAGTTAGCCGTGCTCAGTTGCTAGCTTTGACGCTCAGGTAGCAAGGTCAGCCACTAGTTTCGCCCCTCAGCTAGCGGTACTCAGCTATTAGCTTTGCCGTTCAGCTAGCAGTGCTCAGACGCTATCTTCTTCACTCAGTTAGCGGTACTCATCCATTAGCTTGTCCACTCAGCTAGCAGTTCTCAGCCACTAACTTCATCGCTCAGCTAGCTGTATTCAGTCGCTAGTTTCTTCGCTCAGATAACAGTGCTCAACTGCTAGCTTCATTGCTCAGATAGTGATGCTCGGCCGCTAGCTTCGCCGCTCAACTAGTGGTGCTCAGCTACTAGTTTTGCTGCTCAGTTAGCTGTGATCAGCAGCTAGCTTCTACGCTCAGTTAGTGGTGCTCAACCATTAACCGCCGCTCAGTAGCAGGACAAGTTCAGACCGCTAGCTTTTGCCGTTCACCAGATTAACAGAACAACCTTAGCTAGACCCCGGCCAATGTGCTTGTTCATACGGTTACTAAAGCAGATAAACAGTATGTACACACATCCTTACAGAAGTTTGAATGTGGATGTGGTTGGTGAACCGTAAACACAATGCCAAGACCAGCTCTAAAAGCGAAAAGCTGTGCTGTAGAGATTGTGGCTTTTTTTTTCCATGTAGAAAAACAGTTTACAAAAATAATTTGTGTTTCATAAATAGTGTGTTCTATAGGGAAAATGTGATCATATAAATAGAGTTTACTCTAAAAGGCTAAAGAAAAACATGCTATAGGGCCTTTAAAGTGCATCAGATGGAAAGTCTCACTTCTCTCAGGACAGATTAAACAGAATAGAATTTAAATATCTCAGTATAAAGAAACACAAGCTTACCAGTTTGTAGGATATGTTAACTCTTTAACTTCCGGATTGAAGCGCATTTAAGTTTATTACCTTTTCAAGAAATAACACCCAAGAAAATATTTTTTTTTAAATGTTGTTTTACCTTAAAAAACCTTAAAATGTATTATAAATTATTTTTGCTTTAAATTGCAACTTTACATTGACTTAACATTAAACTTAACATGATGCACGAATCACGTTGATTGTGAACTTGGCTTAAAGCGGCACATGGAGAAGAAACAAACAACCAACAAAAAAGCCAACCAATGAAATGCATCCAAACATTTTATTTTAATGTTTACGAGTCTTCTAAAAACACTTAAGGGAGGAGAGAAAAACTGGTTTGAAGTTTATTTGAAGGCTCTCGTTTGATCATTTATATCTATGGGTCATTTGATACTGCATGTTTTTGACCCCGCCCCCAATGATATCAGCCTTTCAATCTTCTCTTTGGATCCCAGGGGGGTGTTGGGTTTTAACCACTCGTCCCCCGATTGGTGCATCCAAGAAGACGGACACTTTGAATATTTGAATATCACGCGCCCCCAGGGTACCGTTCAGACGATGGCGGTTAACCCCTGGCGGCCGCCCCGCCGCTGCTCATTCCCCCGCTCCCGTTGAACAGACGACGACTTTTTCGGGGGCAAAAACTCTAAAGCAGATGCGGCGAGTTCATTACCGCCCCCACCTCAACCCCGTCAGTGGCGTTCGGAGGGGAGGCGATCAGAGAGCTTGCCCCCATCGCCGGCGCAATCTGCTCTCGGATGGCGAGGCGGGCAGAACGCACGCGCGGCACCCCGCCATATGGCCGTTGTAAATAATGAGGGCCATTAATGTGTCGTTGAAGTGAGTGATTGGCAGGTGGCGGCGAGCTTTGAGTGGCAAGTCCATCCATCCGCCTCAGAGACAGTGTGCCGGCAGAGACGGCGTCCGCCCGGTTGCACGCCGCAGACGACCCGGTGAAATGCCGCTTTTAATGAAAGCGTCTGGATTCCTGCAGCTTTTGCCTCATAATGTCACAGGCAGGAGGGGGGAGGCGGCTGGGGGGGTTCTTGTGTGTTTAGCTCGGTTTGAAGTCTCTGTCATGGTTCGGTCTGATAATATTTAGACCTTTTTCACAGGCGGAGGATTTATGAAATAGAAAAGTTCAATCTTTTCGTTCGGAGGGAATCTGAGGAAGGTTTAACCTCCGTCTGAACAAACATTCCACATTAAAGTCCCCCTCCAATGAAAATCATGCTTTTAGAGTTTTAACATGTTTGTGTGGCTTTTTTTTCTTCTGAACAAGAATCATTTCTTTTCTAAGTATTTCTCTTTTTAAATCTGTCAGCCAAGCGCTCGCTTAAAAACTCAATTGCGTATGATAGCTAGCCCGAATACAGAAGATGACGTCCCGCTTCTGTGCTGTAAAGGATTGTAATTCAGTAAAAGGGTAAACTGATGTTAGCTTTCATTATTTTCCGAAGGAATCTAAAGAAAAAATGGATTGGATTTATTGGTCACATCAATAATTGTTTGCGGAAAAGGAGTCGTTTTTTAACTGGATGGAGAAAGAATCAGAGTTTTGTAAGAGGCTCCACGTCAGACGTGCAGTGAAGGTATGCGTTATGGTTTCACCAGCTCGTATTTTCATTGCATCCAAGACGATATATTTTTTTTTAAGTTGGCCTCACATATTTAAAAAAGAAACAGCAGCAGCTCTCAGGTTAAACCGGACATTGGAACCGTTCGTCTGGATCTAAAACCGTCAGCACTGGCCACGCCCACACAGAGGATATTTTGAAAAGGGAAGCTTCAGATCAATGGGAAAAAATGGCTTTTTAAGATATTTATTGTTATAAACTCCAGAGTCCTAATTAAAACCCCACTGGGAACATTTAAAAAAAATGCCATAAGGGGACTTTAAAGACAAGTTGTAAAACATTTTCTTCTCAAAATATGTTAAACAATCTAAAATATATAAAAGTGTTTTTTAGACTCAACCAAGCTAGCAGTTGTCCTGGTACAATTTCTAAAATATGTTGAAATGTCCGGAACATTTCACACTTTATTACATGTTAAAAAAATTAGGGCTGCCACAATTAGTCGACTAATCGACAATTAAAATAGTCGACAACTAATTTAATGGTCGATTAGACGTTACTTTATATTATATGGAGTCAGTGTTGTAAAGTTAAAATTTATAATGGCATTATGCTAGCTTTTTGGACAAATTGGGATTTATTTAGGTTTTTTTTGTACTCTATTTTAGAGTGTAGCTAATATTTCCGCTGCATGCTAGCCGTTTTTGCTAACTTAAAGTTTTTTTTAGGTTAATTGGGTATCTAACATTTTAGCTGACTATCAGCTTCAGCGTTTTCATCAACTTCAGCATTTTCAGCTATAAACTTCAGTGTTTTCAGTTATTAGCTTTAGCGCTTCCAGCTATCAATTTCAGCATCTTCAGCTATCAGCACCGACATCATTAGCGGCCAAATTCAGCTTCCAGCAACTACTAGCATTATTATTTATGTTATTTATCTAGTTTTTGAGTTAATTTAAAGTCAATGATGGTTAAGATGTGTGCTTTACATCTAGTTTATGCATGATCCGATTATTCAACTAATCGGAAAAAATAATTGGTGATGAGTCGACTATTAAAATAATCGTTTGTGGCAGCACTAGTTAAAATTAGCTATAGACGCTCATATGTAGATCTGTTGTTCTGGATATTGGAAATACTAGGAAAATACTAGAAAACTCTCTGGGTCAAATTATCTGTTTTTTCCCTAGTTTTTATTTACATTTTTATTTCATTTAAAATTTGATCAGATCGATTGCTTAGTTGGTTAAGGTGTAGGAGTGCCATGCAGGAAACCTGGGTTTACTCCCCACTTGAAAACACAAAAGAATTTTTATATACATTGTGAAATTTACATCAGGCATGAAGGGGTTAAAAGAAGTTGGGATCTTAAATACTAAATATTGAATCCTGCTATAAACAATATTATTATATATATTATATATATTTAAGTGTTTTGCTCTCGTAATTGGAAATATGTCTTAAAATAAGATTTTTGACTCAGTTAGATTTTTTTTAACTTGTTGCCTTAAAATAAATAATTCCATATCACTAAAAAGCTTGTTTCGTCTTCTATCATGTGTACTAAGATATTTAAACTAGATGTTAAACAAAAATACTTGGTTAGATTTTGTGTTTTTGGAGTTTAATATAGACTTCTAAAATCTAAAATACACTGCAAAGCTTAGCAGTAACCTTTAAGTAATATATATCTTGAAAATTGATCTTAAAAACATCTTATTCTAAGCAAAATCTTTAATGAAACAACTATTTAAAAAAGACATTTTACGTATTTTTTTTAAGCAGAAGTTTTATTTTTATGAACTGCTCTATTTTGAGAAACAAGAATGTTTTATTTGACTCCTAACCCTTGCTTGTAATTTTCAAGACAAGCGTATTATAAAATCAAGGACATTGTCTTCTTTTGGATGATTATGATCTATAAATGAGGAGAGTTGGACTGGTACAGTGCTTAAAACACAATTTCATTTGGGACTTTTTTTTTCCCCAAATCTAGTAAAAGTGTTCAGCTTTACTACAATATCAGCAAATCTCAACATATATTTTTGTTTATTTTCTAGTTTTAATATCTTAGTTTAACTAGTATATGACAAAAATTCCCCCTTAATGTGTTTGTTACAACCTGTTGCTCCTAGCATGTCTGTAGAAAAAGATTGAAGTGTCCCTTTTAGCACTGAGACAGAGAGACTAAACTCTTTTTGGGTTATTTATGTAGGTCAGAAGCAACACCACACAGCCTTTATAACTATCTGACAGACTGTTAAATGCTCCCCAAACATGTTAATTCTCTCGCTCCCATTTCCTCTCTTCGGCCAATAGCTGAGGAGAACTAGCCCAAACCCCTGAGGGACAGAACCGAGGGTCTACCAGCGTCTCTGCCTGGTGTGTTCTCTGAACTCCAGAACTTACAACGGAACCGAACAGCCAACGAGACCAACTTACCAAGTGGTTTCTCAACACATTCTCATCTCCAACGACGTTTGGTTAAAGAACCCTCTGTTCCCAATAAATAACAGCTCCCCAACCACCAGTACTGGTTCACGTACCGCGTGTGGTACTGCATCTGGTGCCGGGTTTGGGTTTACTGGACGTGTCCCGAGTACCAGTGCGCGTCCTGAGGGTTGCGGACTTTTACGAACAGCCAGAAACATCAAAAAACAACTAGTTGGAGACACCCAAAACTTCCATTTCTGACGCGGACGAGTCCTTAACCAAACGCCAACATGTGACGAGTTAGAAGTGAGACTGTGTCGGGTTTTTAAACTTGAAATTCCGGAATTTTCCGGAATATTCAAGTTTGTCCACAGACATCCCATATTCACGTTTAAGGACAATGGAGATTGTCACATTTTCCTATGTCTTGTCTGATTATTTCCTCATTGGAAAAACATCATGAAGTTATTTTCAAGTACACTAGCATACTTTCTTGGGGATTTATTAATTTAAAAGTTTCAAAAATTGTATATCTTTTGTCTCTACGTCTAGAAAACCAAACAAAAAAGGCTTAAAGACAAAAGTCTTAATCAATAAAAGGTTTGAAGAGACACTTACTGGTGCTCCTGCGGCTCCTTCTGAAAGAAAAAGGCGTCAAGAGGAAACAAAAAAAAGCAAATTTGTAAAGAATTCTGAAACCTTGAGATGAATCGGTGTAAAACCTGAAGTGATTTCAAGTCAAACGTGTGTTCACGTCGAGACCTTTTCATTACTGCGTCGGATTTAGAAATGGCTTTGTCACTGCTAAATTGCGATAATTTTTGCGCAAACTTTATTGATCCTCCTCAAACCAACAAAATTCCTGGGTTTGCTCTTACCGTATTTGATCCGAGGCGGAAGCTCGCTCGATGTTTGGAAATAAAGAGTCGGAGTAAATCCTATTACTTAAGGAGGATGCAAGAAAACAAAATCAATGCCTCAGCGACTGGAAGAAAGCAAATGAATGCTTCAGGCTTGTCAATTTACCAGAAAATAAGAGAGCACATAAAAAAATTAAAGGCAGGACTAAATCAATAACCGGACTAATAGTGGATTTTGATTTGGATTATAAGGCTGTATAAACTTAGTGGGCACTTTTCTGGGCTTTAACAGCATTTTATGACAGAAGCGTGCTTTAAAAAGCACTCTCCTTTTTTATTTTACTTTTTATAAAACTGTTTTGTTGTTTGCTTTCGGAGTCATTTTTCCAAGGTGAAATATTGAAGCTGCTGCTCAGAGATTTTCTGGGAAGGTCGCAGCTGCTTTCAGCCGGCGCAGCTGCCCGCCGCCACCAGTTTCATCCGCTACCGTCCACGAGGACCGCCGTTCTCCACAACGACCAAGACAAACGGCGAGTTTTAGGATGTCAGATTTCATTCAGAAGAGAATTGATGAAAAAACAAATGTATTTTAGGTTAAAGTTTACATCCAAAGGCTGGAGGTTTAAATAAAACCACCTATAGACCGTCTTAAGACCTGATTCATGAATGTACCAAAGACTATAAAGATCAATAGATGAGCCTTCATATTCACGTGTACAATGATATTAAAACTGTTACTGCAAAAACTATATATATGAAATATATAAATGTCGGTTATGTGCATAAAGTACAAATACGTCTTACTGATTAGAAAAACATATATATTAAAAGATATAAAGAGTGTAAAATAAGGTTTTGAAGTAAAAAAATAGAAAATAAACAAGTATAAGTATAAATAAATAAATATATATATATATATATATATATATATATATATATATATATATATATTATATATCACATTATCATAACTTTAGACTATACTAAACTATCATAATTGGATATTATTTGAACAACCGTATAACATAATTACTGTAACTTTGAAGTATTGTAAGTTGACATTGTTTGAACAACCATAACTACCGTAACTATTGTAACTTTGAAGTATTGTATTTATTGTAACTTATCGTACCATAATATTGGAACTTTGAACCATCATCGCACTAAATTCTCCTTTAGCACTTGATACTAGACAGAATTAGCTGAACCATGAACTTTCAGATGAAACAAATACTATTCAGACAATAAATGTTAAATGTCCTGTAGAATTGCTTTACCTCTTAAAATCTTATTTTAAACAAAATATCTAAAAAATAATAAAAATAAATACATTTTCATGTTTTAGGCAAAAGTTTATTTGTGATGGTAAGTTTTTTTTTTTTAAGAAACAGACCTTTTTTATAATTTAGAAAATCTGGAGAGTTTTATTTGACTCATAGAATTTTTTAGACACATTTATTTCTTAAATGCGCAATTTTGTTCGTCCTTTAAGATGATTATGGTCTAAAAATTAGGATAGATGGACTGTTCCTGGAATATAAACGGAGGGAAAAGTGCAGAAATATAGATACTTTACAGATTTTTTTGAGCATTACATGCTCTTCATTGGGGTAATATTTTCGTTTCTGGACCAAAATACCTAAAAATGAGGGATTACATCTAATTTCAAGGTTAATTTATTTATTCTCTACTTTCTTTTTTCAGATTTTTTTCACTAAAACAAGGGAATTACTTCTTATATTATTATATTATATTCTTATATACTAATTATATTTTATATTATAATATAACAGGCTATCGGTTCTTTTTTTTTTGGTATATCAAGAGGGTGTTTTTGTTGTTTTTTTTCTATTTGTACAGCACTTTGAGATATATAATTTTAATATGAAAAGAGCTTCATAAATAAAATCAATTTGTATTAATGATGCACAGCTGTTCTGAGTGAACTTAATGTGTATTTGTTTGGTTTTCTGGTGACCTGTTTCATCTTTCTCTTGTTTCTTTTGTCGTATTTAAATTTCTTTTTAATAGCTGTTCAATCCTGGTTCTCCACATTTTGACTCTACACTGAACTGACTCCTCACAAATAATTTCATTCTGAACAAAAATCTAGTGGATGAGGTTTTATCTTAATTGGATCACCTTTAAGTATTTTTATTCAAAGCTTACTTAGGCATCCAGCTAAACTTTATGAATACATCAAAAATTAAATCACAAAAGTTGGTTATTGCCTTTATTTTAGTAAAATGCGCTCCAACGTTTTTTATCTTTTTGATGAATTTCTGCAACATTTTGAGAAAAGTTCAATATTAATCAGTAACTTTGGAGACAAATGTAAAAATAAAAAGGTTAAGAGACTCAAAAGTTGTGGTTTAATGACATTCTGAAACACTTTTGTAGTAAAATGGAAGGATTTAATGTGTTTTTCCTGTCAAAACAAAGATATTTCTTAGTATTTCTTTTTTTTAGAAACCTAAGTCATCCGGGATGGTTATATAGCAGAAAATTAAGGTGATGCTTTTTAAAATTCAATTCATATATGTAAATTATTTATTTTTAATGTTTTTATTCAAGCATTAAATTTGTAATGATCACATTTTGCAGATCCTAAACTGTCAGATTTTAAACACCTCGTTGGGCATTATCCTTTACTTTAATGGACACCTTGTAGCCAATCAAAATTGAGTATTTATCCAGGTATAAATAAAGTATTTGAGGAGACTTGTGACTTATTTGAAAAGCTGTTGGGGAAAAAACTTCAACTTCTCCAGAAAGATCATTTATGGCGGGAGCATCACTCTGACTCTAATTCCAACCGAGATGAAGAGGCCAGCTCAAGTGTCTTGATTGTAAGGGAATGGCGGGGTGGCGTTAAGTGAAAGCCCCCCCCGCTCTATCCCGGTCCCAGCAGGTGGGTCCAAGGGCGCGTGATTGACATTTCCAAAGACCTCTAGGGCCACAGCCGGAGCCGAGGAGCTGCCGGATTTCCAGCGGCGCCCCCGGACGCCCGTCAATGCTGAAGCAGAATGGACTCCGCCCACTCTCAGAAAGGCATTAAAATACAATACGAAACACCTGACCCCTCCATCTTCTTCTTTCTGTAATATTTAAAGCGACACTGAGGTTCTCTTTAAGAGAATGGAGGTCAGGATGTTAATCATTTTACGCGGCGACAGTTCAACTGAGCGTCATTTAGCTGATTAAACACAGCTATCATGGAGAAGTTGAGCTCAGGAAACAAACCTCACCCCCGCAAAGTCAAGCTGATGCCCAAAGTCCTTCTTTTTTGTTGTTTTTCTCACTTTGTCAGACAGTCTGTGGGGAAATTAACTGATGAAATCATGCTGGCAACCAGGGTTGCTATAGAAACTTCACATATAAGACTCCGGCTGGAGGTTGTTTTTTTTTTTTTCTTTTCTTTTTTCCACAGGAGAGAAAACAGAAGAGGGAGAGACAAAGAGGTGGCACTGTGGAGACATCAAAGGTTGAGTCATTTGCAACACAACATTAATGCCGCCGCTGATTTCCTCCCTTCCATAAAGTCGAACGCCCCGGCGCGCCTGCACGGGACGCCCAGGTACCGAGTTTTTCTTTTTTTTTTTTTTTTTACCCTGCGTTTCCCAGCACTCATAAAGCATCAAGGTAGTCATCTTTTTATGAGATTATCACCAGGATTGGACGATAAATTACACTTTCAGGGGAACCGAGTGCCGCCGCCGCCTCCTTCTCCTCCTCTCGCCCTACTTCCTGTTTGCGTTTCAGGATAATTACTTAGCATATAGCATGTTTCTGCTGAAGAGTCCAGTTGAAAGTGGTGTCAAACATGCTGGTTGGGCTCAGCTCATCTCCATCAGATGTTCTGTTACTGGCCCCTAGTGGTTCAGACTGACGGTAGCAACACAGCGCCTAAAGGTGGATTTTTTTTTTTTTTTACCCCTAAATTCCAACTTTATATTCTACTTTTTGAATGTGAAATACATAAATATGACTTAAAATATGTATGTTTATTATATGTTTGTATGTATATATACATAAAACTGAAGTGTGTGTATATATATATATATATATATATAAATAATTAAAGCACATTTTGAAATCAAAATTTTTAATTTCTATATTTATGTACTTAAATGTACAAACTTATTTAAAAAAAACAGATTTGAAAGCAGCTAAAAGAATTATTTTGAATTAAATATTTTTAAAATATAAAAAAATGATTAAAGGATCTTCTGTCATTTTTCCTTCAATATCTTAAATTGCACTTAAGTGTTTTTAATTGTCATACTGTGAAATACTGTGTGTTCTTCTTAAGGTTCTTTTGACTGTCTTACCTTAAGCCAGTTGAGAAAAAAATAGGCTGCATCAGCAGCTACATGAAGGACCAGGAGTCTGATGCGAAACGCTGACACCTGTTTAAAAAATTAGGAGGAATAAAAACTTCAAATCTGCTGGTTTAGTGGGGACATCCATGTGCTGTGATGTATGTTTCAGTGGATGTTTGATTAGCCGTTCCACAAGTAACTCAAGTGATGCACTTTATGTATATGTCTCTATATATATATGTATATGTATATATGTGTGTGTGTGTGTATATATATATATATATATTATATACACACACACACATATATACATATACATATATACATATATATACATATATACACACATATGTATGTATGTGTGTATATATGTATATATATGTATATATATGTGTATATGTGTGAGTGTGTGTGTGTGTATATATATATATGTATATATGTGTGTGTGTGTGTATATATATATATATATATATATATATATATATATATATATATATATGTGTGTGTATATGTATATGTAACCCAGTACCATCAAGCGCCTAGCCTCAACCCAACGTGTTAAAGCGCCTTAAAGTACACTGTCGCTGCAGCAAAGTATTGTTCTGAATTTTAAAAAAGAACTTTATTCTTACCAGTACTCCAATTTTGTTTTGATAAATATTTTACAAAGCTCGATCAGAAGAGTTTTTGATGAGTGTGGAATGGTAACAGACATCCTTCAGCAGCGAGGGTGGGACGTTCTCCGTATTCGCGGATTTGGCAAATTTCCTGATGCCTCCAGTCCCTAACCCCCGCGGATAAGGGGGATTACTGCAGTAAACAATAGACCATTTAGCATACGGAACTGTTGCTAACAGGTACTAGCGCATGTACTTGGAGTTGGTGAAGGCTTGGTGCGAAATGTCAAATCTGCTTCAGGCTTTTTCTTTCATTCTAATAAATGAAAGACTCGACATTCCGGTTAGGCTCAAACCATAATTGTTCATTTCCCCCTTCACGATCAATTTTCAAACAATTGGCACTTTAGGTACAAGTCCGAGTCCTGGATTGGACAAAGTCGAACAGATTTAACTTGCAAAGCGTGTATGTGGCTGCACGTTTCGCACATAAAGTCTGAAATTGAGTCGAGTTTTGAACATGGGAGGCAGAAACAAACGTTTTCATTAAAAGTAGTAGCTTTTACACGCGCTTCCGAGGCTAATGTGAATGTAACTTAAGACTGAGCAGCCCTTCTTCTTCTGCGTCAGTGGTAAACACTGGTAGACACACCTGCAGTGCCCTCTAGTGGTTGTTTCTATTTGTGCTTAAATTAATCACTTAGAAAAATCGCAACTTTTACTCTGAAAAATAGAGGATATATACTCAGAAAGTAGAGCATATATACTCCAAAATACAGCATATATACCCAGAAAATTTGAGTATATATACTCAGAAAAATCCAGTATATATGTTTATTTTTTTTTGGCCGATTTAGCCACCTAGCAACATTTCATTACCATAGACAAAAACAAGAGCCAATCAATGACTTCTTTTTCGTGGATTTTACTCGTGCTTCTGCACCATTCGAATGAAATTAAAATGTTTTTTTCTTTTAGGTTTTGAAATTGGTTTCATAGCTGCGGCTCAGCTCCTGCTTCATGACTGCCAGGGCTCGTCCTCGTTTCTGCCTTCAGGTTTTTGAGGCTTTGACAGCGGAGTTGCAGCTCTGTTTCCTCCCGTCTTCCCGCTGCTTTGCCTTCGTCTTTTTTTTGTGTAACTTTAAGAGAAGTCGGCGTATCCGTGCTGAGCTCGACTTGCACAGATCTATCGGTGCCCCTTGGAAATGGTGCCAAAACAGGGGGGGAAAAAAAAGCAAGGAGGAGAATAAAAATGTTTATTTCTGCCTGTGCTCATCTCCCTTTGTGCCGGTGGATATAAGCAAATGTTTGCGAGGATCCTGCGCCGGCACACCAACTCACCGCGAGGCGTTCAAAGCCAGATGCTGCGGATTTGAGACTCCCACACAGACGCACTCCCCTGCTCCTCCTTCACACGGTAAACAAAGCTAACGTGCACACCTCACTCCCTCCTGCTCTGCTTGGAGTTATTGTTGGCGGAGGCTTTAGAGGACGCCGGGATGCTTTGGAACAAGTTGGAGTTGAATGAGAGAGAAGCCGAAAGTTGGAATGTCACCTTCCGCTCCCTGGCATCTCGGCTGGAAGAGCCGGGTGTGGGCCCACGTGAACTTTAGCTCTGGGACAGATGGCAGCTCTGGACCCTTGGACTTGCTAATGAGTGGGGTCGCGCCAAGTGTTGTTGGAAACAGGTCTACAGGTCAGAGCGCTCCATCAAAGTCATGACCTACTGTGTCATTGGGTTAAAAAAAAAAAGGCTAACGCCCAGCTGCTTAAAAGATGGTTAAATGTGGTGGCTGGGGCTAACAACAGGTCTCTGGCCAAAGATGAGGATCTGCAAACATCAACTTATACTTAAAGCTGAAGCCAAAACCTTCTCAAGTCTTTCAGAGTAAACTATATCCACATTTTTAATCTTCTATTGACTTTGGAACACTAAACTACGACGGAGTATTAGGGTCACCGAAAAAAAAAAAAAAGTAATATTACGACTTTTAATCTCGTAAATTTACGAGAAAAAAGTCGTAACTGCTAAATTATGAGAATAAAGTCGTATATTTATGACTTTAAAAGTCATAGGTTAAATTTACAACTTTTAAAGTCGTAAATTTATGAGAAAAAAACGTGTAAATCTACGGGATTTAAAGTCGTAAATCTACGAGATTAAAAGTCGTAATTTAATGAGAAAAGAAGTTGTCTGTTTATCAGAGCCGTGCTTGAAGATGAAAGACGTGGAGAATCTGGTGCAGATTATGTCCAGATCGGTGTTAAAAACAAAGAAATTCTGAACCTTTTGGTGATTCAAAATCAAATTATTTCCGGGTTCGGTAGTGCGTGTGTTGTCTTGCGTATCTTCAAGTAAGCAAAAGAGGCGCTATCATTGTGTTAAACAGACTTTTTATTAACAGTCTCTTCTTACTGCTGCACTGTGCATGACTAGCGCTCATCTGCCTGCTTACCACTTGCCGTGCACCGAACATGTGACCAGTCGCTTGGCCTTCTGGGTAATGAAGTTCTTAAACAGCTAACTTCAATACACAACAGTGCGGAGTTTCATATGTAAAATAAAGAGCTCAGAGATACATGTTCATCAGGACCGTCACTTTATTACATCTTTCATTTCCTTTCACCACCTTACGTCATGTCTCTGTTAAGCTCAGAAACCAAAAGAGAATGTAAACAGAGCTCCGGACGCCTCCTTCCCCAAATGAAACGTCCCGTCTCGACACAAAACAACATTGAGAAATGACAATAGTCTGTCACGTTAGCACAAGAACATTGAAAATTCCAAAAACTAGTCCTCTTCAGACGGAAGCATCACAGAGTTGGAGGAGATCTGGTCTGTCAGAGGAAGAAATGACTGGAAGTGGACAGCTGGAGGATATGGACCGCTTCATAAACGGGATCTGCAGAGATCCTGCAAGCAGCATCAACGAATAAAACATTAATACACTGTAAATCAAATAAAGGAACTTCCAAATATTTGGAATATTTTAAACATTCAGTTTACCTGATGAAATCCAAGACGCTTTTCACAGTTTGGTTGGTCTGCTTCAGTTCACGGCATAAATTCGCTGGAATGTAGACTCCCCTCGATTTTAATAAAGTTACGAGAAAAAAGTCGTAAATCTACGAGATTAAAACTCATACATTTACGAGATTTAAAGTCGTATATCTACGAGATTTAAAGTCGTATATCTACGAGATTAAAAGTCGTAATATTACTTTTTTTTTTTTTTCGGTGACCCTAATACTCCGTCGTACTAAACAACGAATTATTTATGAAGTGGGAGTTGTTTTTGTGAACTCTTTTCATACCCGCAAGTAAACCAACTCGATCTTTGAGAAGTTAGAATTTCTGCTTGACGCGAGTTAGCATAGATATTTCATTGAAAGTGGACGACTTATCCAGTGTGTGAGCAACTTGTGTCCCGCTAGCATAAATCTTCTCCGCTGCTACATACAAATCTCCAGCATTATCGGTAATGTCCAGTCGTATGGTTTTGAGCTGGATGTCTTCATGGACCGAACTTCCTCCAAAATCCTGATTCTTTCTCCTTCCAGTTCACCAAAAACTCTTTTAACTCATTCTCCAATATTTCTTGACGTTGCTGTGATCAATCCATTCAATCCATTGGTTTCTCAGTGCAGAAAATAATGAAAGCTAACATCCAAATGCTCTTTCATTTATTTACAACTATTTCCAACTGCGGTCAAATGAGCCGCCGTTCACATTTCCGTGGTCACATCAAGAAGCTCCGTGGAGTCTGGTGGAGATTTTCCAGAGTTCTCAGCCCTGCTACCGTAAGTATTGGATGAAACTCACACCAAAAAAAAATCAGTGACAACAGAAATGTGAACGGCGGCTCATTTGACTGCAGTCAATGTAAAGATAGCATCTTCTCTTCTCCAGAACCTGAACTAGACACGCTAGCTGGACCAGATGAGGGTTTAGTGCATGTTTGAATTGGCTCAAAATGCCACACATACATGTTAAAACCTAAAAAAACATGATTTTCACTTGAGACCTTTTTAAAAGACACAAAAATAATAATAATGCCACCAACAATACGTATTTGTGATCCTTTCATTTGCTGTCTTTATTTGCCTCCCCTCCAAACTCCTCACATTTAGAATGGTCTGGCTCCGCCCCTGAGTATTAGTGACAGAAAGAGCAACTCAACTAAAAAAAAGGATAAATAAAAAAAGTCATGGAAGTGAATTATGAAGCATCCAAGATGTAAATTTTGGATGATGAACAATTTGAAAGGAAGGTGCTAATTTACTTTAAGTTCTGCTCCAATTACCGTTTGGTTTATTGAAAAAGCTTTTCCAGAGGTCGTTTTTACCCTAAATAAAAAAACGTGTTGTTGGTGCAGGGCAATCCCACCCGCTATTCCCCTCCCAGTTGCAGAGAGCTCAGAGCTTTTGGCCCTAGTGTTTTCTAATTACAGATATGCTCCTTTTTTTTTCCAATACATTTTTTTTTATCTGATATAAAGAAATACTCAGAAATGTATTTTTGGCCATAATTTTCTTCATTCATGTTCTACATTATCAGAGAAATGCCACAAGAACACCAAAAAACTTCATCATCACCACATGTTTATATGTTTGAGACTTGATCAAATTCCTATGTTCTGCCAAATTCTGATCTGGAATTGGATATAAAATGTATTCTCATTATTTTATTGTTAACTTGAAATGCAGTTGCAGAACAAAAAGCAGGTTCAGATGGATTTACCTTATTGGAAACCCATAAAACATCCGTTTTAACAGCTGTAAATGTTGCTGCAATTTGAAAGAGCAACTTGTAAAAGCACATCTGGCACATCCCCTCTCTGAGGAACACAGAGGCGCTCTTCACCATTACTTCTCACATATGCAGCCCCACTTCCATAAAGCCCAGAGCCGCCCAGAACAATGCTCAAAGGCCCGTCTGTAAATTGGAAGACTTAAGAGTCTGAGTGAGGGGATTTCTGCTCTTTGTTAGCAACGTGGGGCTACGTTCTCATTGTACACACGACCTGAAATGGATGAGGATTCTTCTCAACGGGAGGCGCGGAGTTAAGTGGCTCCACTCTTCTTTGTGTTTTGCACTTCATTGTCGTATGATCGATGGGGAAAAAAACTCTAAAAAGGATTCTGCAATCATCGTCTGAGATGACAGGACTAAATTGTATGTTGTCGTCAAAACTTAAGATGGTTGCAGGAAAGAGAAGTTTTATCTTTTTCAGGTCATCGTAGATTTTAAGAAAGCCTCAGACTTCGACTCCCACCGTGACTGACACCATGACTTCCGTCACGGGTAGACACGGTGGCCCTGAAGTGAAAATCGCATCAAAAACATTTTAAAGATCACATTTTAGTATATGTTTTGCTTTTCATGAGTTTTTAGAAATCAAAAGAAAATTCAAGAAACCAAATACAAATTCAAGAAAATGAAATGAAATACAAATTAGAGGTTTTGAAACACAAAATGAAATTAAACGTAAAGTATATTAAACGAAACACAAGAAAAAAACAGAAAAGACAGACACTAAAAATATGTTTCAAATTATATAAGACTTATTTATTTCAATTAGCTAATATTTTATTGTGTTGGCACTTTGAATGTTTCAATAGTTGTTTAGATCAGAAAGTCATGCATTCATGTTGATGTAATTCATAGAAGATGTTTTGTTGTTCATGATTTTGCCAATAAAGATGGACGGACGAGCTCTACAGTTATTTTATCTGATGCTGCAACTTTTCTATTTACCTTGCGCAAAAAAATTCTTGTCGACCATATTTTAAGAAGAGGTTAAAATCATCATCTTTATTTATCAAACTAACACAATAAAAATTTGAAAAAAAGTGCTGCACATTAAAGCTAAACATAAAAAACAAACTAAAAAAGTAGAAAGGAAGGAACAGGAAGTAAGATTACCTTCTAGATGATATTTTAGAAAACAAAACAAAATTCCAGAAATTAAAACATAATTTGAAAAAATGAAATGAAACAAAAGAGAGAAAAGAAATCTGTGTTTCACTTCACTTTTGGGGAGAGGGGAAGGGGCTCCTCAGGGCCAGGGACTGAGCCCCCTTTGCCTTTGCGGGGTGGTGGGAAGTTGGTGTGAGCTTGCTGGCCACCCGAGAATGGGGTTGCTTGTTGGTCAACAGGCATTGATATATATTACTGGATTGGAAATCCCATGACGTACGGTGTGACAGACCTGCAGCATTTCTATGCGTTGAGTCTTCCCAACTGATGAACGAAGGATGTCAGAATAAGTACGAGAAGAACCTCAAAAGCGGACGCAATGTTTTGTTATCAACTTCAAAAACCTTTACAACAAAATAATCTGATGAAGAGGAATCATCACCGGACAGGAATCACATTTTAATAGAGAAATCAGGCTGAAGTTTGTGCTAAAGTAGAAGCTAGCAACTCGCGAGTAGCATGCTAGCTTGGTTCATTGATGTCTGTTTTTTTTTATGTTTGATGTTTTAAAATATGGCCGATGTTATTAGCACGTATTTGTGTGAGACCAGCACAAAAACGGATACAAATTCATGTTGGCAACACGTAAAATCTGTGGCAAAGATGCACATCTGTGCTGGCAAAGTAGCATGTAGCTACTTTAAGTGTTGTTTTCGGTCACCCCCTTTTTTTCTTTTTTGTAAGAAAGTGAAAGTGAGTTTGCACATAATTTTCTAAATAGCGTTGAGCTTCTTTCTTGGTCGCACGGACTGGAGAAAGCCCAGCTAGGAAATGTAGCGCTAACGCTAACTTTTAAGCTCAGTGACATAAACAAAGCAGAGAGCAGTTGTTAGTGAAAGAGGTGTGGCCCAAAACTTCAACCAGTCACACCATTTACAGCTATAATCACTGTGTTTTGAATCTTAACAGTTTTGCAGATGTATTTGATGTTATGATCCGTGTTCTAAAGTTTAAAAAATGTTTCTTATTAGCTAATGATGCTTGCTGAGCCTTATTCTCGAAGTACTGTGAAATTATTTGAATGTAATTTTTTAATCCAAGTGTATGGAAGTTTTTTTTAACTCATAATTCAAAGTATTATGCATTATTCAATTGACAATTCAGTTTGCAAATTTCATTAATTATTCATTTCAGGCTTGCAAAATTAAGTATTTTATTTTTCAAATTGTGATATTGAATAGTAATTATATTAATTTAAAATTGAATAAATGAATTGTCATTTTGGTAAGCCTAATTTGAAGATTGAATTTTAAATTGAAAAATGCATGATACTTTGAATTAAGACATCAAAAATCCATAACAATAGACAATGCAATTGATTTTTTTCAATATTTTATTTTGAAAATTGTGATATTAAATTGTAAATTTTATTATTGAATTTTAAATTGCAAAATGAATGATCATTTTGCAAGCCTGAGATGAATAATGAATTGCAAATTGAAAATTGCGTTTTCAAATTGCATGACGAATTTGCAAACTGAATTATGAGTTAAAGAAACTTCCATACAAGTGACATGTATTTACCGTGTATGTAAATTCATCATGTATCTTTTGCTAGCACTTTAAGATGTTTTAATAGGGAGAAGGACTTTGTACTAAACTTTGTCAGTCATTCATGCTGTTGAACTTAATCCTTCCTATTTTTAAATGGTTTTGGTTGATTCAAATCTTGTGTTCTTCCGTGTGATAACGGCACGGACATGAAAGGATTATTTAGTTTCTGGTAATCTGTACAAACATTTCTGATCGTGTTTATTTCGTGGGTTAACGCCATAAATCACAATGTACTCCTAAAATAAAACTTTTAATCTCGCGCCAATAGACTGATCACGAAATGAACGTTTTTGGTCTGAACATTTTGGCCGTCACAGGTGACCTGAGGTCTTTAGAAGTCAAGCTAGGCTTCACTCTTTTAATGATTGGGAATGTTCTTCCAGGGGAGCTGAAGGAAGACCTTTTGAGGCGTCTGATGAGCCGAGGACAACGTGATTGTTGATTAGAGATAATGACTTCCAGAGTGTCGTTTTTACAGCACATTAGAGAACCTCCGCTCAAAGTTTGCCTCACTGAACCGCCGTCTAACTTTACTTTATAATGGGGTCTATAATAAAGAGCAAAAAGAAAAACAGGCCACGTATAGGAATGATTAGGGAACTACTCAGCCAGTGCTTAGTTTTTTTCTTTCTTTGGATTAAATGTTGGCGTCAGCTTTGTAAGAAATGTTGAAGTTTAACTTTCCTCCAGATCTAAATGTCCTTTTTAGTGACTCTGCACCTTTTAGACACTTTTTAATCCGCTTACCTGCATTTTACTCATCAGGGAAACCTTAAAACGTGTCGTTTCAGTCAACTCAACACTTGAATGTTACAGACTTTAATTTATGTGTGAGTGGATATAATCCTGAAGCTTTACTGGAGATCGACTGAATTTCTTTGCCTTCAGAACAGACCTAAAATAAAATTCTTGATGGTAAGAAAAGTGCAAAAAATGTATTAAGAAAAGAAAAAGAATGTTGTCAAGAAGTTTCTACTAGACACTGAAAAGGACATGTGGTGGAGTAAGAAATAAATTCATCCCAAACTCTTTCAAATGATATTTATTTAATGTAGGGTAGGGTAGGATAGGGTATGGTATGGTATCTTAGGGTAGGGTAGGGTATGGTATGGTATGGTATGGTATCTTAGGGTAGGGTATGGTATCTTAGGGTAGGGTAGGGTATGGTATGGTATCTTAGGGTATGGTATGGTATGGTATCTTAGGGTAGGGTAGGGAAGGGTAGGATAGGGTATGGTATGGTATCTTAGGGTAGGGTATGGTATCTTATGGTAGGAGGGTAGGGTAGGGTCGGGTCGGGTAAAGTAGGGAAGGGAAGGGTAGGATAGGGTATGGTATGGTATGGTATCTTAGGGTAGGGTAGGGTATGGTATGGTGTCGTATGTTATGGTATGGTATGGTATGGTATCTTATGGGCTCATATAGTATGGTATCTAATGCTATGCTATAATACCTTATGGTATGGTACCTTATGACATGAGTATCTTATGGTATGGTATCTTATGGTGTCGTATGGTGTGTTATGGTATGGTATGGTGTCGTATGTTATGGTATGGTATGGTATCTTATGGGCTCGTATAGTATGGTATCTAATGCTATGGTATAATACCTTATGGTATGGTATCTTATGACATGAGTATCTTATGGTATGGTATCTTATAATATGGTATATTATTTCATGGCACGGTATGGTATTTCATGGTATCTTATGGTATGGTATTTTGTAGTTTTTTCAATACATAAGTTATTTCAATGATTAGAGATCCTAGGAATGTGCATGAACTGGTCCATAGTCTTTTAGCAGTCAGGCTCTGGGCAGACATCTTTAATCTGCTGAGATAAGCTTAGACCATAGATGGAAAAACACCCCACAGCCTAAATGCTGATGATGGTAGAGACCAGTTCAAGACATCGTATGGCCCAGGTGGAGAATGGTACGGAGGAGGGCCAGCAAAACCGCTTGGAACATAGAGAGATAAACGTCTGTTCACTTAAAAGCAGAAATGGGAGTGTGATTGGCTGAGGAAAGAAGGCATTTAGCTATTGGTTAGCACAAAGGGTTAATTAATGAGTGGTGTGTAGAGTGACCCGATCACCCGGAAGTTAGGTGGATCTTTCTTATTGAAATTTTGCCAAAGCTTCACTACAGCTATCTCCAGGCTCTGTGTATAAAATGTGTTAGTTGCAAATTAACCCAAATTGGTTTTGGTGTATCTGGTGAACCCAGACATAGAGATGAGCCAGACGATGTCACTATCCAATATGATGGTAATCCATATCCGCCTTTGCAAGGATGCTCGCAACTGAACCAAGTTCCGACATTTACACCGCCTTGACGTTGTGTGTCAACCCTCTTCCAACTGTAGGTGGCGGACATACGCTAGTATACAATAGAAGAAGAAGCCCCTCCCTACTTGTCCATGTTCTTAAACCCGTGAAATACCAGAGGTGTTTGTGGTTTAAGGCTTAAAGGGTTAAACACAACACTCAAACAGATAACCTGTGATATGTTTGGCCACACCCTTTGACTCAATTGGGGATTTTTCTGTTTTAGGATGCAGACTATCTTGTAAAATGAAAAAAAAAAACAGACCTATTGATAATTTAAAACATGCTGAAAATCATCCCCTCAAACTGCTCTTTTTAATGAAATAATTATATAAGGTTCTATGTACCTAGAGGCCATAACTCTTGAAAAAGTCCTTTAAGTTCATTGCATACTGCTAATCTGCATTCATGTCCATTTTAGCTGCAAGCTGACTGCGGGCCTCTGATTCTGAACTGCTTGGTGTGAAGTAACCTGCAGGTGGTGTGAAACGGCAGATATTGGTAAAACAGACAGTGTCTGTCCTGGGAGCTCATTTGTTGAAGTTGCAGGTGTAAGGAGCAGGAGCAGAGACAGGTAGGAACTGGTGATGGATGATGAGGGTACACAGCGGACCGCAGACGGGAGAACATCAGTGGTTAAAGCATCAATGGTGAATTGCATTTTAGTAGCTGGCAGCGCTCAGGTTGAAAGCGGCGCAGGGGTTGCAGCGGCTCTCACCCCGACACTTTGATTTAGTCACATTTGGTGGGCGTCGCGCTTTTGAAACGACATTGTCATGCAGAAAAAGTCATCAGTGTTTTCACTGGAGGCTTTTTTTATTGTTTGTTCTTCTAATCAAAAGCTGAAGAGCTGCTGATTGACAACTCAGGACATTTCTGCATGTTTATTAGGCGAACACATATTTTCCACTATGTTCATAGAGTTTAGTCATTGATTTTTTTTTAGTGTTTTTATTTAATTCAAACCTACTTTAAGCTCCAGATGAAAGACTCTCTGTAGTTGGGCTTAAATTAGTGTTTAGCTGAAATCAGAGACCACCTGTTGGCTTTTTTCATCAAGTTTTGACGGAATGTTTCTTAAAGTTTAGTATTACCAATCAAATCGCCATCGGAAACATGTATTTAAATGAAATTTGTGAAGGCGTTTATATGTGCGTTTAAGGTACCCGAGTTAAATACTGACCGTTTTCGGGTTCTACATACAAAAACCACGACCATTGAATGTGTGTTGCATGTTGAACTCGATTGAACTCTGACCAATCAGGGGCTTGGATTTGGTGGTCTCATTTTGAAAATTAGTGTAGCTAATTTTTATAGCTTGAACATGCTAATTGTGGTTAGCCTATTGTGTTCCCACTGGACTGTCAATACCATAATATTGCTGGATGTCCGTCATCTACAGTTGGAAGAGACTCTTGTTCCAGTCTTTTCCTCACACGACTCTATTCAGATATATGAAAGACATAAGTCGAATCCAAATTTGTTATGGTTTGGTGCTTTCATTTATTGGTTTTGGTGTTTTGTGCTTATGTTTCTCTGTTTGTGCTTCTACAGAGTGGCATGGGGGCAGGAGGCGTGGCCTTCTCTACCTGATGGCCTTGCACACCTGCATCCCATCCTAATTTATGAGCCTTCAAAAGCCTCTCCCTGGCTCCTCCTTCCGATTCTGTTGCTTCCTGGTTCCAATGAAGCTCTCATCAGCCTAGCTCCGTGCCTCCACCGCCAGTCTGCTTCGTTTTGTTTGTTTTTGTCGTTCTGAGCAATTTAAACCTTCTCTGTTACCTATCTCGTCTCGTGGGTTCTGTCTACTCATCCCGTGACAAAATTCTTCCCCCACGGCTTCTTCCTACCTCTCCAAATGGGGACTTATGGACAAAATAGTGTCTTCAAAGTCGGATGTTACTCCCACTTGATGATGTCATCAATAGTTGCCAGTCAGCTATGTTATCGTGGAAATACATAAAAACTTCAGTTTTATAACTTTAAAAAAGGTCATACTAAAACTGAAAGATGAAAAGTGCTTTTCCTCCGCAGAAAGGCAGAATGCGGAACATCCTTGGGCTAACCTTAAGGCAAACCCCACGAGAGTTAGCGCTCAAACCTAGAGAGAAATCGCCGGGTGAAAATCACCCAAGCAAAAGTATTTACATGGCTTTCAATATAGCTCACATGGTAAGGTTACAGATGTCTCAGGAATGGGTGGACCAAAGGCCAAGTGTCCAGCATAATCATTTTTTTAAGGAATTTTTTTGTTCCCAAATCCTAATTTTTCAGTTATTTTCTAGCATGTTCTTCCTATATTTTTATTTTCCATTTTGTTACATAAACCACAGTTTAAAATGAAGAAAACTAATTTATCATGTGTTGTCATATGTTGATCTACTTTTTATGTCAAATAGTTTTATTGGGTATATTATAATGGGTAAAAAATTACCTGGCAAAAGTGATGGTGTAACTTGTGACAGTGAAAGGGTTAAAAAATTCTATTTTGGACACCCCTATCCCTCCAAATTCCCCTACGATTGGAGGAGTAGGGAGAAGCCATTTTCATTTGGTGTCATATAATTCTGGTAGAGCACAAATCACAATTATTAATTTCTTCTCCCTGATCAATTTCAAACGGTTGGCATTTCCGTGAAATTAAGGGGACGCCATCCGTAATATCCTTAAATCAGAATCCCTTCGAAGGAAGGTAGAAAGTGCAATGCAAGTGTACACCATTTACCATGAATGGTCTACATTTGACCTGCTTTAAATTGCAATGCCTGTTCTAGTTTAGCTTTGTACGCAAGCCCTAAAGTGGTCGCATAAGCACAAGATATTTTAACGTGGATGCCCAAAACTGCTCTCATTGTAGATCACAGAGTCATCTGCAAACATGCTGATCCTAAGCGATTCCCATCTGACCTCATCGGTTCAAAGCAAACAAGACGGAGCTCAAAGGTAATGCTTGGATTAGTCCCACCTTTAGCTTCTACTCTTCTGTCACACCTCCAGAACATCTCACCGCCATCTTCCGTCTTCGTCTTGAGCAACTCCAATATTCTTCAGAAGTTTCCTTAAAGCAATATTTGATATTGCATGACTGCACATTTCTCTTCTTCTTAAAAATGGAGACCAGAACACACCACACCATCCCATTCTTCAGGCACCTTTTTATCTCCAACACTCCTATACCTCCACAGGTAAGCTGTCAGGACTGGCTGCATTTCAGATTTCATCATCTTCAACGTCTTCCTCTCTTCATCCTTACGATCTTTGCTACTTCCTGCTCCACAACATCCACATCTTTCACGCCGTTCTCTACAACATTTTCCTGGTTCGTCGACTCTTCAAACTTCTCCTTCCATCTTTCCATCACTCTTGTGGAGCCTGTCAACACATTTCCCCCCCTGTCCTTGATCACTAACCTGCTGTACATCCTTCCATCTGTTTCCCTGTCTCACCTGTCTCCTTCCTTTAGATCCAACTTGTCATGTTTCTTAGCAAACCTTTTCGTCTTTCATTCCTGAACTTCAGTATCCCATTGACATCTTCATATGTCTCTCTACACTGTCCGACTCTAGTTTTATTCTGTCAAGGTCCCTACATACAAAGTTTCTTCTCCAAGTCTTACTTGCTTTTCCTTTTTCCACCAGGAAGCTACAAGGCAAAACAACTGTTGCCAGAAATTGTTCAGACATAAAAAAAACTAAATAAGTAAGGAAAAAAAAGGCAAACGGACTTTGATATTTTCAGGTGTTCCCGGCATTAAATCAATTCTAATTAAAACTGAGCTGTCATAATGCTCACCAGCTTTGCTCTGTAATTAAGACGGAGGAGAAAACAAACATTAGCCCCACCGGTAGCCCTAATTTCTTTCTGCCTTCAGAATCAATTTAAAGTTATTGATTATTTGCAAAGTCCCGAGGGGTCTTGCATCAAGTAACTAACTCAATGTGTAATAGCCCTTCCTACTCTGGGAGTTGTGTGGATGGATATGATGTATTTGTGGCTCACTTTTAAAGTTAAAAAATTATAATAAACATATCTTGTTTCTCATTTTTATCTTATTTTTGTTCATGTGTACCTTGCAATTTAACAATCGAATAATGACTTAGAGAATAAAACATCAAGCTGATTTAGGTTAAATTAAAGCTTCCCTGTGACAAAGTAAAATCATAAAAACAAGATTTTTTTTTTTTATCTCCATAGCAACCATTTTATTTTTTCGTTGCCTTAGCACGATGATTAGTTCTATGTAACTTTTAGAAGAATTTCCAAAAGTAAATTTTCAGATTTCCTTAGCAACAGAGGTTTTATGTTAACTACACCCACATTCCTAATATGTTAATAGCAAATGTCATATCAATTCATTCAGCTTGAGCCTGGGATTCAGGTATTAAAATTTCATGATTTTTTGATTAAAAATGTGCGAGCATTAAGGAAATACCACATTTGTTAGCTTGCTATGCTAACACCCTTCAAAGTCTACAATATTTATTTCCAACTTTTTTGCTTAAGAAGCTTCCCAGCGATGCTTGACGAATTAGGAGTGGATAGCTTGAAATCTCTAAGAAGAGTTTAAATTTGTAGCTAATAGTAAATTTTTTTTTAGTATTCAAAATGGCCACCTTTCTCCTAGGTCAAAGGTCAACAGAACTTTGGTTGTGATTGTAGACTTAAGATGGCTGTGTGTGAAATTTCATGAAGATCCCTCAAACGAATCTTTGTTTCACTTAATTCGTTCAGTTTTTACAAAGTTTTCCTTTTTGGCATATTGGCTAAAGCTCCACCCCTCACAGCCCCACCCATTCTCACATGAACCCGCCCCCAATCGCTGTAAAGGTTAAACAATTTGCTTTAATTGTACAGTAAAACTGAATACAAAAAAGGGATTCACATGTCTGAAATGAAGCACGGAAATACACGCTTTTTTAGTAGTAGTATTTGTCGATAACAGTACTAACTTGGTACTGAGTTCGGTATCCGTACCTGGTTAGAAAACGCTAACACAACATGTGTCGAATGAAATTATTACTGTATAGAAATTAGGAGTTTCCTTTGTAAAATAAATACTTAATTTTTTTATTAATCTCTTGACTTCTTAACCAAATTAAAAAATAAAGCTCTGAGGCCAGAACAATAATTATGTGAGCAACGTTCACACATTACAGACCATTGATTAATCCCTACCCCGTCTTCTCTCCAAGAGGCACTAAATTGCTTTTATTTTGCTGACATGATGGTTTTCACACGCACAGATCTACAGTCTTTGTTATAGCTTGGTGTATTTCAAATCATGTTTTCTTTTTTTCAACTAAAGTCAGCTTCTGCATCACTGTTGGTTAGAAACCAAGAGTCTCTCTTACTCAGTGTAACAGTGCCATCTATGGGGATCCCGTACAAAAAGCCTGAATTTATTGTAAATGAATGAAATTCCCAATTTAATTTTGATTAGATTAATACTGTGTTACTATATTCCGTCTGTCTACAAACGCTTTAAATGTTCACTCCAAGAGTTGCTTCACATTTTGTAAGTATGAGTCTGAAGGGAGAAACTGCAGGGAAAGTTGGTCTTAGATAATTCCTGGATTGAAGTGTCTGTAAATATCCTTGTGACAGTTGAAAATGGCACAGGTGGATCAGGCTTGGCTGCTGTCAGTCAGACTTAGAAGTTTCAAAGCTACTTTTAGCCTCGTCATTTTCTTCTTCCCTTCTCTTCTTTTCCCTTTCTAATTCCTGGAGATGTGACCCATTTTTAGGCATAAACTTTTGGGCACAAATGCTGTGTTTTAACTTTTTTTTTCACTCCTAAAAGAAGGTTTTTTTTTGTGAATTCACAGGGGCGGATCTAACAGTTTGGGGGCCCCAGGCGAACAATAGTTTGGGGCCCTGTGCTAATTTTTTTGTGTGTGTATACATAAAGTAAAATGTCAGCTGAATTCCTTTTTACTATTTTATTGTGAAACTAATGTATTTTCTTATTTCAATTTGGAAAAAAAATTTTAATATATTGAAAAACAAAAGATAGCCATCTGTCTTTTCTTTACTTGGTCAGGTTTTACTAACGCAGCAAAAGTAGCAAAAATACTTGAAAGAAGGAACAAAACAGTTCACCGTGGAGTGGCATCCAGAAAAAAGTTCTCAAAATGACCATTTTTTTTTTGTCCCAAATGTTGAATTTCCTTTCATTTTTTTATCGTTTTTCTCAAACTTTCTCATCAGTGACCTCACTAACTTGCTGTTGACGGAATAGTCCATTGCTTCACAGGGATGGGGGAGGATGAAACACTTTCACATAAACATTCAGTGATTTTTTTTTTTAAACAAATGAAATGGTTAAAAAAAAAATATTTCATATTATATTGAACTTTCAGCTCTGGGACCCCATGCAACTTTAACTTGAGATAAGTCAGCCTGGTGCTGGTTTTTGGAATTAATTTAATTAATTTTTTTGTCGTTTTGTTTATTTACCCTCTCTTTTTTATTTCAATGGGTATTATTTTTATCTTCCATTTGAAGACTGGCTTAAATCTAAGAATTACTGGAGCCACGTCAGCTCAGTACGTGACCTGTAGGGGGCCTCGTTGCAAAAGTAAAGCCCCTCTTTCACTTAATTTTCAATTTTTCAAAGCCAGGACATGAACTAAGACACGCCAAGTTACTTCTTTCAGTTCAAATGACAAAAAACTCCAATAATTGTAACCAAAAACTGCATTTTTATGGTATTTCTTTGCTAAAATTTTTATATACTGCAAATTATGTATATTTTATTGCCAAAAAATTGCATTTCTTTCTATATTTATGCCAAAAACAACTTTTAGAGTACAAGTCACAGCCACCAAAAATTTGTACGCTTTACAACGGAAACACATTGATGCTTCTATAGCGTCATAAAACATAGGAGGAATCTCGTATCGGCCCAATAGATGAACAGGTATTCAGATAAGCATCTTCAGTTTTTGTCCCGTGTTTGGTGAAATACATTTCTCTGAAAATCAAGACTTTTTTTCTTCTTTTATTTTGCCCTCCAGAGCAACTTAAAGTCAGAAAAAGTCATTTTCTAATTCTGAATGCATGTAAATGTTATTTTATTGTTATTTAATATATGTGAAAAAGATGAGACATGCTGCTTTTATTTATTTATTTTCAAAGTATTGTTGAGTAATCCAATACCATACAAAACAACTCTTGGATTACCTTTAAGGATCTTGTAAAATCATTTTAAACAAGAAAAAAGATGTGATTTAATATTATTATAAGATATCAAAGAACTCAAATAACTGTTCCTGATTTGCATTTTAAAATTAATTATTATTCAAATACAGAAAATGAAGCATATGACATGTACAGGTGGAGATTTGTTTACATTTAAGGGTGTTTTTTTAATTTTATTACCCAAACATTACTTCAATTTTTTCTTTTTTCACTAGCAACATTTCCTATTTTGTCTTTTCCATCTGTTGAGCGTCATGGCTCCCAATGTTCGGACTTTGGTCAGGTAGTGAGAACATCCACCAGTACATCGAACACACCGATCTCTTTTTTAAATGAGAAATGTCTAGACACAGCCCAGGCTGAGTGCTGTGGGAATGAACCAGAAGGCTCGGGGTCGGCTCTCGGGGGCCGGGAGCCTGTCAGCTTCCCTTCCAGCCTCGGCCTTCAATTACCGAATCAAAGGCAGGAGGAAGGCTAAATCCCATCGTGTTCCCCGATTCTCATCTCACTCCGCCGCAGCCGACAGCCTGTATCTGCCCGCCCGCTCGCCCGCTCTAACTCAGATGCACATGGAGCAAAGGCTCATGGGAACCGATCGAGTCAGCTGCTGGTTGCACTCCAAAGAAACTTCAGAGTTCATTGCTTTTGCTTGGCAGAGATTGGTTGACTTCCAGATAGATATCCTTGCCTCGCCGTGTATGCGGTCATAACCTCCTTTTTCGTTTGTGTTTTCCAAAAGAAAAATGTATTTTCATGCCAAAAAAAGAGAGTTTGCCATATTAAAGCACCTTTCAATGGAAATAATTACTTTTATTAATGCCAGAAATTTATTTGATGCCCTTTTATTTTTTTTTACCATTTTGCCATTTTCATCCTGCTTCTATAACCAAATCATGTCATTTTTAATTCTAAAAAACAATTTTTAAGGCATTTTTATTGCCAGATATTGCATTTGTATGGTGTTATCGTGCCAAAAATGTAATTCACATGCCATTAATATGTCAAAGTGACATTTTGTGTATTTTTTCGTGACTTTTTAAGGCAAATTTATGTCCAAAAGATAATGTATATGACATATTTCTGCCAAAGTATAGTTTTTGGCTAGAAATTGTTTTTTTTTTTTTAGAAATTTTAAGGCCACAAACTGCATTTTAAAGCAATTTTAATGCTAAGATAAACATTTTTATTGCCTTTATTGAGGGACAATGCGCTTTGTGCAATATTTCTGCCAAAGTGGTGCCTTTTTATGGTAAATTTATGCCTAGAAGATTACTTATATGTCTTGTTTATGATAAAGTGGCATTTTTATGTCATCTTTATTGCCAGAAATAGATTTTTTTCCCGTTTGATGATAAAAACAAAATTTTTCTGACATTTTAATACTAAAAATGTTATATTTATTGCTTTTGGGGGGGGGCAAAAATATAATTTATGCTACATTTCTGTCAAACTGTCATTTTAATTTAATTCTTATGCCTTTTTAATGTCAATTTCAATCCAAATGGGTAATTTTTGGTTGTATTTATGGATAAGTGACATTTTTATCGTCAGAATTTGTTTTCTTTTTTTTCCTCCCAAAATTGCATGTTATTCTATATTTTGCCAATGTGGATTTTTTTTGTAATTTTAATGCATTTTTAATTTTTTTTTTTTTTTTTTTACCAAAATGTGATTTATGTCATATTTCTGTCATGTATTTTACCCATAAAAATGCAATTTTAATGCTAGAAATGGCATTTTTATCATCTGCAAATTGGCCAAAAATATCAATTTGCTGAATGTTCACCAAAGTGATCTTTTTGTGTCATTTTTATTGCCAGGATTTTTTGTGCCAATTCTAGAGCCAAAACTGCACTTTGTAAAAAATATTTATTTTTTTTAATGTTTTGCATTTTTATGGCATTTTGCCAAAATTTTGTTTTATTACAACATTTTTTGTCAATATCACATTTTTTTGTTATTTTCATGCCTTTTTTATGGCATTTTTTTTTTTACCCAAAAATCTGTTTTATTTCTTCCAAAGTGTCATTTTCTGCCATTTTGTATGCGTTTGTTTTTACAATAAATTGTTTTAACTTCTTTTTTTGCCAAACCCAAACTGAAAAATGCATTTTAGACCATTTTTTTATTCTAAAAATGGTCTTTTAAACATTTAAAATTGCATTTTATGATATTTTAATGTATTTTCTTTTTGCCAAAAAATGTTATTTTAGCCTGTTTTTCAAAATAATTTCCTTTTTGTCACATTTTATAAAATAACTGAAACTAACATTTTCGTGTTTTTATTTTTTACAAATATTCCAAATAAATGTTATTATTTCACATCTCTGAATATCAGCATTCAACATTACAGGGTTCTTTCATTTATTAAACAAACTAACAAAAATGTAAGTAGGTCATAGATCAAGTAAAATATCAGCTAAAATAACCTCCCATAATCCTCCTATTGATTCCACAGGCTTTAGGCTGCATTCAGGTGCTGCTTCAGTTCTGTCAGTCTGTTGGTCTGGAGTGTTCATTCAGGTGGGTGTTAGTGAAGTGCCAGGAAGGAAATACGGAGGCTTAGAGAAGCAATTGTTGCTGCAGATCAATCTGAGGAGGGTTAGAGAACCATTTCCAAACCATTTGGAGCTCAACAGTCTGTAGTGGCAAAGATTATTCACAAGAGGAAAGCACTAAAGAGAGACGCCAATCTGCCCCGGAGTGAACAGAGAAACAAATTTACCCCAAGGTCACGTCGCATCTCTTGGAGATACGAAACACGCAAACATTCATCTTTCATTTACACACACACAAACAAACCATTTGTAAAAGATTGGTTTGTTTTAAGCTAGCTATTTAGCTTGTTGGTCAAATCCTGATCAAATATGACATTTGATCAGAATTCCACTTGTCAATCAAAAGACTCCGCCCCGATCTGTACACTATTTTTAAGAACATTATAAACTCAAATCAAAAAATGACCAGAAATGAAAAAAGGAAGATTTTGAAAATTTGAAATTAAAACATTTTTGAGTCATTAGCACCCACTTTTTCAACCAGTCCCCTAGTGGTTATTGTGCGAACTGCAGCTTTTTGAGCTTTTCAAACAAGCTTCAATCCGGAAGTCAAAAGGAACTGCCTTTAGCTCAGGAGCCAAAAACCAAAACACACCTTAAATTGAGGGTTGAATAGGACTTCCAAGCATTACCTGCGACAATGCCAGTGTGAATGCTGTAAGCTGAATTTGGCCACCAAAGATGCTGAAAATGATAGCTAAAAACGCTGAAGCTGATAGCTGAAAATGCTGAAGCTAGCTAAAATATTAGCTAAATGCAAAATTAACCCAAAAACTAAAAAAAAAAAAAAAAACTAGGTTAGCCAAAACAGCTATGTAGCTGAAATATCAACTAAACTCCAAAATAGCCAAAAAATCTTAGTAAGTTAAAAAAATAGTCCAAACAACTAGCAGAATGCCAATTTTTAAAACTGTAACTTTTAAAAATAATTATGAACACTAAAAAGGCATGAATATTGTTCTAGAATAAATCAATTTCAACCTTAAATAACTTTCAGTATTTTACTCTTCATAAAAAAGTATTTTGTCAAAATTATACAAGTTAGAAATAAGCACAAGATGACATCAGGCCATCAATAACAATAAAACAAAATGATCTGGAGGGCCGGATATATTTATCCTGAGGGCCAGATCCGGCCCCAGGGCCTTGATCTTGACATATGTGCTTCAGCTATAGTACCTCAGGCTTAAAGAACAAAGATGGATGCTAGGATGACTCTGAATTGCCCCTCTGGCTCCTCCCCTTTGCATTAGGAGAAGTTGTTTTTTTAAAGAGGAACTGTAGCGACTTCAAGCTAGCTAACCCTTCACTGGTATGGTGATAGGAGTCACGCTTGTGCTGCAAAGGACAAACTTATTTACATTTTAATTTAAGTAAGGGTTTTTGTTTTAGCAAGACTTTTTAAAGTTATAAAACTGATGTTTTCATGTATTTTTTAAGCGCTAGCAGCTACGCGCTAACGTAGATGATAAGCAACTATTGATGATGTCGTCAAGCGGTAAGAGTAAAGTCCAAATTTGAAGATACTATTATTTCCATGTCTCTCTACTTAGAGGGCTAAATATAGGAGTAGGGCGGAGTTGTAAGGGTAGAATTTGAATTCCGCTCCTAGTGGTTGTCACAATCCAATGTTTGCATGAATGTGGCTAACGGAACAGGAAATTGATTGGCAAGGATCTACAGCCAATCAGGATGGACAACACAATACACTCTAAAATATCTAAAAAAAAAAAAATTACAAAATTGCACCAAAAGCAAAAAAAAAAAAAAGATTCTTGTGAAGGTGAATTGCAATATTAAAAATCCGTCCTTAGATCTTGTTTTATGTTCTTTTCTCTATGACCATATACACAATTAATATAACTCTGAGGAGAAAAGCCACCGTTTAGTTGATCGCGTAAACAGTCAAGAGTCAAAGAGTTGTTTCATTGGCACCACCGACATTTTAAAGACTTAAAAATGCCTAAAAATAAGAATTATTGAGCCGTTGACATGGACTAGTCTTCAATACTTTGAATGTTGTGTTTTAAGAAATGTAAAAAAAAAAGCGTTAGAATAAGAGGCAGGTCTTGAACTATCATAAACCTTCAAACCATCTCTTTTAAGAACGTACGAGTTAAAAATTAAGTTTATTTTCTTCTTTCATTTGGCTTGAGTTGATATTTTTATGAGAAAAGGAACAAAGAATCAAAACCCGACGAGCTGAGGAAGCGGCGGCAGCAGCAACAGTGGAGGTATAGAGTCAGGTTATTGTGGATGATGTCAGGCTGATTGGAGCTTTTATTGCACCTCCAGAGACTCCTCGCTTCTTCTTTTTAGTTTTAACACATTGGAGCAAACGCTGCTAATTAACACTTTCAGTGGAATGGGGCTTGTTACAGTGTGCAACGTGAAAAAAAAAAAAAAAACGACATTTATTTGAAATAAATGACTTCCTGCAGAACGAACTAACCCTGCTAATGAGCTATTTCAAGTAGGCGTTAGGACTGAAACTGACAGACATGAAACACCATTATATTAAGTATTATTTGTGCTATTAATTAGACTGAACATAAATGTAAACTCTACACTTATGGTTTTGAACAGAAAAGGGGGATTTTTCCGAAATATTGCTCATGTTTGTGCAAACTGGTGTTGTGAAGTGAAGATGATCCGTCGACCGCACAGATGCTGAAGGTTATTGTAGAGGTGCGTTTGGGGCGGGCTGTAAAGACTCTGGGTTGAGTCCTAGATAAGTCCTTTCTGTGAGGAGTTTGAAGGTTTTCTCCCGACGCTTCAGTTTAAAAAATCTGGTTCCCAATTGAAATGGTGACTCTGAATTTCCTTTGTGTGCATATGGATGTGATTGTGTGACCCTCCAACCTGTCCAAGGGCTAACACAACCCTGATGGATGGATGGATGGATGGATGGATGGATGGATGGATGGATGGATAGATGGATAAATAAATAGATGTTGGATGGATGGATGGATGGATGGATGGATGGATAGATGGATAAATAAATAGATGTTGGATGGATGGATGGATGGATGGATGGATGGATGGATGGATGGATGGATGGATGGATGGATAGATGGATAAATAGATGTTGGATGGATGGATGGATAGATGGATGGATGTTGGATGGATAAATAGATGATGGATGTTGGATGAATAGATGTTGGATGGATGGATGGATGGATGTTGGATGGATAAATAGATGATGGATGGATGAATAGATGTTGGATGGATGGATGGTTGGATGGATGCTGGATGGATGGATGGATGGTTTGATGGATGCTGGATGGATGGATGGATGGATGGATGGTTGGATGGATGCTGGATGGATGGATGGTTGGATGGATGCTGGATGGATAGATGGATGGATGGATGTTGGATGGATGGATGGTTGGATGGATAAATAGATGTTGGATGGATGGATGGATGGATGGATGGATGGTTGGATGGATAAATAGATGTTGGATGGATGGATGGACGGATGGATGGATGAATAGATGTTGGATGGATGAATGGATGGATGGATGAAGAGATATTGGATGGATGGACTTATGGACGGATGCATGATAGATGCTGGATAGATGGATGATGGATGGATGGATTGATGGATGGACGGATGGATGGATGAATAGATGTTAGATAGATGGATGGATTGATGGATGGATAGATGGATGGATGGATTGATGGATGGACGGATGGATGGATGAAGAGATGTTGGATAGATGGATGGATGGATAATGGATGAATAGACATTGGATGGATGGACTTATGGACGGATGCATGGATGATGGATGGATGGATTGATGGATGGACGGACAAACGGAGGGACGGATGGATGGATGAATAAAAGATGGATGGATGCATCCAGGTTCCCTGGCAGCTACTTGAATTATTAAACTTGTTTTGTTGTTTACAGCAGTTTTGCAGTAAGTATTGACTCTGCTGTTCATGTTTACTATTGTTGACACTGAGTTTTACAGATAATTCAATTTTGTCAATACTTGCCAAAGACATAGTATTACTGATTTGCAAAAAAGTGTCTTTTTGTTGCATAAATTCAGACACACTTTGTTTATTATGTTTGTGTTCAAGATAAAAAAAAATAAATGAGGATATACATTTTCCAAAAAACTATGTGAAAAAGTATTTTTATCCGGGCTGGGGACCGGCACAGGGAGACCCGGACTTGAGTCTCCTGGTTAGGCAGTAGCGTCTTGTCTACGGACCCATTTCACTCCTGCGCCCAACCATCTTAGCCATCCAAATGTAACCATTTTTCCTAGCTATAAATTGACAAATAAATATTTTCTGGTTGTAAAATGAGTGTTTTCCGTGTTTTATTTGCTTCCAAACCTCACATGTTTTGTTTCATTTGCAGCTGAACTGCAGCCAGAGAACCTGAACCCCGCCGGTCTTCCTGCAGGTGATGTCATCCGTCTCGATTTCTGTCTCAGCGATCCTCGACAGCGCTTCTCGATTTTGTTTGCTTGGGGTTCGTGTACTAGGCGTTTTGCTTGATTTCTTTGAATATTTTACGCATAATTCTTAAATAAACTGGACTGGCGGGCAAGCCAGGAGGCAACAACTGTGAGAGCTTCGCGTCTCCCGCTGCGGTTGGAATTCAGATCACTCGGCGAGGCCGCTGTTCTTGATGAGTTGCGCTGCTCCTCCGAGTCGGCGAGAAGCAACAGGCAGGTGGTGTTTTTTTTTTTTTTTTTTTTAACAAAGACATCCTGGGCTTTCATTACTCCGAGCGTTGGTTGTCTATTGTATAGCTGCGTTTTTCTTTTTGCTGTCTTTATTTTATTGGTTTTCACATCAAATTAGGTGTGTAAACTCAAGGAATTAAGAGTATAGTGTCTTGCCCAAGGACACTTCAACACAGGCAAGGCGGGAATCGAACCCTCAATCAGGAGTTGACCACCCTACTGCAGCACCATAGCCGCCCCTCAAGATATACGCTAAGTTCTACATCACACGTGTCAAAGTCAAGGCCCGGGGGCCGGATCCGGCCCGTCGGGTAATTCTATCCGGCCCTCCAGATACTTTTATTTTATCGTTATGTTATCTTGCGCATATTTATTTAGTTATTTAAAGTTTAGGTTGATTTATTCTGGAATGTTCCTGCCTTTCTATTATTATTATGTTAAGTTTTGGTTTTTAAAGTTATAAAAATTAGCATTCCGCTAACTTTTTGGAATATTTTGGTATTTTCCAAGATTTTTTGGCTATTTTGGCACTTAGCTAATATTTCAGCTACATGCTAGCTGTCGTGGGTAATTTGGGCATTTTCAGTTTTTAAGGCTATTTTTGAAGTTCCGCTATTTTTTCAGCTACATGCTAGCTGTTTTGGCTAACCTAAGTTTTTTTGTTTTTCTGTCTTTGTTTTATTTTTTAGGCTAATTTGGCTTTTAGCTGGCTATCAGCTTCAGCGTTTTCATCTATCAGCTTCAGTTTTTTTAGCTATCAATTTCAGCATTTTCAGCTTGCATCTCCAGCGACCAAATTCAACTTACAGCATTCACACTAGCATTATCGCAGGTATCTAATTCATAATGATGTTAAAAAATTACGATTAAAATTTTAAAAATGTAGTTTTAGAGTTTTCAATAAATATTTATCCTTTTCGGCCCGAGGTCTAAGATGTGTTTTGTATTTTGGCCCCTTGTACGGTTGAGTTTGACACCCTTGTTCAACATGTTGTCTTTCAATTTATGGTTGCTACACCGTAAAAAACAGTCGTCATTGAGAAAAAACTCCAGGAGATTGACTCACAACTTCAACAGCCAATCAGGACACGGATAAGTTAAAGCAGTCAAACTTTGACTCTGATTTGGTAGTGATGTGTCCATCTATCCATCCAAGTGTAGATTATGTGTATTTTGGAATCATCTGGAGGAATTTAAGGTTTACGAAGTTTTTTTAAATTCCCAATTTGACATAAAAATGACAATTTAGTCAATATTTCAACAATAAAACTATTTTTATCTGTAGTTTTGTGTAATAATTTTCAAAATTAACCTCCAGTCTTGTCTCTAATCGTACTCTTCCCCTCCCACAGAACTGCATTTGGAAGAAAACGCACACAGCTGGACTTCCTGCAGGAAGACGTTCGTCTTCGCCGTTCCATCCCGACCTCCAAAAGTGTTGATTTATACAAGTGTTGATTGGAGAGTTACTTATATTTTTATTTTGCAAAGACAAAAGAAAAAAAAAGTGTTCTCATCGCCGCGGCGATGAGATGAGTAGGTGTCAACGAGAAGAGTTTCGACGAGCATGTGATAATAGGGTTTCCATGACACTTTTCTTTTGCAGGAAAAACTCCTCTGAAGCTGGAAAATGTCAGCGGCGAATAAATAATCTGCGTTGACATTTTAATGCTTAAATTAAAAACACAAAAGCTACGACTTTGCATTTAATCCAGAACCGATCAGTGTTATTTCTGAAGCCCTTTGTGTCTTCTTTTCCCCGTCTCCTCAGACATAAACAGATTTCTAGATTTACTCATCAAACCGTCCTTGTATCTGTGACTTCCTATTATAGGTGTGGAACACCAGTCACTTAAATGAGGAGAGAAGAAAGGTTCATCTTGTTATCATGCGTCTCTGGACTATAAAGCTCCTCATTAGACGACAGAGCCATGCAAATCCAACGCGCGCACTCGGCGCCGCTCGTTTGGCCACAAAGTGAGAGCCATAAAGCGCCGCTCGTGCGCTGCGAGTGCGTGGAATATGCTATTTCAAGCAGAATTGCCTCGTAAAAACTCTGTGGTGTAACTCGGGAAAGAATCGCCCCGGCGCTCGTTATGGAAATTTAATCAAACATACGCGGTGCTGGAGTCCGATGTCCCCGCGTCTATTGACCCGGCTCCATCCACGGGCCTGTAATGAGACTAATGCGGACACAGATGTTAAGAAAAGACGCCGCGGCTGTGATCGATGCGCGCTCCCCACCAGATCCAACGTTCGGCATCCGGATAACAACCTGCATTATGTGGGGACAGCTGTCGCCATGGCGCCCCGGTTCTATCGCAGTATTTCAGGCTGAAGCAGGTGGAAGGCAATTTCTGGTGATTTGCAGCTTGTTGTGTCGTCACCACCCTGATAACTGTGTCTCGGGCCCGTTAATGAGAATGTGACCCGCGTGTTGGCGAGGAGGGGCGCTCCGTTCTGCTCCAGATGGAATTTAATGTGAGCTCCTCCTCTGTTGGAGTCAATTTGAGGCATTAAAAACTGGTCATTTTCACTTTTATATGCTATTGTCTTCTGGCCAGCACAAACAAATTAAATCACACAGAATTACAGGATAGTTTAATCATTTATCCAGTTCCGCCCAACATCCAGCTTGGTGGACAAGACTGCTCATTAGCAAATTATATATATATATATATATATATATATATATATATATATATATATATATATATATATATATATATATATATATATTTACATATGTATGTATATATATATATATATATATATATATTTACATATGTATGTATATGTATATATATATATATATATATGTATATATATATAAAGCAATGTAAGAACACATTGCTTTATATATATATACATATATATATATATATATAAAGCAATGTAAGAACACATTGCTAAAATATTAACTTAACTCAGAAAACTTCATTAAATGCCAAATCAGCCACAAATTTTAGCATTGTGCTAAAATACGAGCTAAATTCAAGAATAGCCCAAAAATCCTAATTAGATGCCAAATTATCAAACAAATGTTAGTATGTTGCTAAAATATTAGCTAGACTCAAAATTAGCCTTAGAATCCTCTGTAGCATTGATGTCCTTACCATGCTGAACGTTTTGATACCAAAATTGTATTGGTTTCAAAGTGTGCAAAAAATTTTATGAATTGCAGTAATGAAAAAAAAATTATTTTTTTTTTGTAAAATGTTTAAAAAATTGTTTAACATTTTTGTGAAATGTAACAAAACCAAAATTAAAAGCATGAATTTCCTGTACGTGCTGCAGAATTTGCAGAAATTTGAAAAATTTCCATTCATTTCGATGCGGCTGAAAAATCCCATAAATTGCATAAAATCGTACAAACCGCAAAGTTTACGAATACCAAAAATACAAGCGATAATGAACGTTTTGAACAAAATCACTATTGTGTGAATCCTTACAAAGCATTCACACTATAATGCGAGGGTTCTTGTCTTGAACCTCCATCCATCCATCGTATCAAACCACTGTACTCCTTTTGGGATGACCGGGTTGCCGTAGCCTGTCCCAACAGCTACTGTTGGGTGTAGGACGGTACTGGGGCGATCACGCTCACCACGGGAGGCTAAGAAAAGTTCTACAAAAGCATTTTGTCTCCATCTTTGGGTTCATGAGATCATTCAGAGTTTTTGTTTTTTCCTTACTAATAATAACAAAAATAAAAGATATAAAATAAAAAATACCAAATAAGTAAAAATAACACTACTGTCTTAATGCAAATAAGAAAAATACCATACAATTTAGCAGGAAAACGATAAGATTCTATTTTTAATTTTTTTTTTTACTCTTCTGTATTGGAAATATTGATTCAAACACCTACGGTGCCCTCTAGTGGTTGTTAGTGGGAATAAACTGATATATAAGTGTTACATTCTGTTGCTGCTGCCTGGCCTTCATTCCAGCCAATCCCTTTGGCTCACCTGGCAGGTGTGGCCAATGTCCCCTAATTGGCACCAGCTGTCTATTTAAGACAGAGGAGGCCACACCCACCATGCAGGGAGCAGAGCAGCAGGCTGGGCAGTTGTTTGTTGTGTTAGTTTGGGGTTGGACCTTAGTAGTTCTGGGGCCCGTTTCAAGAAGCAGGTTCAACAAATTTAGAGTTGAAACCTGAACTTAGAGTCACTGGACTCAAAATTCCCGAACTTAGAGTTTTCGGTTTCAGAACAGCTGAAAATGTTTGGTTCAATCAACTTGAAGTTGTTGGAACCAGAATCAGGTGCGAGCGTCGCCAGCATTAAAAGCCCTGATCAATGGAGCAAAGACAGCACGATTCACCATGGCAACGGGAACACACTTCCGAGTTTTGTGGCCACTTCCGGCGACGGAAATTGATAAATTCCTACAAGCATATGAAACTATAAAAACATTTTCAGCAAGAAAGGAAACCCAGTTGCAGCGGTAAAACAGAGAGAAAATATCTGCAGAGTTAATGCATACGTCTACATTTGAATCATTTCAAATAACGAATAAATAATATCAGGAAGGTTATTTTGTCACTTGTTAAGTAAGGAATGGTTCTTGATCTGTTAATAATTTAACCAGTCATCTCCGTATCGCATGAATGACCGTTTTCCTTACCCCCCACCCCCCACACACGCACCACATGCACACACAGATATCACTGCACGCTAAAAAGAAACACTGTAGCTGCCTGAGATATGTTAAAAATAAGCATTTATTTAAATGTAATTCTCAAGACTTAAAAAATTTTAGCTGATAAGTGGTTTTTTATTACATAAAATCAATGTGCCAGGTTGGGATTTGAACTTGGGACGCCAGAAGCAGAGGCAGCGTCAATCGAGCTAATCGAGCTAATACTTGTCATGTGAGATGTGTTGTATACGAGTTCAAAGCCCCTACCAGTTTTTGAGATTTAATCATTTCGATTTTTAAGAGTTTCAAATGATGAAAATAAAAATCACTATTAATATCAAATCCCTGGAATAACTCACTATTTATAATGTCGCTCAAATAAAACTGAATCGTAGAAACTGCATCAATAGACTCGTGTCCTCAAATCCTCTCCCGACATAAATAACATTTCCTCTGGATTAATCCCGCCTCCTCTCTACATGATCCTCTATGAATGGACATGTCATTTTGGTTTCTGCTGGTGGAAACGTGACGTCTCTAATGTGAATGTTCTCTAAATGTTAATGAAGAACTCAGATTTGAACATCTTTCACTTTAAAAAGGGGCGGAGACCGCAGAGAACTCTAAGTTTCCTGAAGAAAACCTGCTCCAGACCAGGTTTCGTTCACAGACTCAGTTGCCACAGTGATTGATTCTGAGTTCAGCTTAACCCGCTTCTTGAAACGGGCTTGGTTTCGCCCACTTTCACGGGTTTGAGTTATCTCTCTTTCTGAAACCGAAAACTCTGAGTTTTGCTGAATTTGGAGTTCAGGAACTCAGAGTTCCAACAAAACCTGCTTCTTGAAACGGGCCCCTGATTTGTTGGCTTTGCTTTATTTTATTTTTTTTTCTTTAGGCAGCTTTGTTAGGGGTCACACTAAGCCCATTTATGTTTTAAATAAGTTGCTCCTGAGAATAAGTCCCACCCCTAGCCAAACTATGAAAAAATGTGACTTCTACTCCAAAAAATACTTTAATTTTAGTCTTTTTTTGTTTTGTTTTTTTAGGTGTTGCAAACAAGATTGGAAATTACAGGATTGTGAATATGCTAATGTGGCTAACCCTGCTAACCCAACTAGCATGTTTTAAACAAGTTCTTGAATTAATGTGAGCACATTTAAAAAAAACTATTGACTGAATTGTTTTCTCATTTAATGACTTATAATAAATTGTAGCTTATACAGTATACGACATCATTTTGTAAATAGACCTTCCATTGATAGAAAGTATAATCTAATGTGAAAAATGCGGTACCTTCATTTATAAAACAAAACACCCATTTTACTCATTTACTATAAACATTCTTAAAGACAGGGACAATAACTTTTATGACTCGTAACTTTTGAGCAGCACTTCAAGCTCGTGTTTGATGTCTGTCTTTCTACATCCACACAAACTTTTAAATAATCAGAGTTTAGCAAAAATGTGGAGGTTGTACCGATTGTGTGACCCTTGCAAATTCTTTTCGACAGCAAACGAGGATGGTGCAGTCTGGGTAAAAAAAAAAAAAGTGACTTGAATGATGTAAATGAGAAGCAACGACAACTTTGAAGTCTTGGCAGTGAGGAATCTGATAATAGGCCTCCTGTGATGAAATGCTGAGGCAGATGGATGCTGGGAGCACCGGTAATCAGCTGTCTACAGACATCCAAGCGTAAAAGAAATGATGCTGGGGAGCAGTTTTTGATGCATTTGTGTCTCAGTCTATTGTGTGAGGACTGAAGACAGGCACTGGAGACAGCTATATGGATGAAAAAAGACAAATTATCTGGATACTTATTAAAGACTGCAAGATATAGATGAAATATTTGATCAATTTCTAAATGTTCGCTTTATATCTTACCGTTTGAGTAAACTCTTTACAAAAATTCATAATGCTAGCTTAATTGCACTTAACCACACCCACATTTTTGTTGTAGGCTAATTTAATTTTCATTTACTAATTCAAAGTCCTCTCAGGGATTTTGAGTACCACCTCCTAACTTCTGAAGCATCACTTGGAAGCTACTTGGAAAAATTTTTGTTTTAGCTAATGCTTACGCTGTTAGCATGGCAAGCTAGCAAAAGTGGTATCACCCTGTTGCTCGCATATTTCCTACAGGAATAGTGTGAAAATTAAAAATACAAATTCCTGGCTCAAGCTGAACAAAACAACACAATTTATGATATGAGAATCTTAGAAATGTGGGCGGGGTTAACGAAAACCTCTGTTGCCAAGGAAATCCAAATATTTAGTTTTGCCGATTCTTCTAAAAATTGCATACATCTGTTTGTCACCCCCAGGCGACCAAAAAATACAATGGTTGCTATGGAGATTAAACCAACAGAAACTCTGCCATTTTCTTTATTTATTTATTATGAATAGCAGGGGCCTAGCCCTTACAAGTTTCAATAGTTTTAAATATCTAAGTCAAATATATATATATATATGTATATGTATGTATCCTCACACAACAAATTGTATTATTGATTTAGGAGATTAACACTCTCTATGTTCTGCTCATTTATTTAGAAAGTTTTACACAGGGAGATAAAATTTTATCTTTCAATAAACTTTATTAAAAAATCAAGTTAATTTAGGAGTTTGGGAAGAGCACAACAAATGACACCTGTGCATAAACATTTACAAAGAGGGAAGCAAATTTTAAACAATTTATTCCAAATTGTATCATTTATAATGTAAACAGTCTTTTTCTAAGCCTAAGTATGTTTTAGGTATCAAAAACTGAGCTGTTTGATTTGTTTTATCAAACTTACTTTCATTTGTGCTTAATTTAGGATTTTTTTGGGTATTTTTTTCAGTAAACCCCCAGGTTTTGATAAGAACTTTTAGTGTGGTTAAACTTCAGGTTGGCCCACTATGGTAAATTACATTAAATCAGTTACATTTTCCTTAATGTAAATTTTAATATTTCTTTAATTGATCATATTTCACTAGTTTATTTTCTTTTTAAATGTTTTGCACACTTTTTGTAATTTTTTTATTTTGATTTATTTATTTTTTTCTAAAAAGTGTCTATTTTAATAATATTATCACTTAGTAATCAAATATTCAGCTTAAAAGCATTAAATTAAGTCAGCTGCAGTACCGCCCCAACCCAGTAGGTGGCTGCAGCTGTCAACTGTAGCTTTGCAACCGCAACAAAGGAGAAGAAGAATTCCCAGTCTGTTTATTTATTTCGTCCCGTACGTTTGTTGTTTTTGTCGAAGAACTGTACTTTTTTTTTTTCTTTGTAGTTTAAAATGCTTAAAAAGAAATCTAGCAACAGTGAGAAGAAGAGGAAACACGCATGCTCGGAAGAACGACACGAAGGCATCAAACGGAGAAGCTTCGAGTCTCACAAAGAGGTTAGCATGGGAAGCTAACGCTTTGCATATTTAGCTTTTGGTCAAAACGAAAGTGCCTCTGTTGCTAAATTTTTGACGAATTCCCGATAACTTATCAGATTTGAATATATCGTTTGTCGTTTTAGATTTAATCGATAAAAAAAACAAGCGTTAGCGTACTTAATAGGAGCTAAAGTGTGTTTGAATCGCTGCCTTGTTTGTTTGCTAGCTAGCTTTCGATTTCTATCTGTCTTTTTAGGCGTCATGAACGCTTTCTGCCCTTTTTAAAATCTCTTATTTAAAATGAAAGTAGGCAACAAACACACACATGGGTTTTGTGTTTTTTTAATGAATTAAGATGGCTAAAATAGTAAAAATGTTCATGCGTTTTGGTTTGTTAAATGAATGAATCACTCTCGAATATCCTCTGTACGGATCGCAAATTAGGACATCTCCGTGCTGCTACTTTCCTCCGTATTCCTCTGTGAAGAATTTCATTTATTTTTTTAGGAGTTGAGTTGAAATCCCCTTTTCTCTTTGCCCAAATCTACTCTCCATTTAAAAAACTAAGTACTTTTGATCAATTTTAGGAGATAATGCTGTTTAGTTTTTATAATTTCTGCTCTTTTTGCTGCAGTTCCAAAAAAAGAAAAACTCTCCAGAAGAAGAGGTACAAATTCTTATTAGCTAAACATTACTCATGAGAAGATCATAAGTTGATATTGACTCTCATAAATAGGTTTATTAAATCTGTCCAATATCCCAAATGCTAATTGATCCCCTAAATGTAAAGTTTTTAGAGAGTTCTGGTGACATTTCCACGTTCCATGAGCATCATGGGTAATTCCTCTCACTCTTTAGCCTTCTGTTTTTAGGGAACACCGTTCTGGAGTTTTGGTTCAAACAGTTTCATCCACCAGAACATAGAAATCTGTCCCCCTCCCTTCTTCCTGAACAATAACAACACAATTCATGTGTGGATCCTGCAGTTTCTTTTCCATAATATTATTTATAGTAACATATTTCCCGAATATTAAATATTTTTTCCGTAATCTCTACTGTTTTAAAACCTTCAGTAACTGAGGAATTTTATTTTGTTCCCCTCCAGGAGTCCAAAGATGAGCTGGCTGACGCTGATCTGGACCGGGTCGGCAGTGACATCGAGGAAGGAGGTCTGGACCTCAGCCTGCCCTTTAAGCCCATCACGGCTTACATCGGCAACAAGAGGGAGATGCTGGAGCAGTGCTTCCGCGTGCTGGGAGAGAAGAAGCTGCAGAAGATGCTGCCTGATGAGCTCAAGGTCATTTCTGGAGACACTATAGTTGTTTAGTCAGACATACAGAGCTCAGGATAAAACTTTGGGCTCGTTTACAGGAATGCAGTTTAAAGGAAATCCAGGAGCTGTGCTGGGAGCAGCTGGAGCCTATCTCAGAGGAGAACCTCATCCAGATTCTGGCAGGTGAGATCTGAAGATGGTTTGACAAAATCTTCAAGCAGCCATGGGAGTTTTAGGCACAAAAGTTTTTGATATAGAAGTTGAAGGCAAAGCGGATGAAGGTGCAGCATTTCTGGACGTAGCAGTTTCAACAGCAGTTGAGGCTGTAGCATTTTAAGGGGTAAGGAGTTGAAAGCACAGCAGCTGGCACATTTTAGGTTTAGTTGCATCGATTGCATGCGCAGTCGTTCAAGGCCCAGCAGCCAGTGATTCTTAGATATATGCGCAACTGTTGCAGGCGGCAAATTTTAGGTTTATGCGCATCAGTTTTTAAACATGCGCGCAGCTGTTGCAGATGGAAAATTTCAGATTTAGGCGCAGAAGACGCAGCAGTTTTTAGATATATGCGCAGCCGTTGCAGGCGCAGCAGGCAGCAAATTTGAGATTTAGGCAATGCAGTTGCAGGAGCAGCTGTTTAAGGTCCAGCACCCGGTAGTTTTTAGATATTTGCGCAGGCGGAAAATCTTAGATTCAGGTGGATCAATTGCTGCGCAGTCGTTCAAGGCCCAGCAGCCAGTGATTCTTAGATATATGCGCAGCTTTTGCAGGCGGCAAATTTTAGGTTTATGCGCATCAGTTGCAGGCGCAGCTGTTTAATGACCAGCACTTTTTAAACATGTGCGCAGCTGTTGCAGATGGAAAATTTCAGATTTAGACGCAGAAGACGCAGCAGTTTTTAGATATATGCGCAGCCGTTGCAGGCGCAGCAGGCAGCAAATTTTAGGTTTATGCGCATCAGTTGCAAGCGCAGCTGTTTAAGGTCCATCACCCGGTAGTTTTTAGATATTTGCGCAGTCGTTGCAGGCAGAAAATTTTAGATTCAGGTGGATCAATTGCTGCGCAGTCGTTCAAGGCCCAGCAGCCAGTGATTCTTAGATATATGCGCAGCTGTTGCAGGCGGCAAATCTTAGATTTATGCGCATCAGTTGCAGGCGCAGCCGCTTAAGGACCAGCAGCCAGCAGTTTTTAAACGTGCGCAGCCGTTGCAGACGGAAAATTTCTCATTTAGGAACAGAAGATCCAGACGCAGCAGTTTTTAGATATATGCGCAGCCGACGCAGGCGGCATATTTTAGATCCAGGTGGATAAATTGCTGTGCCATCATTCAGGCCCAGCTGCCAGTGATTCTTAGATTTATGCACAGCTGTTGCAGGTGGCAAATTTTAGATCTATGCGCATCAGTTGCAGGCGCAGCCGCTTAAGGAGCAGCAGCCATCAGTTTTTAAACGTGCGCAGCCGTTGCAGACTGAAGTTTTCAGAATTAGGCGCAACAGTTGCAGAAGCAGCATTTATTGGATATATGCGCAGGTGCAGCAGGCAGCAAATGTCAGATTCAGGCAATGCGATTGCAGGTGCAGCTGTTTAAGGTCCAGCAACCAGCAGTTTTTACACATGTGCACAGCTGTTGCAGGCAGCAAATTTTCGATGTGCGTGCAGCAGTTGCAGGCACAGCCGTTCATGGACCAGCAGGCAGCAGCTTCAGGCGCAGCAGGCAGCAGTTTTTTAGATTGAGGCGCATCAGCTGCAGATGCAGCAGTTTTTTCAACTACGTGCTAAAGTAGGTGGAGCTGTTTAAGTCACAGCGCATAGTTTGTCATAATACTGAACAGTTGGGGGGGGCTGGGGGGGGGGGCAGTCAAAGAGGCCGCGGATTAATTCAAACAAATGAAGAATTACCTGTTGAGCAGTCTAACATTGTTTTGTTTGAAGGGGAGGAGCTAATGAGCGGCTGTGAAAACTCTGAAGGGAGCCTAGAAAGCCAGTGAGTTTCCTTCCTAATAAATTTCAAAATAAAAGCTTCATTTCTCACATTACTAAAAAAAACCTAAACCTTTCTTTAATCACATTTTTTGTTTGTTTGTGTTGTTTTTTTTTTTTTTTTTAGACAAGATAACAATGTTGACTCGACATCGTATCATAAAGAAACAACAAAAACAGAAGATCAAAAGCAAGGTGAGTTAAAAGCATTCATAAATTGGTGTTTCCGGGTCAAAATGACCCAAATATTTTATGAAAGAAGCATTTGTAGGGATGATTCAATGCAAAGGAATACCTTTTTTGTTTCAAATTTACTAAGTAATAGCTTAATATGGAGGGGTCGATTTGACCCCAACAGCAAACTTTATAATTTTATTTTTTCTTTTGAGTCTGTTTGCGCAACACTTCAGTCAAAATCAGGGGGGGCAAGAGATGTTTGAGGACTGTCTAACCTCCTGTGCAGAAGTTGGGTGTTCCGGTGAGGAGAGCGACGTCCTGAGCATCAACGCAGACGCCTACGACAGCGACATCGAGGGCCCCAAAGAGGAGCCCAGCGCCAAACCCGCCTCTGGCAAACCCGGCGGGGCCCGAAAGCCCCCCGCCGACCCCGGGCCGAAGAAGGACATCCTGAGCGACATCGACAAAAGCGTCAGCGAGATCCTATCGCTGTCTTCCGCCTCCAACAAAAACGCATCAACGGATGCGCCGCCACCAAATCCAGAAGTCGGGGGCGACGCTGAAAGCGGACCCCCTCCGTGTGGCGACCCCACCGTCTGTCCGCCGTCGGCTCAGCAGCTGGAGCTCCTGGAGCTGGAGATGAGGGCGAGGGCCATCAAGGCTTTGATGAAAGCCAGTGACGGGAAACAGCGCTGCTTATCTACAAACACTTAACTTCCTGTCAATAGAAGGTTATTTTTTTTGCTCCATATTGGAATAAATAAAGTCTATTTAAAAAAATATATATATTTTAAATGAATGAGTTGCATTTCTCTGTCCAGCCTCTAGATGGCAGTAAAACTCCACAGATCCAACAGAAGGAGCTGCAGCAAAGAACTGAAGTTCCCTTCATAACTATCATTTAGCAAAGCGGTGGACCTCGAGTCAAAGGGCATGATGGGAAAATATTGGGTTTTTTTTTTTTTTATTTTCCCCCGGCGCTCCAGAACAGGTGGTTGGGGCGCCGTTGGGTCGGTGAAGCATGTGTTGTAACTCTCCACACTAAAAGAAAAGGAGCAGGAAAACCATGTGGTGCCATCTTCAGTTCCACATATTGAAAAGGTTAGTTGGGGTTTTTAACACAACAAATGCTATAGGCAACACTGCATTTGTTTCAGCAGGAAAAACATACATTAAATTAGACCTTTGCTAGTAATTCGGAATCTTTCACAAACAAGTTAAAAAGCTGTTTGGTGTTTTTTTTTTTAAGCATAAACTGTGTCACAGATGCAAAGAAAACAAACCTGCTCTCTGCATCGTCACGCCATAAGGAGACAATGAAACGTGCGATAAGAAGAAGACGGCGGCTGCCTGGCGGGTATTTGCATTTAAAAAGCTGCTTTCATGGTCGAGGTGAGGGCGGGGGGGTTAAACGTGTCATTCTGTGCATTTCTGCGGCGGTGCCGTCAAAGAATTATGACGAAAAAAAAAAGCTAGGTTTGGTTGAGAATGCTTTTTGTAAGCATTTCCTTTAAAAAAAACAACAAATTATTCAATTTTTGAGATCAAAGCCTGCATACGTTTATCAGCTAGTTGAAAAAGAAAAGCAGCTTGAACATCACAAGCTAATTTAGTAAATGTGCTAATGTCATTAATGTCTGACTTACTTTACTACTCACTAGTGCGTTCGACATTTTGTCAAACACTTCCAAAATCGATTACCCCTGAAATCCCCTAGGGCTTGCATTGATGCTTACTAGATTTAGGAATAAGGACCACAATGCTTTGCGTTTGAACATTTTTTACAAAGAAAAATGTCCAAATTCCTCATAGTGCATTCGCTACTTTCTAGTGCTGTCCAAATCTACAATTCCAAAATCAAGTGCCCTAGAAATTTCCCAGAAGTCTTTGCAAAAATCAATGCTAACTACATTAGCAAATATAGACCACAACGCATTGAATTTGTAACAATTTTTGGAGAAAAAAATGTGTTTAAATATATATATTTTTAACAAATCGACAACATTTTCATCAGAACGCAGTGGAGTCAGAAATAAACACTCTCAAATGTATACTCTATTGATTAGAGTTTCACTTTGTGAAATTGGTGACATCATACTTGCAGCTTTAAACAAAGTAGTTGTATCTGAAATGCTTTTAAAATCCCAGTCACAAGATAATCTTCCACTATATTGTTTTTAGTTGTTACGGATTATGGTGGGGATTTGGACAAAGCTAAGTTAATTTTAAGTTAATAAGTTAATTTTATATTCTCTGCTAATGTTTAGCTAAACATGCTAAGTTCAGTAAAGCTACAGCAGGTGCTAGCCTAATTCAAAGTTAGCTTCGGCAACAATTCGTATCCAAAATATCTTGTAGATGATGTCTTTATATGTTAAAGACCCACTCCTATCAAAATAGTATTTTGGGTGTTAAGTGTTTGTTTGTAATTTAAGAGTAGATGCAAAAATACATTGAAAAAGAGCTTAAAAGGGATGGTACAAACTGAAGACATTTTCTTCATTCTGATGGATCCACTTGCACACAGACAGATCATAAGTCTTCCCTTTCTTTGTCAAAGCTGGTATCTGGCTCAAACCAGTTCTGCCTGATAGCTTTGATATTGCTAGCCATTTTTGTTAAACCGCTAATGTTAGCTTGTGGTTGTGAGGGGCTGTAGCCTTGCAGGAGAGCATGTAAACAAAAGGATGATGGGAAATAAAAGAAGAATTGCTCCACACAAACAGTCTAACTACTAATAAACTACTGGTGCTCTACAGAAACCTTTACATTTAAAAAGATAATGAGAGTTGGACTTCAAATACTCAGTCATACATTTTTGTTTTAGTACATGGATGTCATCTTTGACTTCTATCTACAGTGGGGTGCCACAAGGTTCTATTCTTGGCCCCCTTCTATTATCTTGAAACTGGTAATGTCTTAGTCACAACTAAACTCTTTATGGGTGGATATGGGTTGCTGGCAGGTGAAAAATGGGTAAATCACATGAATAACTTCATTTTTTCCAGCCGCAGATGAGACGGGATCAAAGACTGACTTGTTAACTCAACAACTTTTATCCACAATGGACAAACTCCACATGTAACAGTGACTCCTTCCAACTTTTTCTGGTTATGTAAATCCAAAAAAAAAAAAAAATTCCTGTTCAGGCATCTCTAATGTTTAGTATTAAAACATTTCCACTTTTATTTTCAGCTGGAAGAAGTTTTTCCGTCGTTACAGATCGCTGGAGGTGCAAATCTATCAAATCACAAGATGAAACTCCTCTCACTTGGCATTTATAAGGATCTAAACTGCAAGTTTGCTGCTCAGCAACAGTTGGTCCAGGTGTTCTCACTCACGCACCAGGATAATTGCTCCGCTTGACTGGTATCTGCAGCCAGATAGTCCTATTATCAGTGTGTAACAGTGACGCACAAAGACAAACCCCAAAGCTACAGCAACCTAAAATAGGAACCCAAGTGTCTAGACTCTTAAACATGCGTAAACTTGGAGCTACAGACGATTTCGGCTATATTAGCTCAGCTAATTGCAGTTTGAAGCGCGCCGTAGGAAAAGAGACCGACGCTCAATGGAAGCAGGTGACAGCTGAGGCGGATGGATGGATGATGCGGGCTGGGCTCCATCTAAATCCTGGAGCTTTGCATTTACAGTAGGACGTGTGTCGGTGCTAGGCTTTCTATGCATTCAGGAGAGTCGGAGGTTTGAATCTGTTCTAGCATAATCCCACATATCTAGGACTTCCTTAGTGCTTTTTAAAATTCCATATTTTCCACACTATAAAAGCCTGAATTTTTTTTAAATCACTGCAGTGCGTCTTATAATCCAGAGGATCTTTATATATGGATTAATATTAGTTGTTCTTACAGAAGTCAAAGTGATCTTGAAGGGTACACAGAACCATATCAAAAGATTTGGTTGGATGTTTTTGTAAAAAGGCTAACACAGCTAACGTGTAAAAGTTTGTGAGTTGCAGATATTGTGACTTCACTAACGCACCTAATGCTTTTAATGAGGTGAACACGTGTTAAACTGTGTTTTTTATGGATTACTAGCAAAGTTGAGAGTTGGCATCGTCACAGTAAAATTTGTTTTAGCGGTATCAGTCTGTTACACAAGTCACAAACAAGGTTACAAGTTGTGAATATGCTAATGTTTTTAATGTGGTTAGCATGTTGCAGTGTCAGACTGTTTTATTTGTTTACAGCAAGGCATGCAGTTAGCGTAGTCACAGTAATGATTGTTTTTGTGTTATTAGGTTTTTTTTTTTTTTAGCAGTTACAAACAAGGTGAGGAGTTACTGGTATTGTGAAAATGTTAATTCAGCTAATGTTTCTAATGTGTGTTGCAGTGTCAGACTGTTTTTTTTTTTAACGTAGCAAGGTTGGGAGTTAGCGTAGCCACAGTGATGTTTTTTTTTTAGTGATATCAGTTGATTTTTTTACATGTTGGAAACAAGGTTGAGAGTTACAGGTTGGCCTATTGTGAACATGCTAAGCATCTAACGTTTTTAACTATGCTAACATGTAGCAATGTCGGCCAGTTTTTTTTGTTATATACTTATTACTAGCAAGGTTGAGAGTTAAAGTTAAGGCCTATTGTGAATATGAGGATGATGTTTCTAACGAGGCTAACACATAACAGAGTTGGAGTGTTGTTTTTATATATTACTAGCAAGGTTAGCATGAGTTAGCTTAGTTGTAGCACCGTTGGTCTTAATAGTAGCAGTCTGTTTTTGTTCCAGGTATTGTGAAAACATTAACGTTTCTAATGTGGTTAACGGGTTTGCATGTTTCAAACAAGACTGGCAGTTACAGGAGAGCATATCGGGAATACATTAATACGGCTAATATTTTGAATGAGGCTATTTTTAAGTATTACTAGCACAGTCACAGTCACAGAAATGTTTATTCTAAGTATCAGTCTTGTTTTTCATACTGTCTCTGTGAATATGCTAATGCTTTTAATGTGGCTAACGTGTTGCGTAGTGTTCTGTTTTAGATGTTGCTAACAATGTTGGGAGTTAGCATAGCCACATTTGTTTTAGCGGAATCAGACGGTTTGGGGGAAACGATCTCAGATTTCCAGCTTCATAAACTCACCACTGCGTTACTAAAAAGTAATGCAGGAAGGAGGAAGACAGTTGTCACATGGAAGGAAGCACATCTTGTTTTAATTATGATGGAATTTTTAGCCAAAGAAAAAATCAGTTGTCGTTTTCTAAGACAGTTTCTGCCGCGGAAAGAGTTGATCTATGAGTTGTTTACAATTTGGGCGGAGCTGTTGCTGAGAGCTCTCTGTTTACATAATCTTCCGCTAGCTTACACCTTACTTGTTGGACTCGTTTCCAGTTTTTTCCCAGTCGCTTGTCCTTTTCAGCATTTTTCAGATAGATGCATAAGTGTTGGTAAATTGGTCCTGGAAGGATGCACCTCTGCGTTCCTCTTTTGAATCCTCTCCGGCTGAGTGGAGGAGACGCTGTTTGATGGCAGGTGCGCCGCACAGCTGTTCGCCACTCGCTCGGTTCGGGTGGCGACGCTTGGCTTTTCTTCCTCAAAGAGAAAATAAGCTCTCCTTGAAAACTGTGTTATTTGGAATTCTGCTGTTATTTAAAAAGTTCAAGAATCTGCCCCTCCCTCTTCTGACTTTTAGATTTAGTCACATTTCAGTTAAAAGGCAAGAACTCCCTCCCTTTTCTTTTTTTAGTCACACTCTAGAATCCTTGAAAGATATTTGAACATTTGATATGCCACTCCAGTGTCGCATGTGCATCCTGGAACATCTGCCCCAATGACTCCTCTGACATCTGACTTTTAGATGAACATGTTCAGACTGCACATCCACCAACCACCCTCACCTCACAGCTTCCTGTTTGGCATTCAGACGTGCTTTAAAACCACCAAACATCCATTGAAATTCTGCCCGGGAAGCCAATAAAACCGCACAAAAAAAAGGCGCTTTTGAAGGACGTTAAACAAACGGACAGGATGGATGACGTCCCGCAATCAAATGGGCGCATTTGTGAAACATCAAAATACAGCATGAAAGCTAACTCCCACTGCAACAGCAGCTCCGCAGTTGATGGCCTTGGAAAAAAATGAAAAAATAAAATAAAAATGGAGTAACAGCTTTGAGTAGATGTGTGGGATGGAGCGCAGCTTTTAAACAATCACGCTGTGACTTTGAGGCTTTTTAGAAGATGTTTTGAGCTAACCCGAGGTATACAATTGAAGCTATAAAAACTAAGTCAGAGCTAATATATTTATTTTTTTATCGTAAAAGTCCAGTTACAGTGGGGCCAAAAAGTATCAAGTTATCCACCAATTGTGCAAGTTCTCCCACTTAAAAAGATCTGTAATTTTCATCAGGTTTACCTCAACTAATAGACAAAAAGAAAAAAAATCCAGAAAATCCCATTATCTGATTTTTAAATAATTTATTTATAAATTTCATCAGGTTTACCTCAACTTTTAGACAAAAAAAGAAAAAAAAATAACAATCCAGATAAATATCACATTATTATCTGATTTTTAAAAAATAATCATTATCGTTATAAATTTCATCAGGTTTACCTCAACTATTAGACAAAAAAAAGAAAAAAAAAATCCAGAAAATCACATTATCTGATTTTTAAATAATTTATTTATAAATTAGGGTGGAAAATAAGTATTTGGTCAAAAACAAAAGTTCAAATCAATACTTTGTTATATACATGTTGTTATATTCAAGTTTCCTGTAAGTCTTCACAAACTTCGGTGGTATTTTGGTCCATTCATCCATGCAGATCTCCTCTAGAGCAGGGATATTTTGACTGTCAACTCCCTCCAAAGATTTTTTTTGGAGATGTGAAGACTGGCTAGACCACTCCAGGACGTTGAAATGTTTCTTTTACAAAGTTGAATTTTATTTATACAGTCCAATATCAATATCAATGCTACTGTTTAATATTGTACAGTAGCAGGTCGGTCATGAAATATGAACAACAGCTAATTGCTAAACTAAGACTAAAACTGGTCATCCCTGCATTTAGACCTTAATTCCTGGTATGGAAAAACTGATTTAGGGAAAAAAGACGAAACTTTGGGGATGCCCACATGAAGGAGAGATCTTCTCCCAGGATGGACGGGCAATTCACCAGGACTATTAAAGAAGAATTAGCTTATCTAACTCTACAACTACATACAGTTCAGCCAGACGGGACTGGGGGACAGGGGGGGGTCGAGGTCCACAGCCAAGAACAGGAACGCAGATGATCCCCCTGGAATCTGAAATCTTTCCCGCTCCCCCAGAAGAGAGTGGGAAAGAGGAACAACACGTGAATCGCTCTGCACCAAACAGAAGCACAGAGCAGAACCCCAGATCTGATGTGGACAGTAACGATGATAGAAAATCTAACATTTTTGGCTCATTTAAGCCACTCCTGCGTCAGTGTGTTTGGGATCGTTTTCATGCTGAAAGACTCAGCCTCGTTTCATCTTCACTGATGGAAGGAGGTTTTTACTGAAAATCTGACCAAACATGACCCCATTCATTCTTTCCACCCTGGTCCCTTTGCTGTAATTATGATGCTTCCACCCCCATGCTTTACAGTAGGTATGGTGTTCAGCATTCTTTCTCCTCCAAACAGTAGAGTTCTTACCTATAATTAGGAAACATAGCATTAATTTCCACTGTTACGCAGATGATACGCAGCTGTATTTATCCATTAAACTAGACCACAATGACCACCTAGAGAAACTGCATTCCTGCATCAGAGACATTAAGTTTTAGACAATTAATTACCTCCTCCTTAACCCAGAAAAAACTGAGGTTATTATACTGGGCCCTAAACACCTGAGAGACGCTCTCTCGGATCAGATAGTCTCTCTGGATGGTGTAAATATTGCCTCCAATTCTACAGTTATTCTTTATTGTATTTAGTTCTCCATGCATTTGTTGGTGCAGTTCGATTCACATGTTGTTCTTCTCTCTCTCTCCCCTCTGGGGAGCGGGAGTGATTTCAGATCCCAGGTGGATCCCCCACGCTCCTGCTCCTGGCCGTGGACTGCACTTCTGCTTCGTCTGACTGAGGACTTCATCACCACTCGTCCCTCAGCTCTATCTAAACGAACTCTATTGAAAAGCGTAGTTTTAGAAGCTCATTTTTCTTTACCAGTTCTAGTATCGCCTGTTCGTCCTGGGATGGGATCTCTCCCTCATGTGGGAATCCCTAAGATTTCTTCGCTTTTCCTGATTCAGGTTTTTTAGGAGTTTTTCCTTACCGAGAGGGAGGGTCTAAGAGCAGGGATATCCAGTTTATTTAGTTTATTAGTCAGCTTAGTCTTTAGATATTTTTCTTCATCTTTCTATTTTCTGCATCTGTAAAATTACCTGCATGAAGCCCAATGAGGCAAATTTCTTTGTGATTTTGGGCTATATAAATACAATTGAATTGAATTGAATTACCAAAATGTTCTGTTTTGGTTTCATCTGACCATAAGACATTCTCCCAATCCTCCAAATGCTGTTTGGACGGGCCTGCACGTGTACTGGCTTTATCAGGGGGACACGTCTGACACTGCAGGGTTCGTAGTGTGTTACTGGTGGTAGCCTCTGCAGGTCGTTCACTAGATCCCCTCCCCCGTGTGGTTCTGAGATTTATGCTCACTGTTCTTGTGATCATTTGTGGTTGAGATCTTGCGGGAAGCCCCAGATGGAGCGAGTCAGGGGTCTTCTTCCTTTTCTTAATAGTCGATTTCTTCAGCCCGAGCTACCTACGTATTCCAGATTCAGTCTTCCCAGCCTGGTGCAGGTCAATGATTTTGCTCTTTGGTGAAGTTTGGACTGTTTTAAATTGTGGACAGGTGTTTTTTATGTAGATAATGGGTTCAAACAGGTGCCATCAATACAGATAACGAGTGGAGGACAGAAGAAGTTACAGGTCTGTGACAGAACTGGTTTGTAGGTGATCAAATACTTATTTTCCACCATAATTTACAAATAAATTCTTTATTTATGGGATTTTCTGATTTTTTTTTTTCCCCCTCATTTTGTTACTCATAGTTGAAGTATATCTATGATGATAATTACAGGCCTCCCTCATCTTTTCAAGTGGGGGAACTTGCCCAATCTTTTGCCCCACTGTAGAAGCAGTTGAAGTTATAAAGACAGGGGGCGCTGTTGCTGACGTTCTGAGGTCAGGGTTGCACTGCCTGACCCAGTTTCAAAGAAGGCTGAGTTGTTGCAACATTTCCCATAAACTCCCACTCCACAGCTCTCTGAGTCGCTCCAACAATTTTGAAAAAACCCACCAGACATTTCATTTACCAGACATTTCATTTTTTAAAACATATTTTACAGTAAAATGTATAAAACCAAACAGAAGTGTGAAAAATGTCAAATAATGTATAAGTTTCGTATTTATTCTGCAGTAAGCCTTTGTTATTGATAAATTTAAATTAAAGGTTATTTAATTTTCATACGTATAAAACAATTAATTTTGTTGGAACCCTCAAAAACCTATTATGGTAAAACATCATAGAATATGTTCATTGAATGTAAGCCTGTTTGGATTCTAAAGTGATGAATATTATTATTAATATGGGAGATCATGAACTTCTAATCAATGGTTCCGTCCATGTAATGGTTTGAACATCAGAACTCCTACAAAAATCCTAGTCCTGTGAACTTCTTATCCTTCGTGGTGAAAACTCCTCCAGATACAAAACATTATAAACTATATAGGGAAGTCATTTTCAATATTTTTTTATTTTTTTTTTTTTGGTGTTCATTTGGCTTTTCCATGTAATTTATTTCTTATGGGAGCATGAGGCGAGTAAATGAATTTAGCCAAATGCGGTGATAAACCTGTCAACGGACACCCCACCACCAGCTGGGAAGCATTTGAGTGACTGTCACACAAATGTGGTTTATGGGTTCCTGTCTTTTACCATCTGTTTGGCCTTTAAATGTCTTTATGTTTTTTGAACCAGGAAATAGTCTGTTTTGTTCAGAAATGGGGAATAATCTTTAAAAAAATTGGGAAATGATCATTTTAGCCCTTTAATAGCTGAAACGTCAGCGGTGACGGCTAAATAATAAACACTCCGTAATCTTCGAGTGTTTAACAGAATTACAACTGATTCTAAAGTTGACTTAATATGGAATAATCTTCCTGCCTGTTCAAAAGTTATGTTTTTAAATCAATAAATGTTTATCCTGTTCGGCCCGCAACCTGAGGTGTGTTTTGGATCTTGGCCCCTTATGTGATTGATTTTGACACTCCTGCTGTAACAAGATGAATTTTGGGGAGTATAATCTGAATTTACAGCACCTATTGAAACCAGCCCCTAGTGGTCGTTTGAGGAACTGACACATTTTAGGACTGTTTTTTTTATAATGGAAAACAGATTTTTTTTTAATAATATTTTAGTTGAGACTTTTTGAGCTGCCGGTTTTTGTAACCTTCAAGAATCTACAACTTCTTATCATCTGAAGATCAGCTGAAATTGATGAACGCGGCCCTCAGCTGCTTAACCGACAAGAAAATTATCAGACAGGTTTCATTCAATTCATCCCAGGCCCAACAAAAAAGTGTTCCTTTAACTTTTGTGAGCAGTGTACACCGGGTGTGGCACAAGCTCCATTCTGGCTGGATAGTCCCGACATAGCAGGAGAGAGTGAAAACAAGGGGATGATGGGATATCAGCTGAAGCTTACTTCCATGCCAATAATAGAGGCCAATCTCTCATGAACTCCTGCCGCTCTACTGAAAATATGTCCTAGAAAATTAGATTTTTTTTTAGCTAAAATGGCTCAATTCTAATTAAAAGAACACTAAGAGTGATTTTAAAACTGAATCAAACTATGATCGGAATTTGAAAAAAGTTAAGGGTGGTTTTGGTGGACTTTTTTTGGAAAAAGTTCAAGTTTTCGTGTTTTTTCAGAGGCTAAAGCGTTCTTGACGATCATTGGAATTAATCAAGGTGAGTTTGAAGTGATTCTGAGGGTAATCAACCTTTGCCAATCAGTTTAATGTGGTCCAACCCAAACTAATCAGCGGCAGGCGACGCCGACCCCGTTACGCTTCACCAGCCAGCTTTCCCGCCATTCCTCTTCCTAAGATGAATCGACCGGCACTTTGTACAATTAAAGGTCATAAGAAAGTGATGAGACACTTCAAAAATCAACATCCAAACGCCGAGATCCATCATGAGTCATCTCCCATTCAAAGCAAAAGGTCCGGCAATTACTGTATTGATGGCTTCACCTCTGCATATTTCCAGGGAAGTCATCAGTCACGGGAGGAACAATATGTCATAAACAGAGTTTGTGGCGTGTGAAGGGTGGCTCCGCCTCCAAGACCCAAAGTTTGGACTGCGGTAGCAACTGATCGGCGCAAGTTTGATATGTGAGGCTGGAGCCCAAACGCCTGTTTCCCTGAGCTCACTGGGGGGTCAACTACAGAGCTCTGGACTTAAAATTTAAAAAAATAAATCAATCATTCCCTCAATTGATTATATTGTAGTCACAAACTAATATTTTGTGTCACAAATTAGCATTTTATTCACACGAATTGGTATTTTGTGGTTACAAGTTAGGATTGTGTGAAAACAAACATTTTTTTTTATTATAATCAAATCCTACTGCTAAATTTGTGCTCATAAAACATTAATAAAGTGTTATTTGTTTGCAGAAGTGCTAATTTCTTCCCACAATATATTAATTTCTGGAAAAAAAAATACTAATTAATAGTTTCAAAGTGCTATTTTGCACTTACAAATGCTAATTTGTATGAAATAGTGCTAATTTGAAACCAAGAAGTGCTAATTTCTACTCACAAATTGCTAAATTGCAACATCAAAATGCTAAATTGCGCCCACAAAATTAAAATTTTTATAGCAAGTGCTAATTTGTATCCAAAAACTGCAAAATCTTTGCACAAAAATGTACTAATTTGCATCTACAAAGTGATGATTTGCATGCACAAAATTGTAGTCTGTGCCCAAAAAATGCTAATTTTCTTAGCATATTTTTCACCCATAAAATGGTAATTTGCACCTACATAACGCTGATCTGCAGAATCACTGAATTTTGACAGAAAACTCACACAAAAAACTAAATTCGAACCAAGAAAATACGGACAACTACTAATTTGTGTCCACAAAAAATTAATTTATGTGAAGAAAATACTAATTAATGCAAACAGAATGCTATTTTGCACCTACAAAATGTTAATTTATACAAACAAGTTCGCATTTGCACCCACAAAATGCTAATTTGTATGGAAAAGTCCTAATTTGTGCCCACTAAGTGTTAATTTTTTGCACATAAACAAACTAATTTTCACCTACAAAGTATTAATTTGCACTCACACAATTCTAATCTGTGCCCACCAAAAGCAAATTTTTAGGCCTACACAAAAGTGTGAATTTGTTCCAAAGAAGCCCTAATTGGTGGACATAAATTACTAATTTGCACACACAAAATGCTAATTTGTGTACACAAAATACTAATTTGTCACGCTAAATGACTAATTCGCAACAACAAAAGGCCAGTCTATATCGACAAGTACTAATTTTTGCCCTCAAAGTGGTCATTTGTGCGTAGAAATTTACTAATTTGCACCTGGAATGTTCTAATTTGCACACACAAAAGGCTGATTTGAGTGTGCAAAATGCTTTTTCTTGTCTGTTTGGTTCCATATTTTGATTATTTTAATTTTCGCCCTTTGCGTTGTTCCTGTTAGGACCACAGGAGTGGAATGCGACAGAAATGATACGTTTCATCCTTTGACTTCATTGAAATGTCTTGACAATTACATATGTCCAACCTTTGTGCACAACTTTGAAGCCACAAACTTTGTTTTCTTAGAATGCCCTGATCACTGCGATCAGGGCATTAGCAGTGTGTTAACATTTTGACTTTGGTAGAAGATTCTGTCCACGTTAGAGATGGCACTTATCCTCGCATCTTAAGTTCTTGATTAAAGTTGTTTATATGACTGTATAAAATGTGATCGTCCTTCATCACAGGCAGACCTCTGCAGACTTCTCCATGCTTACTTAGTGTGTTTTTTTTCTTTACTCTGTTGAATAAACATTCTTAAAACTACTTGACGAACATTTCTTTAATCCATCTGATCTAACATATTTCCACCACTCTCTTGTGAGCATTTTTGACCACGAATTTTGTTGCATACAGACTTACTAAATTGCACCAACAATTATTTAATTTGCACCTACAAAATGCTAATTTGTGTGCACAAAACACTAATTTGTACATAGAAAATGTCAATTTGTGTGCATAAAATCCCAATGTATACCCAAAAAATTACAACTATATACCCAGAAAATGCTCATTTGTCCCCACAAAACATTAATTACTGTGCATAAAATGCTAATTTTTACCTGAAAAAATCCAAATTGTCTTTTTTGCCCACAAAGCAAAAATATTTGCACACTAAATGTTAATTTGTGCCCAGAAAATTATATTTTTTTGCAAAAAATAAAAACATCACACCACATTTGTACCCACAAAATGCCAATCTGTAAGCACAAAACACTTATTTGTACAAACAAAATATTAATCTGTGTGCATAAAATCCTGTATACCCACAAAATACTCATTTGTCTCCATAAAATACGAATTTCTGTGCACAAAATGCTAATTTTTACCTGAATTAATCCCAACTGGTGTGCACAAAATGTTAATTTGTGCCCACAAAATTGTCATTTTTGCCCACAAAGCAAAAATTTTTGCGCACTAAATGTTAATTTGTGCCCAGAAAATTCTATTTTTTGTGCAAAAAAATTAAAAACAACTCATTTGTACCCGCGAAATGCCAATCTGTCAGCACAAAGCACTTATTTGTACACACAAAATATTAATCTGTGTGCATAAAATCCTGTATACCCACAAAATACAAGTACATGCCTACAAAATACTCATTTGTCACCATAAAATATTAATTTCTGTGCACAAAAATGCTAATTTTTACCTGAAATAATCCCAATTTCTGCTCACAAAATGTTAGTTTCTGCCCAAAAAATTCTATTTTGTGTGCAAAAAAAACACTAATTTGTACCCACAAAATGCTACATTGTTTCAATAAAATGGTTATTTGTATCCTGAAAATACAAAATGTTCATTTCTGGCCAATAATTGGTAGTTTGATGGAAGAATTTGTAAACATTTTTTGTCGTGTCATGTTCGGGGCATTGTAGTAAACAAAGAACATCCTGCCGCTCATGACTGTACCAAAATCCTTGTTTTTTGTTGTTGTTTAAGCAGCCTGCTCCGAAGTCATCAGAGCCGTGCCGCATGTTTCATCACATCTTCATCATCCTTACACCAGCCTCATTACACGGCTGCAGAGGCGACATCATCAAATGTTGCGTGGCAGTTACTGCTGTACTTAACCTCGTCAGGGTCTTCATTTAGGTGATGGAGGACGCGGCGCGGGAGGCGGAGGAGCTGCTCCGCGGCGCCGCTTGTTTGTTACTTTCCATTTAAGCTTGATGAAATGAGTCAGCAATTTGGTGATAATTACCAGGTTGTGCATTAAACGACGTATCCATGTGACCATATTTTTCAGATTCAAACTTTTTTTTTACTCCTCTCTTTAGGGACTGAACTGCATGCTGGGAAAATTCTAAATTTATCCTTAAAGTTTCAAATGAAGCCCGTTTAAGTCATTTTTGTTCAAAGCTGGGGGTTTAAATCCTTCCCAAAAGCTCTTCCAAAGTGATGTGTAAGTGTCTTTTGCTGTAATGGGCAATGCCGTGGAAAGGTTTCCATGGTAACGTGGCAAAGGCGCTAGAAGAGCTCAATGCCGCTCTCTGGGGAGTATCTGAGGAGCTTCTGCTTACTGGAAAGTGATGATAATAGCGCAGAATGTTGGATAAAACTCAACTAAAGAGAATACCACCCCCTCTATCAGTGCAGTGGTAGTTTTCCAGAATCAAAGTCCCACTTCTCTCCATTTTGTTTTTTTTTTATTTTTTGGCCAAATTCCTTCCAATCGCTACTTTTCTCAAACTCGTAGCTTTAAACCTCGAAGGCCGGCCTTATTAAAGAGCAGAAAGGCTAAAAAAAAATGTTTGCCTCTCGAGTGCAGCAGAAATATTCAAAGTTTGATTGAAAGAGCGTTCGACCGGGTCACTCTCCTCGCCGCCTTTGTTCAATCAGATTCCCCTTCGCTGCTCCTTTACACTACTTTGTATCAGTTTTCTGCTCGCCAAAGACGGCGCTTTAGCATTAAGACGAGCAGAAAACGTGAAATTCTGCAGATGAAAATGTCGCCTTCCTTTCAAAACGCTGTTCACCCCCCCCCCCCCCCCCCCCCCCCGCTGGGGGAGTTAATGGACAACCCCATTAGAGCGTCACACCTGCTTACTCGGGATTTCGGTTGAAAGTTTGATTTGATGTGTCGGACTCTTTTTGACGGGACACGGCTCAGCGGACCAGAACCCCCACGGTTCTACTTGGATATTTATGTCACACATTTTTCCTCTCTTTCTGCACCTTTTGAGTAAATATTTCGCCCCCACCTCAAACTCAAAAACTCCCCTAATAACCAGTAAATATACCTTTAATGATATAGAGACCGCCCCTCCCCCACGATGATATGGTAGCGGGAAAGTAACGCCAAAAAATGAAAACTTTGAGGCTCAAAAAAAAAAAAAAGGTGATATCCAAAGGAAGTTTTGAAATTATTATGGGATGGAACTGTAGGACGTTAAGATTTTCACGATAACTTTTGTTCACAAAATTTGACACACATACCGCCAAGTTTCATTTACCTTTGAGAATGGGAAACGGTGGCCATTTTGAGATTTCCCCCCAAAAAAATCATGTCAGAATTCCTTCCCTTCTCACTATATAATGCGTTCGCCATTTTGAATTTTCAATGCTAAAATCAAGAGGACTAGAAATTTCCTAGAAGTTTTAGCAAAAAACTAGCGAGCATTGATGCTAACTAGATTAGCGAATTCTTCCTCGTTTTTTTTTTTTTTTTTTAAAAGAAAAACGTAGTTTTTGGATGTTCAGCAATTGTGTCCGCCCACTAAAGCCTGACAGTTTATTCCTTTCAAAAGTGTTCAGATTTGTTAAACTGTTAACCCTTTGAGATCGCAGCTTTTAGCTCCAGTGTTTACATTTCTTCCACTACTGTAACTTTTAAAACCTGAACGCAGTCGGTGTAAAGCAGCTTTGCTCCGTTATACAAAACTTTATATTGGTAATGTGCTTCATATTGGTGCAAAGCTGCTTTTCTCTGCGGATCAGCTAATTTACGTTGATCACATAAGAATCAAAGGTAACTGTCAGGAATATCGCTAGCGGAAGCCCCAGGATGCAATGACTCAGGACAGGATTAAAAAAAGAAGAAGATTTATTGTCTTGTTAGTCCTGTAGTTGCACTCTCTCACCAGTATGGAGGAATGGCGCTGGTGAGTAGCGTGAGCTCCTGAGGGACTTGGAGAGAATCCACGGACAAGTGCAGACAGTGGTATGGGGAGGCTGGCGAGGGAGAAACCATTGACGATAACTGGACCTTGTCAGGTAGGTTTGACGTGGTGCGAGGTGGGCTTGGCTTGGCGTGGTGCGGACCTGGCGTTCTACGAGGCGGGCCTGGCGTTGTGATGACAACTTCCTGGCGAGGAGGAATGGGAAGGGGGAGACTTAAATACTGTCCGGAGCAGGTGGCAATAATCGGGGTGATTGCCAGGGGACGGATCTCCACAGTAACATTTACAATAGGGTTAACTGGTGGTTAGTAAAGGGATAGAGAGCTGGAGCTAGATCATTTTTTGTTTTAACATGACCTTTTTAAAGTTATTAAACCCAATGGTTTTATGTATTTCCAAGTGCTAACAGCTCTCCGCTAACGTAGCCGCCCGGTGACTATTGATGAGATCATTGAGTGGGAGTAACATCTGAATTTTAAAAAAATATATTTTTCCATAACTCTCTGCTTGGAGAACTAATAATAGAGGAAGGGAGAAGCTGTAGGGGTGGGAGAAGATTTTGGATTCTTCCTAGGGTCACCAGCTAAATTTGTCTTTCGTGTCAAGATAGAAAAAAAACGGAGTATTTTTGGCCTGAAATAGGATAACGAATACAACTTAATTTCCAGTTCAGGTCGAGGACTTCCGGTTCCAGTTACTAACGTTTTACCCTTAATATTCCAAACTTATCTTTGAGATTTCAAACATTTGAAACAGAAATTTGTAGATTTTGAACGGCGTTAGCTTGGAGGGCTAGCAAAACTGGCGTTTCTAGAATAGTGTAAAAATACAATATACGAATCCCTGGCTCAATCTGAATCAGACGATAACACATATGATATAAACATATTAAGAATGTGGGCGTAGTTAAGCAAAAACCTCTGTTGCTAAGGAAATCCAAAAATTTACTTAAGTAGATTCTTCTAAAAAGTACATAGATCTGTTCGTCATCTCCAGGTGACCAAAAAATAAAATGGTTGCTATGGAGATAAGGCCAACAGAGATGGCGCCATTTTGAAAGAAGTGTTTTTATTAAATGTATTTGTCATATACGGCTCTGACCAGGATGGCGGGGGTATATGGGGAAGTGAAGGTGCCTGAAGTAGCCCCTCAACATGGATGGGTGTGTCAAAGAAGGGCAGGAAGGGGCAAGTAGTACCTGTGGGCCATATAAAGCCAGTCAAACCTTTCTTTTCTCGTGCTAGTAAACCTAAAGATGTTCATAGCTTGACGAAAAACGACACGAAAGTCAGTTTTCTTACATTTCTTTATTTAAAAGGATTCTTTTATTTAAATTCTCATCTTTTCAGCTGGTTTTCTGACCCAGGTACCAACTGAATTGCTGCTCTTTGGTATTATTTCAATGTTATCCTGCTAACCTAGATTCCTAACCTACTTCTGACCGGGTGGGACACACATGCACAGCAGTTGGTTAGCTTAGCTTGTCAGCTGTTCGAGGGAGACCCACTGATGTCGACCCGCCTTTATGGAAGGTTTGTCGTAAAGATGTCACAGCACTGCAGGGCGTTCAGCTGAAAAAACATCAAGGATTGGAGTTTTAGTTAAAACCCAGCTCCAAAGAGGAATTCAAACAACTCTGGATCATGATTGGCTAATGTTAACTAAACGGCAGAGCGAACGACGACTGCTGCACGGATAACTGAACCACCAATGTGCTAAATTACACCAGGATCGTGTGCACACAAGTTCAACCAACACTGGGTTAAATCTTTATGCCTTTATTTAGTCCCAAAAAGAGCCTTAAAAGGAGAAAAGCCACCATCTACTTTATTCTGTGGCAGCCCAGGCTTCATCATTCATGCTTATAAACTAAGATCTGATCTAGAGTCAGCACCATTGTAAACTTCTGATTATAAAAAGGACGCGGCGTCTTGTCTCTACAGAAAATAAACATTTTGGTGAAATTATGACAAGATTATTGACTCAGGAAGGAATAAGTAAAAGAGCTTTTGGAAAACTAACTTTAAACAAAATCAAGCAGTTTATTTAAATATTTAAAATTCTCACAGCTGTTGCAAAAAGTTTTATTTATATTTTGAAATGGCATTTTTTTTTTCAATTCACTAAAGATTATTCGTGTTATTCATGTAACACATTTGATGGGAAACAAGAAAAATCATTCAATGAATCCTGAATATTAGCGCAAAATGAGATGGTGAAACGGGATTAATCACAAAAAAAATGTAACAAATCCCAGAAAAGATTGTGTGATTAATCATGAGTAAAAGTAAAATTATAAACAATAAAAAAAATTATGGAACGTGATTCATATGTAATCACAAAAATTAATTTGATTACAAGAAATCATTATTGAATTGTGATTAATCACTAAAATATGTAATGAATTGCAAAAAGGACGCAAAGAAATGGGAATAATCACAAAAATCTTCAATGAAATAGGACTAAACATAGAATATCATGAAATGAATTATGAATAGCCACGAAGAAAGATTTATTGTGAACAATCATGTGATTGTAATTAAAACCAAAAAACATGCAATTAAATTGTGTTCATAATTATGAAATGAAATACATGTAATCAAAAAAGATTAAAAAAAATTGTGCGATTTTTACTGTAGTCAAAAAAATAAATATGATTAATAACTGAGTACTAAGTAAATAATCATTTTTATAACATAAATTATGCAAATTAATCCTGAATAATCACACAAAAAATGATGCGATTTATTGCTGTTTTAAAAATGTAGTTATTGCTGCCTTTTGTCCTGGCAAAAAAGAGTTTACACACATATATAATATATATATATATATATATATATATATGTATATATGTGGTTACAAATTTAAAATCAGTTTAAGTTCAAGTTGAAATCTTTCTGTGATGCAGAGGAAAACTACTTGTTGAAATCTTGACCTTTACTGTGTTTATTCTTGTTAAAACCTAAATAATCTCAAATATAACATTTACATTTTATTTTTCAAAGAAATATATAATATTTGTTAATTTGATCAAAGAACCCAAGATTTATTCTGGTACTTGTTTATCATTTTCCTAAATCCCGAGTCTACAGGATGCATTAAAACACTGAGTGAAAACACAGTTTTTGTGCGATTTTTCTGTTGATTCACACTGACAACTGGCCTAGTTGTGCTTAAACTTGGTTGCTGTCAGTTTGGTGTCAGCATCCGCGCCGATGCAGTCTGTCTCTGGGCGGATGCGGAATGTTTCATGTCTCCTCAGACTGCGGGAACGCTGGGACGAACGCCGGATGAGTGACGAAGAAAACAATTCCTCTGGATGTGCCTGTTGTCTGGATCTTCCTCTCCCTCGGCGTTGAATCACATTTCTCTTGCTTCTCCTTCAATGTGTCTCTGTCATATATACTGAGCATGTGCGCACACCAACGTGCACACGCTCCCCTTCTGCCAAAGAAAAAAATAAATAAAAGTCGATAAATAAATGCATTGTCTCTTCACTTTCTGCTGTTGGCATCAGCCTGTCTAAATTGTCTGGGAAGGCAGTGGAGTGTGAAATTGAGTTCAGAACTGTACGCTCTGTGAGGTGGCACAAGATGAGCGTATGTTTGCTTATTTATTCATATCGCAGCAGCGTTCAGTCACAGTTTTGCACGATCGGGTCACTTAAACACGCTGAGGTTCTGTCGGGGGAAACACGACGAGCTTAAAGGTGGAAGCCAAGGTCGCAGAGGTTATTCTTTTTGAATAAATTAGGCCTCAAAAGGAGATTATGCTGTTGCCTCCACCACATACTCAAAAACTCACCAAAATGTGCTCTAATACATGATGAAAATGGATTTTTAGACATAGTGAACGACCCCTCCCCCTTAAAAAAAATGATGACATCACAGCTGAAGAAACCATCAAAAAATAAAGAATACAGTAACAAAACTAAAAAAACATGGAGTGGTTATTCAAAGAAAGCTTTGAAACTATTATGGGATGGAAACAGGACCTGCAGCCATTTTGTTGCAACAAGTGGAATTTGGCAATTTTCTCGATTTCTAACGAAATGGGAAAATAAAACTTTTGTTTGCACGATTTATCGAAATTTAATAAAAAAATTTAATATAAAAAAATATTTATCGTGCCTTATACAAAGTGAAACTCCTCCCAGGGATTTCAGACTAAATCCTCGAACAAATAATATTGGGTTTAAAGTTAGTCGATTTTAGCGGGGTGAGCTTGCTGACGTGGTGTTCCCCTGTTCCATGCACATTTTACACAAGAACATTGTGAAAATGTTGCATGATTCGTTGGCTAAAGGTGAATGAAACAATATAACACACGAATACTTTAGAAATGTGGGCGTGGTTAACAGAAACACTCATCCCTACGCATTAACGTAGATGATCCGCAGTTAATGATGACATCATCGAGTGGAAGTGAAGTTCAAATTAGAAGACACTTTTTTTTAATAACTCTCCATTTGGACAGATAAATGTAGGGGAGGAATTTGAATTCGGCCCAAAAATTTCCTTTTGAGGGTTTTTCTAAAACACAGCTATAGCTTAAAATGCATGAATTAAATCATATTAATGTTCTTTTTTTTTTTTTTTTTAGACATGTCATTTCTATGATTACCTTTGTCTGAGTGGGTGTTTTAATTTTTATTCTGTAAAAAAAAAACAAAACAGTGATTTACGATTCAGGTGAAGCAGCTGTGGCGCCGGCCTCACCAGCGTCTCACACACTGACTGTAGCTGCAGCTGACGCATGCGCTGGATTGTTTTGCTCTTCATTATCATGAAAGACGCTTTATTTTGAAATGACCTAATTTGCTAAACTCTCGCCTTCTGTCTGTTTACAGTGATGCCAGTTTGTGACTCATTTAGTCTTTTTATCCTCTAAAAACATGGTTTAAAAACTCACTAGGTGAGGCAGACAGTCCGCAGTACGCATTCCACGAGGCAGAGGGCGCTGGTGAGCCGAGAGAGTCAATGTAACACCGCGGTGAAAGAACATTAGAATTATCAGCAGCAAGTCAAGTGCAGCATGTTGTTTAGTCTCAGATTTCTAAATGGAATATTTTGTTTTTAAACCCCTAAACTCAAGAACTTGTTTAGACACGTCACTGGTAGTGATCTCTACTGAGACAGAGAGACTACTGAAGAAAACAACTGAAGAAGAAAACTGAAGAAAGAAAAAGAAGACTTCTACAAACAGGTTAGTCATCTGTTTCTTCAGAAGGAGCAGCACACAAGATTCATTCAGAAGGAAAAGTAAGTCAATCATAACAATCAAACTATGCAGCAGGTAGTAAACAGAAAAAAATACTGAAATTTTAAATAACACACGTTAACTGTTGTCAATCAGATGGTGAATAAGCTGCTCTGTAGAGATATTCTAGCTGATAATGTCAGTATCTCACCTGCCATGAACCTCACCGCTTGCCATGGAGATTAAGCCAACAGGAAAGCTGCTATTTTGAAAAAAAAGTGGGATTTTTTTCATAATTTTTTCTCTTGTATTTATTTTTATGAATTGGAGGTTTAAAGGTATTGTGAATATGCTAATGTGGCTAATGTGTAGCGGTGACACTTTTTTCTTCTTCTTACTAACAAGGTTGAAAGTTAGAGTAGTCACAGGAACGTTTGTTTTAGTGGTATCAGTCTGTTTTTTGCGTGTTGCAAACAAGATTGGGAGTTACAGTTATGAATATGCTAACGTGGCTAACGTGTAGTGGTGACAGACCGTTTTATTTATTTATTTAATTTTTTTTTTTTAAAGTTAGAGTAGTCACAGAAACATTTTTTTTAGTAGTATCAGTCTGTTTTTTGCGTGTTGCAAACAAGATTGGGAGGTACAGTTATGAATATGCTAACGTGGCTAACGTGTAGTGGTGACAGACTGTTTTATTTATTTATTTTTTTTTTTAAAGTTAGAGTAGTCACAGAAACATTTTTTTTAGTAGTATCAGTCTGTTTTTTGCGTGTTGCAAATAAGATTGGGAGGTACAGTTATGAATATGCTAACGTGGCTAACGTGTAGCGGTGACAGACCGTTTTATTTATTTATTTATTTATTTTAAAGTTAGAGTAGTCACAGGAACGTTTGTTTTAGTAGTATCAGTCTGTTTTTTGCGTGTTGCAAACAAAATTGGGAGTTACAGTTATGAATATGCTAACGTGTAGCGGTGACAGACCGTTTTATTTAATTATTTTATTATTATTTTTTTAAAGTTAGAGTAGTCAAAAAAACATTTGTTCTAGTAGTATCTGTCTGTTGAATATGAATATGCTAACGTGGCTAACGTGTAGCGGCGTCTGACTGGTTTTTTTTTTAAGTTAGAGTAGTCACAAGAACGTTTGTTTTAGTAGTATCAGTCTGTTTTTTGCGTGTTGCAAACAAGATTGGGAGGTACAGTTATGAATATGCTAACGTGGCTAACGTGTAGTGGTGACAGACCGTTTTATTTATTTTTTTAATTTTTCTTTTTTAAAGTTAGAGTAGTCACAGAAACATTTTTTTTAGTAGTATCAGTCTGTTTTTTGCGTGTTGCAAATAAGATTGGGAGGTACAGTTATGAATATGCTAACGTGGCTAACGTGTAGCGGCGTCTGACTTTTTTTTTTTTAAAGTTAGAGTAGTCACAGGAACGTTTGTTTTAGTGGTATCAGTATGTTTTTTGCGTGTTGCAAACAAAATTGGGAGTTACAGTTATGAATATGCTAACGTGGCTAACGTGTGGCGGTGACAGACCGTTTTATTTAATTAATTTATTATTATTTTTTTAAAGTTAGAGTAGTCAAAGGAACATTTGTTCTAGTAGTATCTGTCTGTTGAATATGAATATGCTAACGTGGCTAACGTGTAGCGGCGTCTGACTGTTTTTTTTTTTAAGTTAGAGTAGTCACAAGAACGTTTGTTTTAGTGGTATCAGTCTGTTTTTTGCAAACAAGATTGGGAGGTACAGTTATGAATATGCTAACGTGGCCAACGTGTAGCGGCGACAGACTGTTTTATTTATTTATTTTTTTTAAAGTTAGAGTAGTCACAGAAACATTTGTTTTAGTAGTATCAGTTTGTTTTTTGCGTGTTGCAAACAAGATTGGGAGGTACAGTTATGAATATGCTAATATGGCTAACATTAGCGGTGTCTGACTGTTTTAGGTTTTACTAAAAAGTCGCAGATGGGGTTTAAAAAGTTTGAAAATAGACAATTTCTTGATGTGCTATTTTCAATCCAGTGTGATTTATAATGCGGTGGTACTTAAAAGGAAATTTATGTAGTTAAAGTTTTTCTTTTTTTTACTTTTAAATTCATCCGCAGGTTCTTTTGTGTTCTTTTAGACGTTCCCCTCTTTTGTTCTAAATGCCACCGAAGTGCAGTTAGTGCAAAAGCAAAAACAAAAAAAAAAGGCATTTCTACTTGAATCGCTGAGGTACAGATTGAAAAACTTCACAGCGATTTTCTTTCTTCCACTTTCTGAAAAGATGAATTTCTTTCCCAAAAGCCAAAGAGTTCATGCGAGAATAATAGCACCTGCCCACACTAATTTACCAAGAATAAATGGTTTTGCTTGACGCTTTTTTCTTTTTTGTTTTGTGATGCCTTGTGGAGATTTAATCAAAGGTATTACGCAAACCTTCCCTTTCCTCGCCTCTTTTTTTTTTTTTTTTGCCTGCCGTTCGGTGATGAATGTGTTGTTACCGGGTGATGTATGTTTATTGATTGCCAGGGATAACCGCTGTTTTGAAGAGTTATGGCTTCCGCTCACATCACGGAAAGTGTCCCCATGTGGAAATCACTCAGGGATTTTCAAGTTTTTACCTTTTTTTTTTTTTTTATTGAACGCAGCCCGTGATGAATGTGTTTTATTCTAACTCAAACTTTCTCCTCAGACTTTTTGACAAAGTACTCTGAATGTCAATGCAGCAAATTTCTCACTTGTTTATTTATTTTGGAAGAGTAGATGTTATGGGGGTCACTGTGTCCTTGACTGTGAACTGATCAATCAATATGGAGGCGGGGCTACTTCAGAGTGAAACTATTTCTTTCAAAACTTTAAGATTTCAAAATAAAAGCGTGTTGGAGGAAGTTAAATCCCTTTGATTTATAGTAGAAATTAATTAGTATTATCAACTAGACTTAAAATACTCCAAAGTATTGTTTGAAATATAACCAGCCCGTCTTTTTATTGCTGTATGAAGTAACTGCCTGAGCTGAAGACCATTTAGTTTGAGGTCCGCAGCAAAAAAAAAAAATAAAGTTGCTTGCGTTCTGATTATTTACTGTCTATGATAACAGGACCGAGGGACCCCTCCCCCCAAACAGGAAGTACCCACTGGCCTCTAGAACCCAAAAGTTCTCTATTGAGAAATTTGCCATAAAAAAGTTTCATTTTTTATTGTTTTTTTTATTTAAAACTCCTTTTTCCTCAAATTTTTAAAACTCCTAAAATATTGTGGTGTTATGGCCCCACTATGCGACAAAATTGTAGGAAAAAAATTTTCAGGTTGGTTTGTATTTCTATTCTCGGAGTTTTATTCATGAGTCATTTTATGTCTCTATTTGTTGGGAGGGTTGTGTGTTTTATTATTTTATTTTTAATGGTTTTAAACCTGAAAGCAGTTTGTGACACTGTGTGAAAATTGCTTTATAAATACAATTTTAATTTCAATTTGGAGATTTATCGTGTCAAAATCAAATTCAGCGCGTTGGGTAACTTCCTTTTATTTGTGTTTTTTCCATTACACATTTGCAGGTAAATTTATCGAAATTCTAGGAATTTCTAAAAAACAGTTTTGCATTGACAAAGTTTCCATTGAATCATAATTTTGCGATAAAAAACAAACCAAATCACGCGATAATTCATCAAAAACATGGTGATGGATGAGATCAAGTATTTTTTTTATCTGATTAATTAAAAAAGGAGCATGTTGGTGGCGTTACAGCACTGTGTGGTGCACGCGTGCTGCGCAGCAAGTCTGTTGACAGTCTCAGGTGCGCGGGAGAAGCCTGTTCAGTGGTTCAAAAAATTATCATTCTTAACAAGTAAGCAGCTGGACCCTTTACTCTGTTTGAAAACACAACAAGATCAAGTTTGTAATGGTATTGGAGGAGCGACTCTGTATGACACGCAACTTATAATGAGCTGTGAAGCTGTTGGATCTCTCGTGGCGCCCGCTGTGCTGCGCCAACAGCCGCTTCATATTTCAAAAAGTGTTTCCATTACAGTTTTGTGAAAAATGTCCATTTCAAAACGCCCTAAATACCACCTCCTCTTAGTGCGAAAACTTTTTCTTTGAAAAATGTAAGTTTTTTTTCGAAATTGTGGTGTTTCCATTTGGTGAATTTCCTTATCGGAATTCCAATGTGCGAAATTTCCTATTGTTACTTTTGGGATATTTGTATGTGTAATTTTTCATTTTTACTTTTTAAAGTTTATTTCTAACTTGTTTAATTTTGACAAAATGTTTTTTTATTTTTTTTTTATGGAGAGTAACATTTTGAAAGTTATTTATGTTTAAATTGATTTAATCTGGAATAATATTCCTGCCTGCTTATAATTCATATTTATGTAAAAATACATACAAACAAAGAACACGATACTATGGTTCTGATCCGTGAAAACCTGACAACATGTAGAGAACTGATCAAACACAGACAGTTGAGTAGATAAGACAAAAGGCCGATATCTGTGGCGGTGGCGCTTTCAGTTTGACTCCCACAGATGACTCCCAAAATGGCGGAGAAGGTGTTAACGCAGCCCTCTTTTGACTCCTCGGCTATGTCCGAATTCCTCCCCTACTCACTATATAGTGCACTCTATAGTGTGTTCACCATTTTGTGGTGCTTTCTAAATCTACCATCCCAAAATCGAGTGCACTAGAAATTTCCCAGAAGTCTTTACCAAAAACTAGTGGGCATTGATGCTCCTTACACAATTCATTGCGGCCAAGGAACTTTTGCAAAAATTATGAAAAACTTGTTAAAATGTATTTTTTTTAAGTAAACCATCCAACATTTTTTATCATACAATTAAGTCACAAACAGACTTTGTGAAATGTTCGTATTGATTTAATTTTCACTTTGTGAAATCGGTGATGTCATATCAGACGTTTGGAAAACTCATGTCCGAATTGATTTTAAAATCCAGGACACCGTATAGTTTTAATGGTTAGGGAATAGGGTGGGAATTTGGACATAGCACTTGTGCAAGGGGTTTATATGAAAACGAGAATGAGTGACTCGTGTTTGAAATAAGAAGTGCCCCTGTTTTATTAGTTTAAATTATAAACTGACCAATTAGATGCCTTAATAAAAGTATGCGTTGCCTTTTAGAACATTCAAAATGATTGACAGGTTCTCCAGAGTCCGTTTTCAAGCGCTAGGGGGGTGGACTTCCACTAAATTCCCTCCTGAGAGTGGTTGCCATAGAAACATTGACTCAGACTAACCAGGACCAATCACTGAGCACTGGCTCCAATATGGTGGCATTCGTATCATTGAACATATTGACTTAATTTGATTGGAGCCAGAGGTAAGTCGATGGTTCTGACTAAAATATGAATAATGTAAACCTTCCAGTTCAGGTCCAAACCTGAGGATTAAAAGTAGATTTAAGGATAAGAAACATTTTATCAAACATAATAAAACCATCCTCAGTCATTTCAAAAAGGCCAGATGGTCCTTATTATGTTTTAATAATGGTTCATATAAGGCAGTAACAGATTGCATTGAAGTGTTTTCTGCATGATCCCAGTACTGAGCATTACAGGGTGAGAGTGGAGAGAGGAAAACTGAAGAATAGAAACGCATTAGAACTCAGTAAAGGAGACCATCTGCTGTGACCGGCTGGAGTCTGAAAGGACAGAGAAGAGAAACAGAAATACTGGAACATCTGCTATTAGACAAAAGAGAACATTTATTAATGGCAGAAACCAGAAAACAAGAAGCAATCACAGAATCACCAGAACATATGCTATGAAACAAAACAATCAGAATTACAAAGAGAAGTTGGAAAGCTGGGTCTCTTTTCTCACTGTATTTTACATCACAACAATTACACTTCCTTTTATGATTCCTTTCTAAATCCAACGGTTCTGTAACAATATATCAGGAAATGATGAATGGTGTATACTTATTTAAGGCTTTGCTACCTTCTTAGAAGATCCAGAGTCCCATTTGACACACGTTGCTGCTAAACACTGGAACCAGAAGCAATGTGGAGATCAGTATTTTGCCCAAGGACACTTCAATGCATGGGCGGGAACCCCATCTGGGACTTTCTGATCAAAGGTTGAACCTCTGCCCCCCTAAGAATTCGATTCAATTCAATTTTATTCATATAGCCCAAAATCCCCAAAAATGTTTGCCTCATTGGGCTTCATGCAAGTAATTTTACAGAAGCAAAAAATAGTCATAAAACATGAAAAAAATAGCTAAAGACTAAACAGGCTAAATAAACTGGATATCCTGCCCTTAGACCCTCCCTCTCGGTAAGGAAAAACTCCTAAAAAACCTGAGTCAGGAAAAACGAAGAAACGAAGACCATGATGCCAGACAGATCAGGCAATCCTCAACGAAGTGCCAGGGATTGATTAACAAAATGCACAATTCAATGTTAGAAAACACCAAAAAAACAAACTAGGAAACAATCTTCTCCAGAGTAGCATTGGCCAAAAATGAACAGAACAAATCAGAAAGACCGACTGAGACCACTTAATTTGGTCTGGAAGTCCTGATCTGTATTCAGACTGCCTGACGTTTCTGTTCCAAACTAAAGCCTGTAAATAAACGCATGTGATTTAAGATCTCTTCACTCATTGGCCAGGAATTACAAGGATAGAGCAAAGTAACTGGAGGCAGAAATTATTAAACTCTGGCTCCTTTTAAGCAAACCAAATGTGTCCAGTCTGAAAACACCCTAAAATACTGCTTGAACACGAGCACTGTGCCCCACTTCACAGTAAACCACTGGTGAGTGGGCGGTAACCTCCAGGAAAAACTTCAGCCAACCTGAAGAAAATAAAAAAATGAGGGCAAAAAAACTAAACTACACTGGTAGTCTGTGTCAAGACCCTGGTATTCTGGAAAAAGACTTTCCTTGCGAGTAGACATGGGCTGTCTGAGGGTGAAAAAATGGACAAATCTGTTAGTAGCTAACATGAAGGTCGTAAACCGTTCAGAGATCCGGTAAAGATCTCTGGCAGGCATGGCAACAGGTTGCCGTCAATACTTATTCTACACACAATGGTGAAGTAGGTAACATAAGTGTGCCCTCATTGGCTGACTGTTAGAAATTAGGGTGTGGTTTGTGTGAACATTCTACAGGTGTGGGCACACCCTGTATGTACTGCATTAGCTAGTAAGGAGTCAGTCCACGCACCTTACTAACTACTAGAGAGTGGTGGAAGTACACCGTACGACACCCAAAAATCTTGAGTGTATCATGGATATTTTTAAATACACTTATAGCACAAGCTTTACTATTGTACGTTCCATTTTCACTAATGTCCATTGAAGTACCCAAGAGCCAAATTCCATGCCCGGGGTTTGGGCCGCCGAGGCACTCGCCTTCGACCGCCGCCCAAACCACAATGCACCGGAGGGGCAGAGCTGTCCACTGATCACTACCTGGTGGTGAGTTGGATTCGCTGGCGGGGGAGGAGGCCGGAAAGACTTGGCAGACCTAAACGTACTGTGAGGGTCTGCTGGGAACGTCTGGCCGAACCCTCCGTCAGGGAGGTCTTTAACTCCCACATCCGGGAAAACTTCAAGCAGGTACCGAGGGAGGTTGGGGACATTGAGTCCGAGTGGACCATGTTCTCCACCTCTATTGTCTCTGCTGCTTTCCAGAGCTGCGGTCGCAGGGTCTCTGGTGCCTGTCGTGGCGGCAACCCCTGAACCCGGTGGTGGACACCGGAAGTAAGGGATGCCGTCAAGCTGAAGAAGAGTCTATCAGGCTGGTTGGCTTGTGGGACTCCAGAGGCAGCTGACGGGTACCGGAGGTCTAAGCAAGCTGCAGCCCGGTTGTTTTGGAGGCAAAAACTCGGTCCTGGGAGAGTTTGGTGAGGCATGGAGAAGGACTATCGGTTGGCCTCAAAGAGATTCTGGCAACCGTTCGGCGCCTCAGGAGGGAAAGCAGTTTTCTGCAGGCACCGTTCTCAGTGCAGGTGGGATCTGCTGACCTCAACTGGGGACATTGTCGGGCGGTGGAAGGAATACTTTGAGGATCTCCTCAACCCTTCTGACACGCCTTCCGTTGAGGAAGCAGAGGCTGAGGAAACTGGGTGGAACTGTCCATCACCCGGGCTGAGGTCGCTGAGGTAGTCAAAGAGCTCCTTGGTGGCAAGGCTCCGGGGGTGGATGAGGTTCGCCCTGAGTACCTCAAGTCTCTGGATGCTGTGGGAGTGTTCTTGGCTGACACGTTCTGCAGCATTGCGTGGCAAATAGGAAACGTACCACTGGACTGGCAGACTGGTGGTGGTCCCCTTTTTCAAGAAGGGGGACCGGAGGGTGTGTTCCAACTACCGGGGAATCACACTCCTCAGCCTTCCCGGAAAGTCTATGCCAGGGTACTGGAGAGGAGAGTCCGTCCGATAGTCGAACCTCGGATTCAAGAACAACTGTGCGGTTTCCGTCCTGGCCATGGAACAGTGGACCAGCTCTACACTCTCTTCAGGGTGCTGGAGGGTTCGTAGGAGTTCGCTCATCCAGTCCATATGTGTTTTGTGGATTTGGAGAAGGCGTTCGACCGCGTTCCTCGTGGTGTCCTGTGGAGGGTGCTCTGGGAATATGGGGTCCGGGGAGCCTTACTGAGGGCTGTCCGGTCTCTGTACGACCGGAGCAGGAGCTTGGTTCGCATGGCGGCAGTAAGTCAGACCTGTTCCCGGTGCATGTTGGACTCCGGCAGGGCGCTGCCCTTTATCACCGGTTCTGTTCATAGTCTTTATGGACAGAATTTCTAGGCGCAGCCAGGGGCGGAGGGGATCTGGTTTGGGGACCACAGGATTTCCTCTCTGCTCTTTGCAGATGATGTTGTTCTGTTGGCTCCATCAAGCCAGGACCTCCAGCATGCATTGGAGCGGTTTTGCAGCCGAGTGTGAAGCGGCTGGGATGAGGGTCAGCACCGCTAAATCTGAGGCCATGGTCCTCGACCGGAGAAGGTAGTTTGCCCTCTCTCGTTGGGTGGAGTGCTCCTGCCTCAGGTGGAGGAGTTTAAATATCTTGGGGTCTTGTTCACGAGTGAGGGAAGATCGGAGCGTGAGATTGACAGGCGGATTGGAGCGGCGTCCGCCATTTTACGGTCGCTGTACCGGTCCGTTGTGGTGAAAAGAGAGCTGAGCCAGAAAGTAAAGCTCTCGATTTACCGGTCGATCTTCGTTCCAGTACTCACCTATGGTCATGAGCTTTGGGTCGTGACCGAAAGAACGAGATCCCGACTACAAGCGGCTGAAATGAGTTTTCTCCGGAGGGTGGCTGGGCACTCCCTTAGAGATAGGGTGAGGAGCTCAGTCACTCGGAGGGAGCTCGGACCAGTTGAGGTGGCTTGGGCACCTGGTCCGGATGCCTCCTGGACGCCTCCCTGGAGAGGTGTTCCGGGCATGTCCCACTGGGCGGAGGCCCCGGGGAAGACCCAGGACACGCTGGAGAGACTATGTCTCTCGGCTGGCCTGGGAACGCCTCGGGGTCCCCCAGAGGAGCTGGAGAAGTGGCGGGGAGAGGGAAGTCTGGGCATCTTTGCTTAGATTGCTGCCCCCGCGACCCGGTCCCGGATGAAGCGGAAGAAGATGGGTGGATCCATTGAAGTAGTCTTATGACCCTTAAGGAAAGTGCAAGATCCACCTTTGCTACCCTTGAGAAATTGACGTTTTTTTCTAGGACTCTCCATGAGGCCTGACCACCCAAAACTTGTACAGGTCAACACACTATTGCTACGTGACTACAGCTACATTCACACCACCCTTGGTAGTGTACGTTCAAGTAACACTTTTAATTGAAAAGTCATCGTAAACACAAGTAAATAAACGTTTTGGGTTCCCGCGTTTCAAATTCTTGCTACGCAAGTTTCTATGACTGTTTTTGGGCTCTACTTACAAAACACACGTCCATTGAACACATGTTGAACTTTGACCAATCAGGGACTCAGGTCATGAGTTTGTGCCATGCTGGGATAATGTGACAAAAAATCTTTCTTACATCAGAACAGAGCTGTTAAAAAAGAATTCCTGGAGTAAGATTTGCGACAGTCTTTGACATTTTGGACTAATTTTCTTCCAACTGTAGGCGGTGAACATGCACTATAGTACAAGTAGAAGAAAAACAAAGAGTTGTTCAGTGTGAACACCATATACTACATGCGTGTTGTCAAAAAGCCCTGTGAAACTGTAGCTTAAGGTATAAGATGTGGCCACTTTTCTCTGTGTACAACCCAAAAACCAATAACACCAGTACAGGTCAGCCCCCAAATTGGTGGATATGATTAAGACTTAATAGAATTCTTGTCTTTAAAAGGGAAACACGTTAAAGAGACAAGCCTTCAATCTATTGGTTCAAATGGAGGTCTTGTGATGTCACCTATTTGAAATAAATCTCATTTAACTTCCTCCATTATTAAGATTTGACTTTGAAATAATGGTAAATTCTCTGTTTCTATGGGTCTGCTTTAAACCTCATTTGTGACTCGGATCTGCATTAGTGTTGCGAAACCTCAATTAAAACAAAAAGTGTGACCATATCTAATTGGAAAACTCTGCTCATTTTATGTAAATCTCACCTCAAGGACATGTTGGCCTGTTATCTACTTTGAAGCATCTGCACCCATTAGCTGAGTAAATACACAATTACTGTCACACTAATTAACATAACATTTAGTCCTGCCTTTCTTTTTTTTTTCCCAAAGTCTCTATCTCGTGTTGCTCCATTAAAATAAGCGGGAAAACTCTACAAAGCCATTTTAGTCCGCTCGGTAATTTTATTCATATAAAGGAACAAAATGGATCCGCTTTTGTGGTGCTTGCGGCCGAAAGATTACCATAAACTGATTGGAAAGTGTTTTTTTTATTTTGGCTTAAGGCTTCTTGAGCTTTGAAATAACAAAATACAATGTTTTTTGTGTTTAATTGTGCAATTTGTCAATAATCTATCGATTGGCGCATATTTGTACTGGTAGAAACCCACCTGTGTGCCGGTAACACCTCAGTTGATCATCACATTCTTTCCAGCTCCTTCCAGTGTTGCTTCTCACCTAACTTCAAAGTCGATAAATGTAAATGTCTGGCCTGTCTTCGTCTCCGAGGCTCTGAAAGCCATCAGCCCCGCAGACGCCGCCATTACCGCGGCACCAGCCACAGACTCCCTTGAAGTCCCCACCCCCCCCACCAATCAATATTTCATTGCCGAACGGCAAGCGTGTCCTTAAACAAAAATAATTTTCCGTGACAACCTGAACAAGCGCCGGGTCCGTCGGAGGAGGTTGGCGCTCCTCAGAGGCCATTAAAAGTCCTTTAATGAGGTGAGAGTGGAGGGCTGCGGCGGACCCCCCACCAGCTTTTGATACAATGCTCTGTCACCTCATTAAATCCTAATGATGCTCAGCCGTGTTCCACGACTGCGGTGGGACGCATGTGTTACTCTGCCGGCGCCAAAACCGCCCCGGGGGGAGGGGGGTAATGCAGGAGAACGGCGGGCACCAGCTGGACCTGGCACCGCAGCTGGGCTCGCCACGCTCGTAATGGCTTCTCTGCGTCTTGTTTACATCACACGCTTTGTCACTTTGAGCTGATCTCAAACGGCCTTGATGGACTGCCGTGGATGGGGAGCGGCGCCGTGACCTAAGCTGAGGTTAGGCGGCTCCGCCCAACTGTTTGCATTTGGAGTGTCTTAAGTTTAAAGCTGGAGAAGTTGAAAATACTGCATTTTTCTGGCAGTTTTCAACAGACTGCCAATTCAATCTATGAAGGACTATTTTAAATAGCTATAAAGGCCATAAATGGAGAGAAAGTAACATTCAAGAAGCCCCTATACACCAGTACAGGTGCATATTACACCAGTACAGGTCCATAATACACCAATACAGGTGCATATTACATCAGTACAGGTGCATATTACATCAGTACAGGTGCATATTACACCAGTACAGGTGCATATTACACCAGTACAGGTTCATATTACACCAGTACAGGTGCATATTACACCAGTACAGGTGCATATTACACCAGTACAGGTTCATATTACACCAGTACAGGTGCATATTACACAGTACAGGTGCATATTACACCAGTACAGGTGCATATTACATCAGTACAGGTGCATATTACACCAGTACAGGTTCATATTACACCAGTACAGGTGCATATTACATCAGTACAGGTGCATATTACACCAGTACAGGTGCATATTACATCAGTACAGGTGCGTATTACACCAGTACAGGTGCGTATTACATCAGTACAGGTGCATATTAACACCGAGTACATTACATTTGTACATTATACACCAGTACAGCGGCGTTTTAGCAGGTGCATATTATTTAGTACAGGTCCTATAACACCAGTGTTGTTGGCAGTTTTGTTTTAACCAGTTAGATCATATACACCAGTCATGTGTTACCATATAGTTTTCACACATGTTGTGATTGCTCAAACCAGCGTATAGTGCATGTTATTACACAGTACACATGCCCAGTGCAGTACTTGTTTATTATGGTGGTATACGTCACACCAGTACAGGTGCATTATACACGTACAGTTACACATTACACCAGTAATATTGCATATTAACACCAAGTACAGGGTACAATATTACACCAGTACAGTGTGTGTCCGTGAGTAGCATTTTAGGAACACAAATCATTGTTGTAACCCTTCCACTCTACTTGGCTTGTTTACATTAAAAGAGGGGTCATCTGGACCCCACAGGACAGTGTCCTGAGCTTTTTTTTTTTAATTGATTTTTGAGTTTCATTAATGTCCATGGCAGACATAAAATCCTGTCCCCCCTCTGTCCACATTTGTCATAGAAGGAATCACAAATCAATATGTGGTTGGGGTCATCTGGACCCCAAAGAGAGCGGAAAGGTTTTAAGGTGTTGTTCTGTATGCATGAGAGATGTATATCTAAGCAATGACAAAGGGACTGAAAGACACATGAACGCTGCTGAAACTGCAAGAACATCTAATAAACAGCTGAGGAGAGATGTTTAAATGGTCTTTGTTTTCCACTTTTCTAACCAGCAGAATTGCATTCATTTCAAAACTGTAAAGGGTCCAAACACTTTGTATTAAGAGGTTCTGGTTCTAACGAGAGCCGCTACTGAAGCAAGCGTGAACAAATCATGTCACTTTTATGAGCCCACATTGTTTTTCAATTTGAATTAGTGCCTAAATGAAGCATTATGGTACAAGAACACAACCTCTGTTATTTCAGGCTTCTGTTAAGACTGTTTTAAACCACATTGAGGTTTGGTGCGAAGGCGGAATAAAAGAAAAACAAATGGGGATGCTAATTTGCTACAGCTTTGATTTGATTTCATTTTTTTCTCCGTCCCAACCTGGAGGTGTATTCAAAAGCTGCTCATTTTTTTTCTCTGTGTGTTTGCATGCTAAACAATGTGCTGCTGAATTCTTTTTGAGGCACTCAAGGTTTGCATTTACATTTAGTCATTTAAATTAATAATTTTACTAAAAAAAAATAGTGCAACGGAACAGAAAACACTGCTGATTTTCAGAAACATACATAAAAACAAGTAATTAAAGGTCAATAAATATGTGCGTTCTTGTTGAGGTTCTTAAGAGACAAAAAAACGCCCTGACTTTTACAATTTTCAGTTAATCTTTTTACCTTGGAGTGCAACTTTAGACACAATTTCAATAAGAAAGATTTTCAGATTTGACTAAATTAGGAAAAATGACAAAAAATATTGTTTTAAATATAAAAAAACACCCTATGGATTGGCGTCAAGAAAGGAAATCATCTCAAAATGACGTTTTTTATTTATGTTTTTATGTCTTCTTTTTGATATAGAGTTCTTCTTTTCAATATTTTTGCTTTCTCTTTCTTTTTCCTTTTCTCACAACTTTTTTTCTTCGAACTTTTGTAAAAGTCTCTCTCTGATAGCTAACTTGTCGTTGACGTTGAGCGGCCATATGTCATCTCAGTGTTTTTTTTTTTTCCTTTTACTGTAATCAAATCAAATAATGAAGTACATGAAAATTATTGTCGAAATTTTTAATGTCTTCAGCCCAGTGCCTCAAAAGTGTTGGTGGCCCCTTAGTAGAGATGGCAAGCCCGCCCCATTTCAAGGCATTCATATTATTACCCGTAAATTCATGGATGTGTAATTCGCCGCCATTTTTTCAAAAAACTGAACGTTTACAAATGTTGGAAACGTTAGCTTAAATGAGTGCTCCATTGACCGATGGGCGCCCCCAAGTGGTAGGGGTCGGTACTGTTAAGTAGGCCCATTTTACAATGAAAACGCTTGAAATACCAGGCTGCTCAGTGGAAACAAAGCTTTGGTGTCATATAATTTCACGATATAATCTTACAGTATATATTTTCAAACAGTTTCTTCCGTGAATTGAAAAGGACGCCCTTCACATATCACTACCAAATCTGAGTCCCTGATTGGTCAGATTTCAACCTGGTTTATCTGTCAATGGGCGTTCAAAGGCCACGTATTTTGTATGTAGACGAGAAGAACGTTCGTAGAAACTTGCGTAGCTAGACGTGAACGCGAGAGTTTTGAATGTGGAAGCCCATAAACGCACGTTAACATAGTTTTTTTGAAGTGGTTGCTTGGGTGACGTGAACGTAGCTCAAGACGAACCAAAGTTTATAACACGCCCCTTCCTGACAAAACAGCAAAACACCTTCAATATATTTTTGACTTTTGTGTGGAAGTTCAGATTCTCCAGCTCTTAAATTCCTGAAAACGCCTTCAAAAACTTTTAAAACCCTAAGCGCACTAATAGCATTCATCTAAACGGCCGACCAGATCAGCTTATTTAAAAACCCGGTGTCCATTTATGCCATAAATTGCAAGAATTAGCGTATTAGCAATTTCTGGGTCTTAAATTCTTGCGGCCGCAAAAACCTATTAACTGATAAATACAGCCTCCCAATCCCCGTTCCATAAGCATTTGTCCATAAGTGCCAAGTTTCCCCCTCTCCTCCATGCAGAGAGCTTTCTCCATGTGACAACAGCTATTTGTTGCTTTGGCGCGTGTTGCAGCGGCTACATATGACTCCTTTCTTCTGTTTTGATTTTCAGTCATCTGGAGCGAGACAGAAGGAGACATTTTTCATGCCACTCTGCATGCCCACTTGCTTACTGTCCCAGGAATTGTTTGTAATTAGACCGCTATTATTTTCTGCCAAATTACTGCTTGTTTTTCCTTCAAAAGCTTCCAAATTGTCATACGCCCGTGTTTGCCAGCACCACTTCGTCCGCACCGGGAGAGGCATAATTGATATTGTAGATTTTAGTTGATAGTAACTTGGCCGGGGAAGCGTTTTCCACGGGTGCTGGAGATTTGATAAGCCCTCGTCCCTTTTGTCAAGTTAAACAGACTGTAAAGGCAGAGGGATGCACCCCAGGGACCAATGAACAGCTAAACAGATGACACATATCCGAGCAAGACTTGCAATGAACTTTCCTTGAACTAGAGGCGCCCGATGATCCGTAGCCGTACACGAATCCCTCTTCATATTTCCCCCCCTCCATACGACTCTCGCTATCCCCTCCGCTCCCTCGTGCCACTTCTCCTTTTTATTCATTTCGCTCAGCTGGATTCTTCTTTTCCTTCGCAAGGAGCCAAATGCAGTCGTCCAGTAGTTCTGAAGCCAGAGTCACTAACAAGGGGCTGTCACAGTGCCGTGCCACATCACTGCTTCCCCATCATGTGGGATTTGGCTTTGAGAGACAGCAGTTCGTTTTCTAATGTGTGGGCGACCCCCCACCCCACCCCACCCCACCACTACCACCACTTCGCTCCCATTGTGACTGACCAACAACATTCTCCGGCCGTTCCTCCACATCATTCTCTTGCTTCTCTCCCACTGCGGAAAGCCATATAGTGTAAAAAAGATATATAAAACTTTCATTCAAGGTAACTTTATATTTTCCATTTTCTTTATAACTTCCATTTGTTTCATATTGTCCAAAAAATGTTGAACCATATCTTTTACAAGTTAAACTCTTTTCAGACATAACATCTTATTCAATGGAATGTCTAGCGATGCAGTGATACTGTTTACTTACTGCTCGATACTTACCTCAATATGAGGGTCACGGATAAATATGTACCTTGAAATGAGGATTATGGTTCCATATGTAGCTCAATATGAGGGTCTGGGTTTGATACGTACCTCGATTAGCTGTCATAGTTTAAAGTTTACCGCAATAGGAGGGTTTTAGTTTGATACATACCTCGATATGAGGGTCATGGTTTGATATGTATCTCGATTAGCGGGTCATTGTTTGATGCGTACCTCAATGTGAGGGTCATGGCTTAAAACATACCTCAACATGAGGGTCATGGTTCAATACATACCTCAATATGAGGGTCATTGTTGAATACATACCTCAACATGAGGGTCATGGTTGAATACATATCTCAATGTGAGGGTCATGGCTTAAAACATACCTCAATATGAGGGTCATGGTTCAATACATACCTCAATATGAGGGTCATGGCATAAAACATACTTCAAAATGAGAGTCATGGTTCAATATATACCTCAATATGAAGGTCAATGCTTAAAACATACCTCAATATGAGGGTCATTGTTTAATACGTACCTCAATGTGAGGGTCATGGCTTAAAACATACCTCAACATGAGGGTCATGGTTCAATACATACCTTAATATGAGGGTCACAATTCAATACATACCTCGATATGAGGGTCAAATTTTGATACATTCCTTGAAATTAGGATCACAATAAGGGTCAAATCAGTAGGGTGAAAAATGTATCAAAAGCGTGCAACGTGTATTGAATGGTTGGGTTTTATATATATTATTGTTGCATTCCAAGGATTGTTCAAAGTATGGCCCAATAATCAATAATACAAATCCTCCAAAAATTTCTAAGACTTTTGTGTTTGATTTCTTGATCGTGATTAAGTAACTTCCGTTATAAGTCATTGTAAATCTGTCGCAACGACCTACGATTACTTGAGAGGGAAGCTGCGTTCATATCGCCTTTGGCAACGCGCATCCAATAAAAAGTCTATGTAAATATGCATAAATGCACCTTTCGGGCTTTTGCGTTCACAAGTAGCTAAACACTTTTTTGAGTTGATTTTCGTACAGCCATTGAACACACATAGACATTTAAACCAGGTTCAACTTCGACCAATCAGGGACTTGAATTTGGAACTAATCTTCTGATGGCATATCTTTTCATTTATGGAAGTGCCGACCACTTGAAGATTGATCATGGAGGAGAATAATTGTGTTTTGTGTCCGGTCGGAATCATATGACACCAAATCGAGCTAGATTTGCACTGCTACGACATTCTGCATTGAGCCTCTTCCAACATGCACTACTAATATTGGGCATATAAAATCAAAGCCTTTTCGTCGTTCCGCGGAGAGAGCGAGTTAGCCTGGACAGGAGTTCTGGCAGCGCAGACTCTTCCTGGAAGAGGCGGTTCCCCACTTTGTGACATCACAATGTGAGGATTCACTCATTTTTCTGGATTGGCAGGGGCTGGTGCTCAGAGGGCAGGTTTTACAGGAATACTCAGAGATGAACGGATCAAAATACCACTATGACATTGTTTTTTTCTGGTTAATTAACATTGTAAACCAATAAAAAGATAAAAAAGTTTATTTTGTTTTATATAGGCCAAATACAAGGAAGCGATTTGTTTCTAAGAACAAAACCACGAAGGTTTGTAGTTATGAATTAGAGAACTATTTGTTATTTTCCTGTTCACATGATTTAAATTTAAAAGTTCAAGTGATCATTTAATAGGGAAATACAAATACCATTTCATTTGAACCCAGATTTTATGTTAACAAAAGTTAGTTTTCCAGACTTTTTCTTTTTTTTATGTATGGTCTTAAGTACATATATAGATTGATTTCAGTTCTACATACATAAATGAAAGCTTCCCATTGAAATTTTTGTTTTTTCAATAAATATATATTTGTTTGCATGTAATGTAAGGGTTCAAAGATTATTGTCTGATTGCTTGGCTCTCCCATATTTTCACTAATTCTGTCGTTTTCAACAAGTTTGGGCACCCCTCATCATTAGCTCCACAGTTCAAGGTCATTCTGCTCTTAAAACGTGTCAGAAATAAGTGAGGGGCTCTACATCTTTAGGATATTTGTCCAACAGGGGGCAGTGTAGGAGTGGTGATGCCACGTCAGTTTACTGGCCGTCAGCTCAGATGGAGGCCGGACATTGAATTCTACACATCAGAGGATTCTTGAAATAACTTTCAGGAACGCAAGTTAGGCCTAAATTTGATGTGTGTGTGAAAGGGAAGTTTCCTAAAGAGAAACGATCTACACATGTTCTGTTTCCAGCTGGACTGCAGTGAATTCTGCTGTAAAATGTAGAGTGAACCGGAGTATTGTGATGGGTGGATTGAATGTATGAATCACTCGTCTCCATGAAACAGTCCTGTTCAAATTCAGACCAAAGAAGTTCAAACAATTCTGCCGTCCATGATAAAGTAAATATAGATATTAGCTTAGATGCATAGATTGTAATAATTTTTTGCTGATTTAAATGTTATACAGTGGATTTAAAAACTCAACTTGAAGTCTTTCATTGACTGTGTTATGTTTTATTTAGATTTTAAGATTTTTATTCAACCAAAACTTGGATTTTACTGACAAAAAAACTTTAATAATAATGCTGAGACCGTGGCTAACTTGTGCTCGAGTAGAGGTTTCATAATAAGGTTCAAAACTTAAAGTCCCAATCCAAATATCTTTGGATCTATTGTAAAATCGTTCCCAGTGGTCTTTTATTTATGATTGATTAGCCAAATTAAAAAACCCTTTCTTCAGAGCGACAATAGTTCATTAAAAGTTCACTTCTGAGGAGTAAGCCTGCTCTGACTTCCCATCATCCATCTTTTAACATCCATCTTGCTAGCTTACAACACTTCACATTAGCAATACTGGACAAAGGAAATATTACTTAGGAAATCAAAGACGATCTATTTGTCTATAAGTGGAAGCGTTTGAATAGAGTGGAGCAGGGAGCGTGTGGATTTACAACGTAGCTTCGACAACTTTAAGGTTTTTCTAACTTTTCCGTCTAATCCAGTTATGGAATAACATTCCTCCACATCAGACTTCAAGACTTTTCAGAATTAGTGTCATAATTTTTTCTTTCATCCGTTTTATCTTATATTTATTTGCCTTTTAGATTGTCCTGTTGCTTGAATTTTGACTTATCTTTAACATGTTTTTTTTATTGTTGTAAAGCAACAGTATTAGTGCTATGTCAATAAAGTTTGTTCATTCTGATTCATGGTTGTTGGAGGAGACAAATCCACAAGCAAGTTGAGAGAAATTTAAATTATCACCAACACAAAAAAGTGAGATAAATTAACCAAATAATCAACAAAGGGGCAGCAGAAACCAATAATAAATATAAACTGACTCAATAAAGCAGAGACGGGTTCAGAAAGTCAAACAGGAGTGACCATGAAAGGGGCAGAACAGAAAGCAGCCTAAAAAAAGAATTAACTACTAATTTAACTACAAAAAAATGTATATAGTGTTGGACAATCATGGGCTTTTAAAAAGTTTTTTTTTAAATAAAAGGAATTGAAAAAGCTTTTTTTCTTTATGGTATGACATAAAAAATCAATACGACGTCTATTTATGACTCCACTGTGTTCTGATGTTGAAAACATTGATAGTTTATTTAAAAATGATTTATTAAACAAAAACTTTTTCACAAAAATTGTTCGAACACAATCCATTGTGGTCTATATCAAGCTATGTGGTGAGCATTGACACACAGCGGTTTTTCGCAAAGACTTCTGGGAAATTTCGGGATTGTAGATTCGGACAGCACGACAAAATGGGGAGTGACATTTATAGAGAGTAGGGAAGGATTTCTGACCCTATGAGACATCAGTCCTCTGACCACTTTCAATGAAAAGTCTATTAGTGCACTTTGACAGCTCATCGGCTTGGCTTGTTTTTAATGTCAAAACGAGTTATTCAAATTGTTCAACCTTCAAATGCTTTGATAGGTAACTATTAGCTCTTTGGTAAACCCTGAATTTTATGCCACATTTTGGGCTTCCTTGTTCAAAAATCTCACATTCATGTACGTTTTTGAGTCTGTTTTTGGACGCATGCGCGGTGAAAGTTAAACCGGTTGAACTTCGACCAATCAGGACTCAGATTTTGTAACAACATCTGGTTAGCATTCAAAACAAAATCTGCGTTTAGTGCATTCTTAAAGGCACAACGCATGTGATCATATTATAATAGTCAACTTTTTAGAGGCATTTTTAAGCTGCTTAACCTAACATTTATGTTTCCTACATTTTTTGTACATTTCAGATGACTACTGTCATTCCCAATTATGTACAAAAACTCTCGCTTTTCCTGATCAAACGCTTCAGAATTCAACTTTATTTCCCCAAAAAATAATCTATATTTTAGTACCGAGCTGACATTTAACTCCAGAAGGATAGTGACTCATCTCTTTGTCATTCAGTTTCACAGTTAACTTTGCAAACTAAGAAATTACTAGAAATATTCTTCTAAAGTGAGTCACAATTAAGTAGTAATTATATTGTTCTATTGCTCACACTGGGAGCATCATCCACATTTTTGCTTATAATTGTGATAATTGTTGATCAGGCCACTTCAATTATCAACAGGCACCAAGTTGTACTCAAAAGTATAAACACATAGAAGTTAAAGTATTTGTTCCTGCTTGTCTTTGATTAAAATGTCGCATTGCACTGGTGTCCAACTGTGCACAACAAACACGAGCTTCTAAAAATGTTCCAAAATATGAAGGGTCAGGAAGATTTTAGTGAATTTTTGCTTTGGTTTGGCATTAGCAAGACCAGAAAGTACAAAAAAAAAACAATAAATAGCAGTAGTAGTATACAAATACATTTTATATATCCATCTATACAGGTTTTGATTGATAGGTGCCTTTATTTTTAAAACATTTCATAACGTTTCCAGGTTTTATTCTTTTTTGTCTCTTCTTATTCTGTTTTGCAATTTGGAGTGAAAATGTGTTTCAAGCCAAAACTCTCTGAAATCTTCACCTAGTACCTGCTTAAAATGAATTTTAGGCGTCGTGAATGAGCCCCTCCCTCGAAAGTGATGACATCACAGTGGGAAAAAACAAAAAACATAAAAATTGGCATGCAAATATCTTATTGAATTGAACTGAATTGAACTTTATTCATATCCCATGGGATAAATTTATCAAATTTTATTATTTTGATATTTTATATATCAATTTATTATGAGACTTAAAAATGAAAAGAAAAAAAAAAAAAAATCTATTAACACAGTCAAAACACACATGATGGGGATATCCAAAGGAAGATTTGAAATTATTATGGGATGCTCACAGGACCTACAGCTTGGCGGCCATTTTGTGACAAAGTGTGAAATTTTTTACAAAAATCTCGCTTAAATTTGTAAGGCACCAAAATATTTTTTGAAAAAGTTTCAAGATGGCTGCCTTTTCCAGAAGTCAAGGGTCAACGAAACTTCAGTTGTGGCTGTAGACTTGACCTAGTGGGAAAGTGTGAAATTTTTTTGTTCAAATATATCTGAACAATCATCACAAAATTTCACACATTTCACACAGAGGCCGCCATCTTGAATTTTTTTTCTAAAAGAGATTACGGTTGTACAAATTTAAAGTCCTCGCAGAGATTTCAATCTGCCGCCTTCCAACTCCTCGAGCATCATTATGAAGGTCAAAAATGTTGGTTTTAGAATTAATAGATTACAAATATCATTAGCGTGGCAAGCTAGCAAAAAGTAGCATTTCCCCCGTTGTTTGGATATTTTTTACTAGAATATTGTAAAAAAAAAAACAGTTACATGAATCCTCTGCTCAAGCTGAACGAAATGATATGATATTTGATATAAACATATCTGGAATGTGGGCGTGGTTAGCAAAAACCTCTGTTGCTAAGGAAAAAACTAACATTTTCTTTTGCCAATTTTTCTAAAATTTACATAGACCTGCTAGTCACCCCCAGGCAACCAAAATATAAAATGGTTACTATGGCGATAAATCAAAAGAAAAGTCACCATTTCATATAAAGTGTTTTTTTTTTCATAATTTGTAATAGTTCTGACTCCTTCCCAACACTCGTGCTCATGGGGGGATGCATTAAAGTAAAAAATGTATTTTGAAAAAATCATTTTAAATCCTTCTATTGTAATCTGATGTGAAGTACTGGATCAATTTATGTCACTGATTTCCTTAAATCAACTTTATAAGCAGAAGGTTCTTAATGATTTAAAATTTTAATTATTATTTTATTTCATTTTTATATTTAAATACAAGCTATATAAAAACATTACGTCTATAAGCTTCTTAAATATGTATATTGTCCTAAAAAAAATTAATTTTAACAGCTGTGATTGAATAATCTGGCAACATTTGCCCTAAAATTCAATTAACTGAATGGACAGTCCTTGCGCAAATAAGTTAAAACAGTAAATACAAAATTATCCAGGTTGAAAATGAATATTTCCCAAACATCTCTTTTGTTTTTCCAAGAAAAATCATATTAATTGACTTTTATAGGTTAGTCATGTTTATTGCGGGAAATAGCCACGTCCCAAATTCCATTAAGAATGAGGACAAAGCCTGTTCAAAATATGGAAATTGATTCCAAAAAAGTTTCATTTCAGGAAAATCTAGGCAGGGCTGGCACACTTTAAGCTCTTTTTTGACTTCCTTTAGGCAACAGGAGGATTTATTTCGGCTATCTGGGTCATGCTTTTACTTACCAGGCCTTCCTGCAGCCCATAAGGTATGGTCAGTGCTGCTTTTAACGGCTGGGTCTGCTCTCAATTTTTCATCCTGCTGTTTCTCATTAAAAGACAGACGGTTACAAACGACGTGAGTCTTGAATGATCCTTCATTCTATGTTGAGTTTTAGGATGACCACATTGTTCCAAAGACAGACAAGCAAAGTCAAAGGCGTGAAGTTTGTCCAAAAATCCCTTTATCTCTGAGAATTTCAATAAGAGATTCTAAAAACACAAATTTGAGTCTGTAAGAAGTTGAAAACAAGTATGGCAGTCATTGTGACACATCTGACCCACATTTAAATTGTAGCCTTTGTAGAGAAACTCATACTGTGAGTCCGTGGTACTCCTTGACATACCAGTAGGTAGTCAGTTTGGACGTCATGTTTTTCTGGCACCATCTGGCTTTTCTCTTGATTGACTTGTAAAATTCTGCTATTGCTGCGTTGGCACCTCATGTGATTCAAAATAAGTTTTAAGGTTCTTTTATTTGTTTAGGAATGCTTTCATGGCATTGGATCTTTAAATGTATAGTATCTGATTTGGTTTTAAAGTATGGGCTTTCATGGACCTTGAGGTTCTCTGGTAAAGGGAATTTTTCCTGAAGTGTGAAACTTACCAGATAAGATACCAGACTTGACCCGATACCCGACTGGGCCCCGATTTGGTACCAGATGCAAACTCGTATTAGGTTATGGTACCAGTGCGTCCCAGTTCTGGACCACTTCCGGTTCGCAGCGTGGAGGTTGGGACCCGTGATTGATAGGAACAGCACGACAAAAAACAACGAGTTGGGAACACCCAAAACGTCAATTTTTGACGTGAAGGGGTCCTTATAGTCCCCCTATAGCAGAGGTCGGCAACCTTTAAGAGTAAAAGAGCCATTTGGGCTCATTTTCTACTGATCAAAACCTAGAAGGAGCCGTATTGACTTACATTAGCCTTTGAGAAATTTGATTTGCTTTCATAACCTTCTTTTTGTTTTTTTAATAGATGTGAATGGTGTTTACTAGCTGAACTTCAAATTGGCATAACATTTTTCTGGAAATTCAATCAGCCAAAAATTTGAGCATGTTGCTGAAATAAAAGGTAAACTCAAAATTAGCTTAAAACCTCCAGTAGATAACAAATTAGCTAAAAATGTTAGCATATTGCCAAAATATTAGCTGAACTCCAAATTAGCATAAAAAACTAATTTGAGGCCAAATTTGCCAAAAAAGTTAGCTTGTTTCTTAATTACTAGCTAAACTCCAAAATAGCCTAAAATTCCTCAGAAAACTAAATTAGTCAAAAACGTCAGCATGTTGCTAAAATAGAAGCTAAAATCTAAATTATTAAAAAAAAATTCAGCAGATAAAAAATTAGCTTAAAATATTAGTGTTTTACTAAAATATTAGCTAAACTCCAAATTAGCATAAGATTTATCAGAAAACTTAGCCAAAAACGTTAGCATGTTGCTAAAATAGAAGCTAAATTCTAAATTATCAAAAAGAAAAATTCAGTAGATAACAAATTAGCTTAAAATATTAGTGTTTTACTAAAATATTAGCTGAACGCCAAATTAGCATAAAATTTCTCAGAAAACTTAGTCAAAAATGTTAGCATGGTGCTAAAATAGAAGCTAAAACTCAAAATTAGCCTAAAAACTCCAGTAGGTAATACATTAGCCAAAAACGTTAGCATGTTGCTAAAATAGAAGCTAAATTCTAAATTATCCAAAAAAAAAAAAAGAAATTCAGTAGATAACAAATTAGCTTAAAATATTAGTGTTTTACTAAAATATTAGCTGAGCGCCAAATTAGCATAACATTTATCAGAACACTTAGTCAAAAATGTTAGTATGGTGCTAAAATAGAAGCTAAAATGCAAAATTAGCCTAAAAACTCCAGTAGGTAACACATTAGCCAAAAACGTCAATATCTTGCTAAAATAATAGCTAATCTCCAATTTTTAAAAAAATGTACGATTATTTTATTTTTGTTCAGCCAGAAAGCCACCATGGAGAGATAAAAGAGCCACATGTGGCTCTGGAGCCGCAGGTTGCAGACCCCTGCCTTATAAGGACTATAAGGGGGACATTGGGTAAAGCCGGATCCTACAACCTGCTCTTATTATAGATCTATTCTCATACAGTTAGAATGATGAGAGGATAAAGTTTTGATAAAATCTAATTATTGAGGTTGCAAAAGTAAATGCACAGAAAGGTTTTTTTTTTACATTGCAGGAATACATTGACATTAATTGCATTTGTCTGAGTAGATAAATCATGCGTATTGAACTCGTCTCTCACGGTGTGTCAATGTTTCAGGCTTGATTCAATTTGCCATTTTCGGGTGCAGCCAAGGAAACAATGCTTACACCAAGAATTTTCTGAAGGTTGAACCCTTTCAGCATTTTAATTAGCCAGAACAGAGTTGCTCTCATTTATGGTTTTCAGATGGATGGACTACAACCCAAAGAAACATTATTTGTCATTCTTTTAATTATATTTGAGATCCCTTTGATTCTGGAGTGGTGCTTTTAGGTTTCAATTTTGTTTGACTGATACTGTTTTTTTACAACTCTTAAAAGTTTGACCATGCCCTTTCAAAGCAAACCGATCACCAAAAATATCTAGACAAGATAAGTCAAAGGATGCTGCTGAAAAGCTTGTGCAAATTTGTCGGGCTTGAAGGGTTCAAGTTTGCCAGATGGGAGATCAATTGTGTTGGAGTCACTCCTCTGGTGCTCTGCAAAAGAGTTGGAGGGGTGGGTGTCATGTCTGACAAGTGGAGAGAGGCAAAGGATGAAACGCTGATGACGGATAAGGCATTTGTGCCCACGATTGAAAGCTATATACTTTTTTTTAAACTGTTGCTATTCAACCAAATTGCTTTTGTGCGTCGGGGGTGGCTTTTTAAATAATGCAATCTGTTAAAAGCTCTCTGTAAATGCTATGCTTGTGCAGCGTGGGCGCCGGAATGGAATTGAGTGCATTTTTAGGGAAGAAGGTTATAATTTATGCACCATTGAAATACGGCCACTCTTTATTTCTTTTTTATTTTCCCGTACTTTGGTTCAATAGGGTTCAACATGTACGTGAACTGTTTGAAGATCAGCTCAGATTCAGACGCCCTTTGGTCTCATGCTTTTAATGAAAAAGTCGTTTAAATTGGACCGGGCTGTTTGGATGGAGGAGTTTTTAAGGGCATTATGATATGATGAAAACACGCCGCCTTTGTTCCATTCAGCTTTAGAACTCACACCACTAGTAATGCACTCTGGGAGTTTGCATAATTGTACTATCGTCAATGAGAGCTCCGCTTCTATGTTGTAATTAAAAGCTGTAAGTGGCGGTTGTTAGCATGCACCTGCATTCATCGGGGAGGTGTAAGTTGTTGACCCCTACCTTAACACTTCCGCGGCTCACTGTAAATCCCGGGGACATCAACTGACATGAAAGTGACGGATCAGTTCTTCCACGATAGCTTGTTGATCCACACTCACCCCTGCCCTTGCCCCCAACCTCCAGAGTGAATATTGGTATTTGCCACTCAAGCTATTGCATCCTCGAGCCCCCATAATTGCTGATTGGCCTAATGAGTCCAATCCTGTGCAATTATCCCGATCTGCGAGGACAAGATTGTTTTAGTAATTCTGCTTTCTTGCTGCGCCTTTAAGAGACTATTCCGTTCCCGCTACATACTCAAAAACTCACCAAAATGTGTAAGGATGTAGTATCCTTACACTTAGAAGGAGTAGGAACCTTTGACATGGTGAACGACAACCCTCAAGAGATGATGATGTCACAGCGGGCTGCATTTCTTCAGAATCAGCTGGAGTTTAGTTAATTGCATCAACTGTTGAAGAGTTACCATAACCAAAAGAATGTAAACACTGCAGTTAAAGCTCCAGTGTTAAAACTACCGTATTTTCTAGAATATAAGCCGCTACTTTTTTCCTAGGTGCGGCTATTCTGTGGATTTTTCTTCCACTGCTAGGGGAGCTCTAACAAAAACAAGATAGACAAATAATCAATGCAAATAAGAAAAACCAACGCTACTTTTTCTTTAGCAGATAGAACACTCGTGACAAATTACTAACTGGTAATTATTTTTAAAATCTTTCTTCATCGTGGAAATCACACAAAGAAGTTTGTGTGGTAGACATTTTAAGTTAAAAGATATGGAACTTGCTATCTAGGAAGGAAACCGCGCTGCTGCACACAAGCTTAGCATCAATGAATCTATGGTGAGACGCTGGAGACGGCAAGTACATACATGTACATTTAAAGTACTAAATTGTTATAGTAATTATCTTATCATTCAACATAGATATCTGCGACTTATAGCCCAGTGCAGCTTGTATTTCTTTTTTTTTTTCTTTTTTTTTTAACTGAGCAGGTGCGGCTTATATACAAGTGTGCCTTATAGTCCAGAAAATACGGTAATTCATTTTTTTCAGAAGTTATTTCAGTGAACAGAACTTCAGTCTAGCTCTTGCTAGTTTTACTTTGAAAACCGGGAGCTTCACCGTCACAAAGATTAGTTTACTTCCAGTAACTACCATGGCTCTTTCATCTTTGTTTTAGTTCGTAAACTTAAAATCCAACATTAATCTGCATTTAAGAGCCAAAATATGTCGTCCCAAGATCATATTTTGGTCACATTTTACTACAATTTACTAAATTTATAAAGATTAGCGATCTTGGACGTCAAAAATATTTGTACTCAAAATTTCGGGGGCAGATCACGAGTTTTCGAGCACTCGGATACTGGTTACAGCCCTAAATATGAATATATCAAAAATGCGGGTGTGGTTAGCAAAATCCAAATATTTACTTTAGATGCCATTTTGAAAAAAATGTTTTGTTTTTTTCTGGGCAGCTCTGACCAGTATGGGAGGGGCAAAGTGAGGCCAAACAATACTCCTTGAAGCTTCAATTTTTTGTATAAAATGAGTGTTGTCAGTGAAGAAAGTATGATGAATTAGCTTTCCTTAGCACACTTTGACAACCGCGAAAATGCTAATGAGCTAATGCTGTTCATGCTCTAAGAAACAGAGAGCAAGTGGTGTAATATTGGAGGACTGAAGAGTAGTATGGTTATTTAACAAAAAAAAAAAAATCAAAGCAGCAATAGATTTAAAATTGTTTGTTTGCTAGCATCTTTTGAGAGTTGCCATTAAGCTAGTCAAACGAAAAATATAGCTATGGGTTTATTAGACACTTTAGCATCAACTAATTTTAATTTGCAAGATAAAAACTACCTTAATTTGGGTCTGAGATTTTCTTTTCCTACTTGTAGCACGTTAGCATAAATTCTACTAACTGTTGACGTAATGCTACTAGCTAATAAAAACTGAATTTTCCCCTTGGAAGATTAAACATTTATAGCGTATTAGAAATGGATTCCCAGAAAGTTGTCATTTGTGGACACCTGGAGATAAAGTTTAATTGTTTTTGCCTAAATGCAAAGCTTTTTAAAGGTAAATTAATCACCATTTTGTTTGTTGTCTTAAATTATGCTAGCTAATTTAGTGGCAATGCCCAGCTGGTGACCAGAATTGGACGATTTTCTGCTTGAGCGGCATGACCGCTGATTGGCAGAGCAGGCACTTAGAAATCCAATATTTCTCCGGTCAAGTGACAAAAAGTAGTTGAGAGCCCAGCTGTGCTTTCGTATGCTATGGCCTTTAATGTGCAAGTTTTATCTGAAATGAGAGAAAAAAAATTCAAATAAGCAGGAAAAAATAATGAACAGTCCAGAGTGTTGGCCACAAAGTTGTCTGCTGAAAATACCCTGACTGTTGCCTGAACCTTAAAGTTTTATGTATAGGTTAATGTTAAATTTTATATTTAGACAAGAACAAATTCCAAAAAACAATATTCTCTGGATTTTTTGCTTCGTAGTAGAAATCCTAAGCATTTTTCTTTTTCAGAATGACGAATAATGACAAAAATTCTCCCTGCATGCTGATTTAAAACAAAGGGACAGCTATGTACCTTAAAAAATTGTGCAGTGTAATGTTGTGACCTTTGTATATTCAAATATTCATTCTGGCTGTTTAACGTTAAAAAGTGTTTGTTAGATTTGTCAATTCAGCAAATAAAAATATTATAATTTATGTCATTTTGGTACAAAATCTTTTAATGCCATCAGCTTATCACAAATTGTTGAGATAACACACAAAAATTAGTTATATTAAAAAAAATGTCTGTTTAGTTAAAATTATTTGTGTTGACCTATCACAAAAGTGTAATGAAAATTAAAAAAATATATTTGGAGGTCTAACTGAAATGATTTGTGTTGGGAAACCACAAGAACTAATGCAAATTATACTCTAAAAATGTGTAAGTCTATTATAACTTAAATCAGTTTTTTTTAGAACAACAGTGAATCGTTTAAATTCTAATCTAAAAATTACTTTCCACTCTTTAATTGCGTTGATTCTACAAATAATTTTTTTCAGTGCACCTTTTCCAGAGAAAGGGTTTGCCATATTGCCCCTAACCCCCTTTTGGCTGCAGGGGCCTTCAATGTTTCTAGACTTGTTTCCGTTTTGTTGCTCTTCTCAAGTCCCCTCCATCCAGGTGTTGTGTTGGATTTGGGTGTCTGGGGTCCTCCCTTTTGGGGAGGGGTACTGTGAGGAATCTGTGATTTAGTTTTTGTTGTTTTTGGTCATGTTCTGAGTTGCCCTTTTGTTAGTCACACCTGTCCCAGGTTCATGATGATCCACAGCTGCCTTCATTTCAATTAATTGCCCTCAGCCTATTTACGTGTCTTTTCTTTTTGCCATGGGTTTTATCTTGTTCAAGTTTCTTTATTAAATGTTTGAGTGTCCACCAATAAGCCAAATCTCTTGTGTTTGGGGTACTCCACCACCAGTTTCTAACATCCAATCACATCTTCACTGGGAATTTATTGAAATGTCTTGGTGCACAAGTTTGCTTTTCAGTTGAAAATGTAAGTGGAAAACATTGTTGTAAATAAAGATCTACGCTGATTGTGTTGTGATAGTTTGTGGAAAACACCAGTGCCGCTTCCGATTACTTAACATGACCCTAATGAGTAAACATATGAGTGCATTCTCTTCATTTGCCTCGTAATCTTCGCAGCAGAGCCTTCCGTGTCTGTGGAGTTTCTGAAATACAAGTAATGTGATCAAGCAAGGCATGCAGTCGCTTTGTAAAGAAAGAGAAAAGGTCACCGCGTTTAATTTGTTGCGCAAAAGCGAACATGCTGTTATACTTCTTCGGGGATGTATTTTTAGAAGCCTGTCTGTCCAGAACACTTTCTTTTTCAATTTCCAGAGAAACGACCCCCCTCCCTTATAATTTGTTACAAGACAAAAAAAAAAAAGGAGAGCAATGTCTTCTGAGTGTTTTCTCATAATTGCAGCTGACAACTTACTGTGGTGCCATAAGTTTGATTTCCCAATAGATTTTATTCAGTTCAAAAACAGCGAGGCTTGGATGTGAAGCATAAAAGTTCACCACGGGGGCTTTTTACAAAGATTAAAAGGGCTGTACATCACTTTGAGACATGTTTTCATTGAAGTGTCATTGTGTTCAAAATGCCATCTACTATTAGGGCAGAGGTAAATTAACTCAATTAAAAACGTTAGATCTTTTTGAAAGTATTTACTAGTCTTTTTTTTTTTAAAGCATGATACAAACATGTCAAAAAGATAATAATTGGAGGTAGGGCTCGTTGAGCTCACCTTTGCTTACCACCCAAGCTGCATTGCACCAGGCCTTCCTTGGATCTCTTGCAGTGGTGATAGCCCTAGAGGGGAGTAATTCCACATCATTCTTTTGAGTTGGACTCGTCCAGCATTCCTTCCTGGATGACCCTCAGTCCCAGTCCTGGCTCACTGACTGCATACTAGATCTGGACTGAGTGACTCCTCTCCCCTAGGGTTCCAAAGAGCAAGTTCCTTCTGCCTCCAAGAAGCCAAAATCCCATAGACTTCTATAGAGATATATAAACAGCTGTTACTCAGTCAATCCATTTGTCATAATAACTGTTCGCGCACTGATACATTTTTAAAAATGTTCCTTTTTTACAATGGGCTTTTGCAATGCAAGGTATTCAAGTTATAAACTGACAAATCGGAATAATAAATATAAGTTTGTGGTACCAACTGGCCCCCACATACAGCGTTCCGGATGTTTGAGAGATTTTGTGTATTCTGCTTTCAAGTAGTAGGGCTGTGGACTTAAAACAAGCTCACTCCTGATTGGTGTGGGTCCATATCGCAAAAAATGGCAACTAAATTGATGATATCACACTCAGTTGCTTTACATTAATGGGCCGGCTCAGGGTGGGGTCTCAATTAAGCTATCAATAAGTGGTGGTTCTTCATTCTAATACTTACAGATTGTCATCAGCTTTGGCTCACAGTTCAAAGAACGAGGTTCCAGAAAACAAGCGTTTAAAATGGGTTCATGGCTGGGCAACCCCTCCAAAATAGAGTGAGGGTTAAATCACCTGGAAGCAGTTTGGAGTGGACCCACTGCTCCTCCACATCGATGGAAACAAGATAGAAACAAGCTGAGGTTGCTCGACTATCTGGTTCAGATGCTTCTGGATGCCTCCCTGGGGAGGTGTTCTGGGCATTCCCCTTTAGATGGAGGTGGGACACAGTAGACCTCTAGATTCCTCCAGAGGAAGTTGCTAGGGAGAGGAAAGTTTGGGCAACTTTGCTTAGACTGCTAGCCCTCAATTTTGTCCCAAATAAGCAGAAGAAAATGAACCGATTGAAATACCTAATGGATGTTCAAAGAAAAGGTATAGAATAACTTGTTATACCACAACAAACCAGCCAACAAGTCCAAGTGGGCCCCACATGGTTAAAAAGTGGCCAATGAATCATAGGTCTGTCCTCAGTTTCCGTGGTGGCCCCACATTGCCAATCTGCCAATCCCTGGGCAGTGGCGCTCGCTACTCTGCCAGACCCTGGCCCAGCCCGCAAGGTCAAGTGGTCGGAAAACTTGGGGCCCCAATTGGGTTTGTTCGTAGATTCTGTGGTGGCCCCACCTGTGTCTGCCCACATTGGTTTAATTGAGCGCTCAGTGGATTGGGTTGCTACGCTAGCCAAGCAACTACTGGACAGCGTACCGAGTGCCGTCACTAAGGGGCCAGCAGATTTAGCAGCGTCCCAGGGCAACTGCCCGTCCCTGGGCAGCAGAACAAATGTGGGCAAACGTAGGTGAGGCCACCACGGAAAGGGTTAAGGTTAGCTAACCCAACCCATTTGAGGCACACTTGTAACCCTTCCGTTCTCCTTAGCTTGTTTACATTAAAAGTGGGGTCATCTGGACACCACAGGACAGTGCGCTGAACTTTTTTTTTTCACTGATTTCGGAGTTTCACTAATGTCCATGGCAGACATAAAATCCTGTCCCCCTTCGTCCACATTTGTCATGGAAGAAATCGCATAACAATATGTGGTTGGAGCCATCTGGACCCCAAGGAGAGCGGAAGGGTTAAACCATATGGGGCCCACTTGGCCTTGCTGGCTGGGAAGATGACCATAGTTTGGTATTGTTCCAGACATTGAATACCATGACAGGTAGTTCAACAGAAACAAAAGACAGAGTCTTCAATTTTGAGTGCTCTTGTGACTGGTATGCTTTCTTTTCTCTTCTATGCAAACACTCCTACATTCTGTTCAGCTTCAATAATGTAGATTTAACTCTGAGTTTAAAATCAGCAAGCATAAATTATTTGCAGGGGTTTATCAAATTGCTAAACTTTATTAACGGAAAAAGAAGTTTTGGGGTTTTTTTTTTGGCCATGAGCAGAAATAGGACAGACTGTTGGAGCACAAGGTATGTAATTTTCACATGCACCTCAAAGAAAATTGCATGTTCTGTTTAGCAGGAGCTTGTTATGCAGTGATACTGAGGATTATTGTGAATATATCCCTGAATTACTTGAGCGTTCTGCTGCTTTTATCACTCTAACCCTTCTGATGTACACCCTTCTAAATGAACTTTTTTTACTTTATGCAATCCCCTTTGTTCCGATGGTGAATGACATCTCACTTTCATGATGGTGGAGCAACACAAACTCATAAAAACGGTATTAATACAATGAAAGAAAAATAAGGAAAAACCCAGCCCTGCGTATAATCTCAACACCAGACCCCGAAGCCTCTTTGAATGACTCGCAGGCATGTTTGAATTGGGTGGACTATTTTTCATTTTGAAGTAATGAAATATTTAAGAGTCTAACAGAAGCCAGTTCTACGAGCTTGACCTTCAACGTCCCAACTGTGCCCAGTTATTACAGTATTTATACGGCTGTACTCACCCGCGTGAGGAGCCATATAAAGATATTTAATTACTCAATTAAGTGAGGTGGAATGTGACCCTGTAGAAAACAGATGAGTGAGGGAATAGGGTCCACATTTCGACCGTAAATTTCTGCTACAAAGAGGAATGTGCCTTTTCAAGTCTTTTGTTTGGGTGAAGACGTGGTCATAACCGGCCATAGGTGAGAGTTTCCCTGGGTGGCATTACGCCTGATTTACACTGGTTGTTTGCAGTCTGTCTCCTTTGCATTGTGTAGGAACTCAATTTCACGACCATCAGTTAGTTAACATTGTCTTTAGCCTCGTTTTCACTGAGTGGTTCGGTCCGGTATGGAGTTCTGATACGCTCCAGTTAATTCTGGTGAGCGTTTCCACTCAGTTAAACCTCGTTTCCATAGAGCGGTTTGTTTTCTCAGCGCGGGTGTGGTGCAGACCAGGGGTCCCAAAACTTTTTTCTTGTAAGGGCTACATAACGTTTTTCTTTACAAATGTGGGGCAGGGGTCAGTTTGTAGGGTAACAGAAAAAGTGTTTCCTGTTAGCATCTCTGTCTGCGATTGATGCTAACAGTGTTTTCTGTAGGCAGTTCTGTTAGCGATTGATGCTAATTGTGTTTTCTGTTTGTAGTTCTGTGTCCGATTGATGCTAAAAGTGTTTCCTGTTAGCATTTTTGTCTGCCATTGATGCTAAAAGTGTTTCCTGTCAGCATTTTTGTCTACGATTGATGCGAACAGTGTTTTCTCTTAGCATTTTTGTCTGTGACTGATGCTAAAAGTGTTTCCTATTAGCATTTTTGTCTGCGATTGATGCTAAAAGTGCTTCCTGTTAGCATTTCTGTCTGCCATTGATGCTAAAAGTGTTTCCTGTTAGCATTTTTGTCTGCCATGCTAAAAGTGTTTCCTGTTAGCATTTTTGTCTACGATTGATGCTAAAAGTGTTTCCTGTTAGCATTTTTGTCTACGATTGATGCTAAAAGTGTTTTCTGTTGGCATTTTTGTCTGTGACTGATGCTAAAAGTGCTTCCTGTTAGCATTTCTGTCTGCCATTGATGCTAAAAGTGTTTCCTGTTAGCATTTTTGTCTGCCATGCTAAAAGTGTTTCCTGTTAGCATTTTTGTCTACGATTGATGCTAAAAGTGTTTCCTGTTAGCATTTTTGTCTACGATTGATGCTAAAAGTGTTTTCTGTTGGCATTTTTGTCTGTGACTGATGCTAAAAGTGCTTCCTGTTAGCATTTCTGTCAGCGATTGATGCTAAAATTGTTTCCTGTTAGCATTTTTGTCTGCCATTGATGCTAAAAGTGTTTTCTGTTGGCATTTTTGTCTGTGACTGATGCTAAAAGTGTTTCCTGTTAGCAGTTCTGTCGGCGATTGATGCTAAAAGTGTTTCCTGTTAGCATTTTTGTCTACGATTGATGCTAAAAGTGTTTTCTGTTAGTAAAACACTGTTTTGTCATCAATGTTATCAAACAATCTCATAGCCAGACTGGGGGGAAAAAAATATATGTATCTGATAATGTTTGGGGTTCTGAACCAAATGTGGAGGTAGGCCAAATCCGGCCCGCGGGCCGTAGTTTGGATTAGACCACTAGAGTGTCATTACGACATTGTTTAGTGTGACAACTAAAAAAGCATTATCAATGGAGGTCATCCAGCAGCTTGTCTTTTTCTCGATTTACTTTTTGTACATTTTGTGCATAACAGAAATTTAATGTTGTTTGAAAGAAAGTTGTGGGCGGCTGAGAAAAATACCACTATAAAATTCTAACAAATGTTGGAAACGTTAGCTCAAATGAGCGCTAATGTTATCACTCTCTGCCAATCAATGGATGGCTATAGCATCTCTGCCCCAACTACATCCAATGGGCCCCCCAAGGGGTAAGGTTTGGTACCATTTCCATTTTACAATGGAAACGCTCAAATTACTGGACCGCTCGGTGGAAATTAGGATTTTGTTACATTTCTTATCCCACTCCCCTCCTCTTTGGCTTCCGGAGGAGTGGTTTATCATGCCACAACTGTCCTGAATCGTTCACGTCCCTCTCTTTGATTGTGCCTGTTGTTTCTATGCTCGTGGCTACTTTCTCAATTGATCTCCTTCTTTTTCCTAATCATTCGTTTAAATTTTTGTCTTTTTTAACATCCAAAGCCTTGGCGATCAAGCCCCACCCCCTCTCCATCCTTAATGAAAGTTAAATGCAAGCTTTGTGACATTATGTTTTTGTACTTCTAAATTTGAACTTTAGTTACCCTTGGTAAACATGGAGGATGGTCTTATCTGTGGTATTAACATACGTTACTGTGTGGGCAAGACGCCTTAAATATAGAATTTTATACATTTTTCATTTTTAAAGTGCAACAGATGTTTTTTATTTTGAAACCCAGACTTATTTCCTGTTTCTCTGACATTTTAGTGTGAAATCAATGCTTCATTAGACTGGAAATAGAATTCCAAAACTTGTGTTGCAGTGGGACAAACTTGTGACACAGGGATGTCGAAAGAGATAAAAACGTTTTGTTATAAATTTATTTTAGGTTTGAGCACACACATACTTACTTACAACCATACAATTTACACATTTATTAACTATATTCAGAGTCAACACACACAGACATACATTTAGACACTTGGAAGTCGATATTCTTTTACCATTTACACATACATTATTCATCCAGATCATTCCAATTGATCAATTAACATTTTTTGTGTGACAACTGACTGTATAAGAGAACTGGACCAAGGTAATGTGGCGTCAATCATAGAAAAATTGAAGTCATTTCAACAAAATGAAGTTGCTATTTTTCTATGATACGGCCGTCGCCATATTGGAACCAGCAGTGATTGGTCTGAGTCTACATTTCAATGTCAGCCACTCTGTCCAATCAGTAGTAAGCATGTTAGAAGACCACACCCCTTCAGTGAAAGTGAGCTTAGGAGAATCTGTCGAATGCTCTAAACATTCAACCTCATTGACAGTGTAATCACTGGACAAATCGACCCCTCTCCCCTCATTTTGCAAATAGGAAGTACCCCATTTAAAAAAATACTGAGTGGTTATTCTGACAATGTAATGACTTAGTCATAGCTGTTTATTTCTCAGTAGAAGTATACAGGAGTTTAGCTTTTTGTTACCAGTGGCTACTTCCTGTTTGGAACACAAGGGGGGGAGGGGTCACTCAGTCCAGTTTTCAATGCAACAGAGACGCACCGCAGACAGACCAGTGTACGTCAGGCTTCAGCGGTCTATCATTCCCCTATCAACAGGAAATGACCAATGAATGATAAAAGACACATTTTCAGGACAGCATTTAAGTTGACGAAATTGCTGTTAAATTTGTTCATCATCCTAAGACAGTTCCACTTTGAGGTGACATCTTTGAATGGCACTGATGGAGGGAAAAGAGTGGTTTCAGCAGATGGATACCAATAGATTTCTAAATGGAGGAGAGTGCTGGATTATTTTCCAAGGAAAGTCTTGTGAAGAAATGTTCTCTCTCAGCTTTGTCGTAGCGTTTCACCTTTGATGATATGGATTGTTGGGGGTAGACGGCCTCCGAATCCCAGGTGTGGGGTGGCGGAGGGGGGAGGGGCTCTAATGTGGCCAGATTCAGTTCATCATCGATTGTTCCTCTTTTAACTGCACCAAAAGCGGCCAAAGAAAGTAATGAGAAAAGGATTACCGTCAGCAGCTTGAAATGAAACTTTCATATTACCCGTCTGCAATTCCAAAAAGCCCTGAGCTATTTTAAAAGGGAAATCACAAATGTAAATTTCATGTTGCTGCAGAAACTGGTTTAAGACGGCCCAGCTGGTATGAGCTTATCTAACTTTGAGAGGTACCCAACAGTGAGCTGCTTGTTAATTCAGTAGCTTTTGTAGATTTACGCATTGGATGTGTCATCATACAACAACTTTATTGGCCAGTAGAATGACCTTTAAGGAAAAAGATGTGCTCTAATCATATGCGGGCCATCAATTAAAACCCCGTTTTCTTCATACTGTAATTCCTCTGCGCAGCAAGGTCAGACTCTGAGGTGAAACGCAATTTATATTGCATTTAAAAAAATATATCTGTCCCTTAGACTTTAAAGTGAATTAAACCGCAAGTTGGAAGAAAAGAAACAAGTAAATGAAATGGGAAAAAAAAATTAGCTTTCTGTTCTGCAGAGAAAAGACCCAGTTTTTCCTCAGAAATAAAGTCTCCAGCAGACAATGATTAATCATCTTATGATGAGCTTCAAAGTCCTTTCATAAAACAGAAGCTCTGTTCCATAGACTTTATGGGAGAGATTAATCATGTTTTGATTTGTTGAAAGATTTGCAGTCACCTCCACCCACACACTTACACACACACGAACCGGTCCAGTTGATCTCATTGGGACTTTTCGCCAATGCGGAACTTTTAGGACCCTATCCTAATCTTGAGTATTCTCTTATTTCTATGTGAGCTTTAACCTAAACTGCAGTTCTCTATTAAGGAGCCTATCAACTATCCTTATTATCTTTATTAAACCCAGCGGTTCCCACAAGATATGATATGATATGTTGTTAAAGGTCCCCACTAGATGACAAATACAAGTACACACACCCAAACATCATATATCATTTTGTGGAATAAATAAACATAAGAAAATAAACGAACTGAGATTTTTAAATTGAAAGTAAATATGGCTACTTCATTAGCCAATCCAACTGCTTGTAAATGCTAACTGCTAATCACCCAATCACATGGCACAAACTGAGCATCAGAATGGTAAAAGGTGATTGAGGCGACTCTGAACCTTGTGTGGTTGTTGGGGCGGTCCGAGTATTCCAGAGAATGCTGATCTACTGGGATCACCCACAACCTGGGGTTTATAGAAATTGGTCAGAAAAAAGATCAAATATCCAGTGAGCAGTTGCTTGGTGGGTGGATGTGGCTTGAATATGTCAGAGGTCAGAGGAGAATAGCCAGACTAACCGCTGGCTACAATCGAGGTCTGCAGAAGACCATCTCTGAACGCATCACACGTCTAATCTTGAGGCCTGGCAGCAGAAGAACACACCGGGTTCCACTCCCGACGGCTAAGAACAGGAAACTGAGGCTACGATTCACACAGACTCACCAAAACTGGACAATAGAAGACTGGAAAAACATTGTCCGGTCTGATGAGCCTCCATTTCTGCTGTGACATCAGATGGTACGGTCAGAATTTGGCGTCAACAACGTGAAAGCGTGGATCCATCCGTCTTGTCACCTAGGCTTCAGACTGGTGGTGGTGTAATGGTGTAGATCAGGGGTCTGAACCGCAAACTAAAATTACAAAACCCAGCAGTGTAAGACTGCTGAGGACAAAGAGGGGAAAAATAACTAAAAAAGAAAAAAACATTTTTTAAGGATTACTTAATTATGCCACCAAAAATTAAGGGTCTTAAGGGTTCTTGAAAGAATAGTTCTGATGGCGAACAGGATCCACCGTGGCATAGTGTGAAAGGTATTAAAATTTGAAGACCTGGTTGATTTTACAATAATTCAAGTCATGATCAAAATATTTTAAAAAAGACTCTTCCGCTTGAGAGATAATAAATAAATACAGTCAAAGGATCAAATATATTTATGAAATCAGCTTTGAGAACAAATGCTAGAGTTCAGTTTATCTCCAAAAGAGGGGCTCAGACTTGGAATGACTGCCAGGAAGACATTAAAAATGATCAATCTAGAAATATTTCAAAGTAATAATAAAAGGTGAAATACAAGAGTCAAATTATATATTATCTTTTGACTATAATTGATAGTTCTTAGTGTGTGTTTTTATTTTTTGTGGTTCTGCACAAATATTGACTTGAAAAGGGGCTCAGACTTGACGAGTTGTTAAAACTTCATCCAAAGTCCTTTTCAAGCTTGCATATATCGGTTCTAATTTACTATTATACTTCTTTTAATGTTTATTTTTTCACTTTATTAGTGTAAAAATGAATATTTTCATAAATAACGGCGTGTTCTCTTGTGTATTTGTGGGTAGTCATAAAATATGCTTCAAAGTGGTGGTCAATGGGTGTTTTTAATTTGCCCCGAGATGTTAATATGAGGTCCTGCAACAGATCGGTGGACCCCATCCTCAATAGTAGTTGGATAGGCTCCAGCAACCCCATGACTTTTAAAGAGATTTGGGGTTTTTTGATTTGGATGGATGGAATAGTACACAAAAGTAGAGTGACATGAACCTTTAACAATATTTGTGCGATTTAATCCAACTGTATCATTTAATAAAGAAAATGCCCTGTTTGGAGGGAATACCCTTTAAAGTTTCATTCTGTATGTCACTGGTTTAAAATAAAGGGAACTGCAGTGAATTCCTAAAACTGAATCTGCCTCGTTGAGCTGTGTCGAGATGAAATGATTGAACGCTGCTTTTTATAGGAACAAACTGGGGATTCAAAATGATTGATTTAACAAATCAATGTCAAATAAAAACAGTCAAGCTTTCTCTTTCTGGATCCAGAAAGTTTTTTTTTTTTTTAGATTTGTTTGTGTCAGACATTTGGAGAAAAAAAAAACATAACCCAATAAAAAAAAAAAAAAGAGAGGCTTAAAATCGCTGCACTGACTGTATTTTATTGTCGCAGTAAATTCATTGTAATAAATCTCATGTAGGAAATCATTCGATAAATCCCATGCTTATAGTACATCCCCCAGTTTAGCACTGAGCCCTTAGGGGGGCCATATAATGCACACGGCAGCGTTGGTGGTTGTGATCCTTCACTTGTTTTTATGTACTTCTTAACGTATCAAAATTGAAAGTGGCTTCTCAAAGTTTTCCTGTTTGATGATGATATTTTTAAAAAGATGAATAATAGAGTAGCATAACTGAAAGCTGAAAAACTATAATAGTGGTTTGCTGAAAGCAGATTACTCTGTCAGCGGACTTAAATGTATTTTCAGCTCAAACTTTAGATTTATCAGTTGTGAAGCAACAGTCCTACTTAAGTTTAACTTATTTGTCCTGTTAGCACAATATAATGGCATTTCTAGTAAATATGTGTTGCAAATGTATCAGCTATTGAGGTAGTATACTACACAAGAGAAGTTAAATAATGAAAGTTTGTTTAGACGTGTGTCACAGGCGATGGGGAGGCAGAATTTTCTTTTTTTTTTTCTTTTTTTATATATATATTTTATCGTGAAATAATAATATTATTAGTAATAATAATAATAAATAAAAATCAAATCATATTTTTAAAGTAAACTAAGGTGAGAGATGACACCCAAGGGGGGAGAAAAAAAAAAAAAAAAAAAAAAAAAAAAAAAAATATATATTATATATATATATATATATATATATATATGAATTGCAGAATTTTCAAGATGTGTCGCCGTCCAATTTCTTTTGAAAACTCTATGTTACTGTTTGATTTCTAACAATCAGAAGGTGGCAGTGAGATGGCAGCACAGCGGCAAGGGGGTGACTGGAGGGTGGCAGTCTGAGGTCGGCCGATAATCAGACAATTTTGGAGACGTTGAAGACCCTCACGTCAGTCAATTATCGTACTGTTAGATTCCTACCACTCACTTGTCACTGGACCGCCACCGAGCGACTTGCATTCATGTCAACGTGTGGTTGACATTTCTAACTGTAGTCTGTCTTGTTTTAATATTTATTTGTTTACAAAAAAAAAGTCAAAATGATCATAAAACTAATTTTGTTTATTTAAAAAAAGGCAAGCAACAGTATTAACTGGCGTATACTTGTATAGCGCTATTCTTCCTTCCTCAATGGTCCAAAGCGCTTTACAGTCACAGACCCATTCATACACACATTCACACACTGGTGGTGGCTCTACTGGCACCAACATTCATCCAGATTTATTGTGGGGTTCAGCGTCTTGCCCTTCAACACATGGGCGGGCAGGGCGGGAATCGAACACGCAATCTTCCGATCAGAGGTTGACAGCCCTACCGCTGCACCATGGCCACCCAGTGAAAAAAAACTTTTCAGCTGGCCTTTAAAAAACATAGTGTAATGTAATAAAACAATTAAAATCAATAAAGAATATACAATTAGCATAACATATATGTTTAACACTGTAACCATAAACAAATATCTGTTGTAGGGATCCAACGATGTACCTTCCCTACAATTTGGTTTAATAGTCTATATGTTTCAGTTTTAAATGAGAAATATGTTATCTCTAGTACATGGGGAACGTTTTTGCCCCACCGCTTAGATAATCTTGTTTTGCCAGGGGCTTGAATGGTACCACTGGACCTCTTCCCTGGTGTGCACTATAAACGACCGTTTACGCAATTCTCGGATACAAACATGTACGCCCACATATGTTTAGGTTAGTGAAGCAGCTTTTCATGTTAGCGTGACGCCGGCATAATCGTCTAAATTAACCTACGTATTTCACTGCTGGATATCAGTGCAGGACCGCTTTTCTTCGCTTCAGATTTTTTGGTAATTGTGTCAACGGTTGAAGAACAATAAGTTAAAGCTCTTGTGTTTAGAGGGTTACCCCGGCCTCACACTGCATCCTGTCCCGCTCCGGTGTAATCACCAGAGTCTTTACGTAACTAGAAAAATGAGAGAGACACTCACAGAGATTCTGGTCCGGCCTCTCTGGCACTCCGAATCCGTGTCATTAGCTTCAAATTTTTCACTTTTTTTGAGAAGTTGAGGAAATAAATAAATAAAATCTATGTTCCGCTATCGATGGGTTAAATATCTCATTGCTTGCTGTGTTTTCACTGGTGTAAACATTATGTCACAAAAGTCTGGTGTGGGACGGTCTAGTCTGGTATTTTGAGCGTTTCATTGGTAAAATAGGCTCAATTAACAGTACCGACCCATACCTCTTGAAGGCCCCCATCAGTTGTAGGTCTATTGAAACGGGACGGGATGGAGCAACGTTAAAGTGCCAATAGAGCGCTCATTCAAGCTACCATTTCCAATATTTGTGAACATTCGGCTTTTTGTGGTTTCCTGTGTACTCTTTAAGTTATGAGTCTATATTGAAAATGACTGCAAACAACAGCAATACAGGGTAAGCTAGCGTACCATGCCAATCCTTACCTGACCAGGTAGCTCTGTGGAAACAAGGCTATAGGGTGTAGTAGAATGTCAAATTGGTAATTTAATCCAAACTCAGGGTGGAATGAGGCTACTAGTATTTCCTATATAAATGGCAAGGTCAGCAGGTCAGGACCGCGAGATACCCAAAGTGAGTCATACCGTAATTAGACCGCTCTAGTGGCTGCACAGGATCTAGACTGCTTGCAGCGTGAGCCTGGAGTTAGTCTAAAAAAAAAAAATGGAGATTTACCAGAAATACAGTGTAAAAATCTGTTGACTCTGACTTTTTTTTTGGCTTCCCACTGTTCCACAGCTCGGGGCTAATCAAGTAAATTCTGCAATAAACAAGCAGGAAATAATACCTGTGATTTATGTGGTTTAGTTTTATTCATCCACTGGAAGGATGACAACAGAAACATCATAATCCATCTGTGGATTACAAGTATACGCCAATTATAGCTCTAAATCTGTTGCTCTTAGGTGTTTGTTTTTTGTCTTGTTTTATTAAAGTCGACATCAGCACTACTCAAACGGGTGATCGTTGCATTGAATGTTTTTTGACAGTTTTTCCCAAACATGCAGAAACTGTGATATAGCTGCCAGCCTTTGTAACCTCGCTGGTGGCTGGCGCTGGCTGGCACAGCTTCCCAACAGAGGAGTTAGAGCAGCGCGACGTGACTCACTCGCCGTTTTTCTCCTCTGTAATCATGTAAAAAAATCGGGACTTTTCACGGGATGACATTTTATGGGCACGCACGGAGACACAAAGCGAGAGCTCTCCGAGGAGGGCTCCCGGCGGAAGGCGCGATCCATCAAAGATAAACACTGTCATCGGCCTCTGCGGCTGTAAACTTCAGCAAAAGAAAACAGCGTGAGGTCTAAACTCCAGCATCGGGTGAACCGCCGACGTTCAGACGTACACGCATCCTCACCTTGATGAGACATTTTCTCAGAAAGTGCCATAAAACTGGACGTTTTAGCAGTTTAAGACCAAAAACTTGGCACAGTAGTACAGGCAGTCCAACCAGTTTGTTAGCGAGGACCAAAGCCAGACAGCTGCACAATTACACCTCAGCACAGAGCTAAGCCAATGTACTAAAGACCGTAATGGCTCGCCTTGATATGCCTCCATCTGCCTGAACGCCACCCGTACAATGAGTTGTCAACACAATGTCACAGTCGCATCTCAGGTTGAGCGGCAAACTACACTTATATTTATTTATTTTTTCTGCCTTTTCTTCCGCGCCTGTTACTCGGTAATGAAAGCGAGCTGATGGAAGGGAAATGCGGCCACATTAATCTCTCAGCATTTCCCACCATGACAGGACAATTTTCAGAGCCTCCGCGAACAATCAGCCGCCTCAGTGTTTTTGTCCCTCAGAGCAGATGCAGACTATGCCTGCGTCTCCCAGATCCAATTTGGATATAATGTTAAATGTCTGCCATCGTGAAATGGGAGGGAGAGATGGGATATTGGTTACATGACGTGAACTTCAGGAAACGGTTGAGGTTTTTGTGTGCAGAAATGTGAGTTTGAGACCAGAATCCACCCTGCTGTTGTGAGATATCGCGAAATCGGAATGTACCATTTAATCCGGGACTCCACTGGATTTAGCGTCACCTTAAACTGAAAAAAAACCTCAAGAATATTTGTCTTTATGTAATTGTATTAATTCAGGCATGAAGGGATTAAAACAGAAAACAAAGTTACATTTCTGGACTTCCTGTTGAACAAAAATATGTCCTTAAACAAAATTTAAGCTACGAAGATCCTATAAAATGATGCTTAACATAGTCATATACTTGGGGAACTCTTCTCCAAGGATTACATCAAGAGTTAGGGGGAGACTAGACATGCTTGTTTTGCAGGCCACGCCCATCACAAAGACCTAACACTGCCACATTGTGGTGGGTCTTAGGTTTTTCCTGGAGAAAACATATTGACTGTATATGAGAGCTGGACAGAGTGACCCCTCCCATCCGGCTTTCCAAACAAGAAGTACCTGCTGGCTCCAAAATCCTTCTACTTCTATTGAGAAGTAAAAAGCTATTAGTCTTTTTTTTTTTGTTCAAAATGTTTGACACATTTTGGACCAATCCCTGCTTATTGATAACATTTTGGTTCCAACATGGCAGTCAGTTCTCTGGCCCCTAATTTACACTGGTCTGTCAGTTTGGGGGACAGTTTCATGACTTTCGTTTAGTTGACGTTGTCTTCATTGTGTCTCAATTTGTTCCCCCGCACGGCTCCCGAAGGAGTAGTTTGTCCTGCCTTCTCCAGACGGAGAAGTTCGTTCTAAATCTAAAACTTATCCAGTAAGACCCTATTTGCCCTTTTTCTTTTAAAATAGATGTTTTGTGTGATAAATAATTATAATTATGATTTTAATAATTTCTGTATTTTTAACTATAAACTTTTGTTGTTCATGGAATAAATTGACGCCAGTATTATCTGGGGTGTTAATATGCCTAATCATCTGGGGAATTAAATGTAAATCCAAAATAATATCCTGTAAAGTTTTATTTTAAAAGTACAACTGAAGTTTTAGTATGTTGAGCCTGTGTCTGACCAACTTCACCCTCACTTACCCGTGCATGTTGTTTAGATGTTTGGAACTTGTGACCTCGGTATGCCCGTTCAAAAAATTATGCATAAACATTTTTATTCTATGGGCTCACCGAATGGTCTACGACTTTGATATTTTGTACTGGCCACTTATGTACGTTGGCTACTTACGTCTATCCGTTAGGGTAGTTGTGGCTGAGGCTTCAGTCATGTAATTAAGAATTTTGGACTAGAATGACAAACTGATTCTATGGAGGAAAACTAGTTTATGCAGGAAAGACTGCAGGAACAATTTCACTTTAGAGACTTGGACAGAGTCAGGGCTCTAGAGGGGATTTCCTCTCTGTCCTTTGCAGATGATGTTGTCATGTTAGCCTTATCGAGCCAGGACCTCCAGCCTATATTGGGTCGGTTGAAGTGTAAAGAGGCTGGGATGAGGGTCTGGAGAAAGGTAGTTTGTTCTATCTTGGTGGGTGGAGTGCTCCTGCCTCAAGTGGAGGCATTTAGGTATCTTGGGGTCTTGTTTACGAGTCAGGGAAGACTGGAGCTTGAGATTGAGCGGTAGATTGGAGAGGTGTGGCAGAAAGTAAAGCTCTCGCTTTACCGGTAGATCTTTGTTCACCTATGGTCATGAGCTCTGGGTCATGACCTAAAGAACGAGGTCTCAGATAAAAGTGACCAAATAAGCTTCCTTTGTAAGGTGTCTGGGCTCTCTTTTAGAGATAGGATGAGAAGCTCAGTAACCTGTTGAAAGTTTGGGGTAGAGCCGCACCTCCTCCATGTCGAGGGGAGCCAGTTCAGGTGGTTCGGGCATCTGGTTCAGATACAGTACTTCCCTTGGAAGGTTGTTCTGGGAATGTCCAACTGGGCGGAGTCCCTGGGGAAGACCCGGGACATGCTAGAGAGAGTACATCTCTTGACTTGCCTAGGAATGCTTCAGGGTCCCCCTAGACGAGCTGGAGGAAGTGATTGGGGAGAGGGAACTCTGGACATCTTTGTTTAGACTGCTGCCCCACGACCTGGTCCTAGACGAGCGGAAGAAGATGGATGGATGATAGTTTACTAAGCTGTCTCTGTACAAGTATTCCCACTTTCCACACACCAACAGTCCACATTCCCCTAAAAGGGCAGTGGTGCAAAGGGCATTATTTTCTCTCTTCTTTCCAATTTGTCTGAAAAAAATCCCCACCTTTTTTGAATGTTTAGATTCAAGAAAATGTTGAAAAAGGGATGATATAATATCAGGCAGAGGCAGCTACACTGTTTCTTTGGGAAAGGACAAGGCTACGATACATCCCATAAAGGTTGCCGGCTTTGTCTGCTGCCACCTCTCCCTCTTTCTCATGTTTATTCCCTACTTTCAATACAGCTCTCTTTTACTTCCCCCTACCCCACTTCCACGCTTCCTTGACAGGTAACATTACCATCATTATAGATCGCTAGATACTATTTTACTGGATGTCAAAAGAACCACAATGATCCTATGGCACAAAGGAAGAGTTGCACTGTGGCAGAGGGGGCAGTCAAATGGCAGAAAATAATAGGGTACTTGCCAGGCCTGACAGATAACTTGGAGAAAGCCAGACAATAGGTGAGCAACATGGCTGCACTGCACAATGGAACAAGAAGGAAATGGCTTTGCATCTGAGTGCTCTTCTCATTTAGCCTGACAGCAAATAGTGTATGTCAGACTGTAGAGAGAGAGAAAAAAACCCCTCTATGCAAAGATGCTGTGGATCACAAACTCCTAAATTAGTGCCAGAGATGCTTTTCATTGCTTGAGATTCAAACGCATTACCTGATTTATTCCCAATTAGCTTTTAATGAGAAATCAATCTAATTTGAATTAAAAAATTGATCCTCATTATAAAAAAAGGGGGGAAAAAAAAGTCATTTGTATGCAATCCCAAAAACCTATTAAAGCATAATCAGAGTTTTCACACTACAAATCCCCATGTAGATAAAACAAAGCAATTCCCTTTCCTTTAAGCACAGCAAACGCGTGGCGTCCTCTCCTGAGCGTTGCGTTGGAAGATTGACGGTTAATTTTGTTTTTTTAATTGTCAAACTTTTATTTTACTTCATAGTAACGTCAAATATTGCTGAAAATGATTGTGTAAAGCCTAAAAATGATGCATCACAAACTCATTGACCAATGACATTAGGGCAGCTACAGGAACCACCATAAGCTTGTTGAGGGTTCTTCATACTCATCCAGAGTTTATATAGATCTGAGCTCTTGATACTTCAATGTTCTTATGAGTGAAAATAGTAGTACGACCACCATGGAACTTTGTAATTTTAAACACTTACTCCGATAAAAATTGTGTTTTTAACCTATTCTTGATGTATTTTCTTATTATAGAGGATATATGTGAAGAAAATTAAGACAAAACAATGCAGTTGGTAAAAGAGCTTGTCGTAACAGTTCCGACAAGCTCCTTGCTCCGCCCCATTCTGATACATTCACTTGTAGACAATTCCTAAAAATGCAGTCTTAAGTGGTTTTTGCGCTGCCCCCTACAGGTTGAAACTTTTCTGATTTGTCAACTGGTCCCTGAATTTTCACATCATTATTCTCAGCAGCTCCAGTGTAAAAGCCCCGCCCATCTTTGAATCTGTAATGTTCAGTTGTTATTGTGTTAGCTTTAGCATGCCTCATAGCTGTTTTGTCTTCGGTCATCAAAATACTACAGGCTTGACCAACTTTCCATTAGACTTAGAAGTTAGGGAACAGCGGTTGAGTGCAATTAGCGTTGAATCCAGCAAACTCTGTCCGGGTGATGGGGTTAGGAATGAACGTTTCAATCGGGATTGTTAGCTTAATACGTTAGCCTTTATTAGCTATGATGCTAGCTGCATTTTAGCATTCTCAGACATCGTCCCTCCCTTCGGTCCTGCAAACTCTCAGTTTTGCTGGGTGTTAGTATCCCCTGCGAGAATTTGTATCCCCATCATTGATTTGTTTTCTAACACTCGGATTGCATTATATACTGGCATTATGTACAGAGAAAAATCCTCAATATGCACAGAAAGTTTTGTGGTGACACCATATATGCAAATTATTATCACTGTGAAACTGGCATCAATTTCCATTATTGAAGATGTAGCGTAGCCTCTCTTAGCCCCGCCCCCTTTTTTTTGCATTTTTCAAATATGGGTTGAGAGTGAGGTCAGCCTCCTCCAACTGTCCGGTTGGGTTATCCTTTAAAGTAAATTATGTATTATGTTTGAAAATCCAAGTTCCAGCGAACGGATGAACTCTGAAAAAGACTGATGGACATCCACCAAGATGACAGGAGTTTAAAGAATGGAAAAATGGCAAAAGTAGAAAACAAGGAACTCTCAAATGTTCCATCTTTTTCAAATCAAAACAAGATTTCAAAAGGAAGGTACTTTGGGTTTTCCATGGCTGAGATCAACTTCTTGCGAAGAGCTGAAGCTGCAGTTTGCCTATCTTAAAAAAAAAAAACCTCTCTTCCTTGAAGATGTGGGCGTATCTGCTCTCCCTGCTGCCATAAAGAACTCTCTGCCAACACCGTTTAACCTTGAGCTCCTGCTTCGTGGGCACATATCACCTTTGCAGCCCCCTCGGCTACTCAAATCAATCAAAACGTCCTTTGTGCTTTTTGGCTGAATCAGCAGTTTGGAGGCGGGGAGATTGATTGAATTTTATCTTGATTTCATAAAACATTTAGACAAACCAATTAAGGCGGGGACCGCCCGCGGCCACCGGCACTTAATCCGTCATTCTGTCAGGGGGATAAAATCTGATTGATGCTAATGTAGTTGACTTGTCCGTGTATTTTCAATCTGGTCCAACAAAGTGGAAGTTAATTAGGGTAACCCGAGTAAAGAGTCGTAATTATTACAAAATGATGGCTGGGATTTTTGAGAATGAGCTGTTTGTTTTGGACCAAGGTGTGTCAGCATTTAACCGTTGATCTGTCAAAGTTGGATACCATATCCAACAAGCAAATAATTTAATCCTACGAATGCTATGGATGAACTATGCAGAAGAAAACTTTACCAGAAATTACTTTTAGATTCCTAATTACTCCAGGTTCACTTCAAGACTATTTAATGAACGGTTGTCCTCCATACTGGTTTGCAAATGGTCCGTGTATTATTTATCCAATGTTTTTTTTTTTTTTCTTCTTTTTTGGCATTTTACCTCATTATAGGCGCTATCTAAAAGGAAAAGGGCACCTCGCTGCAGTGTTATCACACTTAGCAGACTTTCTGCTGAATTCTCTCAAAGGTTTGTTTTCAGATGCGATACTGCGCCGCGTTGATAGCAATAAAAAAAAAAAAAAAAAAAAAAAGTCAGTGTAGTGGTATCAATGCTTCTGCCTGCAGCTAACAAAGACAACATCACCTTTTATCTGTGGGTTCCTTTTTCATATAAAGGACATGGTGACACGACTCCTGAAGCAGAAAATCTTTGCTTGTTTATGTATTTCTTCTAGTAAATTTAGTAAAGAACGACTACAAAAGATTTTCTCAAAACGTACAAGAATGAAAATGAAACCAAGCAAATATGGAGGGATTTTTCTGTCATTTAATACAATCACTGTTTGGACAACACATTCTCATTCTTAACTAGTTTTTTTTAATTAAACCATTATTTAACCACGTAATTTCTTATTTACAATAACGACCTGGACATAGAAAAACATCAAAATACATGAAACCATTTACAAGATTAAAACAATTCAGTCATAAAATAGTTCCAAAGCAAAAGGCTTGAATAGGTAAGAAAGAAAATAAACACTTTTAGGCAAAAAAAAGTACAAGTTTTAGTAAGTGCATCTGTGACAGAGCACATGTCTGTCCCTGAGTGAGGTTATTAAAGTGATTTGTATGTTATTGCGTCCGTGGGTGCACACACTGTTCCGCTTTACCATCCATTGCATTTCACTTTGTTTCGTTTAATGATTTTGGCTGTTTTGTGATTTATTTGTTCACTTCCTGTTTTGTTTTAGAGCACTTCCTGTTTCAGGAAGTCCAGTGATTTTGGTTTCCTTTGACAGGCCTGTTTAAAATAAAAAATGTTTGTACTTTGTATTTTCTATTTGGAATTGATGTTTAATGGGAGACATAATTTTGTTTTAGTATGTTGAATTTCTTACAAGTAAAATGCACATGATGTTTGTTTCTTATGATATGTGTTCAATTTTTAATTAGTAATCGGGTTGGTTTGGTGAAGGGGTGGGGCTAGCCACCTATAAAAGAGGACCTCTTTTTCAAAATGGGCGCCTCCTGTTTGTGTGGCTGGATGATGCAGCACTGTAGGTTGTTTCCTGCCATACTTTATTTGGAAAAAATGTATGATTCTCAAAAACCAACTTAACAGAAAAGAGACCCTTGACATCTTGTGTGGACAGTGGTTTGTTCTTCTGACAGCATTGATTAAAATGCACGTCACATATTGATATTTGGTTCAGAGCCCCTCTGTGGTTCCAGAACCTTCACTATATTGTACTGTATGCAGACTGGTCCTTTAGACGCAGCTGGTACCCAAACCCAGTACTGGTACTCTTACCTAGCACCGGACGCGGTACCAGATGAGGTACCGGACCATAACTGGTACCAGACGCAAACCGGTACCGGTATTCTCTGCGTTCTGGTACTGGATTGGTTCCAGTTCGCAGCCCAGAGGTTGGAGTCCCGTGATTTTAATGGGAACATCCAGAAGTCAAAAAATGATAAGTTGGGGACACTCAAAACATCAATTCTTGAAACGGAGGGTCTTTAATCAAATTGGGAGTGAGAATATGTTGGTTTTGACTCTAAAATTTCCATGTGCTCAAAAAAGTATTTCATACTTGAAACTAAAATATACAAACAAACAAAAGAATATTTATTCTCACATTCTCAATTCTTCACATTTTGGTTAATGACCCTCCCCATGTCAAAAATTAATGTCTTGGGTTCCCCTAACTTTTCATTTTTTGACTACTCGGTGTTCCAATTAAATCAAGGCTCCCACGCCGTACCGGACACGGATCAGTACTGGTTCCGGACATACTACCGGACACAGATCGGGTTTGGGTTAGGGTCTCAGGTTAGGGTACCGGTACTGGCTGGTGACCAAACCTCGGGACCCACCCGATAAAATGACCAGACCCGTAATTTAATTGGAACAGCCACCACATCCAAAAACGGGGACACCCGCAGAGTGACGCGGCGGCGTCCTTAACCGTGTGTCAATATGTGACGACTTGGGAATGAGAACATGTGGAGCACACACGTTGTCTGCACAAAACATCAAAGTCGCAGTAAAATTCTTACTTTTTCAATAAAATCTGTAGAAATGCCACTACTGCCTCCTGATTTCAAATTTCGCTGCCTGGCTACCAGCCAAATTAGCTGAAAAAAACCAAAAACGTGCATTTAGGCCGTGGCAGAGTTGTATTTTAAGATATGTGACCGTAGCCTTAAGACAAGATAACGAAGTGCGTGAAACTTCTATTATTCCTATGAATACTGCACGATATGCTAACCACGACAATTGCACGTCCAATTATTTAAGGTGGCCACACAAACCTCAAGAGAAATGCAAAGACTACTGTACCGGTCAACCTCCTCTGTGGATGCTTGTGACTAAGACATAAACGAAGATCACAGTAATTGCTATAGAACTGCAGAGCCTTATTTTCTCAAACCACTGAACCCGCCAGATGCAAAAGTTGAATAAGATGTCTGTATTGACCCTTCAGTTTTGCATTATTGCCTAAAATGAGATTGTTGGAAAGCCCATTTCTGATCAATGGCTCAGTGGAGCACTGAAATTAATAAAAGTCATGGCAGTATTGACTGCGCCTATGGCAGATAACGGCTGTCTCTGAAATGGTTTTGTGTCAAAGTCTTTTACCATTCTCCCCGGGCTTCTGGAAACTGGGATTATTTCAACCTACAGACTCCATTCAACTTTCAGAATCGTTATTAGCTATTTTTGCTCATTAGATAACACATTTTTGTTCTTCAAAGCTCAAAGAAATCCTCTGCAGAAAAATGGCGCAACAACAATTGAAGTGTTCACACGAGTGAAAATAGCTGCTATCTTGGAATAAAAAAAAAAAAGCCGCCAGAGCATCAATCCTCCATTTTTAATGCTCTCCGTTTGTTTTCTCACGCAAATAAAATGGCAGGAAGTGAAGGCAGTCGTGAATTCTAATGAAGACGGAGCCTCAAGACCGCTCCGCTCACAGTCGCTTTAATTACTCCATCAAATTGTCTTTGAAGGCTGAGTCTCAGCTCGAGCAGTTAATTCCAATCATCATTGTGAAGATGGGCGCGGTACGCATTAGCTCGTTCATTAACGCTCACAACACTGTATTGTGCAAGGAAAAAAAAAAAAAAAAAAAGTGCATTAAGCGTCACCTGCAGCCATTCTGCTCTCCGCCGTTTGTTTAATATTGCACGCCGCATCCTGGCGCCGCTCAGACAATGAATAACAAAAGAGGGCTCAAGGAACTTTTACGCATGAAGAGCAGGGAGCAAAATCACTTTACATATCCGGGATCTGTCAGGGAAAGAAATAAATAAATTACCCCGACGCTCCTTCGAAAACAAACAACTGTCAAAAAGTCAGTCAGGGGCTCCTGACACGAACCTCCCTCCCCTCCTCTTTGCAGAAATCAAATCTTTTCTAAGATATATATTGTACTTGTGGTGTTTTTTTTTTTTTTTTTTAGATTTTATTGCTTTGCGGCTTTGTGTGTTTTCATCTTAGAAGCAAATCAAGCAAATAAACATCCTTGGAGCCGTCTGCGCTTTAATGTGACGACTGCTGTGCCGCGTGTCACTACAGAGTAATCCCGCCGTAGCTCTAGGAAGCGCCTGTGATCTCTGCTTTTAGAACGCCACGGAGACTTGGCAATATAAATGTCATTATTATCATGTAGCACCTTGCACTAAATGCAAATAACATGAATTAGGGGGGAGGAAGCAGACGGTAAACAAAGGGAACGGCACAAGATGAAAGCCTTGAATGTGCTGTTTTTTTTAAAGCAGAGGCCCCTGTCTTTGAAAATACTAACCAAAACAAACCTTAGAAATTATTGTTTAAGGTGTCTTATGCTGTACTTTAATAATTCATTAAGTTAAACGAGATGGTGAGTTCCCCTTTTTGGGATCTGTAGAGTTTTATTTTTTTTTTTTTGTTCTAAAACAACATTTTTTTATAGAAAAAGAAATGTGAGGCTAACGTTAGCTAGCTAAATTTTATCGGTTGCGTCTTGTTTATCAAACACGAGTCCTCCTGTAGTTCAAATACTGGCAAAGATTTTTTTTTTTTCACAACTTTTTTTTATTAAAACTGTAGAGAATTTGTGAATTATCTACATTTCCCCCCCCAAAAACACAAAAATAGCTCTTTTTCTAGCAGATACATGCTAATCAAGCTAGGAGAAAAATTCTACAACATACTTCGTGTATTCTCGTTTTTTCCTCAAACATCAGCCCTTTCACTCAAAAACAAACCGTCACGGCTTGGCCTTCTAGTTCCACCTCTGACCAACAGAGGGAGCCATCGCCTGAGTATTGACCTCCTCATTCTGTTCCTCACTCCATATCCCATCAGTCAATGCTTTCCCCTCCATTTTAACCTCAGCTGCTTCTCGTCAACCTCATTCTATATATACCCTATATGGACTCTGTTCTGCGCAAAGCATTGTCTTGTTTATGAGATAGTGTGAGTGTTTACGCTGTTGTTTGCCTTCTCGGTTTTGACCATTTCCAGTCTTGCTCCAGGTTTTTGACTCCTGCCTGGTTTTTGGATTACGTTCTTGTCCTTGCCTTTGCCTGTTTTTGGTCACTATTAAATAGGGATGTCCCGATCAGGTTTTTTTGGGCCCGATCCAATTCCGAGTCATTGATTTTGTGGATTTGCCGATACCGAGTCCTGATCCGATACTTTTGTAACATATTTAAAACATGAACAAATTGAATAAACAGATTGTGTTGTTCCTTATTTATATTTCATTAACCTTCTTTTATCATTAAGGACTTAAATAGAAAACTTCTGTGAAGTAGCTTTATTAGCCAAGTAAAAATAGAGTAAATGTAAACTCTGAAAAAAAACCCCACATAATTCACATAAATAAAAACAGGCATATCAAAGGACAGCTCGGGTTCTAAGGAGTTAAATCACGGCGCTAGCATGTAGCAGTTAGCAGCTACTGTTTAGCCATCTGTCTGCTGCACAAAGAGCTTAACATTAAAAAGAAACAAAACTCTGTCTTTTTCTGTTGAAATGCCTTTAAAGGTTGTTGTTTAGAGACTCTAGCTGTCAGTTTAAAGCGTTTCAAAAGAGTTATTGATCTCGGAAGTCTGAATCTGTGATCGGCTAGCTAGCTTTTATTGATCTGTTTACATCAGTCTTCTGATTGAACTGTTGCTGTTTTCTCCTGCGTTTTTCGGGAATAACATTTTGTGATCTGTTAATGACATGCAGACTTCTGGTGGAGTATTTATCCAGAATAATAAGATATATATATATATAAAGCGCTAATCATAATGAGAATAAATGAAATATCCGATCCTGATTGGACAACGGAGCCCGATTTCGATCTAGTCTTCAACCATGTGATCGGGCCCGATTTCCGATCACATGATAGGATCGGGACATCCCTACTATTAAACGTACCTGCTGGACATGGATCCAAACACCTCTGAGTCATTGTTACACAAAGATAACTAAACTTTTTATACACAAAGTTATGTCTTAAACCTCTCAACTTATAGGTTGTGTTCCATTTTTTTTTTTCCTCAAACGTCATCCTGTTGTTGAAAGAAGACAAATCACATAGATTTATATTTTCAACATGTTGAGAAATTTTGGATTCACTAAATTTTTCTAAAAAAACCCTCAAGCATAGCTCTTTTGCTAGTAGATGCATCGATGCTCAATAAGCTAGGAGAACAATTCTCCAACATACCAGTTGTGTTCTCTTTCATATTTTTCTCAAACATGAGTCCTCTTGATGTTGTTCAAATACAAAGGTTACAGATTTTTAAAGATTTGTCTTAAATCTCCTGTTGAGAATTAGTGGATTCACAACATTTACCTGAAAAGCGACTCAGAATTGCAAGCAGATACATTGATGCAAAAAGAAAAATGTCTCAACTTATAAGTTGTGTTCTGTTATTTTTTCTCAAATGTGTCTTCTTGTCTTTCAAATGAGATTTATATTTTAAATAATTTCCCAAAGTTAAGTCAAGTATCTCTTTTGCTTGCAGATACATTAATGCTAGAGAAGCTTGGAAAAAAATATGGAGTTTCATGTGAATTTTTACCTTAAATACAAGTCCATGTGGAGGAAAGGAGTTTGTCCGATAGTCAAACCTCAATTCTAGGAACTACAGTGCGGTTGGCGTCCTGGTTATGAAACGGCGGACCAGACCAGCTGTCTTTGGGATGATGCACTGAAATAAGTGAATAACAAAAGTTTTGTTATTTGTTACATTTAAACTGATCAGTTTTCATCAAATTAAAAAAAATAGTTGATGGTTTACTCGATTCAAAGCTTTATTTTGGTAAAAACTGTTTTAAATGTGACCAATTGCAAAACTTATTGTAGTTGATTAAACGTTTCACTTGTTACCGTGATGGAGGGTTCGTGACAGTTAAATCATGTCTTGTGGGGAAGATGTGGTGGTCTAGGAGTATGGGTTCCAGGGAGCCTTACTGAGCACTGTCTATGTATATTGGTTCACATGGTTCTGTTCAGAGTTTTTATGGATTGAATTTCTAGGCGAATGCAGTCGGGTCTTGGAGGGGGCTGGTTTAGAGACCACAGGATTTCCATACTGCTCTTTGCAGATGATGTTGTCCTGTTGACTTCATTCAGCGCTGCTAAGTCTCAGACCATGGTTCTCGATCGGAGAAAGGTAGTGGAGTGCTTCTGCTCCAATAGGAGAAGTTGTTCATGAGTAAGGGAAGATCAGACCCTGAGATAGACGGGCGGATTAGAGCGGTATCGCCTTTCATGTGATTGCTGTATCGGCCCGTTGTGGTGAAAAGAACTGAACCAGAAAGAAAAGCTCTCAATGTACCAGTCGATTTCTGTTCTGGCACTTGCCAATGGTCGAGAGCTGTGGGTCAAGACTGAAAGAACAAGATCCCGGATACAAGTGGGTAAAATGAGCTTTCTCCGTAGGGTGGCTGGGCGTTCAGAGTTACAAGAACATTTTACTGAAAAGAAACTCGAGAAGCTCTTATGCTAGCAAACACATCAGTGCTAAAGAAGCTAAAAGAAAATTCTCCAACATACAACTCCTGTTTTCCCATTAGATTGAATTTCATTCTCAGAGAGGCGAGCAAACTCGGCCTTCTCTGCAAGTCTCAGCTCAGCATGCAGCGCGAAACAATTCTGTGTCGTTCAGTCATGCTGTTTTCCTCGCTCCGTTCTCCTCGCAGACCCAGAAAAGCGAGCTCATGCAGTGGACTTCTGCAGCTGTTTGTCAAGATTTCTCCCAGCTGATGAGCGGTCGTGGAGGGAGGGAGGCATATTGATGGATGGATTTTCACCATCTGAGACCATTTCGCACATTTAGTGACCTAAAAGGAAAAGGCAATTTGCATTTTGTTTGCAGGCATTAGTGAGTCGCTGGCAGCAAGGTTGGGGAGCTCTCATGGGGGTTGCTGCTTTTTTTTTTTTTTCTTGTTTTCCCCTTTGATTACCCAAAACTCACAGGTGAAGACATGAAACACACATCAACCTAGAAGTCTTTTTTATGAAGCGTTTTAATATTTTCCTTTTGAAATCCTCAGTCAAGGCCTTTTCCAAACTTCTCTGACCTTGAAGTATGTCAACATTTATCACTGTAGTATGACCTTGTCTCAAAAAATAAAAAGAGGAGATCATTAAAAACGTTGACTAAAAAGTTTTGAACATTTTTGGGTTTGAAGGAAAAAAAATCTCATCCTTGTGTGGACCACTACAATCAAATTATGTCCACTGAAAAGAAAAAAATGATAAAATACATAAACAATCATCATCAGAAAGTGTGAAGCAAAGAAATGAGACAAATACACATTTAAAAACAAAAAAGATTTATACCAACGAGACAAAAACTGGACAGTGACAAAAAGGTAAATATCCAAATAAAAACTGGGAAATAAAAGGGGTGAAAAGCGTTTCATACGATCATAATATTTCTTAACCCTCCTGTTGTCCTCATTTCCTGTATACACCCCGTGTCCTCCGGGTCAAAATGACCCGTCTTCACTAAACCCTCAATATAAGCTGTTTAATTTAATTTTAAACAACAAATTTTATCTTGCTTAAAGAAACAACTTGTTATTCACCACAAAGTGTGTTAATACCTGAGTTTATAGCTTAAGAAAAGAAAAAATGGGCAAAAATGAGTTTTGAATGCATTTTAAATCGTCTCAATTATTTAGTTTCTCTCTTTTTTTTTTTTTTTTGCCAGCCAACAATTTGAGAAAATGTACAATACAAAAATAGGAAAAATAACATAACCCATTCAATTAATTAGCAAATGTGCACATGTAGGACAGTGTGCAAGTTCACAGCTTTTGCAGATATATTTCTTCCACTTGCAGCACACAGTATGTGTTTTATAGTCCTTCTTTTGAGGGCCAAACTGACATCTCCCCCTCTTACTTGCCCTTGCTGGGGAAGTGGCTGTGGTAGCTGGATCCTCAGGCTGATCATGAGCTGCTGCACTCTGAATTTCACAATGCTGCTGAGGCTTTTATGTGGGGGACATGCTTCCTTCTTTCGATGAATGGAGTTACAAATGCCTTTCCTAGCTGCTCCAGGAACACCCTCCTCTTGTTCTGCTTATGAGACATCCAGGTTGGGTTGATCTTTCTCCAAATCACAAAGGCATTGAAGGAGGAACCATCAATGATGTTGTAGAAGATGACCCAACATCTCTTATGACTGCAAGTTTGTTTGTCACACGTCTTGTTGGTCTTTACTCGCGGTCATCAAATCGTAGCAGTCTTGAGTAGGTGTGGAAGAGTTTGAGTGGCATTATGGCTCGGAAAATTGGTCTTCCACTCTCTGCATCCCATAGACTCGCTGCAGCCTCACCTCTGGACCCGTATACACCTGCTGAGATTATCAGCCCTAAGATGACCTGCAGGTCAGTCTCATCAATCTTTTGTCAGCTGTCTCCAGATTTGCAAACACCATCCAGATTTGTCATATCCAGGATTATTTTTTCTGTTGCTGGTGTGATAGACAGGTAGAATGGGGTCATCTTTATGACTTTTTGTTCTGCATGTCTGCCGTGTTGGTCATATTCTGCTGAGGACCATGTTATTTTTTGAAAGGAAAGTCTCTCGTTCAGCTTCAGGCTTTTCATCTTCTTCTTCTGAAGATAATTCATCATGCTCTGGGTTGTATTCCTCCTCATCTTCTTCTTCTGATACATCCTCCAGTCCCTCTTCTGAATCAGATTTGTCTTGTTTGACATCAGAAAAAATCAGCTCTAGAGCCTCTTCAACAGTATAAGGCACACTCATGACCTTAGCACAGAGAGAATTCGGGGTCCTGTCGTCGGCTGCCCCTTTATAATCTCTCAGCAGTCTTCTAGAACACCATCTAATTTGTCTTGTTTACTTCTGCTACTGATTGATCTGAGACACAACTAAAACACTGTAACATTCTGTGGTATGTGACTAACTCTGTGACATTAATTTCAGCTCTATCTGCGTCACGGGTCATTTTGACCCGAAGACCACCTTTGTACCTTTTTTTGTACAGCTTACATGGAAATGTGAATAAAAGCAACATTTCATTTTTTCCACAGTTTGGGCCAATCTAGGAAAAGTCATAAAATTTCAAGTTAAAAAAATATCGTTTAGGGCATTTCTTTTGGGTTTTTAATGCAGTGGCGGGTCATTTTGACCCGAAGACAACAGGAGGGTTAATGATGTTTAAAAAATCAAAATTACATTTTGTTTCTGGTTGTTACTATAATTGCAAAAGAACAAAAAGATTTCCATTTATGTGATTTATAAATTACACCTGGACATTGTTGACCCAATTGAAAAAAACCCCACTTTATTTTAACTTGTGATCTTAACAGTTACAAACACAACACATCATGTATGTTTGTTGTTTCAGGATTTGTCTTGTAAAGAGCAGATCTGAGTTAAAACACGATCAATTTCCATTTAATAGATAACACACGGTAATTAAAAAAAAGAAGACCCGCTTTTGGGTTTAATCATTTCTAAAAATCTCGTGGAATGGCTGCATTACAAAGGTTGACCGTTTTAGTTATTAAAAACACACATCGGTCTTGGATTCAAGTAAGAAAATAAGAAGAACTTCTGCTTCTGTATCAAGGTGTGTAATGTCGGCTTCTGACATCTTTTCTGCAGCTTGGTCCTCTTTTTTTTAAGTCAACCATCCATTTTCAAAACCACTGAATCCACTTTGGGCACTTTAGGTTGTTGGAGCCTATCCTAACTATGGTTGAGTGAAGGTGGGGTACATCCTGGTTGGGTCACCAGTCTGCCAAAGGGTCTCATGCATTTAAATGTGGCGACAATTTAAAGTCAGTACTTGACACCCTTACATCCTTAGAACCCCCTGGGTCCCTTTTTGAAGTCATGATGTTGATGGGGCCTATCCTAACCACTGTTGGGTGAGGATGGGGTGCATCTTGAGAAGGTCCTCAGTCTGTTGCACACTGACGCATTCTCAGTCCTAACTTTTCAAATATGGACGTATGGTTCGTCACTCCTTCTGTGTCACTTTTTGACCTTTTGGGTGTCCCCAACCTGTTGTTTTTTGACGTGATGGGTGGCCCCATTAAATCAGGGGTTCTAAACCTCTGGGCTGCTAACCAGTACTGGTCCAAGGGCCACTTGGTGCTGGGCCACAGACAGGAAAAAGTTGCATACTGATACCAGGACGCGGACCAGTACTGCGTCCCGAGGGTTGGGGACCCGAAAGCCCACACATAAAAAAACGACCAGTTGGGGACTCCCAAAACTTGGTATCAGGCCAAAGACAGGGAGAAAAATCTAGCTAATCAGGGGTCCCTAACCCTTTAGACTCAGACCACCAGTACAGGTATCAGAAAGGTACCCTAACCCAGTAACGGTTCTGCATCTGGTACCACATCCTGCAGATTACGGATCCTTAATATAAACGGGAACAGCCATCATGTCAAAAAACAATGAGTTGGGGACACCCAAAACGTTGAAAAATGGCGAAGAGGGGGTCCAAACCATACATCCATATATGACAAATTGAGAGTGAGAATGTGCAGCAAATACACACTCATGTTCACAGTTGGACTGTGGGAGGAATCCAGACAATCTGGAGAAAACCCAAACATGGGAACTCCACAGAGACAGAACCCAACTGGGATCTGAACCAGAGCTTTCTCTCCTTGTGACAAGTATGCTAACCAATACACCACTCGACAACCTTCTAATTTTTTTCAGTTTATGTCCACTGAAAAACTTTGGTCTTGAGGTTGTTCTAAAATGCGGTTAACCTCTGTTCTATTAATACTGTATCCCAAAACTGACTTAAGAAGACACCATATGTACTGTACTATAAGCTTGATACTGGTTCTGGTTAGAGTCAACTTTAGAAATGTGACATTTCTCAAACCAAAGTTGAACTAAAAGGCCAAAGATGTCATTTTTATTGGTGTGATATGATAATCCAGAGAGCTGAGACCATCATACGTCAAAGTTTTGGCACGATAATCCTGTCAGCTGACTGTCTTGGCATTTACATGTTTTGCTGAACAAGTATGTCATGGAACAAATAAAAATCTAAAGAAAGTACAATTTTCTCCAGCAACCGTCGGGTGGTGGGTGTCCCTCGTCCATTTTAAATCCTGTCAATCACCCGCCCTTCACTCTCTACCACCTGCTGACGTGGCACCGTCCGCCCGCGCTTTTCTCAGCCTGCTCGGGGTCCAGGAAAGTTCTCATTTATCTTTCCGCCAGCCGAGGATCAGAAACATTTAAAGCAAAATCACCGCCATAACGACTCCTGCCATTTCCCATAATGTCCTCATCCATCAATTAAGAGGTTTCCAGGAAGCGGGAGATGGATGTGGCAGGATAAAGCGGGACTTTCTGATGACGATGGCTCAGGGGGATAAGACCCTACGCCTGGCCCCAGTGCTGGCCTGTAATCATTGCCAGAAGCTGGAGGCGCTTTGGGACAAGAGCGGAACTGATGATCAGTAGACATAGATACATTGTTCCTATTTTGAGGTCTAAGTTCCAGGTTTATCAATCATATCTCAATTGGCTGACATAGCCCATTGACGACTGACACTCAGAGGAAGGAGTTTATTAAAACTAAACAGTTTGTTTCCTGATACATTTGATAAGTTGCTGTTGGAGCTAAAATAAAGCCTCAAATTACTTTATTTTTTTGTCCAAACTTAGAAAAAGTTTATATTTCTTAACACATGAAATTTACAATCCAGTAATATATGATATAATATATGATATCAACTGTTTTGATTCTATCCGGTGCCACAACATTTAAAAGTTTAGTGTCTAACAGAGTGATGGTTTATTTCCTTCTTTCTGAAATACCTACTTCGTCGCTACGACAACTGTTTACTTTCAGAGCATTGTACACGTCACCGTTACCCATCAGGTCTCTAAAATAGACTCTGAAGTGCAGCCTGTAGCATTTTGACTAAAGCTCCGCCCACCCATTCTTATATGAGCTCGCCCTCAATCGCTGGAAAAGTAATAGGATTGGCTTGAATGATACAACAAAATTGAAAAGAACACAGACAATTAATATGACTGAAATTTGTGGTACCGGTAGTATCCTGTACATCAGGACCGGTAAGAACCTGGCATTGAGCTTCAGTACCGACTTATGGACCACAAAGGATTTTACATTTAACACAATACAGATTGACAGTACACATTTCTAGTCTTCTAGTTTGTGTGACCAGTTTTAAAAGAAATTAAACATGATGGATTTGTTTGTTATTACTATAGGTTTAGGAATGACTTTTTGCAGTAGTATTTTAGTACTACTAAATTAATACTTTTTAGGAGCAACATAGTACTTGGCTCTTGCAAAACCTGCATTAGGTTTCGTAGTTCTGACGGTATTCTGTTTTATTCCATTACATGGTGAAAAGGTGAAAAAAAACCATATTTTATTAACATTTACCTATAAGATATGAATCAAACTTTTCAGCATATTATCGTCAACACACACTTTGAACTTCTTGACTGAACTCAGCTCACCTGGATGATCGTCTACTTCAGCCTCTCCTGGTGCCAGAGTGGAAGAGTAGTATTGTTTGTCTCAAGTGACGTAGAGTCTGACCTGCGAGTTTTGCCTTTTACCCTTTGGATTTTGATTGTCTGTAGTGAAAGGCAGATGAAGTTTCATGAAGCATTGAATCCTCTTAATTTACTCTCAAGCTTCTTGAAGCTTAATTTGCTATAGTAGGACATCTACTGGATGCAAACATATCAATATCTCTTAGTTAATCTTGAATGTTCCAATTAGTCTGAAGAAAAGCTAAGTTAGTATACTTTCTGGATTAACAAGTACAAGGTCAATAGTAGATTTACTATATTTATGCTCAAATATACTTAATAAAATAAACTTTAAGTACAAGTTTCAGCAAAGATGTTTTTGAAAAAGCAGTCGATGGGTCAGTTTAGACAATTACGAAAAACTCTAGAATATTTAATTTTCCTGGTTCCACAAGCTAGCGTTATTTTATTTATTTTTTTGGCTAAGTTCATACCGACCTCGGCAACTCATGTTCAAGCGTCCACTTCCAATATAGAGTCTAGAGGTGCGCGTTTTGGGCTAAATTCTGCCATTCCAGCGTAGCTCCTAGGGCTGTAACGAGTATCCGGGTGCTGGAGTATTCGCGATTTGCTCCCGAAAATTCAAGTACCAATATTCGTGACGTCCCAGATCGCTGATTCGCGATCTTTATAAATATAGTAAATTGTAGTAAAATATGATCAAAATATTATCTGGGAACGATGTATTTTTCCTCTGGAATGCAGATTAATTTAGGATTTTAAGTTTACGAACTAAAACAAACTTTTTTCTGTAATCAGTTTTGTTGATTGTGATCTACTGTTCTAAATAAAGGTATAAATGTTGGTGATTTAACGCAAATAATTTCAATTTTCCTCCATCTAGTAAATACACACGGCAATAAACATTATGTTAAGAAGTAAGAATCGTGGTTCGATTCGTGAATCGTATCGGATCGCCACCTGAACAACGATCCACAGCCCTAGTAGCTCCGCAGGTTAACTTTCACGCTTTCAAAACATTAAACAGAAATTTAAAGGTAAACCAGTTGACCAATCAGGGACTCAGACTTAAAAAAGAAGTCTTTCATATATTGTGGAAAAGCTGAGAAAGAAAAGGAGCAACATTTGCACCACTACAACAGTTCGCACTAATACTTTTCCAACTGAGTAGTATCGTGTAGCGGCAGTTCTTCGTGAACACGGTATGCTAAGAACCCACATTTGGTGTTCTTGAATGCACATCACATGCCTGTGTGTACTTAGTTTTAAAGTTATAGCGATTGAGAAACACTGTAAAAGAATCTTCCATGTTTCTGTTTTAGCTAGCATTGCTAACTTTCAGTCACGCCATCTGGATGAATGAGAACCTTCACCGTCACTTATAAATCTGTAACTGGCAAAACAAAAACTCCCTTTTAAACTAATCTCCACCCACCTCACCGCTCACTCCAGCAAACTCCTCCGCGTTTCCGCGTTCAGTCGTTGAACTTCCCGTCAGGCGGCTCCTCGACTTCGAGACTCTCTGAAGCTCACAAGATGCACATCACAGGCAGCAAAAAGGCGGCAGGAATCGGCAGTTTTCAATCTTTTCAAGTGGAGAGTGAAAAAAAAAACCTGGAGGCTGACTCTGCGTGAGGCGCTCCTTCCACATCCCAGACGCTCCTCCTCGCTCCTCGGGCTTTCATCTCCGTCCAGCGCTTGCTCCTCCACTCCTTTGCCCGTGGAGTCTGTGTCATGCTGGGAGACAAACCAGCAGACAGCGAACAGCCCAAATATATAAATAAATAAAATCCAGACAAAAGGTTTTTTTAAAAAAAGAAAAAAAGTTAAAGAGAGCAGAAGAGTAGCAGAGTCTGTGGATAATTAGATCTTTTGGGATAAACAAACTGTTCCAGAGCATTTGGTGTTTTGCTCATTTCAATCCTTGAAAGTGTAAATAAGAGCTGAGAGGCTATAATCAGAATAAATGTGAACTATTTTTTGTTTCTCAAAGTAACTTAAAAAAAACATGACTTTAGACTTTCCTTCATTTCTAGACGGCTGGTAGAGACGAACGAATGAACCGAGAAAGAAGAAGTGTGGGTTTTTTTCAATTTGCTGAGTCATTCAAACCCCCTGCTTGGTTATTTTTTTGGTGTTCTGGAGCGGTTCTGGAACACAAGTATTGACCCTCAACATATACTCAAACTCCCCAATGTGCACACACCTAGTATCCCAGCCAGCAAGACCAAGAGGACCCTATATGGCTTAAAAGTGGGCAGAAAAAATGGGCCCCAAATGGGTTTGTCCACAGTTTCCTTGGTGGCCCCGCCTCTACAGCGGCGCTTCCTATCTTACTACACCGGAGCTTGCTAGCTCAAAACAGCAGAGCCCATTAGCTTGCAACAGAGGAGCTCGCTAACATGTTACAGCAGCGTTTGCTAGCTTACTACAGCAGGGCTCGCTAGCTCAATACAGCAGAGCTCACTACTTTGCTACAGGGGAGCTTGCTAGCATGCTACAACGGAGTATGCTATCGTAATACATCTGAGCTTGCTAGCTTACAACAGAGGAGCTTGCTAACTCAATACAGCAGAGCTCACTACTTTGCTACAGGGGAGCTTTCTAGCATGCTACAACAGAGCTTGATATTGTAATACATCTGAGGTCGCTAGCTCAATACAGCAGAGATTGCTAGCTTACAACAGAGAAGCTCGCTAGCTCAATATAGCAGATCTTACTGGCTTGCTACAGAGGAGCTGGATGGCATGCAAAAGAAGGGCTCACGAGCACGCTACGCTGTCCATTAGGTGGTTGGCAAGTGTGGCGAGCTACAAGTGGTGTAATTCTCTTCTAAACTGTTGTTTTGTTTTTCTTTGACAGGAGGGGAGAGGGAAGGAGCTTGTTTGTTTGTTGTTTTGTCTGTGTGTTGTTAGTTGTTATCTGGATGTATTCTACTTTTTTCTGTATAATCTATGTATAATGTTTTGTTATTGTTTTTGGACCCCTCAAAAATGAGATGGTACATCTCAAGGGGCATTCCACTAAATAAATACAACTACTACCCCACTAAGTCGCTACTTAAGTCATGGCGGCAAACATGGGTAGGGCCACCACAGAAACTGCGGACAAACCCATCTGAGGCCCACATTCTGCCCACTTTTAAACCATATTGGCCCACTTAGTCTTGCTGGCTGGGCGAATATACATTTTTGGCGTAGTGTAGTAAATCCCTCCCTCCCCCCCAAAAAAACAAACATTACAGTGGAGAAACCATCAAAATAAATATCTAATGGGGTTTTTAAAAAAGAATTATAGTAATGATTATGATTATGACCAAAGGATCTACGGTTTTTTTGCAAAATGTGGCGATGTACGAATCTGAAAAACAAAAACAAATCTCAAGACAGAAGTTGTTACCTGTTCATGAAATGCCTGCTTTTTTTGATCTCGTGTTCCTCTCTTTCTGCAGAAACTCAAATGTGTAACTTCCAACATATTCATAGGGTCGTGTCCTTCCCAAATTAGTATGTAAACCATTTGTTTCCTTTCATATTGACAGAACCATGATGGTCTAGTAATCTTAGCAGATCCAGGGATGGTATCTACTTTCATCTGAAATGAAAAACAGAAGAACAAAGGAAGACTGACGGGAAAATCTGGGATTATTAGCTGCCAATAGTGTCTTTTTCCTGAGTGTTCTGAGTCATGTGGACTGAATACAACCTTCCAAGTTTTGTGTTTTTTTTCCATTTAAAGTTACGTTCACACTGTGAATAATGCATAGTCAAGCAACCAATTCCAATGAAAAGTCACTGAATACTCAAGTTCACATAAGTTTCTTTATCTGTTTTTGGGCTCTAAGTACAGACTACATCAGAGACTTCAATGTGGTAGTGATTTACAGGTTGTCCTTTTTAAAACACAGGAGAGCCAACTGTTTGAAAATCGATAATGAAGGAGAAATTAATAATTGTGGTTTGTGTCCAGCTGGAAATCTACGACAAGTTGTTCATGTATTGGAATAAAATTGTGAAAGAAACATGGAGCCTCTTTCAACTGCAGGTGGACAAATTCTAGTTTCAGGTAGCAACAGTCTAGCGTTAACACGTTCTTGAACACGCAGCACGCCCGATGTGAATGCAGAAAAGAAGCTTGAAAAATGGTAACAGATATTTTGCAGATTATCTTTAAATTAAAAAGACTAAAATATAGCTTTAGTAAAATAACTGTTCGAGAAAGAGGCAGAGCTACAGGGGGACTATTATCTTTGTCAATAATGAGTCTATCTTGGCCTCATTATTGACAAAGATTAAAAAATGGTTACAAGCTTCTTTAAGAACTACAAAAAGCAATATTTTAAATGACAGAAATTAATAGCAATAAAACAGTTTGAAACATGCATTTTTGATCCTTTCGTGTGTATTGGACGTCCACTCTGCTGTCATTTGCCACCAATTTTCTGCCAACCTGCTTATAAACTTACTAGCTACACCTCCTGGTTTGAAACTGTAACCTAGTCACCCACCAAAAAAAAAAAACACGAAAGGTAATATTACAAGCTTTTTCTCGTAAATTTACAACTTTAAATCTAGTAAATTGCAAAAAAGTTGTAAATATAGAAAAAAAAGTCATACATTTAGCCTAAGACGCTTAAAGTCATGTACTGTATAAACAACTTTATTTTTTAGTTTGAAATTTACAACTTTTTTATAATTAATAAGATGAAATATTTTTTCCCTAATACTCCACTGTATGAAACAATAACGTTACTGGTAATTTAACAAACTTATTTTGTCAAGCAGGGACAAGATACATGAAGTAAATAAAAGAAAAAAATAAATATAGATGAGTTTTTTTTTTTTTTGCATAAATTATGTTAAATCAAAATCTAGAGGTCAGAAAAGTCTCAAATAAAGCTACATTTTCCATTAATGATAGACTAAATAAATTGAACATGAAAATATTAAACTTTAAAAATTCTGCCTCAGGCAAGGAAATAATACCAAAAACATTGTTTTAAGTTTAATACAACATAAAATAACTAAACATATTTTTTGAAATACAAAAAAAATCTAATTTTCTTTCATATTTTACACATTAGAAATAATTAAATATTTTTTTGTTTTAGCTTTTGTGCAATTTCAAAAACTGCTCATATTTATTCTGGCTTGCATATTGTTTTTGACTGTTAATGTAGATAAAATGAAAGTGTTTTGATGAAAGACGGGTGAAGGACCCACCAAAGAGAACATCTTCTTTATTTTATCTTTATTATGCGATTGTGTGTTTTAATAGCAACGTTCTTAGCGGTGGAATTACTCTGGATATGAAGCCACAGCTGGGATACCGCAAAGTTATATTACATTTCAGTCGAGATATTTTCCACTCCAGTTTCAGAGAAAGATTCATTTTTTTTCTCACTCTCCCCCGGCGCCAAAACTCCCTCATTTTCTACAAAATTGCTCTTCTTTATTTTGTATTCTCTGACCACCTCGTGTCAGTGGGGAGGTCTTGCTCTCGTCTCTGAGATGTTCTGCATGCCAGTGCAATACCTAGTATGGCGTTTTGACCTTTTTTTACTTAAAAGTTTTACAATTTGCATTTAGTGGAGTTGACTAAATTCACAACAGGCCTTCTATTAAAAAAGATGCTAAGTAACTTCTTAATTTCCTTGGTACAAACCTCCCTTCAATTACCTCTAAACCCTTCGCATCCCTACAGTCCCACTGTGATCATCTTTTGATCCATCATAGTTCCTGCAGAGTAGTTCATTAGAAATTTCCCTTTGAGTTGTAGGCGAACCAATGTCAACCCCGCCCCCCATCCCATCCAACACATTCTCATTCCCACATATTGTTCTTTGGTTAGGGACCCTCCTCGTCATAAATTGACATTTTTGAGTTTCCCAAACTTGTCATTTTTTGAAATGCTGACTGTTCATGAAATCAAGGGTCCGCGACGCTCGGGACGAGGTACTGGACCTGAGACTGGACACGATGCCAGGGGTCTGCAACCTGCGGATTATCTCTCCATGGTGGTTCTCTGGCTGAAAAAAAATAAAATAATAGTAAATTTTAAAAAAAATGGGAGATTAGCTATTATTTTAACAACATACTAACGTGTTTTGCTAATGTGTTACCTACTGGAGTTCTTAGGCTAATTTAAAAATTTAGCTTCTATTTTAGCAAGACGCTAACTTTTTTGGCTAAGTTTTCTGAGAAATTTTAGGCTAGTTTCTTTTTGACAGATTTGGCCTCTAATTAATTTTTTATGCTAATTTGAAGTTTAGCAAATATTTTAGCAATATGCTAGCATTTTTAGCTAATTTGTTATCTACTGGGGTTTCCAGCTAATTTTGAGTTTAGCTTTTATTTCAGAAAAATGCTAATATTTTTTGGCTGATTTCATTTACAGAGAAATGTTATATTAATTTGAAGTTCAGCTAGTGATTAAGCAACAAGCTAGCTTTTTTGCTACTAAAGTTAAAAACGTTAAAAAAAATCCCTTTTTGAAAGATGCTAGTTTTTTTTTATATATATATATATTTTTTTGCTTTTGTTTGTGCCAAAAATAGACATTATTCACATTTATTATAAAAAAACAAAAAAGGAGGTTATGAATAAAAATCAAAATTTCTTTAAAGACTAACATAAGTCAATGCGGCTCCTTCTAGGTTTTGATCAGTGGAAAACGAGCCCAAATGGCTCTTTTACTGTCAAAAGTTGCCAACCCCTGAAATTGTGTTAACAGTTGAAGAAAATGTCGACACTGGAGCTAAAACTGTGGCGTTAAAGGGTTAAAAAGACAGAGCCTTGTAGAATCATTCTACAGATAATCCATCAAAGTGATTCAACGGTCACATCTGGCTTTGTCCTTTTCTCTCTGCACTTTGCCCTGAAGAGCCAACGCCAGGAACGCGATCGACTTCCCTCATCACACAACCGAGGGACTCCAACCCTCCATCGCACAACGTAAACACTTCACAGCCGGGTTTGATTTATCCAAACACAAACCGTCTGCATCCTCTGCAGAACCGAGCGAGATTACTGTTCTTTCATGTCTTCAGCGTCTCCTTATGTCAGATCGGTTGTTTTTCACATCCAATTTTTCAAAGCGGTGGTGGTTTTTACAAACCAAAGCACAGGTGGGTTCCTAGTTACTCCCTACCCGGCCACCGGGAGGTTACCGGTTCAAATCTGTGAGTGGATACAAAAGCAAACCGGGAATCCACAAATAGCTTGTTTTCTCTGCGATGAACATAAAGAAAGATGGCAGCCTTTACAGTCCGCACACACTAACACACAGACCCCATACAGGCTGTTGGAGTCGTACCACCCGCTGGAACGCTGCAGTCACTCACGGAAAGAAAAGGCTGTCCTCTTCAAGGCAAGGGAAAAAGAAAAGGAGCTTAAAAATATCAGGGAGCCCCTGTAAACCTGTGGCTCAACCCTGACAGGTTTAAAAGGCAAAACAGGAGGAAACAAAAGAGGAATTATGGGAAAATAAAATGTTGCTTCTGGTTGAATTTATTTTGAATGTCCATCTGCTCTTTAAAGATAAGGAGTCGTCTTTTGAGACAAGAATCTCATTATTTAGACAAAAAATACGATAAAAAACTAGCATTTTAAATAAACTGGGAATTTTTTCATTTATTTATTTTTTTGACAACTTCTAATTATAGCATGATAACCGTCTTCAATAACATTTAAATCAATTCCATTAAGAGTTTAGGCCTTTTCACTCAAAATACTAATACGACGTTGAGTCGGTACTTTGGAGGCGGAGTTTTTCATTGAAGGCTGCTGATTGGTTGAAATTTTTTTGTGTGGGAACTCTAACAATAGAAAAGAAGAAATAGAGAAAAAAATAGAGATTCATCGGAAGAATCTTCAAGACTTCATGTCGCCACCAGATTTTTTAAATGCAGTTGACATGAGCTGCGTTTCCATTACACTTTTGCGCAAAACTTTATCGAAATCTCTAGAATTTCGATAAAACACTGTTTCGAAAAAACAGCGTTTCCATTAAACCATGATTATGCGAAAAACTCGAAGTAATTCCCGCGATAAGTCATTAAAAAAAACATGGCGACGGATTTAAACACTATTTTGATGTGCAGTAGATTCATTCACATTTCTGCCACGGCGCTAGCTCTCATCCTTCCATTCAGAGAAGACGTCTACGTCTGATCCGAGCCTTGGAGCGGCAGGCTCCTTATACGTGGGAGCGACGTAGAGTCAAACATTTTTGGGAAATCGTGGTTGAAGAATTCACCGAAGAGCTGTGGATTCAGCATTTTCGCATGACACGCTCAACTTTTGATGAGCTGTGCGATGCTGTGGGACCTCTCGTGGCGCCCGCTGTGCGGTGCCCAAGGCAGCCAGTTGCTGTGAAAAAGCGTATCGCCATCGCCATCTACATCGTCATATCGGTTAATGGTCACGTGACTCGTTTGTTTCTAAAAAAGTGTTTCCATTACAGTTTTTCGAAAAACTACTGTTTCGATACGGCCCAAATACCACCTTCTCTAAGCGCAAAAACTTTATTTAGAAAAAGGCGAGTTTTTTCGAAATTGTGGTGTTTCCATTAGGAGAATTTAATATCGAAATTCCGTTTTTCGAAATTTCAGAGATAATGGAAACGCGACTATGGTCATGAATGTAGATGATGGCAGCCAGGTGGCCGTTAGGCGGAATGGCAAGATTTTTATATACTCTAAGGATAACAGGCACTCGATACGAATGGCATTATCTGAAGATATTTACACATCGTTCTGTCTGAACTGCTGCCCAGTTTCTCAATCCCGCAACCCCCGCTTGACCTCGAAATGAACCTGATGGCCATTGACCAAATGTCAACTTTTAAGGGAAAATTGTCCAGTCTTAAAAACTCTGTACGGCCTGTAAAAATGCGACTTCTTGAAAATAAATGTAACTTGCTTTTAAGTCGCTGCATGGAGGCATTTTGTGGTTTGTGACCGTAGTTTTACCATTTAATGCACGTGTCAAAGTCAATGTCAGATCCGCCCGATGTTTTCTTTTGCTTATTTTTACAGAGAGTAAAATATTGAAAGTTTTTTAGGTTTAAATTGATTTATTCTGGAATAATATTCCTGCCTGTTTTTATGCAGTTATCCTAATAAATTAACAATTCAAAAATGTAGTTTTGGTGTGTTCGATAAATCTTTATCGTCTTCGACCTGATGTGTTTTTAGGATTTTACTCCTCTGATTTAATGAAATGAACTCTATTCATTTTTGGGTAAATTGGCCACGTCCCACAAAATTCCCCATTTTCTCTGCGGAGAACTCCACACTCTCTTTACGAACAGATTTCTTTGGAACAAATGTTCTGCTGGATTAATGAAGGGAATGCTTCAGGAGTTTCCACATTGTGCTAAGCCAACATTCAAAGTTTCGTCAATACTCGCAGCAACGTATCGATCTCCTGCGTCTTCCAGAAGATCCAAAGTGTTGCAGCTTATTGATGGCTTTCGCGGATTCGCTTTGTGCCGTTTGGACGGGCCGTCTCCACAACAGTCTCATCCATTTTGTCTGACCGCTGTGAATGTTTCTGGCGGGTTTCTCGGCCGCCAAACCGCTACTGGAACTGCAAGTCGAATAAATGGAGTTCATACGATTCCAGAGCGAACGCAGCAACAAATCAAAAGGATTGGTTTTTACGGCTGGGAATAGATTCCCGGCTTTCCGTTAAGCAATGCAGGTGTAGGTTCCTGTGTGAGGGGGGAAAAAGCAGGATTAGGGAGTGAAGTAAATTGCACTGTCACCCTGTGATGGGAACTGAGGACGTATTTCTAAGTGACATTTCTGCTACACAGAGCGACTTTAAAACAGATGACAAGTGTTGCTATGGAGACCTCGGCGAAGAACCGGCAGCAGTCTGTCTGTGAACAGTTAGAGCAAACAGCAGGATGGGAGCATCTTTAGCAGTGGGTTGTGGAAAGCATCGAACGAGAGCGGGGTCAAGTTTTTGTTTTTCATTTATTTTACCCCCCAAACAACCCAATGAGTCAGATTCTGGTTTGTGATCCTCCAGGAAGATGGAAATATTCATAGCAAGTGTTGACTCCATCATTGAAAACCATTAGAAATGAATGTGTCTAAAGTGATAGTAACATTGATAAGATTAAAAAAAAAACAGAAAAACTTTGACGCGACATCAAGATACCTTTTGAATAACATATTGTGTCTGAATTCCCTAGTGCGCTGGATTTTAAAGGTAATTCGATGTTCACTACTTTACATCCGTTTTTCTAAGAACCGGATATGACATCATCGATTTCACGAAGTAAAAATGGAATAAAAGCGAACATTTTACTGCGTTTGTTTATGACTCCACTGAAGGTAAAAATGTGGATGGTTTATTCAAATATTTTTGTTGGACCCCAATGCATTGTGGTCTATATCAACTAATCTAGTGACCATTAGGCGTGTTTGAGTTGACTTGCGCCTCGCCTGCATCGTCGGCGAGACCAGCTGCTGCAGGAGGGGGCGGAGAAAGGCGCCTGAGATGAAGGTGGACGACGAGACTGCACGAGAACGAGGAGTTGGGGGTTGTCCTCAACATTCGGATGAATTTTAATACGCCACTCTTAGTATGATCTGTGCTGTTATGTCTTTTATAGTATTTTTTTACATGTTTTAGAGTAAAACTGATAAAAAAAAAAATAATCGGGGGATTCATTACATGTGCACAGTCCCAAATAAACAGATAAACTAAAAATTAAAGTTCATTTTAAAGACAACTATGACACACATAACCACAGATTATTTAAAATCTTTTATATTTTTTCATCAGCGATTCACTACCTTCCAGAAAGAGTAAAAAAAATACACAGATTTCCTTCATTAAGCGCCAGTTATTTCACATTAAACTACAAAAACTTTCAGGACACCGTTTCCCACAATGCATTGTTTTGTAGTCATCAAGGCGGCTTGCAGCTTGTACCTATTTTCTGGCTGCGCTGGCTTAGGAAGGCGGCTTGAACCCGCCCCTTTCTCGCGATACTTCATGTCGTCGCAAATGTGACGTCGGTGACAGACACTAACCAGCATGCACCGCAATCCAGGCGATCTGCGCAGCGCCGGGTCCGCCTGCATAATCTCAAACACGCCTATTAATGTACGGTAGGTTTTTGCAAAGACTTCTGGGGAATTTCGAGTGAACTCGATTTGGAATTGGTAGATTCAGACAGCACTAGAAAATGGCGAGCGCACTATATAGTGATTAAGGGGGGGAATTCGGACACAACCAGTTTTTAATCCTTAGTCACATGCACCTATAAACTAGGTACAGGAAGTACCGGTTTTTGGGTTGTCCATACCCATGGAGGATTGGAGAGATAATCCTTTAAGGATTGTAGAACCATCTTAAGTAACATGTCGCATCTACAAGAAAGTAGATCTAGGGCTTAGGGGATAATCAACACAAGAAACGTTGTTTTATGTCTACAAGATCGTAGATCTAGAGCTAGAGAAATTGATCATTGCAATTTGTGCCCAGCTGAAATTATAAGTCTTCTATAAATCGTAATAGAGTTGTAAAAGAAACAGTCTGGACCAACATTTACAAAATTTGAACCGCTTCAATATTTCGCACCAAATCACTTCCAACTGTAAGGATATGCTGTAGTTTTTGGTCACCACAACTAAAAGTGTGTTCAAAAACCAACGTTCTCCATGTTCTTGAACATTCCACGCTAACCTGCTGTGTACATGGCTTAATAGATATCACGAAGATGGAACAAGCAGTTGTCGTGTAGTATTTATTGCACTCACTCATGACGCATGGGTCTAATGGAAAGTGAAAGGGTCGAGTACTGACCCCTTGCTGACCTGGTCAAATGCCACGTGTGTGGAGCGTGCACAATGGTTCCAAAAAATATGAAAAATCCATACGACTCGCCTGCATTTCACCCACCTACCCCTTATTTACCCACGATACAAGGCTTTTGTTTCCTGCAGACGTCATAAAGCGCTCACATTACTGACAATCCACTCAGAAATCCCAGCATGCTCAGCTTTCTTTGACATCGTGTCAACAGCTGTGATAGGTGAATAAATAACTCTTCAATCAAAAGAGAGAAGAAATTAATTACAGATCCAAGTTTGACTGCGTGTCGAGACCAAAACTTGACAGGATGGTCCCTGTCAATCAATTCTAACATAATTTTAGGAAACCTCAGGAAACTGACAGGACATTCAGTTAATGAAATCTTCCTGCTGTTTTGTACAAAATATTACTTTGGCACCATAGAAGGTTAAGCAGACGTAAGAAAACCTAACTTTCATGCCTTCCTTGTACCCAAACAGAAAAAAAAAACCAAAACGGCTTGTGTTTGTATCGGCACTAAGCGTTATCTAATGATGTGTAATCCTGACCCATATAAAAATATTTCTCCCGTTGGTAAAATGACCTAAAAGCAGCATAATTCTGGCAAAATATGCAAATGAGATAAGAAAATGACCATTATTATTATGCGTCATTGAAATTCAGGTGAAAAAGATGAAGCCCTTATTTTGTAACATCCATCAATATGGTAATTTTAACATTTACTCCCCCCTGTCCTCCATTTCTTGGATTCTGTACTTTTTTAGTCTGAGACTTGAAAGCACTGCAGCTATACACACACATTACACAGGCAGCATTCTGTTCAGCTAAAGATAATTCTTTTCCTTCTATTGGAGGATTTCTGTAAAAAAAAAAAAAAAATTAGAAAATTATCTGTGACTCAAACATTGTTTTACTTCTATAATGAATTATAGAGCTTTATTTTTGGTAGTTTATTTTTTCTCAGAACCATTTTTTAAATTATTTGTTATTTTGGTATTTATATTTTATTTATTATAATCAATAATCATTTTTACAAGTCTAAAGAGATCCATTTTTTCTAATGGTAAATATATTTTTTCACATTATCAGAATACAAGAACGACAAAAACCCTTTAGATTAGCTCACACATTTGAGATTGTATGTTTTCGCTCATATTATGTACCATATTTTTTGCACCGAACCATAAAATGCATTAAGAGAGAGAGAAGTCCATTAGCTGTGTTCACAGAACTTGTTTGTAACACACTACATGTTAGAAGCGCTAGCCATATTAGCGTATTTACAACATCTTTACCTTCCAATATTGTTTGGAACGTGTGGAAAAAATTGGAAAAAAAGCATTTAAATGAACGTAAACGTGAGTAGGCACAACTTTGTTGTACGTTACGGGTGAAAAAACATTAGCCTTGTTAGCATTTACACAGTACATGTCACTCCAAATATTGTTTGCAACACGCAAAAACAAACTAAAACCACTAAAAAAAAATGTTATCGTGAGTATGCCAACTCCCAACCTTGTTATTAAGACAAAATAAAACAGGCTAACGCCGCTACATTAGCGAATTTACAACACCAGTAACTTCCAACCTCGTTTGCAACTTGTAAAACAGAAACTGATGGCGTTAAAACAAGCTTTACCGTGACTATGCTAACTCTCTATCTCGTCAGTAGCATTTAAAAAAAAAGTCTGACACTGCTACATGTTAGCTTTGTTAGCGTATTAACTACGCTAACTGTCAATCTTGTTAGTAACGTAAAAAAACAGACAAATGCAGCTTAAATAAATTTTACTGTGACTAACGCTAATTCCTGGTGCAGAGGATCCAGTATCTCAAAGCAAAGCCAATATTCAATATCTCGAGGTACCTCTTAAGATAAACGTTGAGTTGTGCTGGGAGAATGACTGCGGTCGTTGGAGTCGTTTGGTTTGTCCTCTTCCGCTTGACTAAAAATAAAGCTGAACTGCAGCCAGGCCAGGGAAGGTCAGTATGGATTATGGAGCGCGGCGCTCCCCCTGGAAAAGACTTGTTTGTTGTTCGTCCCAATGTCAGCTCCAGAATCGGGGGGGGGGGAGTGCCTCTCTCAGCATGTTTGGGTTTCCTGTCAACGATAATCCGATTGAACAGCCGATCTGGGCTGGATGGTCCAACACCAGGCGTGGAGGAGACGGGCTGGACAGATTCAGCCTTGGGTACCTGTTGGGCCTTTCAGTTTAGCAGCGTCTGCTGTCAGGAAATGTTTTCACCATCCCCGCTGTTCAGTCCCTTTAGACAAACCTTTTCTGGGACCAGAAATTAATTACCACGCAATTCCTTTTAAAACTGCTTCCCATTGCAATGATAAAATTCATCTTTGGCTCTTCGTAATAGATTACTTTAAAATAGGAAAGTTTGTCGACTAAGCGACTGTTAAAATAGTCAAAACCTAATTTAATACTTGATTACTTGTTACTTTATATTATATGGAGTCTAAGTGTTGTAAAGTTGAAAGTTATAATGGCATAATGCTAGCTTTTTGGACTATTTATTAAGGTTGTTTAGGCTATATTGGAGTTTAGCTTTTATTTCAGCAGCATACTAGCTATTTTTGGCTAATTTAGGCTTTTTTTTTAATGCTGCTTTGGAGTTTAGCTAATGTTTGTACAACATGCTAGCTAATTTTTGCAAATTTAGGCTGCTTTGTTTTTTAGGCTGTTTTGGAATTTAGCCAACATTTCAGCTGCATGCTAACTGTTTTGGCTAATTTAGACTTTGTTCAGCATTTTAAGCTATTTTGAAGTTTAGCAAATATTTCAGAAGCATGCTAACTATTTTTAGCTAATTTTAGGCTTTTTAGGCTGTTTTGGAATTCAGCTAACATTTCAGCTGCATGCTAACCGTTTTGGCTAATTTAGACTTTTTTTCTGCATTTTAAGCTATTTTAAAGTTTAGTAAATATTTCAGAAGCATGCTAGCTATTTTTGGCTAATTTTAGGCTGTTTTTGTTTTTAGTCTGTTTTGGAGTTTAGCTAACATTTCAGCTGCATGCTAACCATTTTGGCTAATTTAGACTTTGTTCAGCATTTTAAGCTATTTTGAAGTTTAGCCAATATTTCAGAAGCATACTAGCTATTTTTAGCTAATTTTAGGCTTTTTAGGCTGTTTTGGAATTCAGCTGACATTTCAGCTGCATGCTAACCGTTTTGGCTAATTTAGACTTTGTTCAGCATTTTAAGCTATTTTGAAGTTTAGCAAATATTTCAGAAGCATGCTAGCTATTTTTAGCTAATTTTAGGCTGTTTTTGTTTTTTGGCTGTTTTGGAGTTTAGCTAACATTTCAGCTGCATGCTAACTGTTTTGGCTAATTTAGGATTTTTTCTGATTTTTAAGCTATTTTAAAGTTTAGTAAATATTTCAGGAGCATTCTAGCTATTTTTGGCTAATTTTATGATTTTTTTCGTTTTTCGTCTGTTTTGGAGTTTAGCTAACATTTCAGCTGCATGTTAACCATTTTGGCTAATTTTGACTTTTTTTCAGTCTTTTAGGTTAATTTTGCATTGAACTAATATTTTAGCTGGCTATTAGCTTCAACATTTTTAGCTATCAGCACTAGCATCTTCAGCGACCAAATTCTTCTTACAGCATTCACACTAGCATTATTGCAGGTAATGCTATATATCTAGTTTTTAGTTAATTTAAAGCTAATGAGGGTTAAGATGTGTGCTTTACATCCAGTTTTCGTATGACCTGATTAGTCGACTAAGTGGAAAAAATAATTGGTGATTAGTTGACTATTAAAATAATGAATGAATGAATGAATGAAATGGTTTATTTCAAGCAATCAGGTTATAATACATGGAATAACATCACATAATAAATCACAAATTGATCGCTTGAAAGGGGGTGGAAGGAAGCGAACTTATATAATCCCACCCCGACTCGACCATACCATTTTCTCTACATGAATTATCAATATCCGGTTCAGGACTTAAAATCAAATATCATTAAAGCCGCAAGCGGCGTTGGATGGCCCGCAGTCGCTACCCGGCCCCCCTTCTCCCCCGTTGCCCGCCCTTTCCCTCGCTGCATCCACCGCCGCCTCACCAACGCCGCCGCACGCGCCGCCGCACGCGCCGCGCCGCCCTTGGCGGTGACCTTTGACCCTGAACTCACTTGCTTAGCACTCACTGTGGAACCCTAAGTCCCTCCCTATGCTTTCTGTATAGCTGGTCTGAGATGAATGTGAGAAATTGATGAAAAAAGCACTTTTTTCAAAATGGCGGCTTTTCTGTTGGATTTATCTCCATAGCAACCATTTTATGTTTTGTTCGTCTGAGGTCACCGAGCAGTTTGACGTCAAGATCATAAGGATCGGAAAAAGTACACTTTGGATTACCTTAGCAACGGGGGGTTATTCACTAACCACGCCCACATTCCTTATTTGGTCATATTCTATGTTATTTTGCCTGTTACAGCTTAAGGCAGGGATCAACATATTAAAGTCCCATAGGAATGCATTGAAGTATGAGCGTGTGTTAAGACTACGCACGCACACGCCTCCGCACGGGCCGCAGCCGCCCTTGACAGTGACCTTTGACCCCAAACTCACTTGCTTAGCACTCACTGTAGAACCCTAAATCCCTCCCTATGCTTTTTGTATAGCTGGTCTGAGATGAATGTGAGAAATTGATTAAAAAAGCACTTTTTTCAAAATGGCGGCTTTTCTGTTGGTTTTATCTCCATAGAGCAACCATTTATGTTTTGTTCGTCTGAGTCACCGAGCAGTTTGACGTCAGATCATAAGGATCGGAAAAAGTACACTTTGGATTACCTTAGCAACGGGGGGTTATTCACTAACCACGCCCACATTCCTTATTTGGTCATATTCTATTGTTATTTTGCCTGTTACAGCTTAAGGCAGGATCAACATATTAAAGTCCCATAGGAATGCATTGAAGTATGAGCGTGTGTTAAGACTACGCCACTTTTGCGAGCTCGCCACGCGGGCGCCGTTTGAGATACAAAAGTTCAAAAGGCATCTTTCTTTTCCCTGTTCCTTCCCGATGATACCCAAAAAGTTTGGAAATGATCGGAGAAAAAAACCCCTGGGCTGAATTTTTAAAATAGCTTATAGTGAAATTGCTTTTTTTAAGATTCAAGATGGCGGACACTTCCCAAGGTCAAAGGTCAATGATTTTAGGGGTCATTGTAGACCAATGCTAGCAACTTGTGTGTAAATTTTCATTCAAATCGTGCAAATAAAAAGGTTAATTTTTATGAACGTAAAAATCGCCAAAAATCAGATTTTGAAACAATATGGCCGCCAAACCATTAGGTTGTGTGCCATCCCATAATAAATTTCAAAACTTACTTTGGATATCCCCGACACAGATATATTACTTTCGTTTGTAGATTCCAAGATTTTTTTTGCGAAAAATTTTTTTTAGCTGAGTCAGCACTTTTTTTTGCGACGGTTTTTTTGCTTACCAGAGGCGCATTGTAACGCATTACAGTTTCGTATGTTATGTCATTTCGTTCAGCGCGAGCCTCGAAGCGTGAATACCACTTTACACAATTTGGATAAAACATGTCCGACCTACATAAAACGGCGTCGGTTGCAACTCGCCACGCGCACGCCATTCATACAATTAATGTAAATGCAACAATATTAAAGAAGGACCAGGGCCCAACATGCATTTTTGTAGAAGATAATAAATAGTTGTTAAAACCCCCTAGGAGGTATTTCTTTTTGTAGCTGTAAGTAAAAGTACTTTTTTTGAATGTTTCAGGATAACGGCCTTTTCCAAAGGTCAAAGGTCAATGAAACTTTTTGGGTGTTTGTAGACTCCGACTTTGGACATGCTTGTCAACTTTCGTCAAAATCGGACAAACCAAAGTGTCGTTTTCCCATATTGATGAAAACCGTGAAAATCGCCATTTCTCAGTTTTTGGCGCCAGATTGCCGCCAAGGCGTGGGTCGTCTGGCCATCCCATAATAATTTCAAATGTTCTTGGACTTATCCCCGACACGGGTCATTGGCCTTTTTTGGCGTATTTCGAAATATTTTTTTTTGGCCCCATAAGCGATTTTCGGCCCATTCATTTTTTTCGCGGAAACGCTCGCCGTGATGTCATCGTTTTGGGCGGGGTAACGCGCACTATGCCAAAAATTCATTTTCAATTTTCCCTACGTGTGGTGCGATTTTGAGGTACTTTTCGTTCATTTGGCGGGGGTGTAATTTTCGTTCAAAGGCGCAGAAAGATAGAATAATAATAATAAACATTGCAAAAACAATATAGAAGACTTTTTCGTGTGTGTGTGTGTGTGTGTGTGTGTAGTTTTGGTCCTGCTATACACTGGTCGGGTCCGTTTGGGCTTAGGCCGGTTCTTTGAGGCCTTTTTGGGGCTTTTTACGTTTTTTGACTCTAAGCAAAAACAATATGGTCCTTGCAGTCAGTAGACTGCTGCTGCGGGCCATAAATATAGTTTCAGGTGATAAAAGATCAATAATATCAGTATCAATATCAGAATTTCAAAAACATCCATAGACAAATCATTTATAATATTCATCAACAGTAATCTAAACATTCTCATTAAAGAATATCAGTAGTAATCAACTTCATTTGTTACTGCAGGAAAATATATCAAAATAATCATTTGTGGCAGCACTACTGAGAACTGAAGCTCGCCTTCTTGACACGATGAAAGAGTAAAATCTCAAGGCGGTGTGAGGTGAGACCCGATCACAAAAAATCCTGCTGTTTAAACCCATCTGCTATAAAACTAAGTCTGTCGATGTTAAGGCGTTAACGTACGCTATTAATATAAAATAAATACCACCTTAATATTTATTAAGAAACCATCTTCCGCTTCTTATTGGATAGTTCAGGCATTCATTTCTGATAATGCACACTTCACCGGGCATTATCCCACCAATAGCATGGTTACGTACAAAATAAATAAATATTTAATCATTTTTAGTACTTTTGTTCTAAGCAGACTATTTGATAGTCACGTTGTCACGGTAACACGACAACACATCGCTGTTCCGCATTTACCCGAGATGAGGAAAGAATAGGGGAATTTTTTATTATTGTCTTGACGGAAACAAGTAAATATCGCAGTTCAGTAGACCCAACAAAAACACTCTTATTGAATCAGTATTTTAAAGCTGATCTGGTCACTGAAAACGTCCCGTGCCCGAAGCTGATTCACCGATCTGTCAAACTTCTGTGATCTACTGTGAAATTCAGCCCCGTCACCGGTCTTATATGAGCCCGCCCACTATCACAGGAAAGGCAAAAGGATTAGCTAGAACTTCAAAGGACTGAATAGAGTAGAAGTGATCTACCTGTCCTTAGACAAACAGACCTTCAATGAAACTAAGCACCGAAATGAGGAACCGATTGCAGCAGCTTCTTCCACTTTCGGTAGAAATGGGTTTGTCCGGTATCTTGGGTTGCATTTTCCGAACAGCCAGCACATCAAAAAACGACAACTTGATGATACCCAAAATGTACATTTTTGACATGGAGTAGACCTTAACCAAATGTCAATATGTGAGAATGTGTTGGGCATGCTCATCGGATGTTTGTTTCATACATTTTTGCTTAAATAACACCATAAAAAGAGGAGAACCTAAGAAGAACTTGGAATCTGACTTGTGACCAAAGACTTAGAACGTATCCTACTATTTAAGGCTCTGATATGTTGTCCCATACTTGAGCTCTGAGATCTGGAAACATTTCTAAGCGGCAAAGCTGAAGATACTTGAACTCCGCATTTCTTTTAAGAGCTCGTCGTAGGCTCAGATCACCGTTATCAGCCTGCAATTGTGAATCTGAACTCCAAAAGAAATCGACCACAAACGAGTCGATCTCCCTTTCTGTTCCTGGACTTTCTGAGAGTCGGGACGAAACATTTCCTGTGTTGATGCATAGGCTGGTGTAATTGTGCCAAATCTGAGGAGTACAAGTGAGTCATTGAATAAATTACAAGATGAACCCATCGCTCGACCACATAAATACACCTCTTAAACTCACCTCATTTTCTGGATCATTGCGCGTCCTCCTCTTTATCACTTATGTCGAATTATCCGACTCCTCAGCGTGACGGAGCATTAATGTCTAAAGTTACTAAACCTGAGGTTGATGGGAGCCCATTTGCCTTCACCTCTGTGTAATTTGCCCACTTATGCAGTTGCAAACTATTTCCTTTCGAGGAGGAAGGAGCGCGGAGGCTATTGTGTACCTCTGTAACGCAGCTGCCTTTCCCACAGATTTAGCAGAAATCAATACGTTCAAAAGAAGCAAAACTTTGTGGCCTTTCAGGTTTGTTTCACACTAATGAGATCCAACATGTCAAATAATATGTAAAAAATTGCTTAGATTGTGTTTTATTGTAATTTTAGCAGCTATATTGAGTTTATTTTTGTTAAATTTAGTAGAATATCTGACTTTAAGTTAATTTTATTAGGAAAAATGGTGTTTGTGTGGACGATCCGATGAGAAATGTAAATGAAAGGTAGTGCTTTTGTTTAATGTGTTGGCCCCAGTGTGGTAAATCATCATACGCTGTAAAAAGTGAAGCGTTAGATCAATTAATAAAAGTTCTGTCATTTGTTTCATTTAAAAATATTAGTTTTTATCTAATCAAATTGTTGAGTTGAGTAAACTATCAAATAATTTTTTTTTATTAAAAAAATACATTTAAATGTAAAAAATTAAGGAACTTTTGTTAATTGATCCAACGTTTTACTTTTTACAGTGTATGTGACTCAACTCCCAGTGTGGATATAGCTAACACTAAACTCTCCAATTTGTTCAAAACTACAGTTTATTTTTGATAATTAGTAATGTTCGATATTACACCTTATTTGCTCTGAATTGTTTGCAGCATTTACACTATAGGGATATTCCTGCTCCTTTCCGTACGTTTTTCAATCCCACTTTCAGCTATTTCAGCAATCTCGGTATCAAAATGTTCAGCTCGTTCAGGACATTACCACTTGTACTATAATTAATTATATACTTTATCGTTTTCGAACATTAAATATAATATACTCCATATGAAACGAAATTGCTCAAATCCTTCAAAAACTTCTGCATATTTTCAGCTAAAGACACCATTCAAACTTTAAAATGTTCATAAACTACTGCGGTTTTTAATTTAGCAACATGCTAGCTGTTTTTGTGGCTATTTTAGATGTTTTTCCAGTTCTTTAAGCAAATTTGGAGTTTAGCTAGTTTTTTGGCAATACGTTAGCTGTTTTGTCAAAATTAGACATTTTCAAAGTTCTTTAGGTCAATTTGAAATGTAGCTAATATTTTAGCATTATGTTAGCAAATTTGAGTTTTTTACGTTGTTTTGGCAATTTTGGAGTTTAGCTAATCTTTTAGCATCACGTTAGGTGTTTTGTCAAAATTAGACATTTTCAAAGTTCTTTAGGCCAATTTGAAATTTAGCTAATTGTTAGCATTTAAGTTTTTTTTTTTTACGTTGTTTTGGCAAATTTGGAGTTTAGCTAATCTTAGCTCTTTTGGCATAATTAGACATTTTTCCAGGTTTTTTTTGGCTAATTTAGCTAATATTTTGGCGAGCTATCAGCTTCTAAAATGATCTCGCTAATCCAAATTAATTTTTTAAAATATTTTTTTCTGCAGTGCAAGTAATTCAAGTTATAAACTGACCCTCAAAAAAAGTTCTTTTGAAATCTTTTCAAGTTATAGGGGGTGTAGACTTTCAACATTTATTCCTTAAAAATGCTGAGTCATAGCGACTCGGTCCAACCGCTGTTCACTGACAGTTTTTGGATCAAACATGGCAACATTACAGAAAAATGGCGACCGAATCCAGAAATAAGTCATTCTCTATGGGTGGTGTCACTCGAACCAGTTCTATTATACAATCGACTGTACAGAAGGGATTGATTGACAATCGTCTACAGCCAATCAGGATGCAAAACACAATGTGCGGTAAAACAAAAAACAAAAAAAAAAAAAACAGTGAAACTACAAAAGATGAACTGAGAGTCAAACGTAATTAAATCTTTAATTCACTTTGAGTGGACGTTAGCATAACAAATTGAAGCTACCCGCCATTTATTAGACGTGTTACACGGAAAGTTTCTAACTAAAAGTGTCAAACATGATCTGTCTGTGTTGGTGAATCCTTCAGGCAGAGTGTGGTTGCTGCATACAGACACGAGAGCTGCTCTCGCCGTGTTATTGTGATGAAAAAGAGCTTCAACATTATGACAGCTAGCTTAACTACGCCAGACAGCTCGCACTATTTAACCCCTCTGCTATGATTAGGATTGGAATCCCACTTAGCCAAAACAAATCCCTCTCTGTTTGCTGTTAGTGAGCATTCACGCCGCTCAGGTGGCAGCTTTAATTGCAGACTAAGAAGAAGTGAAAGAAAAAAAAAAACAATAAAAAAACAGAGAGGACAAAAGTTGATTCATTTTTGGAAGGCAGGCTTTTAATTATGATGTGCTGTAATTGCAGATCTTCGGGGCCAAGCAATTATAATAGCAAAGTAGAAGTTGGCAGATACAGTCTCCGTGTTTTGAAAATAACTGACAATATTAAGTGCCGGGTTGCCACAGATGTGATTGGGTCGGATCGGATCAGATTTGCTAGAAGAGGATCCTGAGATTTTAACTGGGTCGGATCTCATGACGTTAAACTTTCATAAGTATTTATATACTTTAGGTAAAAGGTAAAAAAAAATGTTCTATACGCATATTTTAAGAACATATTTAGTTCTTTGAAATTATATTTGTGATTTTTATTGAAGATCATTTTTTAAAAAAAGAAAAACCCTTTTGCTTGAAATTCAAATAAATAAAAAAAAAACATTAAAAAAAATTCCTTGAACAAATAAGTACAAAAAGAAGTAATGTTGGATTAAGGTTGACATTTTAACCTACTTTTCCTTAATTTTCCCAAATAAAAAAATATGTAGATCAAATTATTCAATCATAAATTTAAAAAATTTTCATGGCAAAAGTGTGTTTTTGTAAGCGGTGGGATATAATAGGATACTGATGCTCAAAATCTAAATAATTGGATTGGAAAAGTAACAAAAAAAGTAAAATTACTTAAAAAATAATAATTTATCCAAAACAAAATTAAACATAAATAATATTTTATTCTATATTGTGAATTTGTAATTGTTTAGTGTTCTTTTTTAATTGTTGTCTATTATAAAAAACAGTTAAACTAGCATTTTTATAGCATCTGTGAATTAAAGTGTGGTCAAATTTATTGTTACACAAACAATAAATCTTTTTAACTTTAAAAGTGGTCATGTCTCTATTTAAATATCCTTAATTAACTTATTGTTGTAACAAATTTTGTCATGTGGATACATTTCAACAGGCTTCTGTGCTAAAAATCTGTGGTGCAGCGTCTAACATGGAATCGAACTTTGTAACTGTTGGACTTTTGTTTAGTAGGATGCAGGAACATTCCGGTTATCTGGTTGGGATGCTAGCTCAAAAGCACATGTTGACCTTCCATCAGGAATACCATATTCCATCATATGGAAAACAAAATTGGATTCGGCCTCAAACTTGTTGCTGTTCTTAAAGTTTCCCTCCATAAAGTAATGGAAAGAGAGCGTGGCAGGCAAAAAGAAGGCAAAAATAAACTGCATCCACTGCTACTTTGTGGAAATATCACTTGGAAATGAGAAACGACTGCATTCTATTACTGACAACAGATTTCTTGAGTGCCTTTCCAAACTAAATTGGTGTAACTTTCATGTAGAAAAGTTCACACACTTATGAATTTCACCGGGTGAATATTTGCATGTGGTGGCCTAGGTCAGATATATACAGCAAAATCAAAATAAGTTAATTTTTGAGGAGAAACAAATGTTGTAATATGCATATAGATTAGGTAATTTAGAATTTTGAACAATTAAGCTTTATTTATGGAAAATGCATGAAAATAAAGCAAACTATTTTATCCTAGAATGACCATGAATATTGGCGTTTTGGCTTTTATAAATATTTATTTTTCTTAATTTAAGGAGTGTAAGATATATGACCTTAGAAAAAAAATGTTGATATTTTATTGTATTTTAAGATCATTTTCTTATATGTGTTTGAAGCTTTAAATAATAGGCTGTCAATCTAAACAGAAAAATAGTAATTTAAAGTCCTCTAAATTTTATAAAATGAGGATTATGTGGCCATTACTTGATTCAACAAAGGCCACACACTACCTAATGACATCGCTAATGCTACATTATAAGAATAGAAACCGTGCTTTCCCGGGTGGCTGACTTAAACACACTTGCCCTTTCAGCCCCACTTACCTAATAGCTGTTGGCACATTGATCAACCCCCACGGTGTCTGTCACCTCCTACCCACCACCCTGAGCACTGATGAGCTCAGGCAGACAGCATCTTATGTCAGGCCCTACTTGTAAGGTGCCGTGATCCATAACCTTTTCAAGTTTGGACCACAATTTACTGAAGATTAGCTGAGTCGAGCATGTAAATTAAAACCACAAAAGGGCAGGGAGACCAGTTTCTTTACAGGCCCATATATCACTGAATTTCTAAAGAACAAAAGGTGGTTGGAGCAAAGGAGATACGGCACCATTAATTATGGAGCATTTATATTCAAATTCCGCAAGAAAGAAATAACTCAATTTAAAAAAAAGTAAATCAGTTTAGAACATAAAGTGACCAAAATAATCATCTATATCCTACAAGAAATAATTCTTCAATTTGGCAAGAACAAGCTGTGGCTTGTAAAGACTGGCACTTGGGAAATTAGGGTTGATTCCCAGAGGGCACAACTCACTACACGGAACTGCTTAATCATGTGGCCACAAGGGGCCCCAAGTCTTGGTCTCCCTGTGGCCGTCCCCAGCCTGGAAAAAAACACAGGGTTGTGTCAGGAAGGGTTAAGAGTTACTGCCAAGCCACTTGTGTGAATCCGTGAGTGAAAGCTGGTTCACCTTGAGGGATAAGACGAACGATGAAAACATTAGCAACACGGTAATTAATAGACAGACCACCATCATGAGAATGCAGACAATCATCGATTCTTGTTTGAGAAGAATCCTCGAGAACCAATGGCCTGAAACCATCAGCAATACAGAACTCTGGGCTCTCTGAGAAAACCACGATCCAGCATAACTCGCCAGGCTCTGGCGTGGTATCTCGTAGGGGAAAGAAAGCAAGGAAGACCACGAAACACGTGGAGGAGGGGCCTGGAGACTGACGTCAAGCAGACCGGCCACACCTAGAAAGAGCTAGAGCGGATAGCCCAGGACAAAACATGATGTCGAGAAGTTTATGATGGCCTGTGCCTCACCAGGGGTACAAAGGAATAACTAGTTGACCTGTGCCTAATTCTAAATTATCCTTAAATATTATTTTTCTAACCAGATACTGAACATTTATACCTCCAATCCAGTCATTTTAAACCAATCACCTCCCAGGACATCACCTTTGATAAGTGGCCGATTCAAGAAAGAGACCCCTACTGCCTAACAAGAGCCAGGCAAGCTGCACTGAGGAAACTGGCATGCTTCTTAGCACTGTTTGGCAGTGTTTGTTAATGCGACACCCCAAAGACAAACACTTATCTGTAAAGATTGCCGTCGGAGAGGTTTTGAGCTTTAATTACCCCTCTTTAATGATGGCTTCAGTGTAACACATGACCGGTCTTAAGGACATTACTCCAAGCGGTAATGTTTCTCAAAGACGGCCACCAGTCTGCCGTACCGTGCCGGCATCTAAGAACACCTTGACCCTCTATCACACAATCACCGTGAATCAGCTTTATTGGATTATCCATCTACCTTGACAGCACCCCCCCCGTCCGAGGAGGATGAAACCATTCCAGCTGAGGGAAGTCATCACCACACCATCTACCTGAACGAGACTCTATGTTCCCGTAATGTTTTTTTAAGCCTCTGAATTGCTGAGCTTGTATTTTTGACCTCAGAAATGCAATAAGGGGGCTGTGAAGAACCTCCCAAGGAGAGGTCACAGAAGAATTATTATAGAGCCGACACGCCTTTAATCAGTGAAATCTGAAAGAGTTTATGGGATGCCACAGCTTTAACGCCATATAGTTTATTTCTTAACCCTTTGACACCGGAGTGTTGATGTCCTTTGAACCTCTTCAACTGTTAATGCAATTAATGTAATTCCAGTAGATTGAAGCTCAGAAAGTGATTTTACAATAACTTGCAACACTTTACAGTAGTGAAGTGTTTACACAATCAACATAAATCAGCCGATACTAATGCTCTGAGACTGGAAGGTTGTGAGTTCAAACCCAGGCAGAGTCATAGTCTAAAACTGGGACCCAGTGCCTCCATGCTTGACACTTAAAGGGAGGGATTTGGGGGTTAAACCACCAAGAGTGGCTATGTCTGCAGGAGATTGGTCAATTTCGCACACCTAGGAGGGTGACAACTAAAAGGACTTAAAATGTAAGCTCCAGTGTCGACAAAACTCTTCCATTCCTGGTAAAAGATCCCCCTTTTATTTACTTCCAGCCTCCCATCATATTATTTTCTTCTTTCAATATCCTTCAAAAATCAAGGACACCGATCTTTAAGATGCGCCTTTTTATCCCAAGTTGTCAGGAAATGTCAAGTTTCTAATTTGGCTCTGCGTCTCTTTGGTCACTCCTGCCCTTTAGAGAAGGCGGCAGCGCGTCGGCTGCGCAGGCTCCAACCGTCACACGAATAGATGTCAAGAGATGCTATCGCAAACGATTCAACCTTTTTGAAGTATCAAAAGGCTGCCTAAACATGTCTGAACATGTGGTTGAATTACTTAAGCCACTGATGCCTTTGATGGGATGTGATATCCATATAATCAATGCTGAACGGGAGCTCCCTATGTGCCTTGCATGTTAATTTCTATTGACACGTAGTCGGCGTGACAGTGGGATGCCAGGAAAGATAGATGCTTTTCTTCTGGAGCTTTGTTCTTTTCAAATATCGGCTTTGTAAATAAAAGTCTGTCTTATCGGTGGCGGATGCTGTGATAACAATGTGATGTTGAATCGGTTTGATAAAGCACTATGGGGGCTTTTAAGGCTCTAGCTGAAGGCATACGAGTTAAAAGGTGGATTAGGTTGACTGACAGCGTTTGGTATTTGAAGACGAAGAAAGAGGAAACTCTTTTTTTTTTCCCCTATTAAGGGATACGTTGAGGTGCGCCAAATCAGAGATGTCAACTTGTCCTTGATCTCTGTTTCCAGGTTGATCATAATGTTCCAGCCTCAAATGAAAAAGCTCAGGTACACTCCCACCGAGAGAAAGCGGAGACAACCACTTTAAACCTTCAGTTTTAGTCACATAATCACAGATAAAGGGCTTCTCTGTAACACAGGAAAGGGCATGTTGCTCTGCAACTGACAGAGAAACCAAAGGAGGGGAAAAAAAAATCTTTTCAAAACAGCAAGAGAGTCGTGCGGTAACTTTCAAGGTATCGGCGAGAGCGGCTGGATCCCATAGTCTCAGGCTCCTCATTTAATTCTAACCAGTCACGTAAGGTGCGTGGGCGAGGAGAGGCTCTGGTTTCTATCTCTTCGCCGGCCTGTCGGTTTCATCAGCGGGCGCAGCGCTCTGTTACTCGACATCCTCCTCCAGAGAAGACACCTGCTGTTTTCATCTTGAAATCTCATGTCGGCTCTGTGATCAATCTCTCCCTGTCAAGAGAAAGCAATATTGATCCAAAGATATAGTGTTTGGCCGTTTCCAGAGAGCCCGCAGTCCTCCGGTTTTGTACTCTTTATGTACCACGCGGCCGTGAAAAAACTTTATTAAACCAGTCGTTGGGTGCGATTGTGCTTTATTTCACTGAGCTTGATTTTTCATTGTTTTTAAATTGAAGATAAAACGAGAATAAGCGTGACTTTGGACCTTGCGGAGTTTCAAAAACGGCACAAGAAATTAAAAGAAAGAGCCACAAAAATGGGTGACTTACAGAGCTAATGGTGCTGTCAGTGCCTAATCACCCTGTCAGCTAGCATTAGTGTTAACGTAATTAGGTATCTTGTCTCTATTCTGCTTCAACCAGATCTACAAAAAAAAAAAATCCTTATAATTTTGGGTGGATAGAAGCACACAAACTTGAATAAAAACGTTTTGAATGTTTTCATATTTTTAACGCATATATTGTGTTTGGGTCACAATTGACCCAGTTTCACATTTGAAAATAGGGTAAATTTTGACCCAAGGCACTCAAACTTTTTTTCAGTGTTTTATATTTAGAACCCATATACTATGTTTGGGTCAAAAGTGACCCGTTTTTTCTCTTTAAAATGGGAGAATTTTGACTCAAAACACACAAACTTCAGTAAAAAAACATTTCTTATGTTTTCTTATTTTTTTTTACCCTTATTTTGGGTTCGGGTCACAATTGACCGATTATCACACTCGAAAACAGGGTAATTATGACCTGAAACACTCAAATTTCAGTAGAAACCATTTCCAATGTTTTCTTATTCTTTATATTGTGTTTGGGTCAAAACTGACCCATTTTCAGTGTGAAAATGGGTCAATTAGGACCTAAGGTACACAAACTTCAATAGAAACTCTTTCCAATGTTTTATATTTTTAACCCTTATATTATGTTTAGTTCAAAATTGACTAATTTTGTTCTTGAAAACTGGTCAATTTTGACCTAAAGCACACATTCCGGGAAAAAAACCAAAAAGAAACTTCAGGGTTGTCCACATGAAGGAGGTATCCTCTCCCTGGATGAACCTGGATAGCCTAAAAAATAGCCTAAAAAATAAAAAAAAGTTTAAGTTAGCCAAAATAGCTATTATGTAGCTGAAATATTACCTAAACTCAAAAATAGCTTAAAAAAAGCCTACATTAAAAAGCCTACATTAGCTAGCATGCAGCTGAAATATTAGCTATACTCCAAATTAGCCACAAAAAAAAAAACAGGAAAAAATCCTAAATTAGCCAAAACAGCTAGCATATAGCTGAAAAATTATCTAAGCTCCAAAACAGCCTAAAAGACTAGAAATGCAGACATTAGCCAAAATAGCTAGCATGCAGCTGAAATATTAGCTAAACTCCAAATAAGTAAAAAAAAAAAAAACTGAAAAAAAATCCTGAATTAGCCAAAATAGCTAGCATGTAGCTGAAATATTATCCAAACCAAACTCCAAAACAAGCTAAAAACGAAAAAAGCTAACATTAGCCAAAATAGCAACATGCAGCTGAAATATTAGCTAAACTCCAAATTAGTCTAAAAATAGTGAAAAAAATCCTAAATTAACTAAAACAGTTAGCATGTAGCTGAAAAATATTAGCTAAATTTCAAAACAGCCTAAAAAACCTTAATAAATGTGTAAATAGTTCAAAACTAACATAATGCCATTATAACTTTCAGTTTTACTACACTCTGACTCCATATAATAGACTAATCGACAATTAAATTAGTCGTCGACTATTTTAATAGTCGATTAGTCAACGATTAGTCAATTAATTGTGGCAGCCCTAATATACACCAAATCTCAACTTTTGGCCACAATTTTAAGAAGCTTCCAAGTCACTTTGGATACAAGTCTTTAACTGAGAAATATTTAAATGTAGGGAAACATTATGCAAGAATTTCAGTTGTTGTCTCAGAGAAAAAAATAAAACAATGTACCTCATAAAAAGCACTGCAGACTTGAGGGGATGCCTTCAGGAAGAATCTTACCAACCCTGTTGATCCAGTGACTCTGCGTTCATGTTTCCCTCAAGACGGTTTGCAATAATAATGAAAGGCCTCCTCACTTTTCCACGCAGGTCAAACATCTAAATCGAAGAAATCGGGTCAGAATTATACATCAGTTTGATTCGGTCAAAAACAAACTCTGCAGAAAACCCTCCAGAGTGTCATGAAAACAACTCGTATTCTTCGCCCAAATCAAACATGGCTGCTGTTTTCTGTCACCGTGTAAGCATTTGCATGGCTCTATTAATCTCTTTGATTTCAGCAGCCGTCAAGGGGGATGCTATTGTTTTTGTGTCACCCGCTGAGCACTGGAATATCGGCTTATTGGTTATGCTTGAATTATTCATTTGAAGCACAGTATTTGCTGTTTGGCTATGTGGTCCGTGTCGATGGCTGTTGGAGGGGCCGACGGGGCCAAGCGTACGGATGCTTTCAGTGCAGGGAGAGTGAAAATGATCCGCGCTCTCTAGGCTAACTTCTCCTCATCAGCACAAACGCCGCCACGCTTGTTTTTGCCAGTTTAATGGATCTTGGCCTTGACCCAGCATTGCTCATCGGCCATATTGCTGGATAAAACATTTCCCAGTGCTTAGATGGCTTGTTGATGAATTGATCCCCGCTCCTGCAGGAACACAGCAGTGCGTTATGATGAGTGATGATTTTGGTGGATCTGATCTTATCGGGTGTGTACGACTGGAGAAATGTATGCCACCTGCTTGACAGGAGCAGTATCCAAAAGGTCTTCTTAGCGCTGTCAAAGGAAGGCAGCTCTATCATTATCTGTGAAGTAATTCCAATCATTTTTAGTCATTTGTTACAAGTTACGATAAGAGGAGTTCATAAAGAGTGTAAAATATTAACACACAGAAAGCTCTAGCAGGTTTTCGACTCATTCTCACTTCCAACTTGTTAGATATGGATCTAAGGTTCTTTGTCGTTTTTTGACGTCCTGGCTGTTCCAATTAAATCAGGTGTGCGGTTGTGTTGTTCACATAGTACCAGATGCGGACCCCAGCCTGATCCGTGTCCGGTACTGATCCAAGTCCAGTTCTAGGTTATGCGGTTCATGTCCCGGTACCAGTTCCCAGTCCGTAGGTTTGGGATCCTTGAATTAATTGGAACAGCCAGCACTTAAAAAAACAACGTAGCGTAATTTTTTAAAGTGGAGGGGTCCTTAACCATGCGTCAAAATGTGACAAAAAATTATGTTTCAAATAAGGACGTATGGTTTGGGCCCCCTCCGCGTCATCAGGGGTCCCCATCCCTCGCGACGCTGTACCGGGCGCAATAGGACACACTTTCCCCACAGGGCCTCAATGACTCTGTGACTCTGGGGGTGGGGTGTCCTCTAATCCTAACCCTTTCCAGAACCTTTAAACGTAAGGGGGGGGCGGACCCTAAACCTAACCAGCCCCCCCCTGGGGGCATCTGACAAGAATCCAAATTGGATTCCCCCGCTTTAAATTAGAATTACTAGATAATTTGACTGGGTCCTGGGGCCCTGCCCCTGGGGGGGGTTGTATGCAGTGTGCACTGATGGAGGGTAGGGTCCGAACACCCGTTCTACCAACCCCAAGGGTTGGGGACTCCTGATTAGCGTTTGCATTGTTATTCCCTGTCCGTGACCTAGGAGCTCTCGAACCGGTACCGGTTCACAGCTTGGAGGTTGGGAACCCCTGATTTAATGGAAACAGCCAGCACGAGTTGGGGATTTCCAAAACGTCCACATATGATAAGTTGGAAGTGAGAATGTGTTGGTTGTAGCCACTTCAAGATTCCTCCAGTTCTCTCCTGAGTCACTGGTATTTCTCCAAAACCGCTCTCCTCTGATCTTTACCCACCACTACAATGTCTGGTTGGTTCACCAACTTGTATCTAAAAGTCTCTGATTCTTTACCACTTTCTGGAGTTTCCCACTTTGACCTTGAGGTTTCCAGTCCGTATTCCGAACACGTGAACCTGTCCTCTATTCCAAACACTTGATTGTGGCGCTCCATGGAGGCTTTCCCTGCCAGCGCCTCACTGTCAATCACCTGGTCCGACTGCACCAGATTTACAAGCCACGGGATGTGAAGTGAAACCCACGTATTGCTGCATTTCAGTTTCCGAAGGAAGGGCGTCTGGTGGGAAACTTATTGCCAAATTTCTGTGATTTACTTTGCGGTGGAAGCTGTCCAACAACCCCCACCCCTCCACACACACAAATACGGAGCAGCTAAAAGATTGGACCTTGGTTGTATATTTAACCATTACTCGCTCACAGGCATTTCTATAAAGAGGGCGCTCCTGAACGATGCCAAACTCATCTGGCGTTTGAGTTAAAACTAGTTTGAAACGTTGGTTGACTGACTGATAGCTGGGCCTTTAAGCCCGTCATCGTCGCCGACTTTGCCAAAAAAATTGCAGCAGCTCCAGATCCCATGATTCCTCCTTTTTACGCCTGCAGCCACATTAAACAAGCATTGATCGTCCCCCCCGACGCCCACCCCTAATCCTAATGCAAAAAATAAATACCGTGTAAATTCCCCCAGCAGATATTCCCTCACTCTCTCTCTCGCTCATTCTCGGAGACCGCACAATCAATAGCCGCTTTTTGGGTGTAAAATAACCTTTTGATGACCAGCGAGGAAATGCGAGCCATTCAGACCATTCCTCACACGCCCTCATCGATTTCCCCGTCTGCACTTCTCTCCCCCTTTTCGCTTCTCGCTCCGAACATGCTGCCGCAGCTTTGCTTTTCTTCTGCTCTGTCTGTACCGCACATGGGTTCTGGTGGGGAGTCCCATCTATTATTAAAGCAATTGTAGTTTTATTTTTTAAGGTTTTTGTCCCCCACTCTTAGAAAAAAAAGCTGCCCTACTGTGTCTACTCATGTGAGCAACCGCCTGACTTTTCATTTATTGTTCCATGCAGTTGGCGCGGTCACTTTCGCCATTATTGCGTCCCGCGGCGGTCCTGGACCGCAAGGACCAGATTGTTTTCGCTATTCTTTCTTTTTTTTTTCTTGCCTTTGAGCAAAAATGTTTCCATTTAATCAAAACTTGCACCCACCTAGTAGCTGGTGAAAATGAATATTTGGCAAAGTGTCCCTTCCCCCAAAATAAAACACTCCATGACATCACAATAGGAGAGACAAAAAAAATTGAATTGACTCAAGATATCTTATGTGGCTAAAAAATAAATAAGAATATATGTGTAAGAAAATTCAAAGGAGGTTTTGAGATTATCATGGTATGGCAACAGGACACACGGCTTGGCAGCCATTTTAAAAGAAAAATTGGAAATTGTACAATTTTCATTCAAAATGTGGGGGAAAAAAATGTTGATCAAGCGATATTTCACGAAATTTCCCTCACATACAGCCATTTTAAGCCTGAAGTTTTGCTGACCTTCGACCTCAATAGCAGTCAGCCATCTTGAATTTTTATTAAAGTCTTTTAGTATCGGCTACAAATTTAAACTCATTTTGACCTATTTCCTCTTATGTTTCAAATAAAGTTTATACATTCTAATGAGGTTAGCATGGCTAGCTTGCAAAATTGGCGTTTAAAGAAAAACACACATTGCATATTTTTTATCCAAATATTCTAAAAATTTTAAACAAGCTGAACAAAACGATATAAAATACAATATGAACATAGCAGGAATGTGGGCGTGGTTACCAAAAATTCAAAAAATTACTTTTAACAATTCTTTTAAAAAGGATATTGATCTGTTTATTGCCCCCAGATGAACAAAAAATTATATAGTTGCTATGAAGGTAAAATAAACAGGAAAACCGCCATTTTGAAAAAAGGGGGTGAGATGGGCATGCAGCAGCTGCTGAGTCTGCTAATTTATTGTTTTTTAATCTGATATGAGATATATACTTTTAAATAAAATGAAATACACAGACTATAGTCTTTGTTTCTGTGCGACAAGGGATCTTAAAAGAAATAAGACTCCTTTTCATTTCCTCCTGAAAAAAGACTTTTCCCTTCATTCAAATATTTGAACCCACGCTCCCCAGTTGCTCAATATATTTAATGAAGTCGGATAACAAATCTCCCCCTTTTGCTCTGGAGTAAGCAGTCTGCTGCGGACTCAGCTTTCAATGTGGACTTCTGGCGCCGGCCAAATAAGATTTGTGCTCCACATTGTGGGCATTTACTTTGTTCTGACGGCTTATTACTGTGGCCGTGCTGCAGCATCATTTGCAGTGAGATAAGAGGGCCAAAAGTAATTTGCTGGAGTTGAGAGTAAAGTTATCACAGAGAAAGAGAAGCTGCATACAAGATCAACCAGGAGAAACTGCTGCTATCAAGGAATGACTAAGGGGAAATAGGGAAGTATTGACAAGTATTTGATATTCACCAAAATATTATGTTTTCATTCAGTCCCTATCTACAATTATTTTGCTGCCCATAGCCATAATTTGACCAATTCCTCTATTTTTTTATTTTTAGCTTAAATTACAGTAGTGGTGAGAATTGTGCTCTCTTGTTTGGATTTTAGGTGATGATTCCTTGGTTCCTGTCATTATGTGAGTCACACCAGGTATGAGTTGTCAATCATCCACAGCTGTCTTGGTTTTTGTTAATGAGCCTCAGCTTATTTAACCAGATCCAAAAAAAAAAAAAAAAAACAGCAGCAAGGATTGCTGGAGACTGGTGAAGTGGTAGAGCTTGAAAACCAGGTTAGGGCAGGCCTGCCAGCCATACATGGGACTCAGTGTGTTGCTATGGCGATCTGATGCTAAATAATGGTAGCAAGTTCAAACTTTATGTTAAACATTTTCAGGGGACGAGTCATCAACTCCCAAAAGAAAAATAAAAATTGTCAAATTTTTATATTAAAAACTACTGCCAGCCTGGTCAGAGCTTTTTTTTTTCTAAATGCCCGTTTTTTATTGTTTTGTTTTGTTTTATTTCCATAGCAAACATTTTATGTTTTGGTCGTCTGGGCCAGATAAAAAGATCGAAACAATTTTTAGGAAAATCTGCAAAAGTACATTTCTGGGTTTCCTTGGCAACAGTTGAAATTGTGACAACTGTGACACAGCACTTTTGTAAACTTGCCACTCAAACGCCACTTTAAATATACAACTTCTAATTTGTTTTCCCCATGTGGAGTTAAGAGTTGACAGTACAAAATCTGTACGAGTTTAACTTTGTAGTTGGCACTGTAAGGTTCCCGAGGTCAAAGGTCAAGTAAACTTGGTGTATGAGATTTCATTTTAAATTGAATGAAAAGTTTTATTTTTACATTATTGTGGGAAAAGTAGAAAACTGCCAACAGTTTTGCAACAAAATGGCCGCCAAGCAGGAGGTTCTATGTCAATCCTATAAACATTTTTAAACTTCCTCTGGATATTACTTCTTTGTTTTGTTTGTGGATTTTGAACTTTTGGGCCCCAATAATTTTTTTGATGGGTTTCCCAGCTGTGATGTCCTCATTTTTGGGGGCAGGGATTTTGTTAATTAACTTCTAAATCAATTCTCTTGATTTAGGCGATAGGTTGGTGCAATTTTTTTGTGAGTTTTTAAGGATGTGGCTGAGGCCGGGGACCATTAAAAATGCTTAAAAAAAAAGAAAAAAAATTGTTTGTGGGGGTGAGTTTTTTCAATTTAAAAGTTAGCAGAAAATAGGAATAGAATAACACATGTCTGCAAATCATTTGTTGATGTTTACTGGTAAATCAATCAATTCCCTCACCTCTTGGAAGTGATGGTAAGCATGGCCGGGCCCTGTTGTTCACATCCCAGTCAATATGAGCCATTGATCGTACATGAGGAGAGTGCATGAACCCCTTTTGGAGAGAGCCAATGAAATTCATAGGAAGTGGACAGACTGTGACACAGTTTAAAACTAATATATGAGGTAAAAAAAAAAAAAAAGGCTTCCGAACTTTGCTTCTGCTGCAGGATAATAAAGCTTTTGCACCTGGAGACTCAAGTTCTCGGGATTGGGATGAAAGAGGAGCTTTGCCGTCCCCGCAGCAGCTGCTCCGAGACATCGTCATCACTCTCCCCGTAATGAGCCCGGGGTGAGATGGGGGCGGTGGTGGGGGGGTGCCACTCAACGTTGAGGAAGAAACCCTGCAGTGACACAAGCTGTCTACACGGACACATGCCGAAAACTCTCAGGTGAGCCGTTCAAGTGTCCTCATTAATAGAGTCCGATCTCGATTTCAGTTTCTCTATCATCACAGCTTCGCTAAAATAGTGCAATTAATTAATAGCATTTAATTGACGCTTCACACCGTTCGTCCCCTGAAAATGTTAATCAGTGCAAAAAAAAAGAAAATCCCCCCCAACAAACCTCCGTTTCTTGTGGCCCAAGAACCTGGGCAAAGGAAAAAAAGCAATTAAGCTAATGCAGTACAGGGTGTCATGAGGTTGTAGATATTTCAAGAGCAGAGCAATTTACCACTTGGAGAAGGCGGAGAGGGCTTGCATAAAACATTCCACACTCCCTCAGATTTATTATGCTTTTAGTTGTGCTATATGTGATACAATTAGCGGTAGGTGCCAATAAGGCTCGCAGCTCAAGGACGTGGTCAGCTCCTGGCCATCTGTCATTAGCTGCATTCTGCCGTTATGCACCAAGCGAGGCGAGTGGGCCGGACCCAAAGGGGAGGGGGTTGGAGAGAGTCGAGTGTCACAAAGCACATCGCACCACAGGTGGAGACTGGCCGTTTATGTCGCCGCTTTCCATAGATAAAAATAGGACAGTGGGCCGGACCTCGAAACAGCTCCAGAGCTGAGAACTGAACTCTACAGTCTTCTGACTGCAGCCCACCAACGTCGCTGTGAACGAGATGAACTGAGGACAAGTCGTTTATGCAACACGTAAAGCTAAATGACTGCTGTTGACTATGAGGTTATAGAGATTAACTCTTTTTGACAAAATCTTACCCAATTTAGAGGCTGCTAACCCTTTAAAGTCCCCTTGTTAAATTATTTATCATTAGAAAAAAAACGTTCCCAGTTGTGTTTTAATTACAATTACATTTTTAACCAAAATCCCACAACCTAAATGTCTTAGAAAGCCATTTATCATGTTAATCTGAAGCCTCTGTTTCCAATATCTCCTCTGAGGGGGCGTGGCTTTTGGAGTTGAGTAGTTCCGCCCCTAAGCAGTGTAGATGGGGTCCTGCCTACAAACTTTCCTGGAGGGCTTCGGGGTCTGGATCCGGTTGTCCGGATACTGTCTTGGAATATTACGGGATACGGTATCGTGGTTTGTGATACCTATCGTATCACCACACTCTTGTCAATACACGACCCAAATCAGTCATTCTTTTGGTCAGAATTACCATAACTGGCTCTGACACTTATTAAACATTTCCTTTTCTCGTGTTAAATGCAAGTTATAAACTGACCAATCAGAAGCCTCAAAAGTTGTGGTCTCTCAGCAAAAGTTGAAAACATTTGAAAGGGTTTTTGTAGCCTGCTTTCAAGTCGTAGGGGTGTGGTCTTCCAACAAGTTTACTACTGATTGGTGGGGGGGTTGCTATAGAAACGTTGACTCAGACTGACTCGGACCAATCGCTTGCTCCAAACGTGGCGGTGACTTTATCACGTAAAAACTGAATTGACTTGATTAGGCTGGAGCCTGATGTACGCCGTTTTCTCTGGGTGATGTCACACTCCCTTGTCCAGGTCTCTTATACAGTCGATGGTTTTGTTTTAGTCTAAGAAAACAGAGTTTATGACCGACCCTATTTTCCTAGACTTGCCTTAATCCCAAGGAAACGGCTTTTGTTGTGCTCCGACAAAATTTTATAGTATATTTGAAACTCTCTACTTTAATGTTTTTGACCCTCTAACCATCTAACTTGTAGATTTACCCGCTTCCTTCAGCAAAGTATTAGACCATGCCACACCTTCTCCACAGTATGTCACTGATGTTTACAAGCCTAATAGGATTTGATCTAAATTTAGACGCGTCTCGCGCGCATTTAAAACTTGGATACCTTGGTAAATTGCTGCTTTGCTTTGCTCCCTGACAGCATATCGTGGCAAGGAAGAGTCACTGCTGCCAAAAGGGACATGAGACGTTGGGTCTATTTCGGGGGTAATGGGGAAGGGAGGTGCACACCCCCCTCGCTCTCATCAATGCGAACAAGTCAAAAGAAAGATGGCACCCCGCTGCGTTGTTGAAGGGCAGGTGGGAAGATGAGTTGCCGACACACTTGGGCACGTGTGCATAAAATTGCTCATCTTGTCAGCGTTTGACAGTGTTCATTTTGGAGGTGAGAGGTTTGACTTGACAGCTTAGCAGAGATGCAAATGATCATTTCCTGTTTTTTTCTTAGTTTCATTGGAGCCAATGGCTAGGAGCAAAAAGGAACTTGATAGGATTTCATGCCAGAATTGGTACACTAACATGAGATTTTGGAAAACTTGAGAAAGTTGCAGGGAAGTGGTATTGCCTTTTCCCAAAATTCAAAGATTTCTTTAAAACCCTTGTGCTATCTTATGGGGTCCAGATGACCCCACCCCTACATAGAAGTGGTTTCCTTCTTATGATAAAAATGGACAGGATTTAATGTCTGCCACAGACACCAGTGGAGATCAGAAATCCTTGAAATGAAAACTCCTTTGTCTTTTGGGGTCCAGATGACCCCATGTTTTATGTAAACAAGCCTAGAATAGCACCAGGGTACTAGATGTGAATTCACTTCATTAAAAAATTATATTGAGCATGCTATGATTGCAAAACCATTTTTTCCTTCCTTCCGACACCTGCATCTTCTCGTCTTGGGTCACGAGGTTACTTGGGTCTACTGACTCTGAACAACTGGCCAGTCTATTGGCGACCTGTAATAATTTAAAAGTCCAAGCCCATTCTTACAATTGAAAAACGGGTCAAAATTGACCCGAACACAGCATATTGGCTAAGGTACACCCCATACCAAATTTGGTTCTTTTACCACAAAAATGATAGATTGTTTCAGTAACCAGCTTCACTACTAACCTTGTGCTATCTTGATGGGTCTAGTTGACCCCAACCCTTATATTGACGTGTTTTCCCTCCCATGAAAAATGTGGACAGAGGAGGACAGGATTTCATGTTTGCCTCAGACACCAGTAAAAATGAAAAAGTCATTAAAAAAAAAAGTTCAGTGCGCCGTCTCGAGGGGTCCAGATGACCCCACTCCCAACATCAACGGGCCTAGGATTGCACAAGGAAAGTACAGAGCGAGGACGATATTTCCTGATATGTCTATTTTGTTATCACTATTGTTGATTAAGCTTTAAGTTTAGCTTATTTTAAAAGATATTTGACTATTAACCATTATTTTTTTCTTTTTGAACCTAAGAGATCCCAGTATCTCTCTGCTCTAACCCTTGTTCTATCTTATGGGGTCCAGATGACCCTACACTTACATTGATGTTTTATACAGCCAATGACAAATGTTGGTGGATGTAGGTGGACAAGATTTCATGTTGCCATGGACACCAATGGAAAAAAAATAATTGGAAAAAAAAAAGTTCAGGGCGCTGTCTTGTGGGGTCCAGATGACCCCATTCCTAACATCAACAGGCCAAGGCTAGCACAAGAGAAGTACCATGCCAATTATTTTGAAAGATATTTGACTATTAACCAACCATTTCCTGTCTCAAACTAAGGCCGGTGGGCCGGATCCGACCAACCTCCATATTTGGCCTGCCCCCACCCAAACACTATCAGAGAGTAATTATTTTATTTATTTATTTTTGTCAATCTGGCCAATCAAAACCCACATAGAATTTGATTTTTGATTCCACCCTTCTGCAATCTAATCTAGACTATGTATTGCTTTCATTTTAAAATGTTTAAGTATTATTTTCTCTGTGAAGATTAAAGTAATTGATTTTTAAAAATTTGGGTGGATTTCTGGAAAACCATAAATGTTTACGTTTAGGCTTTGATTGTTCCACTTTTTCTGTTGGCCTACAAAACGACCCCGGCCTCACATCAGAGAAGAAAACAGTTATGTGGCCCTCACAAGAGAAAGTTTGGGGACTTGTACTCTAAAGGACACCTACCTCAGGCGTGACGACCACGAATCCGACGTCGCAAACTCCCAAGGACTCCAAGGAATGTCAACCATAAAGCGCCGCTGTGCTCCACGTTTATGAACAACAATAAAGACAAACCGAGTAAAAGTATCACAGCCGAGCTATTATGCGATAAAAGTTAACGTCCATGAAGAGATTAAAGAAAAAAAAGAAGAAGATGACGATCCAATCACTGAGGAGGAAATGAGTGCTGTGTCATCCGAATGAGAGCGGAGCGTCGTGATCCCATTCCTGGTGGTAAAGTTTTAAGGACACCTGACATGGAAGACGACTGAGGGCTTTAGGGAAAACTATTAGTAGTGCATTGTCAAAAGGTGATTTCGTAGCCTCCTAAGGGACTTTAACACCAAATTCTTTGAAGAGAATAAACATGACTCATAGCAGAAAAATTAATCACTGCAAAAGTATGTGTGTATATTTTCATTTATTTTATAGGTTTAAAATAGATTTAAATGCACTTTTTTCCCCCCTTAAAGGTTAATGGTTGCTCTTCTTCCTGCTCAGGTTGGGTACATGTGGGGACATGGGGTCTGATGAAACACGGTCAAAAACATCTCTGGCATTTCCTCCCCCTGTGAGGGCGAGGCAGCGTTGGCCTGACATTACTCAGGCCAGGCAAGACGGTTTCTATGAACCCAAAGGGTCATTTAGGTAAAACTGGATTTGGGTTATGTGCATGGATTTGCAATGGATGAGTGAAATCCCATTGAAAAAGCTTTAAAAAAAAACTGGAGAAAATGGACGTCAACTGGAATTCCTGTTACTTTAAAGCCCCGCTTTGATCGATTGTAAAAATATATGTATTTATAGACAAAAAAACTATGTTGTGTGCAAGGACATGGTTTCTGCAAAGTGGCAGAAGTTTGTTGAAATTTCTTAGACTTGTTGGCAAGGTTTTTTGGGCGGAGCAATCCCGCCCCCCTTCCCTCGTACGTTGCTGAGGATTTAAGAGCAGGGAGCTTTTCTGCATCACAAATGCAATATTTTTGAAACTTTTTCTTCATTTGCCCTAAATTCACAGTGATTTGAATAAAGAAATACTCAGAAATTCAATTTAAATGGAATTTTTTTAAATACATGTCATTTATTGTGAGGAAAAATAAATGTCAACACAATTTGCCTTTTCACTTTAAAGGATAACCAATCAGGACGGTTGGAGGCTGACTCCACCCAGAGCTGAAATTTGAAAGTCCTGTCAGAAGGGCGGGGCTTGGGACAGGACTGTTATCATTACTGGAGCTGCAGATCATGATGTGGGACTTCTGAAATGGTTTGACCATCACAAAATTCAACTGTAATACCACATTTTAACCTGTAGGGGGCACACAGATCGTTTTTGACCCAAGTTTATTTTAAATGGCCAAATTCACTTTTGAAGCCCCATTTATACAGGTAAGCAGCCAAAAAAAAAAATTGATTTGGGGTTTGGTTACCCTTTAAGCTGATTAGCACTGTTCTGTATCGCTGTTCATATTTGTTCAAATTGTTTGATTTTCTGAAGAACTCCAATGAAAATAGTTTATTTTGTGTTTTTAACATGTTCTTATAGCATTTTTTTCACATTAGATGACCTATATTAAAAAAATTACAATTAAATTTTTTTTTTTAATTCAAATCTTGTTGGCTAAAAAAATAAGATGCTCGAAAAAGCTTCGACTAAAGACGCAGCTACTAAAATGGGTGTGTCCAAGTCTTGGTCACGCTCATGTGTGCGAGACACAATGAGCGTTCAAAATTTGTGCTCAAGCAAATTGCAATTCTGTCTCACAACTGTAAAACTGCATTGATCCAATGTTGCTTGTCGTTATTTTAGCACCGCTAATGTTAGCTTGAGGCTATAAGCTCCAACAGGGAGGGGAGGTGTCGGGTTGCTTTGTGTCATCAGTCCTGCCCACAACGTAGAATTTTAATTTTAATGCGATACTGCCGCTTCGCATGAAATATGTCTAAAATCTTTAGTAAAAGATCTCTAGGAACGAATTCACGATAAAAAAATATAGTTGGAGTGGGACTACATCAGATGTCGAAACCTTTTTTTAAAAAAATAAAGTTTAAGCACACTGTCTTCTGTTAGCACATAGATATTTTTTCTCTGCACTGTCTTCATTTTCTTAGGCATCTACCATTTGTTTGAAGCTATAATAATGATTGAATTTCTCCCATGTGGAATCAATAAAGATTGATCTCATTTAAAGTGGTGCTCAGCATTTATACACAACTTAAAGACTATTGAAGATGATGTATGTTTGCACATTAGAAAATAAAAATTAAGAGGATGATTAAGGAAATTAAGAGGATGTTAAAAACGCAATTTTTACCGGAGTGGGAGCAGAAAATTGTAAATTTTCTGACACTCCAGCCACAAAGATGGTGGATTGAACTCTCTGAGTTTAAAAGGAAATTACAGGAGGAGAAGGAGAAGCACGTTGACCTCAAAGGAGGACACAGCTCTCCACCACAGACAGCAGATTTGGCTTTATCACATTTAAAGGATAAGACCTTGAAATAATGCACCTTTAATAAAATTATCTGTCAATAGTGCAGGAAGGGGAAAAAACACACATGCGCGCACACACATCTTTGGAGTGTCAGCTCTTATCTGTTCTGAACCGTAGTGAACCACTTTGGTTTGCTGCTGCAGAAATCCTTTGTCCTTCTCAACTTGATTATTTTGGTTTGAGCTGGAGTCTCTAGGTTAAAGAGTTTTTAATCCCTGAATTAAATCCTTATTTTTTTTTTCTTACTGTTAATTTTAAAAGTCATTGAATATACAATTGCAAGGCTAAATTGTGCTTAAACATTGCTTTCACAAATTATTTTATTATTATTAGTATCCTTTTTATTCAATAGTCAAATTGAAATTATGTTTTCTTTGTTGTTATAATGGTCAATATTAAATGGCTAAACACCTCTGTATTCTTATGTTGTGAATTTTTCCTAAAAACATGTAAAACTTAAGCCTTTTATCCTTTGAGCAGTTTAGTACGGTCCGGTAAGGAGTGGTAGGGTACGGTCTAGTAAGGAGTGGTAGGGTACGGTCCAGTAAGGAGTGGTATGTCACTGTCCAGTAAGAAGTGATAGGGTACGGTCCAGTAAGGAGTGGTAGGGTACGGTCTACTAAGGAGTGGTATGTCACGGTCCAGTAAGAAGTGATAGGGTACGGTCCAGTAAGGAGTGGTAGGGTACGGTCCAGTACGGAGTGATAGGGTACGGTCCAGTAAGGAGTGGTAGGGTACGGTATAGTAAGGAGTGGTAGGGTACGGTCTAGTAAGGAGTGGTAGGGTACGGTCTAGTAAGGAACTGTAGGGTACGGTCTAGTAAGGAATGGTATGTCACGGTCCAGTACGAAGTGGTAGGGTACGGTCCAGTAAGGAGTGGTATGGTACGGTCTAGTAAGGAGTGGTAGGGTACGGTCTAGTAAGGAGTGGTAGGGTACGGTCTAGTAAGGAACTGTAGGGTACGGTCTAGTAAGGAATGGTATGTCACGGTCCAGTACGAAGTGGTAGGGTACGGTCCAGTAAGGAGTGGTATGGTACGGTCCAGTAAGAAGTGGTAGGGTATGGTCTAGTAAGGAGTGGTAGGGTACGGTCCAGTAAGAAGTGGTAGGGTACAGTCTAGTAAGGAATGGTAGGGTATGGTCCATAAGGAGTGGTATGTCACGGTCCAGTAAGGAGTGGTATGGCACGGTCCAGTAAGGAGTGGTATGGTAAGAATTGGTAGGGTAGAATCCAATAAGGAGTAGTAGGGTAGGTTACAATCCAGTAAGGAGTTTTAGAGTACGGCCCAATAAGGAATTGTGGAGTTCAGTCCAGTAAGGAGTGAAATGGTACTGGCCAGTATGTAGTAGTAGGGTAGAGTCCAGTAAGGAGTAATAGGGTTTTGTCTGGTAATGGGTAGTAAGGTCCAGCAAGGGGTAGTAGGGTACGGTTTGTAAGTAATATTAGGTTACTGTCTGGTAAGGAGTAGTACTGTTTTTAGTAGTACAAGAAGTAAAATTATTTTTTAAATGCTTGATGAACTGTTTCCTATTTAATTGGAAATATTGTCCCAATTCTGTTTTTTAAGTATTTAAAAAAAAGTAAATTTACAAAAAAACTCTTTGCAACAATTACAACAATTGACATTTTGAGGTTCATGGCACATACACCGCATTTACAAGAAACATTGATATCGATATCGGATCATTACCGAAATGCCAGTATTGGCCAGCCTGACAAATTCATGTATATTAAGAAAAAAAAAAAACATCTTGTATTACATATGTTTTAACTTAGACATTTTTTCAGTCAAAAAAAGGTGGATTAGGTCAATTTTACGTCCAATTTTTTCAATTGTGTTCACATACCGAAATCTTGCTTTAAAGATAACATCTACAAAATACTTTGATAAACTTTTGTTCTCCTTCCCCAAACTTAAAGCCCTGAAACTGAGACTCCAAAGAGCTGAAATCCTGAGCTGCATCGGGAGGCATCTCACAGTTCCAACGCTGAAGATACAGGGAAACATAAAGTAACTGTGATCCAAAATCAATAGAGCTGGAGACAAGGAGGGGAGGAAAAAATACAGGAACAGTAAGAGAACACAGAGCACAATTCAGCTAAACGCTGTAAAGAGTTTTCAATTTCACTCTTTCAAGTTACGCTGGGGAAAATTTCTCCGGGCAACAATGATCCACTTTTACCCTATCAAGACATTAGCCCGGGGTTCTGGGTGTCAGATTCAATATGGTTTGGCTTTGCAGCACTGAGACACTCCCTTCCCTCCATCACTGTGTCTTGTTTCAGTTTCCACATCAGAGCGTTTAACATTAGGGAAATTGATATTAACAAGACTCCGTCTTTGCTGAGTTTATGGTTTGCAGTAATGGAGCTAATGCAGATCATTACCAAAAAAAAAAAAAAAAAAAAAGGTTCGAGTTTGCCAAGCGAACACATCCAGCTGGCCCCAGCAAAAAATAAAATAAGCTAATGTTTCAAAAGTATTGAAGTGAATTCTAATTAGGATAGTGTTTCAGTGGCTATTGGAGCATAAAAATATCAGAGGACAAATGGAACTAAAGGTCTGGAAAATGTCTGGCGCAGAAATGTACTGCATTACAGGTTTATTAAAGTTCATGCGTGGTTGCATCAGTCGTACGTTAGCGCTTATATTATGTTCAGGTCAAAATTTACCCATCGTCAAGTGTTAAAATGGGTCAGTTTTGACTCAAAGACAATGTTCGGGTTAATAGGACCAACCCTCTCTGGATTTTACAATATTTTGAGGAAATACATTGGGAAAATGGAGACTGTGACTTCTGGTTGTTTCTTTGAATTATTTTTATTTTGTCAGGAGAAATCTCTCCCCCTTGATTTAAAGTGGCAGGTGAAGTTGAAGTCCTGTTCGGGAATATTATTTTTTGAGTTTCACACTCCAAACAGAGGGGTCCACCATCGTGAGAGTAAACCGCGTCGCGCTAAGAAGCGCTTTTCTTCACGTGGGTGCGCTCTGAACCACAGATGAAAACATTAAAATGTAGGTAATGACTTTATGTCGTGACCTTTTTAAAGTTCTAAAACCGCTGCTGTTCTGTATATTCAAGCACTGGAAGCTCCGCGCTAAAGCTAGCAGACCGGTGATATTGATGACGTCATCAAACGAAAGTCATGCCCGAAATATCAGACAATTTTTTTTCATTTCCCTCTGTTTGGAGCAACCACGGAGGGATGAATGAAGTTGGAGGGCTAAGGAGAAGAAGGGGAGAATTCTGATTGGGCCTTGATGTTAATTACTGTTTTTTTTGGCATGGCGTGTATTATTGCTTTGCTAACATTTAAAGTCTATACGATTTTATGCACTGACAGGTTTCCTTTAGTGTTCATCTGATTTATTTATCGTAGAGTTTGGCAGGGCTGCCTCCTGATCGTAGGCGACCTAGGCGGTTGCCTAGTGCGTCGCTTCTTGGAGGGTCAACAAATACAAAAGATTAGAATTTTTTTTTTATTTAAAATAAAAAAAAAAAAACATAAATAAAATAACTCAAAAGTTTAATGTAATTAATAAAATTACCCAGTGTGGCACCCATCCTTACTTGACGCTGTCTTAGCTTTCTTTGAAACTTTTAAGGATTAAAAAAAAAATACAAAACAAGCCCCCAGGGAGAGCTTTATGGAATAAAGTAGATTAAGAGGATGAAAAACTAAATCAAAGCAGAGGTTTGTCCGTTCATTTACAAACAACTGCTTGGAAATTCACACCCCACCCCCAGGGCCACATAGCTGTTTTCCTCTCTGACGTGGGGCCGGTTTGTAGGTTAACAGAAAAACGATCACAGGATGTGTCTAAACAAAAAGTTATGATTTTCCTGAAAGCCACAAAAATTTTAAATAATTCCTTTCTGAAATATTACCAGAAAAAATAACACTAAAACATTTTAAAATGTAAATCAATAAATAGTCTATCTTCTCCCATCATAGTTCAGACTTCAGAAGGCTGGAGTAAAAAGTCACATTCTATGTGGGTCTTGATTACCCAGGTTGACAAAAAAAAAAAAAAAAAAAAAAATCACTTGTCTGTGATAGTGTTTGGGGGGCCAAATATGCATTTTTGAAACATGCATCAAATGCTTGGTATAACTTTGGTCACATATTCCAAATACCACAACCCAGTGACCTAAATGCAAGTTTTTCATTTGTTTTTCAGTCGCATTTTTACACACAACACAGGACCGCTGACGTTTTAGGAAAAAGGTCAAATCAAACAGCGATCGGACATGTTTTTTACATTGGGCAGTGGCCGTTCAGGAACATTTGGAGGTTGTGGGTGGAACTCCGGCGGCAAAGAGATGCTTCCTGATGACCACTGTTAGCTACAACTGTGATCTGAAATAAGAAGGACAAGCTTATTATGTGAGCGGTAAGTGAGGGAAGATGGTGCACGATTTCGCAATGATGTCATCACTGCCTGACTGCCGCAGTCGACATTCATGACCACACCAACGATTTTCAAAAACATCGGGAAATTGCAGTTAATCTTGAAAGTTCCGCAGATGCCTCCCCCTTACGCTATTTCAGTTTTGCGTGACTGTAGAGTCAGAAGAAAGCATTTCAGTTGCGTTTCCTAAACTGGATGACATGGAAAAAAAGAGCACACAATGGCTGCAGAAGCTGCAAGTCGACAATTACCGGACGGCTGTTGGAAATGACAGGGTGGACGTCATTGTTCCCGTGTCCCCACTCACCACCCCTGATGAGTTCATTTATCTCCTCCTCGCCTGTTCATCTCCTCGGTTGCTGCGAAAACCGGCGGCTCCTGTAAAAACGGAGGAAGAAAAGAAAGAAACCCGCCTTCACAAAACCACAGAGGCGTATTTATTTCATCTTAAAGGGGAGGTTTGAGGTCACCCTCCAGTCCTTCCTCACTGACATTTTCCAACTTGACATTCTGTGACATTTCCAGTTAAATATTGCTGATATTCCTGCAGAGGAATTAAAAGCATGTCTAAAAGGGACACCAGGATTAAAGCTTTTTATATATATTTTTTCCTCCGCATCCATCTTCTTCTTCTTCTTCTTCTTCCTTTGCTCCCTCCACTCCCACTCTGTCTGTTCATCCCAGACACCCTGTTAGCTTCCTTTCAGAGCAGCGCCACAGGCTTACAAACACTACCTGCTAAGTGCGGTTGACTTGCATGTCTAGGTATTAGAGGGAGTCAATTTAATCCGGAAGGATTACCGAAAATTCTGGAATCTGCAATATACAAGACATGAATAGAAAATATGCCACCAAAGTAAGTTTATAAGTCTATTTTAGGCAAAAATGAAAGATTACAGTCCAGGAGGAATTCATGAAATAGTCTTGATTTATACCAAACTTGGGTATGGATTAAATGGGAAAAAGAAGTATATATTTGCTAGTACCGGGTTGGACCCCCTTTTGCCTTCAGAACTGCCATAATCCGCGGTGGCAGAGATTCAATAAGGTCCTGTAAATGTACTAAAAACTCCTGTTCCACTACATCCCATAGGTTGAGATCTGGTGACTGTGGAGGCTGTTTGTGTCCAGTGAACTCAAAGAAACCAATCTGAGATGATTCAAGCTTTATGGCATGGCGCCTTATCCTGTTGGAAATAGCCATTAGAAGATGGTACGCTGTGGTCATGGAGGGATGGACATTGTTGGCAACAATACTCAGGTAGGCTGTGGAGTTGTAATCATGCCCAGTTGGTACTAAGGGGCCCAAACTGTGGCAAGAAAACACCCCCTTAAAAAATATACCACCACCACCAGCCTGAACCGTTGAGACCTACGTATTCACACTTCCAACTTGTCATGTATGGACGTAAGGTCAGGGCCCCCTCTGCGCCACTTTTATGACATTTTGGGTGTCCCCGACTCATCGTTTTGTGCTGGCTGTTCCCATTACTTCAGGGGTTCCCAACCTTCAGGACATGGTACCGGACGCGGAACTGGTACAGGGTTGCTGGGTACCAGTCTGGTTGGGGTCCCCTGATTAGCGTATGTCTTTTATCCCGGATGTGCCCTAAGACCAGTACTGCTTCGTGGTCTGATTTAATGGGAACAGCAAGCACATCAAAAAAACAACAAATCGGGGACACCTAAAATGTCAAAAAGTGATACAAAGGGGGCCAAAACCATACTTCCATATATGAGTAGTTGGGAATGAGAATGCGTTGACAAAGTAGGATGTATCAATGCTTTCACGTTGACACCAAATTTAGATTCTGCATCTGAATGTCACAGCGGAAATCAAGATAATTCAGTTTTACAGAGTTTTTCCTGTCTTCTATTGTTCAGATTTGGTGTGAATTGTAACCTCGTTCTTATCCAACAACAGTGGCACCCGGTGTGGTTTTCTGTTGCTGTAGCCTTAAGGTTGGACATGTTGTGTGTTCAGAGATGCTCTTCTGCAAACTCTGAATGTAACCAGTGGTTATTTGAATTACTGTTGACTTTTTCTATCAGCTGGAAGCCGTCTGGCATCAACAATGCATTTCCATCCAAAAAACTTCAGCTCACTGGATATTTTCTCTTTTTCTGACCATTCTCTATGAACCTTAGAGATGGTCGTTTCTGAGATACTCAGATTAATTGCCTTTCTTCTTTAATCTGATGCTCGGTTTCAGCTACAGGAGATCTTCCTGACCATGTCTACATACCTAAATGCAATGATGTGATTGGCTGATTAAAAATTTGCATTAACTAGCTTATTGAAGTGAAGTCCAACACTACAGGACTCTGTGGCCACCAGCATAGTCTAATATTGTTGACACTAGATACTTATTCTACGGTTTAGATTTGAAATATATCTTTATTCATCCTTATTAAACCTGAATTAATCATATGTTGTCGAGCGTATATTGTCAATAACAGAAATTCTGATTACTGGAAACTTCAGACTTTTACTGCTGTTGAATTGGTGATCAAACTGGCGTTAATCAGATTTAGAAAGTTCACGTTAGACTCCACGGAGCCGAGAGGTTTGGGCAGACCTGCAGAGTCAAATGTGCTGCAGTGAATAGTAATTGATTGTAATCAAAATGTAAAGTAAGCCTAAGCCGTCTTTCTAATAGATTTAATAGTTTATTTGACTAAAGAGGTGAATCAGTCGTGGAGTATTGACCACTGGATCCTGGAGGATTAAGGAATGGGCTGAGAGGTCACGAGTATTGGCTGGAAGACTTGTGCGTGGAGATGAAATGTTGGTTCTAAGCAGTTTAGCATTCAGAAGTGAAATCGGAGCAGACCACAAGAAAATCTTCTTTTTGTATCTCTTATTTCATCAATAAAAACTTTCAAAATAAGAGCATTCCTTGAGATACACTAGCAAAAATTGTGTTTTAATCATGTATTTTCCTGATTAGTGAGGTTATTTATTAATATTTCTTTATTCTAATTGTTGTGAATCAAATAAACACAAGTTATCTTGTAATTCCCAATATAAACAGTGTAATCATAATTAAAAGACCATGAAGAACGCATTTACATGGGACCAAAAGTTGATCAAAGTAGAACTGTTGGAAATTTGTAGATTTCTTTTTTTTAAAAAAGCACATTTCTTAAATGCTTCTGTAGCTAAAACAAGTTTCACGGTACGTGTTCGGCTCGTCTATGGTCTGGTTCCACTGGGAACAGATCCTTTAGGACGATGCAGATCAAGTGCTTATGATATTGACACGGTAAGCATTGAGGTTTTACAGGGCTTCAGCTGGTAGCAGCCCACAATGGAGCACAAGTAACTGTTTAGATTATAGCTGGAGTTGGAGAAAATTCAATTCTAAGACTTAAAAAAAACAAACATGACAGACGCAGGTTTTTTTTTTTTATAGATAATATGGAATGTGATGACCATTCAAACACCGTAGATCAATATATGGGAAGGGATCTGTTACATCATAGATGAGAAAATCAAAGAATATTTTTTCAACAAATTTACTATTTTCTTTCAGGAATTAAATATATGGAGACACTGGAGGGACTGTCTTTTTAACTATCCCTTTAACTAATTTTTTATGGTGTATTATGGAATTAATATTTTTTTGTAACTTTTATAATTTTTGTATACTGTTCTTAACTTATGTATTTGTGACATTTTGATTTTTCTAAGTCGTTTTATTGATTATTGTAATTTTTTTGTATACTGTTCTTAACCTGTGTATTTTCTGACATTGCATTGTTTTAATGTAGTTATACTGATTGGACTATGTGTCCGGAATAAATTCTTAAAAACTATATATTATATATATATATATATATATCATCCAAAGAAGACGCATTTGTAAAGAAAATAGACAGAATTTTTTTTTTTGGAATGTAGCTTAATACCAAAGATGAAATACAACTAATTAAAGGTGTCCCAAAAATAAAAGTCGTGTCTAAACTGCAGAATCATTTTAGTTATTGAATTACAATGAATTGGATATTAGATGTAGGGCTGTGGATCATTGCTTAGGTGGCGATCCGATACGATTCACGAATCAAGCTCAACGATTCACGAGTTGAACCACGATTCTTACTTTTTAATATTATGTTTATTGCTATGATAATATTTACTAGATGGAGGAAAATTGAAATTATTTGTATTAATCACCAACATTTATACATTTATTTAGAACAGTATAACAGAATAAACAAAACTTATTTTAAAAAAATTCAAAAAGATTCAGATAGAAAGAAATTTTGTCATTTTAAACGTTTTTTTTTTGTCAGCCTTCTGGTTAAGTTCAGCAGTAACATAAACAACATAAAGAGGATAAACATTACTGCCGTTTTGGATCATTTAACAACAAAACTTAAAAATGTTCCCCACATTTTTTTTTATCCTCAGTTCTTCAATATTTTTCGGTGTACAACCCGTGTGAAAAAAGTATTTTTTTTTCCTTCCGCAGCAGAATCATCTGATTCACGTTGATTTACATCCGCCTTTCAGCAACACGAGGCTGAGTTTCTTCAGAATAAGACGGAGTTTCGTTAGTTGCTTCAACTGTTGAAGAGTTAACATAACCAAAATAATGTAAACAGTGAGATAAAGTTCAGATGTTAAAGCTAATTCTTTTTTTCAGAAGTTATGTCAGGGAACAGAACTTCTGTCTCAGTTTTTGAACAGAGAAAAACTCTCACTAGTTTTACTTTGAAAACCGGAAGGTTCTCCGGAACTAAGCTGTGTTTACTTTCGGTTACTACCGCGGCTCTTTCGGCTTTGTTTTAGTTCGTAAACTTAAAATAATGAATTAATCTGAATTCCAGAAGAAAAATACATAATTACCAGATAATATTCTGATAATATTTTAATACAATTTACTATATTTATAAAGATCGCAAATCAGCGATCTTGGACGTCACGAATATTTGTACTCGGATTTTCAGGAGCAGATCGCGAATACCCGAGCACCCGGATACTCGTTACAGCCCTAATTAGATGACATGAGATGAGCCCATTGTAACTAACAAACATAATTTCCTTTTCTTTTTTAGGATATGAATGTTTAAACAAGAGAGTTAATATAGTGTAAAAACAATGTATTTATCCTTGTAAAGTTTTTTTTTTAAATCAAGTATGAACAATTTATAATTTTTAAACTTAAAATGGACGTAGTTAAGTAAATCTAACCAAAAACTTTATTTTAGTTGCTCATAAACCTGTTGGTGACATCTCTCATTGAGAACAAATCTCACGTTCGTCTTGAACAGAAATAAACTCCCCACCTTTCTTCTCATCCGCCTCTCATTCTTGCTGTACGGCGGCGCAATCAGCGCCGGGTCCTCGATTCAGTTTGCAAAATTAAAAGTGAAATTTTTGATTGTGCAATTAAACAGGACTCTCATTAGGACTTTGCAAGGACAATTTGCATGCTCTATTCCACAGAATCTCAATGAGGCTCCAATCAATTATGCTCATTATCCAGGTAGCTGATTGTGGTCAGACATGCACCCTGTCGAGCTGCCGCGCGGGCTGATGGCGCGTACACACATCATAAAGCAGGGCGGAAGCCGGCGGCCTTCACAGACACTCTGGTCATCAACACGCAAATTCAAAACAAAGAAAGCCAAACACTTCAAACAGGGTCAGAGGAAGGTAGAGGACATGGTAGCGTGTTGTAGTCCAGGATGGTATGGTCCAGACAGTTCAGGTGTTTCCACTCAGAGTTGGACCATTACAATACATGCAGGTAGTAAACCAATTACATAGCTTTGCATTATACTAGTGCAACTAGAACAAAAGTAAAGCTGAATGATCTATACAACTTGCTCTAAATCCTGTTATCTTTAAGGATGGCAAGAAAACATTTGAATTTCCTGTTAGGACCAGAAATTTTCTTGATACATGACGGTTGAAAGACAAAATGTTTGGAAACGTTGGCTCTCTCTGCCGTTATCACGACCTTCCGCCAGTCAACAAGTTTCCTCGTGTGACCACAGTGGCTCCACTCTAACGGTCCATTCCATTCTTCATGGACCTACTACCAACGGGGGCTTTAAAATGGAACACTTCTGTCCAGCTTATAATAGAAACGTTCAAATACCAAACCGGACCACTCAGTGGAAACAAGGCTATTAAGGACACTCATGGAAGTAGTCATCAAAGTCATTCTTTAGGTAAGAGTAAATTAGTGACAAAAGTGCTCAAGAACTAAATAATGGTTTAAATTTATGTGAACTCGATCTTAAAACTACAGATGCAAAGTAAAAAAAAAAACAATGTTGGACTTTTAAAAATTACTGTATATGAGAATTAGAATGGGTGATTGTGATGTCAGCCATAGAAAACAGCTCACTTCCACCTACAAGCAGTCAAAGTCAATCCAGTCGCAATTAATTCATGTTTGAACCAGAAATCATCAGTAAGCCGTCAATAGTCGTGTTTATGCCCTTTTTATGTCCAAATCAATGTCCCGAGGGCCAGTGTCCATGTTGTGTAACGCAGTACATTACATTGGGAGTAGATGTTTATCATAAATCTACCTGAGTAAAAGTGTAGTTAAAAAATGTTCACTTTGGAAGCACTTTTTTTTTTTTTTAACCAAAAGTTACTTTATTTTGCCTGGTTTACACTGGACTTGGAAGCAGTGCAGACGTGGAGTGTGCGCGATATCCGCTTAAAGGATAACCAAACCCTAAATCAACTTTTTTTTGGTTGTTGACCTCTATGAACTGGAACTTTAACCCTCATGCTCTCTTATGGGGTCCAGATGACCCCACCCTCGCACTGAGGCGTTAGCCCTTCCATTAAAAAGGCAGACAATACTTCACGTCTGTCATTGGACACCAGTAAAGATCGACAATTATTGAAAAAAAAAAAAAAAAAAAACGCGCCGTCTTGTAGGGTCCAGATGACCCATGACAAGTCAAGAAGAGCGGAAGGGTTAAACATGTTGTCTGTTGGCCAATTTTTCAACAGATTAAAATAAACTTCTTTTGACCTTTGAATTGGAGGTATTAGATTTTAATTTCGTGATTGATCAAACCATTTAATTTCCAGGTCTTGATCTGCAGCTCCAGTAATGAATACAGTCCTGTTCCCCAGCCCCATCCCTCTGACTGGATTTTTTTTTTTTTTTTTGGCTGTGGGCGGAGTCAGCCTCCAACTTCAGTTGGATATACATAAATATATATATTCTGTGTTTTATGTTTATTTTCGTCTCTGCAGTCTGTTCAACACATAATATGATTGCCTTTGTCATAAGCGGTACTTTATTGTGAAAAAATCGCTTTTATTTTGAAAATTGACCCGTTTTCCCCATGTGTCTTGGCGTATCTTCTTGCAAGAATTGACGCGGAACATTCAGGGTTTGTACAAAAACTAGACCAGGCACCGAAACAATTGCTGCACGGTGCGAGCCGGATCGCGTCTAGCGTGAACTACACCGTAGGACAGCCTCCGTCCGGCACTTCCGCATTCAGTGAGAACCAGGCGTTAAACCGCAATATATTGTGGGAAAGGATCAATCCGTCATGTGGGAATCCTTAAGGTTTCTTCTTTTTTCCCGACTCAGGTTTTTAGGAGTTTATCCTTACCGAGAGGGAGGGTCTAAGGGCGGGGATATCCAGTTTATTTAGTCTAACGTCTGTATCTGTAAAATGACGTGCATGAAGCCCAATGAGGAAAATTCTCTTTGTGATTTTGGGCTATATAAATAAAATTGAATTGAATATGGTCTATGCAAAATTCACTGTTTCCACACATTGGACTGTAATAATGGCTTAATCTTTTTTTGCAGTCATTACGTTTGTACGTCTATCGATTACAATCAACTTATTTAATTTTGTAACGATTTTTTATTGGTTTGGGTTGATTCATTTAACAACTTGCCTCAGACAGATCAATCTGGTTGGATATATCAATTTAATTCACCATTACACGGCTAGCAAAAATGTTTTCGAATATCCAAGCTTAGCAAGTGAAGTGACGGGTCAACGAGGAAAAGCACGAGAGGCCGCTCTGACTCCTGCTCCCCCTCTGAGTCTATGAAAGCGGAGACGGAAGCCGCAGTTCAGCGTCGGCTCGCGGAGAGACGCGGCGGCGTCAATAATCAATGCAGAATTAACCTTTCTCATCAGAGAGATATTTGCTGCCTGCGCTTCCCCGCTGCTCATGTTTTGTGCATTAAACCACAAACACCGTGATTGCTTTGCCCATTTGTGCTTGTCTGCGGAGTCCTTTTTTGTTGACAGAGCTATTAGTCTAAGAGATACCACAGAATTCATCACAGTCACCCTGCGGTTGTTTCACAAATTCATCATTTCATTACTTTTCCACAGTAGGGGGGGTGTAGTAGTGGAGACTTTGCGATAACATTGGATTCCCCGCAGAAAGCCGAGCACGGCGCCGCGGTCGGGGCGCGGAGCTGGAATATATTGTCTGAGCAAGAGCAGAAATTAATATGTAAATTCATGAGTGGTTGGTTAGAGGACCTAAAAAGGTTTTCATTATGTCTCAATCAGAAAGCCATTTATCTCTGAGCTCTCTGTAAGTCTGGAACCATAATCTGTTGGATAGATAATTAATATCTGCTTATTGCGTAAATGAAAGTCATTACCTTGATTTCCTTCAGATAATTTATCTGTCTGGCTTCACCGCGCCGGCCGCTTCGCCTCGGCTTGTATTCCTCAATTTGTGTGTTCGGACTTCTCCTTTGAAGGGGGTCGCATTCTAAACAATACACGTTTTTATAGGCCAACACGAAAAGCAAAGTACTCCTCATATCCTCCCCGCGAAACAATTTATAATACAGCGGCGATGTTCAACTTTAAAGCACAAATTACAGCGCGGATCAGAATGAGAAACCATGGCAACCAACACACATTCAGACACTCTTCGAGTGCATCCGCTGACTGCATTAATGCATTGTTCCCTGCTCTAAATTTTACCTCAGAGCCACGATGAAAGGAGTCTGGTCATGTCAAAGCGTGGCGTGGTCATCCTCGAGACAAACGCTGTTCAGCGATTGGATGCGTTGTTCTTTTGTGTGTTGGTGGATGACTTGATAACTATTGAGGTCTTGTTTAAGATGTAAATACATTTGTCACCAAACTATTTGGTCAAACGCAGAGGAACTTTTACACCAGCTTGCATTATGGAAGTAAAATCTATTTTTTATTCTCTTAATAATATATTGGTTTTACCGCCAGGAGGATTGTACAATCTAAGCTTGTGTGTCTATAGACAGGCATAGCCCTATTGGTAAACATCTACATGGCAAAGTGCTAGACCAGGGGTGGGCAAACTACGGCCCGGGGGCCACATACGGCCCCTTAAACTACTTAATCTGGCCCTCCAAATTAAAATACGTTAAATCAAAAATCCTAATTATTGTTTTATTTTCATTGAATTTCTGGTTTCTTCTCATGAATGATGTTGTTTCTCTGGCGTTCGTGTGTGTGTTTTTCTGAGTCAGAAGGTGATTTTTCTTTGAGTTCGCATTTTCCTCTACAGAGCATCAACCCAAAAAGAGAACAAAAATCAAAATGTAGAAATTAAAATTCCCCAATTTTCTGTTTTTAAATGAATATATGTGAATTTGAATCCAAATTAAAGCATGTTTTTCTCTAAATTCCATATTATCTTTTTAGTTTATGAGGTTCATTACCAAATCTCTCCTTCCATCTGCTCCTTGTCCGGCCAAATTTTAGAACCCTTTCTGGCCCACAAATCAAAAATCAAAAAGTTTGCCCACCCCTGTGCTAGAGTGTAATCCTACCCCCTCCTATGTGTTTCTGTAATTATCCTTCAACCCCCATCTCTATTGTCCCACTCGTCCATCTGGTCCAAAAAGAAATGCACACGGATGTAATAAAAATAAATTCCCAAAACTATAAGGAGTTTACACAAATATACTCCTCCTGTGTCCAAAGATCCATAATATCGAGTCATTTTTTGTGCTACCTGATTGCAAAATCAGTTTTGAGATCAAGATTTCCTAAAGTGCAAACAAAAACGTTATAAAAAATCTTATAAAATTGACTAGAATTGTACAGAATTGACCATACTTTTTCTGGGAGGCGACTTTAAGGCAGTTTTCTAACGTCACTATCTTAAATTGTAAATGTTTGCTTTCAAAACCTTTTTTTCAAATATTTACAGATGCATTGTCTCTTATTTAGTTTTCTCCCTATCTTTAATTTTGCGTTCATAAGTTTTAGTTTAGCGTAACAAATGTGTGCCACCAGCCTGCTGATTGGTCTACATCAGGGGTGCCCAAACTTTTTCGCTCAAAAGGCATCAATCTAAACTGGATCCCGGTCCGCGGGGCAAATAAAAATATTTTTTGCATGAAATGAAAGGAGAAAATAAAGAATAAGATTTATTTAGATTCTGTATTTGTCAAGGTAACACACGTTAATATAAAAAGTAAGTAAAATTTTTGTTTAAAACCTTTAGCAGCAATGCCTCAGTGGCCATTTTTAATCCAAAAACAAAAGAAAGCTAAAAACAAACTTTCTTCCAATAAAAACAGCAAACAGGGATTCTAATGAGAGACGTGGAGCTGGTCTTTTGACTTTATCTGTTTACTGTTGTCGCTCCATCTTGGCTAGATAAAAAAGGCAGCTAAAAGCATCGGAAGTGACCGTGAAGGCTCTTGGGAACTTTTAAAAAAAAAAAAAGTCCAGGGCGGACTCACTTGTGGGTTATTTCATCCGTAGTTGCAGGAAAGGAAAGTGGTAACAGCACCACCTGGAGGCTGAAAGTATATTACAGCCGTAAAGTTTCGGGTAAGGGTTTTTAACTAAACACTCTGTGGTTTCTGGTTTCTTGGCTGGCCAAAAGATAACCTTTGGCGGGCCCCACTTTGGACACCCATGACAAAGCATCCCGAGGGCCCAAGGAGGGCACTGTCCATGGTTCTGATGTTATGGTATTTCTGCTTAGTGCTCTCAATGTCAAAGTAAAGAAATTCAATGTTGCACGGGTTTGGGAGTTCTTTGTGTCGTTTATTCATAGTTCTTCGGTAATTTTAACAATTTTCAAAATTTCACATAAGAGACAAAAACTTCTCATGTTTCCCAAGAATAATCACCAGTTTTCATCCGTGCAATATCTGCAAAATGTATACAGCAGTTATGTGACGGCCTTTATAATGCATCATCTAGAATAAAACTTAAAACATTTTCACATTTACTATTATTTATTGATATGATGAATAATGTTATGTATGTACTAAGTCTAATATAATGTTAAAATACAAATCCATTACTGTAATTTTTGACATATATATATGTATGTATATATGTGTGTATGTGTATATATATGTGTGTGTGTGTGTGTGTGTATGTATTTTTATATATATGTATATATATATATATATATATATAGTATTTTTATATATATATATATATATATATATATATATATATATATATATATATATACAATTACAATTTAAATGCATAATGATTAGGATTAATATTCCTACTGTAAATCTGACTTTTTCTAACACACTTATTGAATAAAGTTGCCATTTCCAACACACTCTGCATGCTTTTTTGCTTCTTTTATGTTTGTCACCTTTGATGTCTTTGTTCTTCTCGTAGTCCCTTTGATGTCCTTTTGACACCAAAAGTAAAGAAAAGTGAACTTTTCTCCGCAGATGGAGGATTCCCTTGCTTGTAGTAGAGTAAAAACAAGAGATTAAGTCTGGAGTTCTTGTGATGATTCACCTCAAATTAAGAAAAAATCTAATCAGAACTGGCGAGCTTTAGCAGTTTTTTAGTTAATTATTTTTTCAAATTGGTCCAAAAATGTTTTAAAGTAAACCTTTAATCTAAAATGCAGGTCCATAAGCTCAAATGTGTTTATATTTTTAGTCCTCGCCTTTGCGGCATTTGGCTTTTCCGAGCGGGATAGCAGCGCTTCTGTATCCACGTCCCGCTGTGATCCCCCCGGGGGGGTGAGTGGAGTCTGTAAAGCTTATCGCCCAAGTGGACATTCCAGTTGGAGAAGCCGCCTCAGCTGGGGCCGGCCGGCCCCCCGCCTGCTGGGAAGCCTCTGGCTGGTTGCCTTGGCGCGGCTGCTCCCTGTCGTCTGGCTCAGCGGGCGGCTCGAGGTCGGTGCTTGCTGACGGGGGGCCGTCCCTCAGCCCAGCAGCGCCTGAGGTGGAGACTTAAACAGAGTGCCGTGTTGTGTAATGGACCGAGGCTTTGCCAGGAGATCTGTTGATGGTGTTGCTCTGACTACAAAGAGTAACCAAACACCTGGCGGCTGTCAGAGTTGCGCGGCGTGCCCAAACTTTGGCCCTACTAAGTCACATAGACGTCTGAAACTCTTTTTGTTGTCTGCTCTTCTTTGAACACAAATTTTAGAAGTTTCTGAATATCAAAACTCTGAGTAACCAAACTGTAAAAAGTGAACCATTGGAATAAAAGTTCTGTAATTTGTTACATTTAAAAAATAAAAGTTTGACTTGATGGTTTACTCAATTTAAGATAATAATTTTAAATGTAACAGATTACGTTTAAGTGTTAATTGATTTGTGTACAGCCTTGTTTGTGTTCCATTAGGATGTTTTCCCTTTAAAAGCAATGTAATCCATTCAATAACAGTAAAAGATAGAACTTGTATTGATCCCACAAGATTGCAATGAATAACAACAAATGCTAGATAAGAAATAGTAATACATTACCATACATAACACAATGAAGTGTCCAGAGTTTATGAGGTGTTAAGCATGATGATGATGATGAAGAGGATTGTCCATGATGGATTCTAGTTTCTGTAACATCCTCCCCTCACTCAACATAGTCACAGATGTATAGGGTACATCCCAGAATGATAGTTTGTCGATCATCTCCCTGTTTCCTGTCAGTGCATCCACCAATCCCCATCCGCCCAGCAGTTCATTAAAGATGCAACAACACAGAATGTACTTACTAAGGCATGTTGGTCACCTACAATTGGAAGAGTTGGTCTGAAATGTGGAAGTGTTGCTAATCTTGGAAATCATCTATTTAGATACCTGACAGACTTGGTGTTATAGAATTCTAACCCAATAATTTGTTTCCAAACACTTGGCACTTCCATGTTTTGAAAAAAAGGACTACTTCCATATGTCACAACCAAACCTGGTCAAAGTTTAGCTGGTTGAAGCCCCAAAACAGACTTAAAGACTTGTGTATTTATTCATTTATGGAATGCAACATTTCAAGGGTCATTCCATAAATGTAAGAATAAAAACCACTCCACTCCCTCAGCACCACCTCACTCCCCTCCATTGACGATCCCATGACCCCACAGACAATGATTACTTATTAAAATAACTTCCAAACAAACTTTAGGCTTTGCTTTTGTACAGTCAAATTCAGAACTAGAGATTATCTTGGCTTTTAAAGTCACTTTTCTGATTTTCTGTTAAATATTCATCAATATAGATTTTAAACTATCAAAGGCTTGAATAAATAGTAAAGTCATTTATCTGATTTTTTTATGGAAAGAGGTGACCAAACTCATTCAAGCTAAGGTTTATGATAATTTCCCCCTAAAATGGGAACATGTTCTGTTTGGTTTTCTTACTAAAGTTGACAAAAATATATTTTATGTAATAAATATTGTCATTCTCCTTACAAAACACATTCAAAAATCGAAATAAATGCACAGGAAATCATTTTTTACCTGTTTTATTGAACGAAATTGAATCGTATGTATTTAATTTTATTTATATAGCCCACAATCGCAAAGAATTGTGCCTCATTGGGCTTCATGCAGGTAATTTTACAGATGCAGAAAATAGTCAGGAAACATGAAAAAAATATATATTTTATTATATATTTTTACTATTTCCAGTAGCTCCCATCCTAAAGCAAACATCCGTCATCATGCCTTTGTAAAATGTAGTTGTATTTGTCATCCCCCTGGTACATTATGTCTCTTTTTTCTTTTCAAATAAAGTTCTGAAAAAAAAATACTCAAACAGTAAACATCCTTCATTTAGCTGTCATATTGTTTGTTACTTATACATTTAAAAAAGGCTCATAAACACTTTCATAAGTATAGAGTAAAAAAGCCAATTTGTTTTTTGAAACGCTAACAATTAAGCTAATTACTTTGAAACTGCTAGCTTAATTTTTCCCAAACACATCCAGACCTAAAATGCTCCCAACACACACAAACAAACATTAAAGAGATATTCAGGCGCATAACAAACTTCAAAGACTCTATATGGTGAATTTCTAGCTAGTCGTCTACGTGTTGTTGTTGTGTCCCCCCCCCCCCCCCCCCCCACCCCACCACCACTTCAGTCTTTCATCTAAGCTAACTTCCTCCCGGCTAGGGAGACATGACAGGAGAATTGATCTTCTGGTGTTCTTCTAGGAAAGAAATCCATAAGCATTTACCGAGTTGTCAACCTTTGGAGGATATCCAGAAAAACAGAAAAAAAAAAAAAGTAGCTGTTATGACATAAATGACCTCAACTTGCAGGGTGAAAAGCTAAACCTGTCCTGGAGCATTTCCTGTCACTGTCCTTTAGGGTGAAATCTCAACCTGACGGTTCAAACTTGGAGGGAAAAAAACAACCAAATTAACCAGTAGTGAGGTTAAAAAGTGAAAGAGGTAAGGAACGTGTGACGTTTTAAAAGTTTTTAAAGAGATACATGATATTTAATGATATTTGTCTGCCCCTCGGGGGGTGAAGGGTGCTGGCGACGGGCAACAGAGTGAAGGAAAGCTTTATCTCCACATCCATGTCACTCACTACAACAACCGCTTCTTTCAGAGGAGCTGTCAAGTCGCGGTCTGCCGCTCAACTCCGCTTCACCCCCCCGTCCTTGTTATATAATCTGCCACCGCTATCACAAAGACGACCCCGAGACCCTCACATATGTGCTCCCACAGTCTGCCGATGCGCCCGGGAAAGGGCGTAAACACGGGCGAATGGAGTCTTTTTGTTGCCTTTCGCAGCGCCGATAAAACCGCGCCGGAGTCCAAAGCAATTTCCTTCCCTCTTCCCGGCACCCCCGCCTCTGTATCGGACATAACATCCTGAGACAGCGGAGATTGGTGGCCAGGATGCTGAATTTTTTATGAGCCAGGAAAAGGTTAGATAAGATCCTCCTACGTTCTGGAGATAGTGCACCCGCAGATCTATTTTAGCAACCCGCTGGTAAAATATACATTTACACGGTGGCTTGGATTTCATTTTATTATTTTTATATTTAGATGTTGAATTTTGTTTGAGTTGAGCTGAGATTGTAGAACTGATCCGCCCTGCGTTGTGTTACTTAGGAAGGACGGTGAGGTGGTGAGTTTCATTCATCTTTTTGTCATCAAGATGGGAAAAAAATGAATGCTGAAAACACACTGATAAAAAAATTGTTTTTAAAGTTTTCTTAAAGAATTTATCTGATGATAGACACAGACACAAATATGTGTGTATATATATAAAGGGCTTAAACTGTCCAGCAGGATCCCCATTTTGTTGCATTGGTGGTGTTAGGGACAGTAAGTTAGAAGTAGAGAGTGTAAACAGATGGATGATGGGAAGTACGTGCGGACTTACTCTAGCCAACAACTCAGGTACATTTTTCTAACAAACCATTGCCGCTCTGCAGAAACTATGTCCACGAAAATAACATAGTTTGATGGGTTTTTGGCTTAAAATTGCCAAATCAAAATAAAAAGACCATTGGGAATGTTTTTAGAGTATTTCAAAAATAGTGTTGCTGTGACATATATCGCAAAACTTTGTCCATCACAAAGTGTTTTACTATAATTCAAATCAGTTCTCCCTTTAATCCCAATTCTAGAATGGCATGCTCCGTCATGGGGATTTCTCATTAAATCAGCTCAGTCAATCAATTCAATAACACTTATCCAATAATACTTCTTGTATATGCATCAAAAAAAGATGTAGAGTTTATGAATAGGGAGCTAAATAATAATATTAAATACCTTTTATATGGTGTAAAGGCTTATATAAGAGGCTGAAGTTGTTTAGTGGGTATGAAAGGACAGTACAAAACATTTGGCAGCATGAGGCTGAACTGCAGTAGAAGGAAAGCACGTCCTGATGGTCAATCTACTCTTTGAGATCCTATGAAAGTTAACATTACAGAACAGTTTAAAAAATAGTGTTTAAAAATTGTGACATTTGATAAACATGAAAATGTATTGTGCGTGGGGTTTTTTTTAACTATCACTCATTTGTGTCATGCCTGAGCTTCACTCAGCCCCTCCTTTCCCTGCCTTGCTGAGCTGCCTTGATTGGTCATCTGCCTCACCTATTCTGCTACTTACACACCTTGACTCTCCAGCCTTCCACTGTCAGATTCTTCACTGCCTTAAAGCCCAATGTCCAGATTCCCCTTCCTATACTGACCCCTGCTCGGCCTTCAAGTCAGCCTGCTCTGCCTTCAAGTCAGCCTGCTCTGCCTTCACAACAGCCTGCTTTGCCTTCAAGTCAGCCTGCTCTGCCTTCAAGTCATCCTGCTCTGCCTTCACAACAGCCTGCTCTGCCTTCACATCAGCCTGCTTTGCCTTCAAGTCACCCTGCTCTGCCTTCACATCAGCCTGCTTTGCCTTCAAGTCACCCTGCTCTGCCTTCACATCAGCCTGCTTTGCCTTCAAGTCACCCTGCTCTGCCTTCACATCAGCCTGCTCTGCCTTCAAGTCAGCCTGCAATGCCTTCAAGTCACCCTGCTCTGCCTTCACATCAGCCTGCTCTGCCTTCAAGTCAGCCTGCTCTGCCTTCACATCAACCTGCTCTGCCTTCAAGTCAGCCTGCTCTGCCTTCAAGTCCACCTGCTCTGCCTTCACATCAGCCTGCTTTGCCTGTCAGCTCACTACGTCAATCGTCCAGCCTGCCTGGCCTGGCTGGTCTAGCTCCAGCTCTCAGCCCCGGTCTCGCCTCACCCCTGGATGATAAGACTCTTCTAAAATAAAACTCTTAATCTTTTCTCTGTCTTAGCACTTTTATTTGGGGTCCTAATACAAACTGCCCCACTATTTGTAGTGCTATGAGTTTGAGGGAAAAAAAAACTTGTGGTAAACAAACAAGTCCTTGTCAGAGCAGTTGGGTGTAAATTGCCAAATAACTTTGGCAAACAGAAAAATTGGTACCAAAGTGGATTTCCATGCGTTGGCTATATGTTAAGGGTGTAAGAAAATATAGATTCATTTGAATATGGCGATACTTGTATTGTTTTTTTTATATTTAAGATCAAACATTTCAGTCTTACTTTTGTTCTCCACTAATCGCTATAAACACCCCTACCAGCCGGTCTGGATCACTGTCCGTTCACCACGACTGGTTTTTGTCATTTGCCACTTTGTATTCATGTCTCTGTTTATGTTTTCAGGACCTTCAAACTGTTTGTAGATAGTTTCTATAAAGTCCTTCAAAAGGAATATGGGAAACAAAGTGAAAAGAGGCAAAGCCAGAGACGTTTTGATGGAGGTTCTATCAGGAAGCCTTTCAAACTAATTCCTCTGTGGTTTGTGTTTGTGCGTCTTCAGACTTGACACATTTGGTTGCCGTGTTACATAACTGACTCACGCCGGTGCTTTTTTTGTTTTCCTCAGAATGATTGCTGGCTGGGAAAATTGAAGGCTTAGAAACGGCGGCGACAAAGCTGCAATAAGAGGAATCCAAAAAGCAAAATGGGAGTCGGATGGAAAGCAGCGCTTTTGATGACAGGCCTGGGAAAATGCCCCCTCACTCCCTCTCTGAGCGTTCCCCGGGAAGATGCTTCTAAATATTTCCATAATCACAGGAAAAAGCCCACCGACTGCCAGGCCCGAATCCCAGATGGAGCGAACTACACGTTTGAGCTCTCAGTCTTAAAGGTCAGGGGCTGCTTTCCGAACACGGATAAGAAGAAGCCATCCTGCCCTTTCTAGTCATATTCCAAACCCCAGGATCAAATATCTTCCTCCTAATTGACATTATCATATATTGAGTCCTCAAACCTTCCCAACCATTTACAAAAGTGTTGTTTTTATTATCACACAATCAGAGCAAACGTTTTTTAGACACCCACTCTGATGAAAGTGAAATTTTTTTCTGATGATGCAGGACATATATAAAGCAAATTAAGCTCAATATTGCATTTTTGAGTATTTCTTTATTCCAATCATTATGAATCAAGAGCAAATGAAAAACGGCAATTTAAAAAAACTAGTAGAAAATACGCCTCAATGAACCTTAAAAGTCTTTTTTCCTTTAAAAGAGGTGTGGCTTTCTAACATGTTCACTCCTGATTGGTGAAAGTGGTTGCTATAGAAACATAAACCAAGGCCAAATCCGAATTCTTCCCCTAAATTTAGCCCTTCAGACTGAGAAATATGGAAACTTAGACTATGTCCTAATTCCCACCCTAATCCCTAACTATTAAAAAACTATATAGTGCAGGACTATAGACATTTTATTAGCAATTCGGAGACCACTCACTACTTTTTTTTTCTAAATGGTGAATATGACATCACCGATTTCACAAAGTGAAAATTAAATCAATACGAACATTTTATAAAATCTTTTTGTGAGTCCATTGTGTTCTTGTGATGAAAACGTGTATGGTTTGGTCAAATATTACATTTAAACTTGTTTTCGTTTATTTTTTTTGCAAAAGTTGTTCAACCGCAATGCATTGTGGTCTATATTTGGTAATGCAGTGAGCATCAATGCATGCTAGTTTTTCGCAAAGACCACTTCTCCTCCATAGCACAGAGCAATGCAACCCTACGCCGCGAAAATTAGCCTTAAAAAATTTTATTTCAGACACCCCTACCCCTTCAAATGCCCCTACAGTTGGAGGGGTAGGGAGAAAGGTGGAGAATTCGGATTCAGCCCAAGACCGTCACGGACCAATCACGGCCTACTGAGGACATCTGGTTCCAACATGGATGGACATATCGCCAAAAATATGGCAACTGAACTGACTTCTTTTGGTTGAAACCAGGAGTAAGTCATTTTCTATTGCACACTCACTCAGTCCAGTTCTCTTTACAGTCGGATAACGAATGACGTGAAGTAGGGGTTGGGCTTACTCCGTGCCAACAGTCCCGCCCACAACTCAGAGGCAAATGTCTAATGAGTTAGAGCCGCTCTACTGACACTATGTCCGAGAAAATTAGATTTCTTTTTTATTTGGACTATAAAGATCACTAGAAAACACTTTAACAACAGATCAAAAGATAATCAGAATGGGATTTTCAAAAGAAATGCATGCATTTTATGTCCCGCCTCCCTGGCATCCATCTAATCATCTCACTCATGGCCTCATAGGAGACCCTTCACTTAAGGACATGTTTTGACATCCAGCTCAGGCACTAAATGAAGCTTCAGTGACACTGACAACAATCAAGGAACGTCGTTCCGTTTGTGCCAAACTCTGCGAGTTAAGCTGACCATTAACTGTGACTCAGAACTTGTTTGGCAGCTAAAATATCGAGTGCTGAGCTCTCTCTCTCTCTCTCTCTCTCTCTCTCTTTATTTTTTTTTTTTTGTTGCAAATAATGATTAAAGAACTTTCATTGAAGTCGAGCTTTTCATGTTGCTGGATAATAGCGACCTTTGAGTGCTTTTCAGGGCTGAAGACTTGTCAAAGCAAAAATATGCCATGGCTGAGATGATGGGTTTGCAATTTGCAGGAGCAAACCGAGAAAAATTGTCCAAACTGTGCATAAAATCAACCTACGACATTTGTTTCTCCAACGGTAAGACGACGCTTTCATCATTTCGTTGAACAATCCCGAATTGTGTAGATCTTGTTTTTGTCGGCTCGTTTTACCTCATTAAGCATCCCTTTGATAATGGTTGGAGCTGCCAAATCAAGGACTGGTAAATATTCCAAAAGTGCAGGTATTCACCTCTCCTGACACCCAAGGACGTCCTCGGTACGAGCTCCGGCAAGTGTCTGCGCGACTGGTTTAATGACCTCTACAAATGGGCTTTGATAAATATGCATGTGTTAGTCGTGTTGTGTGCAGCAGACAGGCGAGGTTACGCACAGATGAGCATTTGTAAACCCAGAACAGACGCGGGTCATGTTGTTGTGGGCCGTAATTGGACAGTTTTCCTCCCGCTGAATAAAGTGACCTCTGAGAAGTTACTAGAAAATGGAGGGATTGTCCATTAAATGTATCGGGTGTTTTTGTTGCTGACAATTGTTTCCTTATAGACGTCTTAGAGGTTGTTTTCTTCTTCCGGTATTTTAAATCGCAAGAAAAGGAGGATTTCACCAATGACAATCAATAAAGACAGCACCGGAAACCTTTGTCTCACCATTCTGACAGGTGGACTTATCCATGCATTGCTCATATTCAAAAAAATATTTTAGCCATAATTGCTACCTAAAATGAAAGCTTGAAGTCTCGGCTTAAATGTGTATCTCTTTTACTTCTAAAAGTCATCGTAACAAGAAGTAACCATCTGTTCCCAGAGGTGGGTAGTAACTCATTACATTTACTCAGTTACATTCACTCAAGTAACTATCTTGGTAAATAGTACTTGTGTGAGTTGTCATGCTAAGACTTACTGTTTACTTTTAAGTACAACTCAGAGAAGTACACTTAGGACTTGCTGCTCTTTACTTATGAATTAAAGTAATCTAAAATGATCCTGTGGCGGAGTAACTTTCTCCTTAGGCTCCGTAACATCCATTGACTCCTTTTAATCAATCATAAGAAGCTCGACATCCATCCATCCATCCATCCATCCATCCATCTTCTTCCATCCGGGACCGGGTCGCGGGGGCAGCAGTCTAAGCAATGATGCCCAGATTTCCCTCTCCCCGGCCACTTCCTCCAGCTCCTCTGGGGGGAACCCGAGGCGTTCCCAGGCCAGCCGAGAAACATAGTCTCTCCAGCGTGTTCTGGGTCTTCCCCAGGGCCTCCGCCCAGTGGGACATGCCCAGAACACCTCTCCAGGGAGGCGTCCAGGAGGCATCCGGACCAAATGCGCAAGAAGCTAGACAAAAACACAAAATCTCTCCGTGACAGGAAGCGCACAGGAAAATCCCTCCTATATGCTAACTAAGAATAATAACGATTCTCATCCAGGGAAGGCACAGCACCCATGGACTCACTTACGGACAATGTTTCTTTTATGATAGAAATGGGAAATTACTCATTACTTGAGCAGATTTAGTACTTTTTTACTCTTACTCGACTTGAACTTGAGTACTATTTTGGTAAAGTAACAATATTTTTACTTGAGTAAATTTTTCCTATAGAACTCCAATGGGATTTCAGTGAAGAATTAGGAATTTTAAAGATGATGTGTAATTTTTGGGGTTTTGAAAGCTAGAAACTACAAAAAAGTTTTACTAGGAATACCACCACCGATGGTAGTTGTCATCAATACCCCTTATTTTTAAATAATGGAATAAAATAAGTTTATTGTGTGAATGCATTCAATATCAAAACGTTTGTCTCATTAAGGACATTACTGCTTGTATTTTTGGTTTTCACAAATTTTACGGTTTTCGCGATTTCGCGCAATTTTTAGCCTATGCTCAGTCAATGGCGAAATTTTTCAAATCGTTATAAAACTTTGTGCACTTTCGTAACTTATGCAATATTGGTGTCAAAACGTTCCACAAATTTAGTACATTCATGCCTGTATTTTTGATATTCTCAAAATTTACGTTTTTTTACGCAAATTGAGCTAATTACTAGCCTCATTGGAAATGAATGGGAATTTTTTAAATCCTTTAGAAACTTTTACAACTTATGCAACAGTGGTATCATAACGTTCAGCTTGTTCAGGACATTCATGCTTGTACTTTTGAAATTTGTACACTTTACGATTTTAACGCAATCTATGCTAGTTTACTAGCCTCATTGACAATTAATGGACATTTTTAAAATCGTTATCAAACTTTGTGCACTTTCGTAACTTATGCAATATTGGTGTCAAAACGTTCCACAAATTTAGTACATTCATGCCTGTATTTTTGATATTCTCAAAATTTACGTTTTTTACGCAAATTGAGCTAATTACTAGCCTCATTGGAAATGAATGGGAATTTTTTAAATCCTTTAGAAAACTTTTACAACTTATGCAACAGTGGTATCAAAACGTTCAGCTTGTTCAGGACATTCATGCTTGTACTTTTGAAATTTTTACACTTAACGATTTTAACGCAATCTATGCTAGTTTACTAGCCTCATTGACAATTAATGGACATTTTTAAAATCGTTATAAAACTTTGTGCACTTTTTACACTTGTGCAATATTGGTATCAAAACGTTCAGCTCGTGGAGGACATTATGGCTAGTATTTTTGGTTTTCGCAAAATTTAGGGTTTTTACGCAAATTATGCTAATTACTAGCCTTATTGAAAAGGAATGGGAATTTTTCAAATCCTTTAAACACTATGCATTTTAGCAACGTGTTATCTTTTATGGCTAATTTGGCAACTTTTGAGTTTTTTTGGGCTAATTTGGAGTTAAACTAACATATTAGCAACGTGTTAGCTTTTATGGCTAATTTGGCAACTTTTGAGGTTTTTTGGGCTAATTTGGAGTTAAACTAACATATTACCAACGTGTTAGCTTTTTTGGCTAATTTGGCAACTTTTGAGTTTTTTTGGGCTATTGGAGTTATGCTATCATATTTTTAGCATCCTCAGCTACCACATTCTGCAAAATGCATTCACACTTGCATTATCGGAGGTAATGCACTTTTCTAGTTTAAATTGTTTTCTGTAGCTTGACAGCTAAAAGATGACTCAAAATGAAGCTTCTCCTTTTGGCTTTTTGATAATAATAATCCACATAAAACTGTTTCAAGGAAATTTTTTAAGGCAGTTCAGTCACTCAGGTATGACCTCCAAAGATATCTCCTTTACTGTTTTAGACGCAACTTTCAATAAAAAAAAATACTTAAAAAAACTCCAATACTGTAAAGTAAAATGAACATTTTTTTTCTATAAACCAAAACTCCCATTGTTATTCTGAGCATGTTGACGAAAGCGTCTCTCTTTCAGTCACTTTGGCAGTCTATGGCCTCCTCAAGTCCCAAGGGGGTAATCACTACATTTCCCAGTGATGCCTGCTTGGCTAAGCAGTTTTAATACACAAATCAATTTTGCATTACCCCCCTCTGGCTGTGAGTGCTCATAGTGTGAGAGCCATGAAAAATTGATGGGCCTTAGCATGCAGATTGCAACCCTTGTGAATCTTAAATTTGTCCGGGGCCTTTTCTTTTTTTAACAAGACAATGTCAAAGGGGTGTTTGTTTTGCCGGAAACGCTTTTTTTTTTCTTCTTCTCTCTCGAGAGAGCGACATCTGCTTCACGCAATGTTGAAAAGCCAAAAACGAAATAAAAATACAACATGTGAGGAGATTCAAAGTGGAATACGGGTTTCAAAAGTATTTCTGTATGCTTGACATTCACACAAGCGAGCGTTTTTTTTTTTTTTTTCTATCAATTTTCTATGCAACGATGAAGTCTGGGAAAAAAACAACGACGAAAAAAAAGCATCAGAGTTTTTTCGCCACAGCAATTATATTGTGTCATTCGGCGAGCGGCTCTGTATTTCACTTGCTGATGACCCGGCTGCTGAAAAGAAATTATAGCTCCTATAATTAGTTTTTTTTTTTGCTATGAAATGCAGCTATCAGGGGGGAGAATGAGGAAATTTCACACCTCAGAAATTAGATTTTGTAAGGTGCTGCGCCGATGTCCTTGAGTAACAGGGACATCAAATATATTAAAAAAAAGAGAAAGTCATTCTGCTTCACTCAGGCGTCTCTTTGGAACGCAATACCCACAATGACCAGCAAATTAAACACCAAAGATGCATTTTAGGTAGCTACAGACAAACTAAACTTTAATTTTTGAACACCCATGGTGTTCACACTGGACAAGCAAGGAGGGGCTTCTTCTTCTTCTTCTTCATTTTTACTGTTTTACGAGCACATGTCCGCCCGCCACCTACAGTCAGAAGATGAATCCCAAAATATCAACTGAAACTTTTATCTTGAGCTAATTTCTAACTTGTATAAATCCGTGGAGAGAAATTATTTAAGGTTTAGGTTGATTTATTCTGGAATAATATTCCTGCTTTTTTATTCATGGTCATTTTTAAAAGTTATTTTTTTTAAGTTTTGAAAATGTAATTCAATAAATGTTTGTCCGGTTAATCCTGTGACCTGTTTTGACATCCCGGCACTAGAGGGCGCCGTATGAGTGTATCAGTATTTGCTGCTAACAGTACCAGAAGAAGAAGTGTTGCCCAAAACAAATGAGGATGAGGAAATTATTTTTTTCTCCTATAAAACTTTGATATTTTTGTTATTTGCTTCAAAACATTATTATTTTGTGTACTCTGACTAATGCGGAACAGGAAGTCGTCAAATTGGGTTACGGATAGAGAAGGTAGGTCATTTAAACATAACTCCTGCAGTAGATAATAATTACTGTAAATAAAAAAAATCTGACAAATCTCTTGAAATGGAGGCGTAAAAACTAATGATTTTAAAGAACTTTTAAAAATATACAAACCTGAGTTGTTGGTGGGACTGTCGCTGTTGAAGTAAGCCTCCACTGATATCCCATCATCCCTTCTCTCCCGCTAGCTTGCAAGATAACATCATCGGTGCAACAAAAGATGGCGAGCAACATCAGAGCTGTCCAGTTCTGAGCCGGAGTCCGGTTCGTATGAAGTAAATGAAGACGTTGATGGATCTATTTGTCTGAGTGGAGCAGTTGCTGCATTTTTTCAAACTGCAATTATTTTATCTGCTTCTGATGCATCACAATATGAATCAAGAAATGTTCAGAAATGCAGCTTAAAGCTTTAATTATTTTATATATCGTGGGAGAAAATTCTAAAATAACATGTAAAAATAATAAAATCAATGAAATTGACTGAAATAAAAATATTTTTACCCCAAAAAACTAAAGAATTATTACTATTGATTTAGATTTTAAAAAATAATTAATACGAAATTATTACAAATAAAAAAAACAATAATATTTTATAATAATTTGTTACATTTAAAATATTAGTTTTTATTGAGTTGATTAAACCATCAACTAAAAATCATTATTTAAGTTTTTTTTTTTTTTTATGTAACCAAGTACAGAACTTTTGGTAATTGGTTCAAGGATTCTGTTTTTCAGTGTAGATCCTGGAGAGTCGAGTTGATCTTTTTATCCATTTATGGTTGCTGTTCTACATTGTCATTTTTGTCAAAGGAAAAGAGAACCTTGGATCAAAAACGGTTGAAAAACACGCCTTTAAACCACCATTTTTCTATTTTCCAAAAGCAAAATTCTGCATTTAAATGAAAACATTAAAATATATTTTTTTATTTATTTCACAGTTTTTGTTGTTAATAATCAAACATTTTTGACCCTTTTACATCTAAAATCTGATTGTTTACCACAAGCGTTTGGGGTCACCTTGCACATGAGAACGACCCCCCCCCCATCCTCTCGTCTCCTGCTTCACGCCATGGAAAGCAGAGTTTGTTGCCATGACGATATTAATGTCTCCGTGCTGTTAAAATGGCGGGGATGTGTTTGTGTGTGTGTTTTTGTTTTGTTTTATATATATATGCAGGTGATTTGCACAGAGCAGAGGAGATCCAGATAATGGAATCAATTTCCTGTGACTCCTGAAGCGGAGAGTTTGCTGGTAAATAATAAAGAAATTAAATAAGCTTACAACCATCAGCTGCTGGTTACCGATGAGTAACTTCAAATTTCTGCTCAGCCACTTGAAATGGTGAAGAAATGTTGACCTTTTTTCATGATTTCTCCCTTTTTTTTTATTGCTGTTATGTCTAGTTTATGTGTTCCACCTTAAGTAAGAAAGGGATGTTCCTCCTTAAGAAAGAAGTCTTGTTCATAAAGTTGTTCAAGTTAGTGAGGTCACTTCCTGAAAAGGTTAAGAAGAGAAGGCTAAGAGAGACACATGGATCAGATGTTCTTCATCCAACGCCATCTGCATTTAAGATAGACAAACAAATGTCGTAAGTGTGATTTATTGTTTCATTTCATGCCACTTTTTAGGTATTGTTACTTATTTCAAGGAATTTGAATCTGTACATTGATTTTTTCTGTTTTCTTTGTATTTTAGTTTTACTCCCTTTCATTGAAAGAGTCCAGTAAAACGACCAAACTTTACTTCGACGACTCATCTGATTCTTTGGAAGGAGTTAAGCTTGGTGTTAAGTCTGCGATTTGCATGTCCTGACGAGAGCACTACAGTACATAAAAAGACATTTAATGGAATCAAAAACAAGATGGCATCCAAGGGCTCAAATCATCTGCAAGTGGAAAATCTTCAGTGTCTTCGGCTAGCACAGCAGGGCGTGCACGAGCAAAGGCTGAAGCAGCAAAAATAAGAGCAGAATATGCTACTAAACAAAAAGAATTAAAGCTGGAAGCAGCCAATATGGAGTTTGAAGCAACAAAAAAAAGAAGCAGAATTACAGTTTGAAAAAATAAAACTGCAAGCAGAAATGGAAGTATTGAATTTACAATGTGAAGCTGAAGTGACTGCACGTGAGGCACAAGTTTTAGAAATGGCTGAAGAACTACAAGTTGTTGATGAAGCATCTTCGACAGAGCATCACGACAAAATGAAACGCACAGGTGAATATGTCCGTTCACAAATACTCTTAAAGGAAGTGCTTCGACAACACATCATACCTCATGCATGTCAACACACATATGGAGAATGAAAAATGCAGTTTCGCTGTTGACATCAAGAAGGACAAAGGCTATAAACTGTTCACAAGAAGCATTAAACACGCTTCTGAAGAAAAAGATGAAAACTAATCAACCTTCTAACACAAAAGAATGAAATGAAAACCAAAAGAGAAGATATCAAAAACCAGAAAGAAATGAGGATCGAAACTTTCAACCATACTCTCCGAGGTGGTTAAATGTGCATGCTCAGCCTTTCCTCCACCCCAAAGTAAGGAATCTGCAGTTTTTCCAACACCGCAACAGAACTTTAGCACAGTATTTAGCAGGAGAGATCTCACCAACTCAGGCCTGTATCAGTTTGATGACAAACCAGAAAACTACAGAGGATGGTATGCATCATTTTGTAGTGTAACCAGTTGACATTCAGCTAAGTGCTGTACAACAACTGGACCTAATGATCAAATGGCTTGGAAAAGAATCTCGAGAATTGTGAAACGCATCAGAGCAGTTTATGCTAGCAATCCAGCCGCAGCACTAGCTAAAGCATGGGAACGACTGGAAGAGTGTTACGGGGCTCCAGAAGTCATAGAAAGGTCACTTTTTGAGCGTCTTGAGACATTTCCTTAATCTCAACCCTAGAGATAACATCAAGCTTCGTGAATATGGGGACTTGCTAACAGAAATACTTGGCTTCAAAGAGGATGGATATCTCATTGGACTGTCTTATTTAGATACGTCTCGTGGTATTTTGCCACTAGTGGGCAATTCCATATAACCTCCAAGAGAAATGGCTTTCTGCTGGATCAATATATAAAGAAGACAACAATGGACATTTTCCCCCTTTCTGGTACTTCTGCGAATTCGTGTGCTATGAGCAAAGAAGCGAAATGATCCAAGCTTCATAAACCAAAAAAATGTCACTGCTTTTTCAAAACAAGAGAGAACAACCTTCAGAAAAAACGACAGAACCTTCACAGTACAGAAGACAGGACTTCTCTTTGCCACAACCCAAAAAACCAACTGGCGTTGACACCAAATAAATATGCCCCTTACACAACAAACCACACCTCACTTCAAAGTTGTAAAGCCTTCCGGAACAAACCAATAGAAGAACGAAAAATCTTTCTCAAGAAAAACGGCATATGTTTTAAATGCTGTGCTTCAACACTACATCTGCCAAGGACTGTAAGACATCTGTAAGGTGCCAGGTGTGTGACAGTACCTACCACGTTACGGCCATGCATCCGGGAACACAACCACCAAAGGCTCCACCACCCACCTAAGTTGGACGGCGAGAGGATGTAGCCGTAAATCCAGATCCAACGGAATAAGTTCAAACTGCACTGAGGTATGTGGCAAAGGACAGTTTCAGTCGCTCATAGTGCCAAAAATATGCCTTGCAAAAATATATCCGCAGGATGCGGTCCACAAGGTCGTAAAGGCCATACGTAGTGATAGCAAACGACCGAGCAACCGGCATTAGCAAGCCACAGAGTTCTTTAGTTTGTTTGGAATCGAAAGTGAGCCATCTTCATACCTCCTGAAGACCTGTGTTTCAGGTTTGGAAGAAACATCAGGAAGAAAAAGCAGAAGGATTTTTTATATGAATCCATTGATGGGAGAATTGCTGTTCCTCTCCCACCACTCATTGAGTGTATTAACATCCCAAATAATCGGACAGAGATTCCAACTCCAAATGACGTGATCCATCAACCACATCTGCGACACCTTTCTAAACATCTACCAGAGTTGGACCCAGATGCAGAAATTCTCCTTCTTCTGGGACGAGACGCACTGAGGCTGCATAAAGTTAGGCAGCAGGTGAATGGACCACACAATGCTCCATTTGCTCAGCGTTTGGATCTTGGCTGGGTAGTAATTGGAGAAGTGTGTCTTGGAAATATTCACAAACCTGTCGTTAACACTTTCAAAACCACTGTTTTGGAAAACGGTCGCCACTCCATCTTTCAACCGTGTACAAGTTACATGCAAGTAAAAGAGGCATTACCCAAGCTCCACCATGTCACCAAGGTAACAGAAGAATCGCTTGGTAAAACAGTGTTCAACAGAACAGATCAGGACAACAAACCTGCTCCATCAATCGAAGATGCAAAGTTTATGGAAAAAATGGATGCTGAGGTTCACAAGAACTGCGACAACACTTGGGTGGCACCACTGCCATTTAAAGAATCACGCACACGCCTTCCTAACAACAAAGAGCAGGCTGTTAACAGAGTTCTTTCTCTACAGAAATTATTAAAACGAAACCCGAAGATGCAGGAACAATATTTCGCGTTTATGGACAAACTTCTTCAGAATGGACATGCCGAAGGGGCACCACCTCTTGAGGACAATGAAGAATGCTGGTTTCTTCCCACATTTGGAGTATATCATTCTAAGAAACCAAACCAGATTAGAGTGGTATTCGATTCAAGTTCCCAATACCAAGGAATATGCCTCAATGATGTTTTACTAACTGGGCCAGATTTAAACAACACTTTGATTGGAGTCTTGCTTCGCTTTCGCAAGGAAAAAGTAGCCGTGTTGGCAGACATCCAGCAGATGTTCTACTGTTTTGAAGTTACAGAGAGTCATCGCAACTTCTCAGATTCCTGTGGTACAAAGAAAATGACATCAACAAAGAGATTGTTGAGTACCGGATGAAAGTCCACGTGTTTGGCAATAGTCCCTCGCCCGCTGTTGCCACCTACGGGCTGAGAAGAGCCATTCAAGAAGGCGCATCAAAGTATGGAAATGATACTGTTCAGTTTGTTGAAAGACATTTCTACGTTGATGATGGCCTTGTCTCTGTACCAACTGAAGACCAAGCAATAGACTTGCTGAAAAGGACACAGGCCTCTCTGGCAGAATCAAACATTCGCCTCCACAAGTTCATCTCCAACAGTCAAACTGTTCTAGAGGCCTTTTGCCAGGAAGACTGTGCCGTGGCAACCAAAGACTTAGACCTTACCGGAGAAACGGATACTATCCAGCGCAGTTTGGGCCTCCTATGGGAGATATCTACAGACACCTTCACGTTTTCCGTGTCTATGGAGTCAAAACCATTCACTCGATCGTACGTGTATTGTCCACCGTGAACAGCATTTTTGACCCCATTGGACTATTGGCACCCGTGACAGTCTGTGGAAGAGCCCTTCTCAGAGAACTCACTGCTGACCTTTCAGACTGGGACGCTCCCCTCACAGACGAAAAACGTGGCAAGTGGGACTTATGGTGTAAATCGCTTCAAGATCTCAAGCAGTTGCACATACCGAGGACTTATATGGACATATCTTTAAGTAACAGCAAACATGTTGAGCTTGCCGTCTTCTCTGATGCTTCAACGAAAGCTATTGGAGCTGTTGCCTATTTAAAGGCGGTCTCAACTGATGGTCACACAGAGACTGGACTTATAATGGCCAAAGGAAGATTAGCACCCAAATCAGAACCTACGATTCCACGCTTGGAACTTTGTGCAGCCGTTTTAGCTACTGAGCTGGCGGACCTCATCCGGGACGAGATGGATGTAAAGTTTGACAATGTAAACTTCTACAGCGACAGCAAAGTAGTACTTGGATATATTCATAACGCAACCAAAAGATTCTACGTCTACGTCCATAACAGGATCCAGCGCATTCGACATTCATCCAAACCACAGCAATGGCACTATGTACCCTCTGAAGAAAATCCAGCAGACCACATTTCAAGATTTTTACCCCCTTCTCAACTAACACAAACAAACTGGTTCTGTGGACCAGCGTTTTTGCAAAAGACTGTGGATGAAGAAATCCATACATCGGAAGGATTTGAACTGGTACAACCAGAAAACGACACTGAAATCAGGCCAGAAGTCAAAACCTATAGTACACACTTGAAGAGGAACTATCTGAATCCAGATCGCTTTCAGCGTTTTTCCAGCCTCCAGCCACTTCTTCGAGCTGTTGTCTGCCTGAGGCACATAGCAACATCCTTTAAGCACGCAAGTGGAGATGGTCCATGCAAAGGGTGGCACTGGTGTGAGAAGCCACGTTCACCTGAGGAAATGGACAAAGCCATGAATGTTATCCTCCAGAGTGAGCAGGGTTCTGCCTTCCCAAAAGAACTTTCAGCTCTTCATGCTCAAAAGCCTATTCCAAAAGACAGCTGTCTTCTAAAGTTTTGTCCAGTGATTCGGAATAACTTGATCTGTGTTGGTGGTCGTCTGCATAATTCAGACTTAGAATCTCATGAACAACATCCTGTGATCCTGCCAAAGAATGGCCACATAGCCCTTCTGCTAACACGACACTACCATGTGCAAGTGAAACATCAAGGACGACACTTTACAGAAGGAGCCATTCGAGCAGCAGGGTACTGGATCTTGAGTGGCAAGAGGCTCATCTGCACAGTTATTCATAACTGTGTAACATGTAGGAAGCTTCGAGGCAAGGTGGAAGAACAACGCATGGCAGACTTGCCTGTCGAACGCCTCCAAGTCTGTCCCCCATTTACTGGGACTGGACGTCTTTGGTCCATGGATGGTTGCTTCAAGAAGAACACGTGGGGGTCATGCTGAGAACAAAAGATGGGCGATTATGTTCAGCTGCTTGAGTTCTCGAGCAGTACACATTGAGCTCATCGAGTCTATGGATTCCTCAAGTTGTATAAATGCACTCAGGCGTTTCTTCGCCATGAGGGGACCAGCCAAGCAGTTGATGTCAGACTGTGGCACCAACTTCATTGGTGCGAGCAAAGAACTTGGAATGGACAAAAACTCACTGGACTCAAAGGTTCAGAAATACCTTGACGGATGTGGATGTGTTTGGAAGTTTAATCCCCCTCATGCTTCGCACATGGGCGGCAGTTGGGAAAGGATGATTGGAGTTTCTCGGAGGATCTTGGACTCCCTGTTGCTCCAATCAAAAGTCCGGCTCACCCATGAGGTACTTTCTACATTAATGGCAGAAGTTGTTGCAATTATGAATGCACGCCTCTGTATACTGACCCGGACAACCCTCAAGTGCTTTCGCCATCCATGCTTCTCACCCAAAGTCGGGTGTTCACCGCCTCTTGGCGACTTCTCAGAGAAGGACATGTTCACTAAGCAGTGGAGGCAAGTACAAGCCCTGGCAAATCAATTCTGGACGCGATGGCGCAAGGAATACCTACCTTGCCTGCAAGGCAGACAAAAGTGGACAACCCTTCGAAAGGACTTAAAGGTTGGAGACGTGGTTCTCCTCAAAGACAAAGCAGCTGAACGCAACCATTGCCTATGGCAGAATAAAGAACACATTTGCTGGTTCAGATGGCCACGTCAGACAAGTTGAGGTTAATACCATTGATCAAGTCATGTGAAGACATTTTCTAGACCACATTACTGAAGTTGTGTTACTTATTCCCAATGATGTTTAGATCCACTCATCTTTTGTGATTTTACATTGGTAGTGACCTTTAACAGGTCAGGCGAGGAGTGTTATGTCTAGTTTATGTGTTCCACCTTAAGTAAGAAAGGGATGTTCCTCCTTAAGAAAGAAGTCATTGTTCATAAAGTTTGTTCAAGTTAGTGAGGTCACTTCCTGAAAAAGGTTAAGAAGAGAAGGCTATAAAGCAGATGACACATGGATTCAGCGATGTTCTTCATCCAACGCCCATCTGCATTTAAGATAGAACATAACAAATGTCTGTAAGTGTGATTTAGTTTTTACATTTGCATTGACCACTTTTTAGGTATTTGTTTTTTACCGTTGATTGAAGAGAGATTTTAGACATCATGTAGCATAATTTTGATATTTTAGTTTTTACTCCCTGTTCATTGAAAGAGTCCAGTAAAACGACCAAACTTTACTTCGACGACTCATCTGATTCTTTGGAAGGAGTTAAGCTTGGTGTTAAGTCTGCGATTTGCATGTCCTGACGAGAGCACTACAATTGCATTACTAGTAACATGCAAGTGAGCTGTTTTTATTAAAGATTTTGATTTGTTTCTACGTTGATTGAACCCATGGTGACATCAGTGTCATAGAAATACATGAGAAATGCACTATTATTTAATTTTTTTGGAAAAATGGGTCTGGGTCTTCATGAGTTGAGATACTTTTAGGTATTTTTGAAGAAAAAAAAACTCTTTAAAGAAAATAGGTGCCTTTTGGGACTGAAAACTAATACATATTGATCAAATTTTCCATGAAATGAAAGTATCTCAAAGCTTAAATCTGATTATCAAACATAATCACTAAATTAAACTAAGCGTCTGGAAGACTCTCCTTGTTGGTTGAAAGCTGATTTCACATCCCAGTGTTACCTAACTGAGTCTCCCTGCTGTAAACCCTGACTTTAGCTGTAATAACAATTTTGTGTAATCATTCATTATAATTTTTAGTTTGGTGTCATTACTTAAATAAATTTGTTGTTTGACACATTAAAGATTAGTATTAAGTGTTACTAATTATACTACTACTGTTCTTTAGTTCCTGCAAGAGTGGGCGGAGCTTACATCAAAACTGTGTTTGATGGAAACTGGCTCTAATTCTACCCTTTATTAATTAGCAACGTCTTGGTCCTCCTCCTTACAATTTTTTCATCAGCATCAGAATTTGCATTAAGCTGAGTAAAAATTTATATATTTATTGTTCATAAAAGTTGCTTTTAAATCCTATTTTTTTTCCCCAGAGTTTGAAAGCGCTGGTTGTTAGCCAAAAATGGGCTATAAGTAAGCATTGTTTTTTTGTTTTTCTTGATGATAAAAATGTTTTCTCCTTTGGGATTTTGAGAAAATTTTGTTGTAGTGACCAAACCATTCCCAACTATCGTCCATCATCATTGTCCAAATCATTTCTGTTTCCATAGGACATTCTCTGCACTCTGTTTTAAAAAGTTGTGTACAGTTTTTTTAATGTATTAAAATAGTCTGAGTTCGTACGGACTTTGCCACTAAAAGTGAAGAAGCAGGTAATTAATCAATGATCATAACTAAGGATTTTACTGTCCTCTGCACGCTTTATTGTATCACCACTTGGATAGCCTAGTTGGTAAGGTACAGGACTAGCATACATAAAACCAGGGTTCAATTCCCACTTGAGAAATGACACTTTTTGAAAACATAATGTACTTATGATTATAAGTTATGACTACATATTTCATTAAGTAAACTTTACTAGCATCATTCCATTTTGACAAATGTATTAACGTATTGTTTTAAGTTAATTGAACTAAGCTTCTCTAGTTTTGGATATATGTAAAAACTTAAGAAATTTAGGGCAATCTGTTTCAACGCACTGATTTAGTAAACTCAACTAGTCCGGGCTAAGAGTGATGTGCCGGTCCCCAGCCTGGATACAGGAATATATCAGGAAGGGCATCCGGCGTAAAATTCTCACCTGGGAAAATCAGTAAAAAATCCGATTCGCTGTGGAAATCCCTGACGGGATGTGCCAAAAGGTTGAACAACAAACGCTAAATGAAATGTGTTTATAGTTGTAGTTTTGTTTATGAGTATTTATTCATATTCTACAGTTGCAGCTACAAACAAAACAAAACAACAAAACAAAAAGGAACAAAAATAAATGCATCCTTAAAAAAATGCTCAATTTTTGCTCCATTACCCCTCAATTGTGGCGTTTTTAAACCTCTTTGGTGTCTTTTTTTTCCCCCCTCCACAGTGACTCTTTACCCCTCCAATGTAACTGTTATACCCTTCTACTGTGAGTCTATTACCCTCCAATATGACTCTTTTACCCCCTCCATTGGGACCCTATTACCCTTCCATTGTGAGTCTTTACCCCTCCATTGTTACTCTTTACCCCTTCATTGAAACTTTTTACCCCTCCATTGTGGCTTTTTTACCCTTTGATATTGACCCTATTACCCCTCCATTGTGAGTCTTTTTTTACCCCTGCATTGTGGCTGTTTATCCCTCCAGTGTGACTCTATTACCCCTCCATTGGGACTGTTTAACCTTCCATTATGACCCCACCCCCTCCAAATTATGACACTTTTACCCCTATATTGTGACTCTTCACACCTCCATTATGGCTGTATTCCCCCTACATTCTCACTTTTACACCCCTCTATTGATACCCCTTTCTTAAAAAAAAAAAATTATATATATATATATTATGTTTATCATGATGATTTAAAGGGTGAGGGGAGACATTGTGACTCCTGTTAGAGTCTTTCTCAGTGATAAATTGACCTAAATGATTGTTTAATGTTGAAGGTTGGTCTATGCGTTATATCTTAACATTAAAGAAGTGTTCCAGATATACTTAGAGCTTTCCTTTATCATCTATTAGTGACACAAAGCTCAACCAGATAGTTTTTAGTTAGAGTGAGAACTGTTGATTTCATGACACGTCAGTAGATCCTTTGTGTGGCCGTGCTCCTGCATGACTGTCGGGGTCCTCTCCCGGTCTCCGAAGCTCCGAAACTGTATTTTCCTTCCCAAGCAGTGAAAAAGCAGAGCACAAGGGTCCAACATCTCCCAGCGGTCTTCATTTAGGTGGAGACGTCAACAGCACAAAGGCCATAGAACAAGATTTACATCATTTTGGTGAAGCTTACACTTATCCTTTGAGCCCCATGGAAGCATTGTTAAGCTGTGAGAGCTCAATACTGTTCGGTCCGTATCAGGAGGAGTTGGCCTATTTTCTTCTGACCGTGTTCTCCGAGGAACCGCGTCCAGCTATGTTTGGACAACAGCGTGTCAGGTGTCTGTCAATGCAAACTGTTAGAGTTAATCCTTCTGATTTATTTGTTCGGCTTCATAATATGTATCCCGCGGATACACACACAAACACGCTCCGTTGAGGGAAATGGTTTCGATTTAGCAGGTTTCTTCCAAGACAATCTGATTGGCCAATCAGGCCACAGAGGGCGGTACAGCAGCAGACAGCATGGTTACATAAAATGTACTTGTAGCCTAAAGAAATGAATAGATTCATAATCTGAAGCCACTAGTTTGACCAGAAACACCTGAAACAACAACTCGACTACCACCATGGGTGTTTAGAGACTTGTCTCATTTGGAATGGTTTGTTCTTGAGCTGGAGTGTTCAAATCAAGGCCTCGAGGGCCGCTGTCTGACATGTTTTTCAACCAATGTTTCATTAAAGCTCTTAATTTTCTTAAGACATCTCTCTGGAAAACCAGCAGGAGGTCGACCATGAAGGGTTTGGGATTCAGGCACCTCTGATTTAGGTTAATGGAACATCAGCAAAAAGGATCAACATACAATAGATGAACTTCCAACACAAATACAAAAATGAATACAATATATGTACATATTCTAAATAAGACCTAAAAAGACATTTTTAACATCTATAAAAGGCTTAAAAACACACTAACTAGAAAAGTTGCATTACATGCGATAATGCTAGTGTCAATGGTTTTTCCTGAGTGTGGTTGCTGAAGATGCTAACGCTATCAAGCTTTTGCAAAATGCTAAAGTTGCTAAAGCCCTTAAAGTCACAGAAAGTTCACAAAGAATTTCTCGCAAAATCACGAAAATTGCGTAAAACCATAAATACCATAAAAAATACAAATACCAAAAGGACTAAATAAATAAATGTCCTGAACGTGCTGAATGTTTGATACCAATATTGCAAACGAATTTCTTAAAATAATTGTCAAAATTGCATAAAATTGAAAAAAAAGTAAAATTTATGAATCCTTAAAGTACAAACACGAATGTCCTGAAATTGAAATATTGCATTGGTTTAAAAGTGGACAAAATATTGAAGAATTTCTCATTTCTATGGGGCTAAAAAATGGCATAATTTGCGTAAAATGAAAAAAAGCAAAATATATGAATACCTAAAGTACAAGCATGATTGTCCTAAATGTTCTGAACGTTTTGACACCAATTTTAAGTTTTAAAACTACACAACATTTTTGAAGGATTTGAAGAATTTCCTATTCATTTTCAATGGGGTTGAAAAATCAAATAAATTGCGTAAAATATTAAAAAATTGTAAAATATATCAATTCTAAAAGTAAAAGCTGTAAAGTCCTGAACAAGTTCAAGATGATTGAGTTTTTACATTTTATAAAACTTATGGAGAGAAGCAGGAAAATCATAAATCAAATACATTATCGCTAATTTTTGGTGAAAACATTGTTATGGATGGATACTGTTTGGATATTATCCAGTGTCAAACAAGTACAATTTAAATGGTTTCAGTTCCTAGAACTAGGGCTGCCACGATTAGTCGATTAATCGACGACTAATCGACTATTAAAATAATCGACGACTAATTTAATAGTCGATTAGTCGTTACTTTATATTGTATGAAGTCAGATTTTAGTAAAGTTGAAAGTTATAATAGCATTCTGCTAGCTTTTTGGAATATTTTGGCTTTTATTAGGGTTTTTTAGGCTATTTTGGAGTTTAGCTAATATTTCAGCAGCATGCTAGCTATTTCAGCTAACTTTAGCTTTTTTACGTTTTTTAGGCAATTTTTGAGTTTAGCTTATATTTCAGCTATATGCTAGCTGTTTTGGCTAATTTAGGATTTTTCTGTTTTTTTAAGGCTAATTTGGAGTTTAGCTAATATTTCAGCAGTATGCTAGCTATTTTGGTTAACTTTGGCTCTTTTTATTTTTTAGCTAATTTGGCATTTAACTAATATTTTAGCTGGTTATCAACTTCAGCATCTTTACATCCACTTTGGCCATGAACAGATTAGTCGACTAATCGGAAAAAGTAATCGGTGATTAGTCAACTATTAAAATAATCGTTTGTGGCAGCCCTACCTAGAACAGAGGTGGGCAAATTCTGGGCTGGGGGCTGGAATGAATTATGTAAATAATCCTAAATAATGTTTTAATGTTCCCTGTTTTCTGGTGTGTCCTAGATAGTCCATACAGTAAACGCATTGACCTACTGCACATGTGTCAAAGTCAAGGCCCAGGGGCCGGATCCGGCCCTCCAGGTAATTCTATTTTATTGTTATTAATGGCCCAATGTTTCTTGAGCTTATTTCTAACTTGTATATTTTGACAAATTGTATTTTTATGCTGAGTAAGATGTTGAAAAATATTTAAAGTTTAAGTTGATTTACTCTGGAATAATATTCCTGACTTTTTATTATTCATAATTATGTTAAAAGGTTACGGTTTTAAAATGTAAAAAAACTGACATTCTGCTAGCTTTTTGAACTGTTTTGATATTTACTAAGATTTCTTTTAGGTTATTTTAGAGTTTAGCTAATATTTCAGTCACATGCTAGCTGTTTTGGCTAATTTGGGCTCTTTTTTTAAAAAAAGCTTTTTAGATTTTGGAGTTAGGCTAATACTAACACACTAGCTGTTTTCCCTAGTTTAAGCTTTTTTCATTTTTTAGGCTAGTTTGAAATTCAGTCACTATTTTAGCTGGCTATCAGCTTTTGCGTTTTCAGCTATCAGCACTAGCATCTTCAGCAGCCAAATTCATCTTACAGCATTCATTAATGTTATATATCTAGTTCATAATTATGTTAAAAAGTTAAAAGTTTTTAAAAATGAAGTTTTAGAGTGTTCAATAAATGTTTATTCTGTTCAGCCCGTGACCTAAGGTGTGTTTTGGATTTTGGCCCTCTGTTTGATTGAGTTTGACACCCCTGACCTACTGTATGTCTATAAGTACAAATAATTATTCTGTATTCATATGGTTTTAGAGGGTTTGTTTTATTTCCATGTGTGTTTTTCGAGTCGAACATTTTTCTAAATTTGCATCTAGAAAATCAGTGCAATTGGCTCTAAAAGGCCAAACATTAAAAATGTTCTATTTTAAAGTAATTTTCAATCAAATTAATTGATTTCTTCCAGATTCCATGTTGATTTTTTTCACTTATCCATCTATTATGTTTTGATGGACGCCCCGCCCACCTTCATGGCCCCACCCACTCTTATAAGTCCCTCCCACAATCACTGAAATTTATACGTTACTGTCTGTACCAATACTACAGTTTTGGTACTAATACCTAAATTTAACACCAGCTTTTTTTATTTAAGAACATCTGGATTAGCTTCCAGAAGTCTAAACACACCCACAGATGGAATAACAGATGCTTTTAACATTTTGCAAATGTAGTGTACGATTGGTTCTGAACAAATGGGCTTTCCCCTCCGCCGGCGTGAGCATTCATCTTCATTTGTCCTGTGAATTGTCTGCCTTCATTATTTTCTCATTCCACCCAAGATTGAGGCATGGCCTTTAAAGTGACAGCTCTAATCGAAACCTTTTCACATTTTAGCCCTGTTTTTGTTTACACTTTTTGCAGCCGTCTCAGTAATTCTATTAACTCCGCTAACATCTTTATGGAGCCAATATAACCCGGACCGGCGCCCGCCTCCTCTTTCCTTCTGTCCCGCACTTTTCAATTACGCTCGCGCTACCTGGAAAATAACAAAATGAAAACTATCTGCCACTTCCTCCGCTCTGACTAAATCTTGCTTCAATGATCCAATAAATATAGCTCGCCATTATGAAACGCGGCGTCATTCGGCTGGAAGGTGGCCTGCTCTCCCATCGCTGGACAATGCCGCTGATTGGACAGTTCTCCGAACATAATTTTAGACATGTTGAAAGGGACATTAGCTGCCCGAGCAAGCTGTTCCCAGGAATATTGGCCCTCTACATCAGCTCAAAGAGGCTTCGCCGCCAAGCAATTTTCTCTGTCTGTTCAGTGACAGTGAATTGTATTCCAGAAGCCCGCCTGGCTGAGCTCACTGCATGCCTGCACATGTAACTTCAATGTGTGATTAGTGCGGACCGGAAGCAAATAATACACTTATTGGAGTTGCGTGCGATGTTTTGAGAGGTCGGTCGGTTTGCTTGCATGAATAAGTGAACTTGTGTCAGCCTTAAGAAAGCTCAGTTCTTATGGTTTCACGTTACACCTCCTTTGTTCTCCAGTCTGTTGAGGAAGCCAACAACGTTCTCTACTCAATTGACTTTACATGAGAATTAGACTGAGTAGCCCCTCCCCCTGGTGTCCAAACAGGAAGTACCCCCTGGCTCCAAGAACCAAAACCCCAAAGATATTCTATTTAGAAAGAAATATCGTTTATGCTTCGGTCACATTTACAACTCCCATCATGCAATGTGAAGGTATACGGAGCTAAAATATTATTTTAAAACCTAAATAAAAACGAATTGAAAAAATATTGGTGTTTTGCCAAAAAAAAAAAAAGTAAACTTCTTAAAAAAATTAGCTTCAAGCTTCAAATATTCTAATTTTTCAGGTTTTAAAACTCAAAATTTCAGTGTCAAACTTTTGGCCCTATTGTGGCGTAACAGGGCGGGGTTAACACAAAGGACCAATCAGAATCGATGAGGGTGGTAACCTCAGACCCGGTGCATTTACTGACTCTGACAACTGTGATAATTAGTCAGAAAATGGCTGTTTAATCTGTACTATCATAGTCTGAAGTTGACCAAAGACAGATGTTAAAAGCAGAGTTTTACCGCGCATCCAAAACACTTTGATTGGTCCTTCATGTTAGCCCCGCCCCAAAGTTTTGAAACTGAATTTATCAGATTCATAAACGGGAAAAAAAAAGAATTGAAAGTAAAAAAAAAAGACTTTAAAAAAGTTTTGAAATTTAGAAAAAAAACAGAACAATTTAAGCTAAAAATAATTAGGTTTATTTTAGAATAGAAAAAAAGTTTTCAACATTCTACTTTTTTTTGGCCAAACAACAATATTTTCTTTCAATTTTTCTTATTTGGGTTTCAAATAACATTGGGCGCAATTCAGCTCCATAAAGCTATCGGTTACAGTTGTCAAGATTTCGTGTTGCCGCATGATTTTTTAAAAACTCTTCCAACATTTATGAACAAATTCAACAAGTCTGACGTAACGTTGAATTTTACACTGAACGCAATTCATACATCAAATTGAATCTTTTGATGTGAGTAAATTTAAATTTAAACCTCAATGTTTGGCCAAAAATGTGTTCATAAACAAGATGCTTCTATTGCGTGTGGAGAAGCTATCATTTAGCCTCATTGCTACATGATGGAGGCTTTGACTGTATATTTCGCTTAAAATGCACAGAAGATACAGGCAATGTTGAGGCTATTTTTTGGAAAAAAAAAAAAAATCATAAATAAGTTGCTCCCGAGTATAAGTCGCACCCCTAAATCTGAAGAAAAACGCGACTTATAGTCCGGAAAATACAGTGTATTTGTCAGAAATACTGTTCTCGCTGCGTCACCTTTTTTTTTTTTTTTAATACCCTCATGCCTTCTCATAGGGTCAAGATGACCCCACCCTTGTGTTGATGTGTGATCCCTCCCATGACAAAGTTGGACAGTATGTGTCTGCCAGATGACCCCACTTTGTCATGGCAGCCCCTGCCTCTGTCCCTCCCACTGCTGCTGCTCATCAGGTCGATCACCTGCACCTGTCCGTCCTCCTACATAAGTCTGCTTCCCTGCTCCAATCACTGCCGGAACGTCTTGCTATGCAGCTCGATTACCAGCCCAGATTACCAGCCTGCCTAAACCTCTGTTTTCTCCACGCTTAGGAATACAAGTTCATGCTCTGCTTACTTACCTGCCTGCCTGCCTGCCTGCCTGCCTCCACGCCCCTGTGCATCCACACGGTGTTTTCCGCGACAACGCTGCCACTCAGCTGGGATCGTCTTCCTGTTTTCCACCACGCTTCAAGCTCTGCTCAAGGCCAGTCAAAGGATCCTGCTGCCACTATCTCCTCACGGATCGCTTTTTAAGACCGCCACAAGACAACAACAAAGTTAAGGACTATTCATCTCAGCTCCTTCATCTTTCCCTCTGACGGCACCCTCGTTTCCAGCTCCCCCTGTCGTCTGGCGGCGTTACTGCGCCAAACCTGCTTGACTCTCCATCTACCAGCAATAATAAATATAAGTCCATTCCACTCCTGGGTCTGTCATTTTTGGGTGGTCTTGTCACTAGCCCTGACACACTTTTAATGTAACCATCCCTAGCACTACGGTTAAACATATTCTTTTTTTTCTGTACTGCAACTTATTCAAGTTATAAACTGCCTTAAGTAAAGTGGGCGGAGTCTGCTGACCTCCACATCCAATGTTGCCAGAGACCACTTTGAAGTGATTGGGGACTTTAAACAAGCTCACTCCGCAATTGCAAAGAGTGGTTGCCATAGAAACGATGATCTGGGGGTGCCGTAAAGGTGGCTGACTCTTGGGGCCCACAGAGGCCCCTGATGATGATGAAATAATAACTTTTCATAAATTCATTTGGCCCTGTAAAAATTCTTGTCATGGGGCCCAGAATCCCTCGCGGCGCCCCTGATGACGTCTGGTTCCAACATGGCGACGTGTGTACACTGGTAAACAATTGAACTGACTTCGTTGGGTTGGAACTGGAAGAAAACCACATAGTTACAACAAATTTTCTTTCAAATTTTTGAAGATGCTGAAAGCCACCTGAATCAGTTCAACTCAGTAAAACCTACCAGTGTTGGGTCGAATACTCCCAAAAAGTAATGTATAACCCTATATTTTTACATCAAATACTTCTTTCTTTTGGCCCTGTGACAAACTGGTGACCTGTCCAGGGGGTAACCAACTGTAGCTAGGATAGGCTCCAGCAACCTGGTAACCCTATAATGGCTTGGAATATTTGTATTACATTTGTTTTACACCTAAAACAAACCTCTTCTCCAAAGGTAGAGTAAAAAAGTATTCGTGTCGACCAAATTCACAAAATGATGTTTCTAGAGAGAATAAATCCTCGTTATCAGCTTGAACACTCATCAGATTTAGGCAAACAAGAACATCTTGAACTCATTTTAAAATATTTTTAAAAAGAACGGTTACACTGTGCTCAAACATAAGAGAATTAAAGCATCCGACAAGTGAAGTTCTAAAGTTCCAGTTTTCTAGAAATAAGGATAATCTTGTTCAAATGAGTCTAAATTATTTGGCTCTGCATAATTGACAATAAAAAAAATAGAATTTACTCATGTATGACCAGTTATCATCTGTGTAATATGCTCAAAATGGACGTAGTGTCCCTGTGACAGAGGGGCCTCTGATGGGGAGTGAATCAATCTCTATCTGGAAGACGAAATTTCCTAAACTTTAGAAAACCCTTTCAAAAAATGTTTATTAAATGTGAATTAATGGTTGTTGTCTAGCAGTTTAGTGTACAAGATGAGCTTCAAACGGGACAGAGAACGTTAATCATTTTATTTCTTTGTTTAAATTTGCAGAACTACACCTGCAGTAATAGAAAATGCTGACGAAATGCCGCTTTGGGTTGAAAAAAGAGAAGAAACCGGAAAAAAGCTTGAACGCTTAAAGCGGGCGAAGACTTCTGGATAATTTTTTTTTTTTTTTTTTTGTGACTGGTTCCAGCAGAGGGAGAGACTTCTGTCTATTAATTTTCCATATTTTTCCTCTGTAGCCAGATTCTCTTAATTTAACACGACTTTAGGATTCTATTCTCATTTGTTTACATTTTATTCTAAAATGACTCCTTTCTATCTGTAACACCATTTTTTTTTGGTCACTCTAACCAAAATAAACTAAAATTAGATCAAAATGAACCCAAGAAAATAGAAAACTATTTGCTTCCAACCAGCAAATAAAGCTTCTTATTAAGCTGCTAATTCTAAGTAGAATTTTTAGCTCATATTTCAGCTTTTCGATTCTCGTCTGAAACTCCTTGTTTGTAGATTTAATATATTATTCTAGGTTTTTAAGTTAAAGTTCAAACGTATTTATTTCAGACATTTTGAAACATATACGGACAACTAAAATCAGAAATCTGAAAATTTGACGACTTTTTAGGGATTTTCTTCTAGCGTTTAGTGTTCTTTTCCTGTTTTAAGAGTTACTTCCTCAACTTTAATTGTCTAAAGTGATGCGGAGAGGTTTGACCTCAGTAGTTTCCCCTCTTATGTGTTTGTAGCCAAACTTCTTTGAAGCTTCCAGCTGATCAAACAAGCTTCAGGCAGAGTTCTGACGGGGGAGGCCACATTTCTACCACTTCTCTCCTTTAGCTGCATGCTAGACCCGCAGAAATATCAATCCACAAACTCCACCACAGATCTGAGGGATCTGGTTTCTGTAATTTCCCCGAGGACTACTGCAGGCGTCCGTGTGTGAGAGTGAGCGGGTTATCTACCGAGCTCCTGCCTTGTAGAATGAACTCCTCACTGCAGTTTTGGAGGAAGACGTTATCTTTGTCCTGAAACTTTCCTCTCGTAGTTCAGGCTGACGTGAACGGCGGTTCTGGAAAAAAAAAAAAATTTCAGCGTGGTTCTCCCTTCCTTCAACAGATGTCCCTGCTTTTTTTATGAATTTCCCGTCTTTGCCAAACACAGGCGGGACAGATGGCCGCTCTTTGCTGAGTCAGCGTTTTCTTGGAAGTTTCCATTTATTGAGTTCTTCCTGCCCGCTTCCAATTCAACTGAGGCTGCGGGACGCTTTTACCTTTTGAGCATTACTTAAATAGACCTAATGGATTGCTTTTCATTGGATTAATTAGAATGAATGGGATTTTGTTAAGCAAACTTGATCTGATCTGGATTGTAATTGGATTCTAGCTGGAATTAAAAGTTTTTTTTTACTTTTACTTTGTCCTGCAAGTAGTTATAGGGCTGTAAACCACAATTCTTACTTTTTTTAATACATGTTTGTCCAGTTGCTACATGTATGATTTTTTTACTGGATGAATGAAAATTACAATTATATCTATGAATGAACAAATTCAACAAAACTCGCAAATAGAGGGTTTTTGTCATTTTAAAGAATTATTTTCCTGGCAACTTTCTGGTTAACTTCGTCAGCAAAACATTTTGGATACGAATTGGATCATTTAACCACAAATCCTGAAAATTCTCTACAGTTTTTCCATCCTCATACGTGTTCAACACTTCACATTGCCGTTATGAAAAGCCGCGTTTCTCCGCTGCAGAATCTGTTTATTAGATTACATAATTAATTCACTGCTGTGCTGAAAATCAGCACCAGGCTGCTTTTCTTCGCCTAAGAATCCACTGGAATTACGTTCATTACATCAAATGTTGGAATAAAATGAATGGAGCTGAAGCTCTGGTGTTAAATCAAATTCATTCTCTTACAAGTTCAGACAGTAAACGGGACTTAAGTATCATTTTTTTCAACTTCAAAAAAAACCAATTCAGTAGTTTTACTTTGCTTCGCTGACACTTTATTCTGAAGATTTGTTTACGCATTCGGCTTATTTTTAGTGTATAAAATGAAAATCCATGTTATTCTCTATTTTAGAGCATTAAATACATACTTCCTGAATTGTATTTTTACAACACTCTACTGAGAACTTCGCAGATCTTCACCATCTAGAATAATTGTACTTGAATTTTCGGGGACTGATCTTAAGTATCCGAGTACTCGGATACTTGTTACAGCCCTAGTGGCTCTACCCTGTATATGACTCTGATCTTAGAAGCTCACAATACCTGCTTTATAAGTTCTAGTCCAGCCTAAAGTTTTTGCATTTCATTTAGAGTCATGTCTCTAGTCTTTGGTGATAAATGCAACTCAAGCTTTCATTTCAAGTCATATCTCAAATTCAAGTCAAGTGTTCAAGTCAATTATGTCAAGTCAAGTCCCGTGTGTTTAGCTTGAATTTTCAATCAAGTCTAAAATCTCTAGCTTTAATTTCAAGTTAAGTTTCAAGTCCCGAGTGTTTACCTTTTAATTTTCAGTCATTTCTAGTCTTTTTCTTTAATTTCAAATCAAGTCCCAAGTATTTAGTTTGAATTTGTAGTCACATTTCAAGTCTTTAGCCATATTAACAAGTCAAGTCTCAAGTCTTTATCTTTAATTTCAAGTCCATTCCCAGGTATTTAGTTTGAATTTCTAGTCACATTAACAAGTCAAGTGACAAGTCTTTTATTTCAAGTCCATTCCCAGGTATTTAGCTTGAATTTTCAGTCAAGTCTTTAGTCAGAATAACAAGTTAAGTCTTGAAACTTTAGCTTTAACTTCATGTCAAGTCCCAGGTCTATAGGTGGAATTTTCAGTCAAGCCTCAAGTCTTTAGCATAATTTCAAATTAAGCTGCAAGTCCCAGATATTTAGTTTGAATCTTCAATGAAGTCAAATGTTATTTTGCTTTGATTTTTAGTCTTTAGCCATATTAATAAATTCAGTGTCAAGTCTTTGGCTTTAATTTCAAGCCAAGGCATTTAGCTTGAATTTTCACCCAAGTTTCAAGTCTTTAGCTTTAATTTAACCTTTTCAGCTTTAGTCCTCTTCTTATTTTAAATGTTTCATATCAAACAAATAAAAAATAACGACTAGAGACGCAGATAATGAAAACTAGTCTGTGTAATTTCTAACAAATCTAGTTTGTTACATAAAACCTTAAAAAACAAATTCTGTATAAAAACAAGTTTGAAAAAGTTCTGTGTTCATATAATAACTTCAAAAGCACCTTTTTCAAAAAAATCTTTTATGCGAGTTTAATTTTAATAAAACTTTAAAATGAGCTTTCTCTTTTCCAATAATAAGGAGGTAATGTAGATATTAGCAGGAAAAAGCCGCACCAGGTCCTGAAACTCTAAATGTTCTCGCCAACAACTCCTGATGATGCATCACTAAATAAAATGCTGACACACAAGTAATGACGGTGCACAAAATCCTTGTGAGTCACAACTATTCAATGGAAATTCATCCCCAAAACATAAAGTTCATTCAAACTGGAGTAAGTTTCAACTATTGATTCTATTGCCTGTTTTCTTACCTAAAATGTTGAATTGTTTTTAAAGTAGCGCGATCTGGAGGAATTCTAGAAACATTTGACACAGAGTGGGTGAGAGGGGGTAACACTCCTGAATGTGTGTTAGCCAGAGAGGGGGGGGGGGGGGGGGGGGGGTGGATGAGAGGGGAAAATGGTGAAGGAGAATGTGAGATGGCCCATCTATGAAAGCGCCATTAAATTGTCAGTTATGATGGATGTTCCGCCTTTTCTACATTAACTGGTACATTAGAAGCCATTAATTCTTCAGGATGTGCTCTGGAGATCACAGCCTCTCAGGGGGTCTGTGCCTTGATAAAGTGGGGTGGGGGTGGGGGCGGGGGTGGGTGAGAGAGGGATGAAGGACAAGATAAAGAGTGCGCGAGAAAAAGAAAAAAAAAGAGGTAAGTACGAGTTTTGACTTTTTTTTTGGCTTACGATTGTTTTTGTTTCAGTTAAATAGGAGGAAAAAACTGTTTTTTTCAAAGACGTTTTCATTACTTTGATCATCTTTTGATCTATTTTTAAAGCATTTCCAGTTGTTGTTTCGAGTAATTCGTTAGAAAGTTGTAGGCGGGACCGTTGGCACAGGGTAGCCCCTCCCCAATTGAGAGTGAGAGCTCTCCGTTCACACACGCTTGTGCTAGCTTCCCCGCAGTGCAACAAAAATGGCGAACAATATTGCAGCTATCCAGCCGTAGAGTTTTAAGCTAGTAAAACGAAGACGTACATAAAGAAGTTATTTCACCCTCTAGTGTTTGTTTTTCTATGTTCAGTTCAGGTTTACTGTGATACCTAACGACTAGTTAAAGTGTGAAAATGTTTTCTATTGAGTTTTTATACACCTGTTACAGCTGTTTGTTATAATCAGTAGTTATCATTCCATTACACGTGTGCACAAAACTTTAGCAAAGTTCTAGAAATGTTTAAAAAAAAAAACAAATTGGCAAATAATTATGCAAACAAATATAAATAAATTAATGCAAAAAGTCATTTAAGAACTCGGCGATGGATGTGAACAATACTTTGATTTAAAGCAGATACATTTAAGATAGGTTATCTATACATCATCAGACACATCATTTATCAAAGGAGACGTCGGCGTCTTGTTCGTGGGAGCGGCTACTATGACACTTACCTGATCGGATGATGACGTTTGTCCATCATTTCAACTAAAATTTATTTGAGATGAAAAGATACTGGATATCATCATCAATGTCCCATGGTTTAGGAAAAAAATTAAGGAAATACGAGTATTTTACAGTAATCAAAACGTATAGGAACTATATAGCACATTGCTGAAGACTTGTCCATCATTTCAACTAAAAGTTACAGTATTTGAAGCGATACTGGATATCATCATCAGTCAGTGATGTCCTATAGTAAATACCTTTTCTCTTTTACGAAAAAAAGGGTAAATAATCTGAAATCAAAATGTTAAAAACACAATAATAAATTGGAGAAAGTATAGGTACCATGGCGAGTTGTTGATTTGTTGTTTGTTCTTCATTTCAGCTGAAAGTTGAAGTATTTGAAGTCATACTAGATCTTAATAATCAGCAATGTTGCATAGTACCTCCTATTGTGGTTCATTGTCTTAACATTTCACTTTGTTTTTCAAACATTTTCCACATTTTGGTTGGTTGAATTTTGTTGTCTTTTTTGAAAATGTAATGCTATTTTATTTATTATTATTATTATTATTTTGCTTTTCAAAGTTTCATTGTGATCTTTAAAATAAACCAAGAATTTTTACATCAGCTAATTCAGTGTTTTTCAACCAGTGTGCCGCGGCACACTAGTGTGCCGTGGGAGATGGTCAGGTGTACCGCGGCAAATAACCAATTTTCACATATGTAAAACATTTACCATCACTAGGGAATCCGCTCTGCGTTCATCCAAACGGGCCCTGATTTAACTCTGGTAGTTTAGAATATGCAAGATTGTAAAATATTTTTTTCAATGTTTCTATAAATGACTTTTAATCAGAATAATGTTACCGCAATCTGGCCTCAAAACCCAGCTGCAAACTCGGCTTTCAAAAGTTCCGCCCCTTCAACTGTCTCACCATCATTGTTGGAGGCTTGATCACATGTCATAAATCTGACCAATCAGAAGTGGTTAACGTCCTCACTTCCTTGTTCCTTTTCGGCTCATAAAAATCTCTCGGTTCTAACAAAAACAGCCGCTACAGCTCGTGTTTCGCGTGTAACTTCCTGCAGGATCCGGTGTCAGACAGTTTAAGAAGTGAACAAAAGAATGAAGCTCAGAAACGTGAGTATATCCGGAATACGCGCGAGTTTATGCACTACATCCCCCAGGATGCATTGGGGTAAAGCAGACTTTCTCAAATGGTGGGGGCCCGGTGGGAACCCAGGGATCATACCATTTATTTTAGTTACTAAACAGTTGATCGGAGGACAGACAGTGACCGGGGATATCCACACAGAGAGAAGAATATTGAATTAAACCTCAAGAATTGTGATGGAAAAATATTTAACGGAGATTAAAAGAAACAACGGAGAGAAATAGAGTGCGCGTGCTGGGGGGAGGGGGGGTGTACAGGAGCGCAAGAGCTGAGGAGAGAGAGAGAGAGAGAGAGAGAACATCAACACAAAACCTTCAAGAAACTCGAGACATTAGAAAAGAATAAAAAAACTGGAACCATTTGACTTTTTTGACAGTACGAAGGAACAGAGTTTGCAGGAAATCCTTCTATATGTGTAGATATATTCTATATTTATTATATACATTGTTACGACCCCGGTCTTCCCCTCTTCCAGGCCTGTGTGTCTTTGTGTATGTTTTCCCCTTGTTTCTTACAGGTCCTGGTTGAGTTGGAGTCTCCACCCTCTGGGCGGACCTGGCCAGTCCCACAGAGGGCATAAAAGCTGCTGGGAGTTATGATGTCTCCCTCTCCCACCTGGCAGATGAAGCTGCAGCCTTCCCAACCAGCTTCAGCTTTAGCTTTAGTTATGTTAAAATAAATCTTTGGTTACGCTTTACCCAGTCTCCCTCTTGGTTTGTCTATTGACTTTTTCGAGCCGGTCGTGACAACTTGGGGGCTCGTCCTTTCTTTTGGTATGTTTAGTGGTTTTTCTTTTCTGCCTTGGTTGGCATTTTGTTGTCCTTTTGCTTGGTTTTTGGAATTTTTGTTGTGGGGGAGACTGTGGTTTGGCTTTTCCATTTAGTTGGTTTTGTTTGGTGTTGCTGGTTGGTTTGGTGTCCAGGTGTTACCATTTGCCTGATTACCTGTCCCCTGCTAGGCATAGCAGTGTTGGCTCTTTAGCCTTCACTGAGTTTGTTGTTTTTGTAGTGCCGCAGTTTGTTTGATTAGAGCTTTGCTCGGGAGCACGCTAGGGATTCCAGGGGGTCGCCCTTTTTGGGTTGCCCTGCTGCTCCTCTGGTATCTGGTGCATAAGAACCCGTCGAACTGCTGCGTGAAGACTAGGGTGAGTTAGCTGCAGGTCAGCTTTGGTTGAGGCAGGTCAGGGTTAGGGGGACTGTGTGATCTTTTGGTTTTCTGGTCACTGGCTGTGTGGGAGTGCTTTTTGGTTGTGATGGCGGACATTGCCTCTTTTTTGGTTTCTCCTTCTGTGGAGTTTTTGGAGGGTTGCACAAAAGATCAGTTATTGCGGATAGCTGAGCATTATGATACGTCAATCCCTGATAAAAGGTTGAAGGACAACATTAGAGTTATTTTGACTGATAACTTGATTGAGGAGGGAATTTTGCCTGGTGGAGATGGAGCCCCCAGGGGTAAGGTTGCCCCTTCGTCTTCTAGTAGGTCCAGTCTGACTTTTGAGCAGCAGAAGGAGTTACTCCTCCTGCAGCTGGAGTTTGATAGGCTTAAGCAGGAGAAGGAGATGTCTATGGAGAGGTTGCGCTGCGAAGTTGAGAGGGAGAAGCTGGAACTCGTACGTAGTGGTCGGCTTTCAACACTGGATTCTGGTTTGGAGCTGGGTGATTTGGGGTCTGTTCCCGCTCCGAGGGACTCTTTCGATATCATTGGTAACTTACGCTTATTGCCCAAGTTTAATGAGAAGGAGCCAGAAGTGTTTTTTTCTGTGTTTGAGCGTGTTGCTGACATGTGGAAGTGGCCCGATTCTGCCCGTGTTTTAATGCTTCAGAGTGTTTTCACCGGGAGGGCTCAGGAAGCTTATAATTCTTTGTCTGATGCGGATTGTCTGAATTATGAAGCTGTGAAAGCCGCGGTTTTGAAGGCATATGAGCTGGTCCCGGAGGCTTATCGCCAGCGGTTTAGAACGTGGCGGAAGGCAGACAAGCAGACTTACATGGAGTTTGCTCGCGAGCTGTCCGCTCATTTTACGCGCTGGTGCTCTGCTCTTAAGGTGAACACGCTGGAGAAATTGCGCGAGCTTGTGGTTCTGGAGCAGTTTAAGAACGTGGTTCCGGAGGACATCGCCACACATGTTACCACTTTACAGGTGACATCTGTCAGTGAAGCAGCTTCTTTAGCTGATGAGTTCGTGCTCTTAAGGAAGCGCAGTTTTGAAAAGGGGCGTGCCCGCCCTGATTCCGCGGAGGCAGACGCGGCGGGTGTGCGCACTCGGTATAATGCTTTTGACCGTCGGGTTGGGGATCGCGTATGTAATTTTTGCCATAAACGTGGTCATTGGAAGTCTGATTGTTTTGCGCTGAAGAATAAGAATAAGAATAGGCAGTCCACAGGTGCTGCGCAGCCAAGAGGGGCGTGTGCTGCTGTGTCAACATCTCCTGCTTCGATGACCGCCGGGTTGTTTGAGTCGTCCAGAGCCGATGAGCTGCGGTCGTTTTTACCTTTTGTGTCAGAGGGATTTGTTTCTCTTGTGGGCTGTGACGCCAAAGTTCCTGTGAGAATCCTGCGGGACACCGCAGCCTTTGATTCCTTCATTCGGGCATCTGTTTTGCCTTTTTCTTCACAGACTGCTACAGGGGGAGCCATTCCTGTCTTGGGAATGAGTTTGCAGGTGGTCCAGGTTCCATTACACAAGATGACACTGCAATCAGAGTTGTTTAACGGCGATCTAACGGTGGGCGTGCGTCCAGCCTTGCCCATTGATGGCATCGATCTCATATTGGGAAATGGAGTGGCAGGTGGGCGTGTCTGGCCAGACAACACTCCTCCACCTGTCCCTGTGGTTGCATCTGTCCCTGTGGTGTTACAGCAACCTGATGAAAGTTCACAGGCTTTTCCTGATGTGTTCAAGGTTTGTGCTGTGACTCGTGCTATGGCTCGCAATTCAGTTGAAAGTTCCACGGATTTTGTCTCACCTGCAGCTCACTCAGCTGAGCTGAGTGCTTTTTCTCTGTCTGATCTGCCTTTAGTTATTTCTCGGGAGGAACTGGTTGCTGAACAACGGGCTGATTCTTCTTTGAAACCTTTCTTTGATGTGTCCTTTCCAGAGGAGGAGGAGGCCAGCCGCTCCCATGGATATTTGGTGCACGCCTCTGTTCTGGTGAGGAAGTGGATGCCACATGGGGAGCAGTTTTTGGGAGACCCGGTGTTTCAGGTCGTGATGCCTCAGAAATTCCGGCAATCTGTGTTAAAGCTGGCACACGATGATTCGGGACACTGGGGGGTTAAGAAAACTTATGAGCGGGTGCTGCGCCATTTTTTTTGGCCACGGTTGAAAAAGGATGTGGCTGAATACATCAAGACCTGTCATACGTGTCAGCTGACAGGTAAGCCCAATCGTCCTATACCCCAGCTCCCCTGTTTCCTATACCCGTTGTGGAACACCCCTTCGAACACCTCATTATAGATTGTGTAGGTCCACTTCCTCGATCAAAGACTGGTGCCATGTATTTACTCACTGTTATGTGTCAGACCACTAGGTATCCAGCTGCGTACCCATTGCGTTCGATCACTGCCAGGTCTGTGGTACGTGCTCTTTCTCAGTTCATTTCTATTTTTGGCATACCTAAGGTGATCCAGTCCGATCAGGGATCAAATTTCTCTTCTCACCTCTTTTCTCAGGTTTTGAAACAACTCCATGTTAAACACAACAAAGCATCTGCTTATCACGCGCAGAGTCAAGGTGCGTTAGAACGCTTCCATCAGACGTTAAAGTCTTTGCTGCGTGCCTATTGTGTTGAGCTGGGGGAGGATTGGGAAGAGGGATTGCCTTGGCTAATGTTGTCGGCGCGTGAAGTGACTCAGGAGAGTACAGGCTTTAGCCCCAATGATCTGGTGTTTGGTCACTCTGTGCGTGGTCCGTTGCATTTGGTGCATGACCAATGGAAAGACACAGATCCACCACAGAATCTCATAGACTATGTGAATGGGTTTCGTCATAGATTATATTCTGCTGTGGTTATGGCCAAACAGAAACTCTTCTCTGCTCAGCAAAAGATGAAGAAACGGTTTGATCGCCGTGCTGAACCTAGAGTCTTTTGTGCTGGAGACCAGGTGTTGGCACTGATGCCCACCATTTTTTCTCCATTTCAGGCTCGTTTTACTGGTCCACACACAGTGGTAAAGCAGGTATCTGACCACAACTATATAATCTCTACTCCAGATCGTAGAAAAAAGTCACAGCTTTGCCATGTGAATTTACTGAAACCATATCATAGCCGCTCCTCCAGTATTGATGGGGAAACGTCTACAATGGCGGCTCGGCCTGCCTGTTTGTCGGGGAGGCTGTCTGAGATTTTTGTTCCTCAATCAGTGCCTCCGGAAGTAGAGGATGGGTTGGTTTCGTTAGATTCAGCTGTGAGTCATGGAAGGTTGAAGAATTCTGAGTCTTTGGCCAAGTTGGAAGTTTTGCTGGGACATTTGTCTGAGCCGCAGCGGTGGAAACTTATTCTCTATACTCATTCGCTGGTCGTTAATGCTGCAATCATATTGGTTGGACATTCGTTATATTAAGGGCTCCTCCAATGTGGTTGCAGATGCATTGTCTCGCTCACCACTTTAATTTGTTTATTTTGTTTTTGTGTTCTTGGTGTCCCTCCATTTTTTTTCTGCTTCTTTTTCTCTTAAAATGCTTCTAAGGATCCGAGTTGCTGAGATTTGAAGTAGTTGGAGTTGGAGTGGGTCACCTTGTAGGTTGGTTGGTGAAAAACAAACACACTAGTTGGCAGTTTTTCCTGTTTTTTCTTTTCTTATTCTTCTTTATAATTTAGTCTGAGAGTTATGATTTTTCAACGAACCTTATGGTTCTTTCTTTTATGGTGGGGGGTGTTACGACCCCGGTCTTCCCCTCTTCCAGGCCTGTGTGTCTTTGTGTATGTTTTCCCCTTGTTTCTTACAGGTCCTGGTTGAGTTGGAGTCTCCACCCTCTGGGCGGACCTGGCCAGTCCCACAGAGGGCATAAAAGCTGCTGGGAGTTATGATGTCTCCCTCTCCCACCTGGCAGATGAAGCTGCAGCCTTCCCAACCAGCTTCAGCTTTAGCTTTAGTTATGTTAAAATAAATCTTTGGTTACGCTTTACCCAGTCTCCCTCTTGTTTGTCATGACTTTTACTCGAGCCGGTCGTGACAACATATATATATATAGAGAGAGAGAGAGAGAGAGAAGACCGAGAGAAGAAACCAGATTTCAATCTCAAAGCTGAGACTCTTCTCTTTCTTAATTGTATTGTGAATAAAAGCCCTTATTTATTAGTTTTTCACAATTTAATTTGTATTTTTGGTTGTGGTTGCAGAGTTTTGTGTTCACTTCAAATGTGTTTAAAAGGAAAAAACTTAAAATGTATCGAGTTAAAAATTGAAGAGTTAATAGTTCTTTTTTTCATTGATTTTGTACATTCTGTCTGGAAGGGATAAATAACAACATAAACATAATAGACACTTTAAATGAATGAAAACATGTTTACATTATGGACTTTGTGCATAATCTTATATAATAGTTTATGATAAATTAAATAAAGCAAAAAAACAACATAAAAAGTCATTTTGCAGCTGAAAAAGCCGCTGTTTTCAGAGAGCTAATGCAAAAGAACAGAATTTTTGAGAAAAGCCAGAATTCCCATCATGACTTTGGAGGGAAACAAGGAAAGATTGTTGTTTTTACTTTGAAAGTTTTGGAAGTATTCTTAAAAAAAAGAAACATTAATAAAAACGGATTATTTATAAGTTTTTTTAAATATATTTTTTTAATCATTCTTTAATGATAATAAATGTAGACTGTTTTGAAGAGGTAAAAGTTTAACTTGAGAAAATTGACTAATGGTACCAATGATATTCGCAGCAGAAAGTTGTGTTTGTGTGTGTGGAGGGGGGGTACGAGAATTGACATTGAGAAACACTGGGTTAAAATGACAGCGCCTCTGTGCTGCAATGACGCTTCCCACTTATTTAAAAAATGTAAATTAGATTGTACATCAATACCGATTAAAATTTTTTACCTTTTGGATACTAGTGTGCCGCGGGATTTTTTTCATTGAAAAAGTGTGCCTTGGCTCAAAAAAGGTTGAAAAACACTGAGCTAATTTGTTGATGTGATTTGGACTTCCGGGCCACCGTAATTTTCTGAAGTCTATTCTTGTATTTCCTGAATTACTGCTTTTATGCCTTTTTTTCAAGCTTGAGGAAAAAAAATAAAATATTAAATCAATGAACAAAAGCTCTGCAATTTGTTACATTAAAAGATATTAGTGTTTATCAAATTAATTTTAAGCCATCAACCCAAAATTTTAGATTAAAACAAAAAAAAAAAAGAAATATAAATAAAAATAACTTTTGCTAAGTGATTTAATGTTTCATTTTTTATAGTGGAATTTTTTTGTTGTTGGTTATTAAATGATTTCCTGAACGCTGTATTCTTTTGGTTTGAATACTTCCTGTTACTCAGTTTCCTCGATTTTGATCCGTAATACAAACGTATGCATCAGAACGGGCTGGTGAAGTACGTTTTTACGCCACAAATACAATATTTTTCAAACTGAATTTTTTCCATCTGTGGTTTGAATATAGAAATAGTCAGAAATGCAGTTTTAAGCTTAATTTTGTCTTTCCACATGAGAAAAAAAGAAAAAACACGTCAAAAACTCAAATTTTACCAGTGGGTTCTGCAGAAGGACTGGTTGAGGTAATGTATCCGGCGTTCTCCTGTATACTGTCAATCCAGAACACAACAGTTTGCTCCCAATTAGGCAACAATCACTTGACATGCTGCACTTTGATGGGTATCTGGGAATCGCTGGCAACGTTACAAATGAATGTCTCCCACGCGCCGCCCACACACATGTTCTGTGGAAATAAGTTCACATCGCCCAAAAAAAAATCACAAAGAAGCAGTGAAGACTGACTGTCTACTAACCCCCCCCTCGACGTCTGCCGTGTGGACGTGCAGGGAGCGTGCTGAAAAACATCCAACAGGCGGCGAGCGGCCGTGGTGGTCAACCCCTCCCAAAAAAGCCACCACACTTCTGAGGAGTCCTGTTTTTCTGTTGTTGTCGGAGCAGAACCAGCAGCAGGTATTTATCACGCCGTGACAGGAGGTCACAGGCGGCTGACACCAGCAGTTACTGCTGGGAGCTCTGCTGGGGGACTCTCAGTCTCAAACTGCTGTTTGTCACCAGATTGTTTTCTTTTTTATAAACTTACCTTTGCCTTAAAATTTCCCAAGCATTTAATACAGCAGTGGCAACCACTGACTGTATGTGAGCACTGGACTGATTGTTCCTTTCAAACAGGAAGTGCCTGCTGGTTCCAAGAAGCCAAAATCCCATTGATTTCTATTGAGACATAAATATCTTTTTGCTGGAGCGCAAGTTATTCAAGTCTTAAACTGACCAATCAGATACCTCAAAATGTTTGATTGACAGATTAGCAGCTTGCTTTCAAGCGGTAGAATCAAGATTGGTAGAAGTGGTTGTCATGGAAACAATGACTCAGATCAATCACTACTTACGGACATTGACCGGTTCCGACATGACGGCGTCCGTACAGCAACTGAAACAACTTAGAAAATAGTTTTCTGCTGGCTCCATGAGTGATGTCACACTCATTCCGTCCAGTTCTACTATACAGTCAATGGTGACTTCAGCTTCCTGATTCCCTGTTTACTCCAATGTGAAATGATTTAACACAAACATATTATCACACTGGTTTAATATAAATGGACTTTTTGGTCTAAATGTGTGATTTCCAACAACCCTTCTAGTGAGAAACTTTCTACGTTTTGGTTCATATGTTGACATTACATGTAAAAGATCTGATTCTTTAGGTGATCTCATTTTATTTTGCTTGTTTTGGTGTAATGTACTGTATGTTGAATATGAAAAGTGCTATATAAATAACATGATTCACTTAATTTAATTTTGGGCTGCCTTTTACCTTCAGGGTAAAATAAGTTACCCTTACATGGAAAGTAATGCTTACCTAGTGGTGATGTAGTTATCTGCACCTGGTTCCAGATACTTTTATAACATGCTTCAGTCTGAATGTTAACCATTAAATATTGGAGATGTCGTAGAAACTCTAAAAACTACCATAACTCTTCAACGGTTTACGCTGTAACATAATTCCAACACATTCTACAGTAAATTGTAATTCCAGATAAAATATAGCAAAATTTCATTTAATTTTTTGGGTGTTCCTCCTTTAATGCCCAAACTACGGTGGCCCTGAAATACAAATTGGATCAACAAATCATTCAAAACTAAAAATTGTTTTAAGATCACAAAGAAAATTAAAAAACACAATTACAAAATCTAGAAAATAACAATGTAATTAAAAAAAAAGAAGAAAATAAGATTTTTTTCAAGAAGATTTGACATGAAAATGTTTCAGAGATGTAGAAAAGTTAAAACAAATTTATAAAATGGAATCGCTACGTATTATGGGACATCACATTATTTGTCATCCAACACAGTTTAGCTTAATCGATTAAATGTTTTTTTTTCTTTTTCTTATGTTTTAATTTCTTAAAATGTTTTTGTGATCTTTACTATGTTTTCATATTAAGTGATTTGTTGTACAAAACTGGTCCAAATGGGTTTTAAGTCTGACTTATAAAATGTAGAACTCTGAAATATGGTCAAAATAATAGAAAATATAGTAAATAAAAATAAGATAATTAGAAAATAATAAGTTTCTACTACTATCTGGTGCTAACGACACAGTTTTCCACATTTATTTCAGGATTTAGCAGAAAAAAAACAATAACTGAAATTCCTAAGAAAGTGACGCTAGAAAAAAGAGAAAAAACAAGACCGTGCTTTTCAAAGGGTAAAATAGTGAGCAATCCTTCCACGCAGGGGTCGTTGACCTGACCATAATCTGGTAAAACTGCACGTCAGAGACAAACAAAGCAGGAGAACCAGGAGGAAGGACAAAGTCAAGGTGGACTGCCACAGACTAGATGATGCAAACAAAAAGTCTTTAGAAAACCGTCGACGTAAAAGGTCAGAATTCATCTTTTATACCGATTTAGCCTCTTTATAATTGAGTTACCGACCTAACGTGTTGGTAAAATCTCTAATTTCCTCTCATTTCCATATGAATAACATCATATTAAAGCCAAGGCGACTTTAGGATCACATTCGTTGCATTAATTTAAACTAAATATGTTTTAATAAAAAGGTTGCTTAAAAAAAAAAGTTTGTCATTATAACCCAATTCTCTCTCCTATTCCGTTTGCTCCCATCCACCCCCGATAACAGCCTGACTCAGTCACACGTTACTCACTGCACACATCAGCATGTTCACACCTTTTAAAATGAATTGAAAGTGGTTCATAGCATATACCCATTAGGAATAGGAATTAGCCTCCAGAAAAGTCGATTTTTCTGTGCCGCGGTCACTGAAAGCTCTGATTCTGTCTAAATATTTATATGGAGGTAATGAGGGGAGATCACAAAAACAAGATGAGAAAGTTGTGTCAGCATTTCCGACACAATTTTGCTGACAACTTTAGCAAGAAAAACTCTTTTTCAAACCAGCGTTTGAGGTAAATTTGTTGTACGTTTCCTTACCTTGCTGGAGTGGACACATGTATGACAGAAAGAAACTGCCTACATGTAGCAGAGGATATTAACGCACATGTCGATGGACTTTAACATGAAAAAAATCCACAGAGAATCCCTCTCTCCATCTTTAGATGCTGGTGGTTCATGAAAAATGAGTTTTTTCATCATTGACTTATATAGAACGTCACCCTGGAGCCTGGAACGAAGAGTCCAACTGCTGGGATGCAACTAATGGGGATCCGGAATAAATAAAAAACAAAAAACTAAAAAACACATCAGTAAACAACAATGAAAATAAAATATCATGGTTTCTGCAATTCCAGGTTGGAACCAAGTCCTACTTTTACAGGTCTCAACTCTTTATCTCTCAAGTCCAGAGTAAAGCAACCAAGTCAAACCAGGCAAGTCCTGAGTTAAACCCCAAGTCAAAACAGGCAAATCCAGAGTTAAGTCCCAAGTCAAAACAGGCAAGTGCTGAGTTATACCCCAAGTCAAACAGGCAAGTGCCGAGTTATACTCCAAGTCAAACAGGCAAGTGCCGAGTTATACCCCAAGTCAAACAGGCAAGTGCCGAGTTAAACCCCAAGTCATACAGCCAAGTGCCGTGTTATACCCCAAGTCAAACAGGGAAGTGCCGAGTTATACCCCAAGTCAAACAGCCAAGTGCCGAGTTAAACACCAAGTCAAACAGGCAAATCCAGAGTTATACCCCAGTCAAACCTAAGTCAAAAGCAAGTGCAAAGTGCTGCCGATTATACCCCAAGTCAAAATAAGTCAAGTGCCATGTTATACCCCAAGTCAAACACGCAAGTGCCGAGTTATACTCCAAGTCAAACAGGCAAGTGCCGAGACAAGTCCCAAGTCAAAACAGGCACATTCTTGATTTAGTCCCAAGTCAAAACAGGCAAATTCTTGATTTAGTCCCAAGTCAAAACAGACAAGTGCTGATTCAAGTCCTGTTTCAAAGCATGCGAGGCAAGAGTCAAGTCCTATAGCCAAGTCCCAAGTGTCATAGACTCCCTCTTCGCCTCTTGCCCACCTGTGGTCGCACAGGTGCTTCTTGTTTTCTAATTGTGAACTGTGTACTTAAGGCTGTGCTCTTCTTTGGTTCAGTGTCTCAGTGTCCTAAGTCTCTGGCATATGTATGTTCTCTTCGCTAAGATGAAAATCCTGAACCAGACTCCTTGACCATCTTATCCTGCTTTTGGGTTGCCTCGTCTACACTCCCTGACACCAAGTTATAGTTGGTAACTCTAGATTTAAGTCCCATGACAAAGCGGGGAAGTCCTCAGTTAAATCCCAAGTCACAGTAGATGAGTCACATAAAAAATTCCAAGTTAAAGTAGATAGTTTCCAAGTTAAGTCCTAAGTCAAAGCACTCAAGTCTGAAATTGAGTCTCAAGTCAAGTCCCAAGTTAAAGTACATGGTTCCTAAGTCCCAAGACTCTTGTCCGTGCTTCTGGTAACCGTACACACGTTTTCCACTAAAATTGGCCTTAAAGATTCTCCTGGACAAGCCTCAGAGACGTAAGCATACAAGACAGCTAAAAAGAAAATCTTACATTTATTCATTTTGTTCATGTTTTCCCATCCTCCTTTGCCAAATTCAGAGGATGCCAAGCAAAAGTCCTCCCGCTGACTTGTGTGTCCTTGTTTATTTTTTTCCCTTAATGTTTCTTGTCTGATGGTGATCTGGGCTGACCTTGGGGGCGCCGAGCGTGCCGCGCCTTCCATCCATTACTCCACTTCAATGCAGCCCACACATTTCGAGCACAGAGCTCAATGAAGTGGGGCTCTCTAAGCGCTGAACCCTCCACTGAGCTGACTGACCTGTGGCAGCAATTTTTATTTTTTTTTTCTCATCTCTCAAGACCTTCCTGGAATACGCACAGGGCTTGACTAATTACTCTTAAAAACAAGTGGGACGTGGGTGGGTTTTTTTAATTGGTCCGAGTCAGCATCCAGTGAAAGATCAGTCGTCCTCGGGGCACGTATGTCTGAGTACCATCCAAACAGGCTCTTTTCAGCCTGCTGAAAGAAAGAAAGAAACATTTGCACACTTTGAATACATTTAAAAATAGTTTATTTGACCAAAAACAGCAACAAAACAAAAATTGGACGTAGAGCCAAATCTGTACAGAAAACACAGTTTTCCTCAAGTGGGGGAGTGGGGTGCCATATTTTTATAAGGCATCTCCACTTATGCAAGGTAGCGAGAACAATGCCACTCAGTTTCCTGTTGGAACGCAATAACAGAAGCTGTATAGCTAGGTGTTAAACAGACCATGTGGGAGGGAGATTTATTTTACTCTTTATATTTGAATTATATCTAGGAAAGAATACAGCTATGAAAATGTCTCAGTGAATATTACTGTTTAGTCATTCAACAAGTCTTTTAGGATTGTCTGTTGTTGGTTTGGAATTGTCCTTGTATTGTGTCTTTGTCAGAATCCAGAGGAATTTTGAAAAGTTACGCTAGTTCCAAGAGCGTGTGACAGCTCTGGTGTTAGGACTTAACAACCAAGAGGACCTGGCCGCAGAAAACAGCATGGCCCCAAAAGGGCGCCAGAGCATCATTAGCCAGAAGCCCTCAATGAAGTCCGAATGACGGTTACACTCTTCCCCTCAAAAACACCAGAAATAGGGTTAGGTATATGGGGTTTTAGTGATCATGTCGCCCCCTCCAACTTTTGATGGGAAGGTCCTAGATATATATATATATATATATATATATATATATATATATATCCGTAATGGAAGAACGTAGAGACTCTGGGACACTTTCACTTTCGTGGCCGAATTATGTCTGACGGAAGCAGTTTCCAAATCTCTACAACTTTCCGTCAAAAAAGTTTTGAGAGAAAAACTATCGACCAATCAGAGGTGAGAAGAGGGATTGCTAAAAAATGTAGTTTTGACCTTAAATTGTCCCCCAAGAAACCACTTAGGAGCATGTTTCAGACAATTTGGAGTTGATTGGTCAAGTGAAAGATTATAGAAAAAATTACCTTGGGATTAAGGATGTAACAATTCTTTGAGAACTGTAAAAAAAAAAAAACAGATTTAAACTCGTCAAAATGTTAATCGAAGCAAAAATAAAAAAAAAATGATTTGACAGCTTCCTATGAAGGCACACCTATGAGTGTGCACGGACACTTTCAATGAAAGTCAAAGCAAACGCATGCACCAGAACTCCTGGGCTCCGCAGACGGAGCGTGCGTTACTATGCAAGTTTTTCAGTCGGGTCGCGAGCTCTACGCACAAATCGAGCACGCAAGGATCGCGTGCTAAATGTACAACTCACTTCAGGGTGCTTATACACTGGCCCCGTGTGGTGCATTCAAGAATGCGCCCTACATGGGAGCAGCGCACTCAAGCGGGTATCTGCAGGGAGGACAATCTTCTTCTATTGTGTTGTTACAGCCCCAGATGTATCCGGCACTTTTGTTTTACTTGTATGTGTGGTTGTGTGACTGAGTTTGGATAACTGAGTGAATGAGTTTCTGTAGTGGCTGAGCAGAGGGAGAGCAGCAGCAGCTGATTGAGGACCCGCCCACCTACACCTGCACCTCATGAAACAATTAGAGGGCCAATGACAGAGGGAGCTACACCTGCTTAAAAGAGCTGTCTTCCCAGTACAGTTTAAGCAGCTTTTGTTACACCCAATATTGGTGATCAGCTTGCCCCTGGTGTATGGTCCAACAGAAAGCTCCAGTCTTCTCGCCTGTGAAAGTATTCTTACGCTCCTAAAACTAGTTTCGCCCTCCGTGGAGGTCTGTGCGCGTGTGGAGCTTCTCCTGCGCTCACATGTCAAACTCAACATAGAAGAAAAAAAATGGAAATCAAAGATGAAAAGGGAGACAAAAAGGACTGCTTTATTGATTTGTCAATTTTTTAACTTTTCTAATTATAAATTAAACAGTTATAGTACACGGGGCGCAACATGAGCAGATAGGATTTATGATAATTTCAGTATTATGTATGATTGTTTATTTGTAATCCTTTCTGGGAAAACAGACAGATGTAAAAGGCAAAAAGAAAACATACTTGGCCTCAAAATAACTTTTATTCATTGTGTTGGAAAAAAATTGAAATCGTGACTTGACTGAATTGCTACATCCCTATTTAGGATTAAATGACAGGACCCGGTCCCGGATGAGTGGAAGAATATGGATGGATGGATAAATGACTGGAAAGTATCGGTGCCATGAAACCTTGACCTACCTCCCAAAATTGCAGTCCTTGAGTCAATTGGTGGCAATATGAGACCTTTAGTTCCTGAGTTATGGGCTGGCAAAGATTTGGTGTTCCAACCTTTCTATCACGGGAGCGGAAGGTCATAGAGACTCGGGGACTCCACCATCGTGTGCAAGAGGGTTGATACCCGGGGTAGGTCGTGTCCCCAAGTCTCTATGACCTTCAGGCGAGGTTTTAACTTTTACTTATATATATATAATTTTTTTTAATAAATGTAATAAGTGAAAATCAAATAACATTTGATAAATCGAGTTCTGCACTATATAAAACTTTTTAAACAGAGTTGTCTCACACTCGTCTTTGACATTAATGGTGATGGCTGTGTGTAATGATCTCATGGATGGTTTCATTGATTTTTGTGTTGAGAATAATGTGGTTGATTCCTATGAGGTCTTTGACGTTGATGATTTCCTGGGTGACTGCGAGGACAAGATCCCACTATTTTCCACAACATACCCACCCAAGCTTGGGATCTTAGGGTTAGAGTATGACTTTGATGGACTAGTGCTTGAACTAATATACCTCAAGTGCTTTACCTTGGCTTCCCCCCATTCAACCCCCACACATTAAAGCCACACTGGCATTATTATCGCCAAAAGAACATGCCTGTTGTGTCTGCCAGTCCAGGGGAGTTATGTGGCTGGCAGAACTCTCTTGGGCACTGCCCGACTCAGCTTGGAAGTGATGAGTTTTTCAGCCTTGACGCTGATTATATTTGCAGGGACAGCATCCAGAAAAATTGTCTCTCAAATATCGATATTTCATATCTCAAAGCCAGACCAGGAGTTCAGTCTCAGCCTGCTTGACCAGCCTTTGAAGTTCTTCTCCAAAATAATTACAAATCTCTCTGTGGACAAAAGAGCAAGGAGTACGTAACTCTAAGAGAGCTGGTGGATCCTGATGGCTTGGAGTGCTTGTCAGTGCATGCTACATGTACGTCAGACCCATCAAGAAATAGACAGACAGCTGTACATATTGGGGTCCAGCGAGGGCCTCCAGGAGGTGGTTGGTCCAAAGGGCAGCATATATCCATTGTTTGGCATTAACCAGTGCACCAATTTTCAGGCGAATCTGGATGGCAAGACAATGGCTATCACAAACCATATGCAGAATGTGCCATCTGGGGCGGAGTCTGGTGGAAGCTTGAATTTCATTAAAGTATACACAAACTACACGTACAACAGCCAGCTGACACAGCATCATGTGAGTGGGATCATAACAGTTAGTAACCTACTTCACAAAAATGTGATGAGTTTGATGCATGGAAATGTCAATGCGTACCTTCAGCACTTCGAGGACCTCAAGGTGAAAATATCAAAAACCACTGACCTGTCGCCTGGAGCAGGTATGCCTGTTCCAAGCTGGGACCTGCTGGAGCAGAAACCAATGATTGTCCCTTTTTTAAAGAGAGCGGACGACAGGGTTTCTGTTCTCTCCGCAGTTGTGTGCACAATGTGGCATCTCATTCACCAACTGGAGTGTCTGCAAATATAAAGTAGGCAAGGGCAGGTTTGACGCAGCCTGGCAAGTGTACCAGTTGGCCATAGAGGAGCTTGTGTATGGCCACCCCCTGTCACACTCTGACAAGGACTTCTCCTTTGCTCTGGACACATCTCCCAGCCGCATGGAAAGCCCCACATGGCTGCGTGGCTTCCTCTGTATGGCATCTCACACCTCGGCCACTTCAGAGGTCTACCTACCACCTTTGGGGAATTGGACCAGGGACCAAACCCAGATATTGAGGAGTGAGCGTGTGTTTGCTCTAACGGACTGTCTGCGTGCATCGGTTCCTGTTTTAGGTTCCAAGCTTCTGCTGTGCTTCCTGGGAGATGTGTTCTGGAACTACATGGTTCGTCATGACTCCCTAAAAGCAGATGAATGTCCTGGGCAGTTCAGAGGGCCAGTATCTTCTGAGCTATACATACAGAAGCTACTGAGCCAGGAGAGTCTTCCCTTCCCAGTGACTTACATAAAATGTTCGTCTCTGGTGAAAGAGACCGACTGGGACCCTCTCTAGTGCCCCCAACAGGGGACTGCAGGAACTAAAGAGGAAGTGGGTCCCAAACATCTGCATTTTTTACAGAACGCAACAAGCCACTGTACTGGGACATAGGGTTAGGTTAGGTATACAAGGCTTTTTTTGGTGGGCAAATCCACTCCGCGAAGGTCTTGGCGACCTAATTCCAAGTCCTACCCCCCTGGACAAATGGGTCAGAAGACACTGCTGGTGAAGTCCATTTCTAGCTTTGACTTCTGGAGATTCTGCTACTTTTAATCAGTTACATCTGAACAGAAGGTCGCAGAGACTTGGGGACACTTCTAAATTGTGTCCAGCAGATGCTGTTTCCGACTCTCTCCAACCTTCCGTTCAAAATCTAGGAGTGAAAAGCTTTTCAACCCATGTGACGAGAGGAGGACAAGCCCCTGACATTTCCAAAGTGTTTTGACCTAAAAGCGTGCTTCCAGAAACCACTTAGGAGCACGTTTCAGGCCATTTGGTGTCTATTAGTTAGTGTTTTTAGTTGGGGATTTCAGGGCGACGAGTTATAGCCCCCCTTCCGCGAAAGTTGGAAGGTGCGCAGTCCATCCCAAAGCGGCTGTTGCTGCTCTGTCCTGTCAGGTTTTGTTGGAAGGACCGTTTCCTCACCCTCCGCAGATGGACAAGCACTCACTCACCGTCCATACTGTTACTTATTCTGTCTCATTTTCGCCTTTGGTAGTCTAATTTGATAAAAGGCTTTTTTGTAGTTTTTTTAAAATATTTTTTTAATATGAAAGAAAACCATAAGTGCGGAATTATAGAATAAAGAAGAACAAAATGGAAAAGATTTCAATCAATACTAATTCGCGTGCTACAGCAGCAACGTTTCACCCAGAAATCTGGCCTTTCTCAGGCCTAAAGCACGCTGTACATAGTAAAATATAGAGGTTTCTTCTTAGAGATGGTGTCTGTCCTCAAATATAGCAGTAAAATGATATACCTCTCCCCTTTAATAGCCTCGGCTCCGACCAAATCCCAGAAAATTTTATTTTTTCTGGTTCTTTCTGGTTTCTTTTTAGTTTTACCAGTTAATAATTACTGTTTTAAGTTCTTTATCAATATAATTCTATTACTTAAAATATGAATTTAGTAAATTTATGAATTTATTGTTTTTAAGATTATACTTTCATAAATGTATATGTTATTTGATCAAATGTTTTTGAATCAAGTTAAACCAATTAAAAATCATTTTAAAAGTTATTTAGGTCCATTCTTTTTAACCTTATTTCTTTATACCTGTATCTCCACAATTACATATATATAGTTCATCTTAATCAAATAATTCTTATGCATTTATTTATTGATTCCCTTAATACACATATTTATATAACTAATTTAATTATGTATTTGTTTATTTAATATATTTATAAAGGATTTGATCAGGGTTAAGGCTATACTTGAATCTAATTAAGATTAGGGCTATATCCTAAATTTGGTTAAGGTTAGGATCAAACTGAAGGGTTCACTTAAAATTAGAATTAGATTAAAGGGGCAGGTTAAGGTTCTGGTCACAGGCTCAGGTTAAGATTAGACCAAAGTAGAGGGATGAGGCTATACTAAGAGTAAATATAATGAATGAAATGAAAGCATTTAAGGATTAGGGTCAGGTCAAGTAACTAGTTCATATTAGCCCATTTGGTTCTTTTATGTTCAGTAAATATACCCATTGCCTCTCTTTTTCTTTCTCTCTTTTTGCAGTCCAGATTGAATGTTGAAGGTTCAAATGTATTTGGATTTGTTGTAAAGGTTCTAATTTTGAAACCAAATAGTCTCTTGGAATGTTATCGTCTGTAATAAACTGTTTGAAGTTACTTTTCATTTTATGGTATATTATTTTCCCTTTGAAAAAGGGATCTCTTTTGTTTCTTTTATTTTAGTCTATGATCCGAAAGAGTTTTAAAGCACCGTCTTAGAAATGATCGGGAATATCTTCTATATCTCAATGCTGAGAATAGTGTTTTGACTGCGCCTCAAAAATGATCATCCCAAGTACAGATAAAATTAAATCTAAGTAGTTGGGACTTTACTATTCCTTTGTGTGTTTGTTGTGGGTGAAAACTTGTTTTGAAAAACAGAGCATGGGTATCCGTGTCATAAAAAAAAAAAAATGTGACCTCCAATTTGACCGTTTGCGAGTCCCCTTTGCAGACAGTCATATCTAGAAAATTAATAGATTGATCATAAAAAATGTATTTCATATGAACATGAACTTTTGCAGGGCTTTTAGGGAATCTGCGAATCACGTGCATGCAGCATTTGCGCGTTCGTGCAGCTCACTAATGACTAAGGTGATCCATAGGGCTTTGTCCAACAGCATCATTGTGTCACTAGTTCATGAAACTTACCCAATCCTTCCAATATTTCATGATACACTTACTCCACGCACAATAAGAGTACGCTCCATTTTTAGGTCTATTCTCTGCAACCCTCCATGGCCCGGACAACCCAAAAATCTGTATGGGTCAACCCTTTGTATGGGTCTATGTGAGTAAAGCTTGTCTAAAGTTTCTAATAACAGTGAGAAGTCTCTGTAAATGTGAAAACTCACATTTGAGAGCAACGTAGAAAACATGTGGCCATGAAGCCCATCTAGACCAGGTCAAATTTTGACCAATCAGGGACTCAGATTTGATAGCGACACATTGAAACCCACCAAACTCACAGAGTAGCTGGTTTATCTGCCAAACCCCGACACAGTGATCAACATGACGACATCTGATTTTGTTTTACTAATAAAGATAAACCAAAGCCAATCTTTTGACATGAACCATATCTGGCATTGGAGGGACGTTAGATATGATCCGAAACCCAAATCGTTAAAAGTGTACCACTTTGACATTTCAGACCAATCCTCTTCCAACTGTAGGTGGCAGGCATACGCTGATAAAGTGTGTAAAAAGAAGAAGTCCCTCCCCTGCATTCAAGTGTGTTCTTGGATATGTCAACTGTATTTGTATATTAAGGTATTACTTGACAAGAACTCATGAGGAATTCCGTAGTCCTGCTGCCAGATAACCCAAGGACACTTTACATAAATTGTAGGAAATCTGTATTTGTAGAAACAACTGTGTCCACACGACTTTTTTTTTTTTCTTGAAGGGGGGTGGTTCAATTAAAGCTGCGAGTCCAAAACCCCTTTCAAGAGGAGCTGTAATTACCGCACATGGGAGTGATTATGCAAGAGCGTTAGATGGCAGTCAAATCACAAAGGAGATTTGGTTCTATCTGTCAGCTGCCATGCTTCTGAGTGACAAAAGAAAATGTAAAGAAGCAAAACTTCATTTCCACAGACATATACGGGATTTGCCGAGTACATCAAGAGCGACCTTAAACTTTTAAAGGAAAAGATATTAGAAATGGAATTATGAACTGTCAGCGGGCAAAGTCATTTCCGTTTTTCCCCATGGCCGTTTATGGCCTTTGCGCTGGCTGTAATATTAAAAAATATTACTGCAAGAATTATTTTCTGACATTCAAATGTTATGGCTGTGACTCGAACAAATGTGTTGTAGCGCTCTTGTTTATTTGGTGGATGACAAATACTGGGAAGAAGCAGGACCAGTTTTGTTTTTTCATGTGATGGCAGTAATTTCACACCATCCTACAGGGCCAAACTCTCTGCAGCATCTTAGACATACACGCATCAATAATTGAGAGTCTAACTAAAAAAGGTGGAGCGTGGGGGCATTCAAATATTTATGGCTTGTCATTATGCTTTCCTCTGACACGACCACCATCAAACCGCAGCCCCCTGTTTGTCCTCTTTCCTCACAGCACTTTACCGTCTTCTTTAAGTTTTATTTTTTTATTCATGTGTATTTATTATTATTTATTCTTGTTTTAACTATTTTAAAACACAATTGATTTTTTTTGTTTTTTTGACTGATGTATGTTTTATTTAGCTGCAAATTAATTAGTATAAGGTTCTTGTTTTCAGTTTCCACACAATGCATTTTTATTAATTTTGTTAGTCCCAAATGTTTATCACAATAAGTTATTGTTTTAAAAAATGAAGGATGGACTTGCCAAATAGCTTTTTTTTTTTACAAGGGTGTGTATCGGCAAGAGTCTGGTGATGTGATACATATCCTGATATGTGTGTCACGATACAAACTGTATACTGTACATTTATCACAATACGTATCCCGATACATGTGTCACGATACGTATTCCATGACAGTCCCAGTCAATATTTTCCTTTTTTTTAGATTGCGACTTAAAAAAACTTAATATGAATATTAATACACCTTTCACTTGAATAACATTTTATTTAATGATCTGAACATTAGGCACTGCAACTATAAGTTGCTTTTAACTAAGCAAAATCATGGTGAATTCTTCATGGTAATTAAATAATTATTTTTTCCGTCAATAACTTTTTCAAAAAGAACCAAATTCTGCATTTTTATATGCAACAAAGCTGTGTATGTCTCATTTCACTATAGAACAACAACTGTATCATGAGTACTAACACAAGTAGTTCTCGCGAGATCTTGCTCTTATTTTGGTATGTGTAGAGCTGCTCAAAAAAATTCAGTGTGCTGTGCTGCCAACGTCAGTTTCTCTGTTTTATTTATATAACCTAGTATCACAATACAGTTGACTCATTGGGCTTATAATTATACAAAAACATAAAGTCAGTCCTTAACTATAAAAAGTAGCTGGTTGCTAAACTAAAGAAACTAAGCTGAATTGCTTATCCCTGCTCTTAAACCTTCATTTTTGGTGAGGAAAAACCTCGTGGTCAAGTAATCAGGGGTTAAATTGATTCAAATATTGCCAAATGAAGTATTGCGATATTTAACCGAATCAACATTTTTCTACACCCTCTGAGTGTTGTGTTCTTTAGTGTCTTTCATGCATATATTAAAAAACACTGCAACTTTTGGTGCAATTTTTTATGAAAACTGCCGCAACATCAGGCGTTTTAGGCCACAGCAATCATAAAAATCTTCAGTGAAATCCTCGAGGGCCGGATATATAATGTAGTGCAATGTAATGAAGACTATCCAATTATTTTCTATATACTATACAACTATATTATACAATTACACACACACACATATATATATATATTTGAAGTTTGCCAACAAAGCAATTGCATGGACATAAATTACAATTAGAAGAATGTCGTTACAAAAGTATTGACAAAAATAAATAAGAAAAAATGTTGAAGAAATAGCAAAACAAGCATTGGCTAATAAATGCTAAGCTAGCGCCGCTTCTGTCCTTTTGTGTGTGTTCACCACTCAAGCATAGCTAACAGAATGTTGTGTCTAGACACATAGTTGATGCTTTTTTTTTCAATAATTAATTGTTTTTTCCTTCTCTTTGGTTTGGTTGGCAAGCCAGCGCCGTAAAAAGTCCTCTGTGTACACGTGTCGCCTTCAGCTTTCATTGTGCTAAACAACTGTGTGAAAACACCTTGCCGCTAAGACACACACACTCGTGACTCACTCTCGGCTTCCCTGCAATCCACGCTGCTGGAACGGGTTTGTGAATCCATGTGTTCATTTGCTGTTAGGACAAAATGTTCCTTTTGAGGAAAAAGGAATGGGAGAAAAAAAAAATGTTGGGGGGAAAAAAATGTTGGCCGTTCATTTTTTTTTGGCCTTTCCTGACAGGGTGCCATTTGTTTTGGTGTGGAGTTTTCCCTTTGTGTGAGTGTGCTTTTCTGAGCGAACACCGCGGTGACAGTGGCCCCTTGCATGCTCACTGGAGCATAATATTCTGTCCTCAGAGACAGCAGGTCTTTGGTACAGTCGCTGGTGTTTGACAGCATCTCTGCTTCTGATGAGAATTCTTTCCTGTCAGCTGCTGTTTGTGTGTTCTTTCACCACCTTGACTGTGTGACTCTTGCGCTGGATTTCAAATGGTCCATCTGCAGTGCATCTCCCTTGCTTTGCAAATGGAGTCCATCCCCCACCCCCTGTCTTCTGGAGGAGTGATTTGTCCTACCATCCCCCCTGTCGAGTAGTTCATCCAAACTTTAAAAACTGGGCTCAACAAGCCCTTGTAAAAAGCATGTTCTGTGTCGAAATTAATGCTTTTTTTTTTTTTTTGTTCTCTTAATTAATGTAACAGGGTGAAGTTTTATTTTTTGAGATTTTTAAATACGGAGGGTCCCAGAAGGCATCACCTTGTTAAGGGAAATTAAATGATATGGGACCCTTTTTAAGGTAGCTCCCGGACAGGAAAAAAGAGGAGAGAGACTAGGCCCCCGAGGCGGTGTGGAGTGGGGAAGCCACCAGGGCCTGGGAGACGGGCGCAGTACGGCAGCGCCGGATCGACGTCCGGAGGGGCGCGGCGGGACCGGTCCTCCAAGTAGAGCAGCTCGGGGAGGACGGTCCCAGAAGGGCAGCCGAGCCGCGAGCCAGACAGTGGTCGAGGAGGGGGAAGCGAAGCCGGAATTGCAGAGGGGTGTGGTCACGATACACCCCTCTTCGAGCTAAGTACCCCTCTGTCACCTGTCTTTTTAGTGACCTGAGAGTTCTTTTATAATACCAGAGCTGTTTTTAGTTGCATTTTTATATTTATTATTTTATTCTCGTGTGTTTTATTGGTGTTTGTATATAGCCTGTTTTTTATATTTTTGAGCAAAACTCTCAGGTCTTTTATTTTTTGACAGAGGCTCCTGGTTCCAATGGACTGAAGATGCTCCTCCTGCAACACAAAAATAAACTCTCTTTCCTTTTTTATAAACTGTGGTCCTGGGTTCTGTCTCCACACACCTCCAAATCAAAAAGAAACCTCCTGTTGGCCCGTCCTTTACATTAAACTTTAGATTTCCGTGACGAAAATTGACAACGCCATCACCCGGCGTGCTACCGTAAGTCATCGCATGAGTAATTCGCCTTAAATACACTTAAAAAAGTGAAACATTTGATCAATTCACAAAAGTTCTGCAATTTGTTACATTTAAAATGATCAGTTTACATCAAATTAAAATTTCGAATTGATAGTTTACTCAACTTTAACATGAATTTTAACGAATGTTAACAAATTACGAAGCTTTGAATTGATCCAGAAAAACGAGGACGTGGAGGGGTCCTTACCCAAACGTCTATATGTGATGTTTGGGAATGAGAATGTGTTGACAAAACGTGCATCAACTGAACGCTCAATGAAATTTAAACCAATTGAACTCTCTCCAATCAGGAGGTCTGATTTGTTAGTGGCGTATAGCTAGAATCCCTTTCTAATTCATGGAAGTGCCAACTGTTTGAAAATTGATCCTTGAGGAGAAATTAATAATTGGTGATGATAGGACACCAAATCTTTATATTTATCGGAATAGAATTGCGAATAATACAAGAATAATAAGAAGAAGCCCCTCCTTGCTTGTCCAGTGTGAACACTAGGGGGTAAATGCCTGTTCAAGAACCAGTGTTTATCACACTTTGTTGCAAATGGTGCTAGATTTGTTGAGAACATCCTTGAATGCATTATTAACAACAAAAAGCCAACAGTTACAAAGTTTTCTTAAGACTCTAATCATCCTAGCAGTAGAATACTGCATATTCCTTTTTTCTGTGGTTCCATTTTTTGTCTCAGATTGCAACGATATGTGGAGATTACACCGAACTCCGTGTTCCCTCCGGAAACAGCCCAGCTGCAGTGCATCAGTGGGTCTGAGGTTTCACCCAACAGCTTGTCATGCCACAGCTTCCAATTACTTGGATTTCACCCACCCGGCTCTCCGCTCCAGCTTTGTTTCACCAGTCCCATTTGCTGAGACAAATCTGAGCTGCGCCTAAACCTGTCAGAGGAAGGTCTTTTAGGCACTCTCGCTGCCCCTCGTCTTCCTTCCCCGTTGCCGAAAAGCCTCCGCGAACTCTGCCTGCGTGTCATGCCTCTGTTCTAATGAGAAGCGCGGGTTCGGCGAGGCAGACCCCCGGAGTTTGACAGAGACGTACCTGTTGTGCCTCTGCATTTCCTCCTCTTCTTACCTGCTTTCTATCCGCCTTCTTCTCCCTAAACGCCAGAGCTGTCGACAACTGGCAGTTTGATTCTAAACTGTTCTCCCGTGTCGGCGGCAGCTGCCAGGACGGAGTACAGCCGCGGAAATCAGTTCCGCGCCGTGTTTCGTATCCTTTTCATTTATTTACTCAAAGCTTTATGATGTCTGCAGATGAGATGTCTTCATATTAGGAGGATAGCTGGACCATTAACACCTCTGAAATGTGTTAATCTTAAATAATGACTGAGAGTCACATGACTGAACCAATAAAGAAAAAATCTGAAAAAGCATCAGGTCTGCATGAAATTATGTTCTCAGCTTTGACTTTGCAATCAGCTCCTGATTACCTGAGAAATCAGTGTTTTGGTTTACGTGTGTCAAAATGCAGTTCCTGTTAAATCCGCGGTTGTTTCAAATCACATTGTTTTCTCTTTCTATCCAGAGTGGCTGGATAGCTCAGCTGGTTAAGTGCAGGAGCCATTGCAATAAGCACGGCAGAGGTGGCAAGTTTCAATGTTAAGTCAGTGGTACTGATGTGATCTGAGGTTCTGTGGTAAAATTTGAGTAACATGGCACGAATTAGGCGGCGCGGCCAAAGTTCAATATCTGAATTTGGCAGGTTACCACATCAAATCAACCAATCATGGACTCGGCTTTAGGCACATGACGTTTTCAGAGACTTGATCGTCAGGTAGAATACTAATCCAATGCAAGCATTTTTGTCCTGAACTTCCATCTAATTTCTTAACCCGCTGGAGTTGCGAGGTTACCAGAGCTTGTCCGGCTACTGTTAGGCAAAGGTGGGACATGCTCTGGACAGATCTCCAACCTTTGACTGCGGCGGCTCTCTGGCTGCAGTCAGCCCCGCGTCCCAGGACTGCAAGGGAAGCCGATATTTATCTGATTTTAATCGAGACTAAAATAAAAAGAGTCCTCTAATTTCTTGAATTCTAAGCACCGTTAACTCTGAGGCCATGGTTCTCTACTGAACTGCACCGATCCGTTGTTGCAAAAAGAGAGCTGAGCCAGAAAGTAAACCTCTCAATTTACTCTATTTTCAATCTTCTTTCCAGTACTCACCTATGGTCATGAGCTCTGGTTCGTGACCAAAACAATGTGGTCCCGACTACAAGCGGGTGGAATGAGTTTCCTCCGGAGGGTAGCTAGGAGCTTCCTTAGAGATAGGATAAGAAACTCGGTCACCTGGAGAGAGCTCGGAGTAGAGGAGTCAGTTGAGGTGGCTCGGGCATCTGGTCCGGATGCTTCCTGGATGCCTCCCTGGCAAGGTGTTCAGGGCATGTCCCATGGGGAAGACCCAGGACACACTGGAGAGACTACGTTTCTCAGCTGACCTGGGAACGCCTCCCCCCAGAGGAGCTGAAGGACGTAACCAGTGAGAGAGAAGTCTGGGCATCTTTTTCTTTTGGAAGCAGAATGGTCCAGTTCCGCGACGTGTAGTGCACCAATACCCAAACCCAGTACCATACGCAAACTGGATGCAAACCAGTACTGGGTTAAGGTTAGAGTGCCAGTCCTGGACACATGCCAAGGACCAGTGGACCTCCGGTACCGCTTCCCGAAGGTTGCCGACCCTTGATTTTACAAACAGCCAGCATGTAAAAAAATGAGTTGGAGACACACAAAAAGTGACGTGGAGGGATCCTTAGCCAAACGTCAATATTGTGTTGTCTTTACTCAGACTGCTGCACCTGCGACCCAGTCTCGGATGAGCGGAAGAAGAGGGATGGATGGTCCTCCTTTCATTTTTAGTTTTAATTTTTCCTCTCTTGTGTCACAGTCACAGAGACAGAAGCACAGTGGAAGTGTCTGTCATAGAAAAAACAGCTCCCAGAATGATCACATAAACCCAAACATGGAGGCCAGATTACCAATGTTTCTGTAGAGCTCTTCACAATAAATAAACTGATCTCTCACCATCGTATCGTCCATGTTTTCCATACACTCTAGGTGAGATATACACTATGGAAGCTCCTTTCACACTTGGCTGCAGCGTCAAGCTTAGGAACGCATTTTTTGACAGGCGGGAACCGGCGAATTCGCCTCGAGAACATGCAAACTTTCACGCGGATCACATGTGGTGGGAATGCAGTATTACTATGTAAGTCACAAGAGGGCCCAGAGTCTGAATCCCCCTGTGCTGGACTTCAACTTATTGGTGCAAGTGGCACTAAAATGAGAACAAAATTCACAGTTTTGAACTATAAGCTTCAAAATGTTCAATTCTCAAAATTAAGGTATGTTTTCATCCAAATTCCATGTTTTTTCTTTCTCATATGAGGTAGATTACCAAATCACTCCATGCATGTCCTCCTTTGTTTGCCCTTTTGGCAAATTTTACATTACCCATCCTTGCTTTAGATCCCCAACTTTTTATTTTATTTTATGTATTTCAACTCTTTCAGTAAATCTGATTTAAACCTGCTGTACGTTTCTTGGTGAAGATATTAGGTTAAAATAACTCCGATCACTTCGCCTCACAACTAAAGCTTATTTTTTTTTCCCCGCCGGATGAATGTGGTGAACGTGAATGTCAAGTTTCAGAGCCTGAGCAGGAAGTATAGCATGAAACGCCAGCAAAGTGTAGGATTTGACTCCCACCTCCATTCCCTCACACATCAGATGCAGAAATGCATCTCACTCTGTCACGTGCACAGGTTTGTGCTCATATATATATATAAAAAAAAAAAAAAAAAAACTTTTTTCTCTTTCACTTCACACTTTAGTTTTTTTTTTTTTTAATTCTGAAACATCACCCTTGGTCTACCATGAGAGGTCAAGCTGAGGCGCTATTTCAGCGGCTGTTGCATGGGATAATGTGGGTCTATTTGAGGTCAAGATAACTCTTGTTTGCTTTCCTTTCACACATTGTGCAGGCTACATCACCTTTTTTTTCCAGTGAGGAGAAAAAGGGGAAACGGAGGCGTCGTTCGATAAAAACCTTCCTTTTGCTGCAGTTGTGCCTCCAATTTTATTTCTTGGTGAACAAAAAAAAAAAGAATCAGTCATTTACAGGCAAAACTGAAATGCCACGCTGTCCTTTATAGTCACCGATTTAATATTTACTGTTTTCGGTGCAGGTGGGAGTTTGTTTCCAGCACCAAACATGAAATATAGAAGAAGGTTAAAAGAAAGAGAAAGAATGGAAAGAGAAGGCATTGGCATCTTGACTTCAACATCAAAACTCAACACACTGTCAAAGGTCAAGGCTTGACTGGTTTCTTCCCTCTCCTTGTTTGCTGTTTTTCGGCTTTTTTGTTGGTTTTTCTTTTGATTTATTAACACGAACGATGAAAAACTTCTCCCTTTTCCAACTTTGATTATTATACAACTTTATTTTTATGCTGAATTGACATGGAAGTTATTTGTAAGGTTTAGTTTTGGGTTGTCCTTAAGTGGAGCGCCTGTGTGTCTTGCAGCTTGTATGACAACAATTTTTTCAAAGAAACAAAAGGATTGTAGTGATGTTCAGGTAAAGTGTATGAAGTGTATTGGCAACATGATCTATAACAGCAACCTATCACAGTAAAAGAGCCATTTGAGCTCATTTGCTACTGATCAAAAACCTAGAAGGAGCCGCATAGTTTTACTTTAGCCTTTAAAAAAATTGGATTTGCATTCATTACCTTTTTTTTTAAACATTTTTATGAATTCTCGAATTATGTCTATTTTTGGCACGAACAAAAGCAAAAATATAAAAAGAAACTAGCAAATTTCTCACAATGAGATTTTGCTTTTACGTTTCTACCTTTTAGGCCAAATTAGCGAGTAAGCTTGTTGCTAAATTACTAGCAAAATTCCAAATTAGCATAAAATTCATCAGTAAATTAAAAAATGTTAGCCAAAAATGTTGCTAAAATAAAAGCTAAACTCTAAAATTTGCCTAAAACCCCAAGTAGATAACAAATTAGGCAAAAACTGTTAGCATGTTGCTAAGATAAACTCCAAACTAGCATAAAATTCCTCAGTAAACTAAATTAGTCAAAATGTTAGCCTGTTGCTAAAATAGAAGCTAAACTCTAAATTTGCCTAAAAACCCCCAATAGATATCAAATTAGCCAAAAGCTGTTAGCATGCTGCTAAGCTAAACTCCAAACTAGCATAAAATTGTTCTGTAAACTAAATTAGTCAAAACGTTAGCCTGTTGCTAAAATGGAAGCTAAACTCTAAATTTGCCTAAAAACCCCCAGTAGATGACAACAAATTAGCCAAAAAATGTTAACATTCTCCTAAGTTAAAATTCCAAACTATTATTAATTTTCTTCAGTAGAACCAGGGAGATAAAAAACATGTGGCGGTCGCTAAAATAGGACCCTTGAACTGTTTAAAATTACCTACAACACTAGGTTGATAAAAAGATTTAGCGAAAAAATCTTACATTTCTTTAACTAAACTCCAAAACGATCATAAAATGTTCTAAACTAAATTAGTCCAAAAAAACGTTTGCGGGGTTGCTATAAAATAGGTAGCTAAACTTTAAATTTGCTAAAAACACTCAGTCGACTTAAAAAAATTAGCCAAAAAAAATTTTCAAACTGTTGCTAAAATAATATTTCTAATAAATTGTTTGAAAATTACTATTATTTTATTTTGCTTCAGCCAGAGAGCCACCACGGGGAGATAAAAGAGCCACATGTGGCTCTGGAGCCGCAGGTTGCAGACCCCTGATCTGTATCCTGATACGTGTCTCACAATACAATACCACAAGACTAGGTTGATCAAATTGATTTGAATCGATTTAATCTTAACAGATCAATAATCGATCTATAAAAGAGGAGAACAATCTAACCTATAATGCTAAAGTCTGCTAGCTTGATGCTATCGCATAATGGTATTTCCCATTGGATGCTAATGCTAACACTCAGTCGACTTAAATATACATTATTGACTAAATGAACATCTTTATAAACTCACATGAATTTTCTAAACTCTTTTAAGGAAATATTTTTAAAGTAATTGTGTTCTAAAACACAGTTTTTAACTCGTACTTTCTTCTTCTTCTGTAATGAGGTGTACTGCTATAGCGTTATTGCCACCTAGTGGCCAAACTAAAATATCCTCCAGTAGAGAGAGAACAATAATTGAAGCTTCTCCATTTGAGAATCCATGTAACACCGCATGGTATCTCATTATCATTTCATTAATACATTTTATCAGTGGTGGGCCGTCAGGGCCTGCAAGGCCTTCTCTGCTGGCCTAAAAATATCTGAATCACAGACTGATATTAATCATGTTTTGTCCATGAATATGTATTCAATAATTCCAAATTGTCTGTCCGCTTCCTTTTATTGCTAACCCCCTGGTTGCGCTGCTTCCAGACGTGTATTTTCATTTTTAAGCATTTAGCCAATCACATTTCAGCACTATTTGTTGCTAGGGTCAAAGAAATCTGCCCGGAGGCCTTCACAATCAATTCTGCGGGCCCTGTAGCATAAAATAAATGTTGAGCAAACTGTTGCTTCAACCAATCAGAGTTGGAGTTGGCGACACCAAGGCCCTCTAGCAGGCGTACGGAAACGTCAGCATTTTCACAGGCGTTGATTGGATAGTCAGAGAGCGTACCAGCCAGAGCTAGCAAACTGAATCTGTAGCGAGCTGTACGAGCAAATAGAGGATTTAATAGCTGTTTTGTCAACCCACAATGGACGAAGGAGGAGAAGAAATGGATTTGGTGGCAGACTTGCTGTCAAAACCATTTTCAAGACGGACTTTTCAAGAAAAGCTGGAAATTGTTGAACAAGGTCGGGCAACTCCGAAGCTAGCAAGCCTGTCACAACCGGGGAAAGGATTTGTCCGCCACTTTCAGTCCACTAACTACGAGCTCCGAGGAACGCTGTAAATTGTATTGCTGGGAATGCTTGTTATTTGCCACTGATCTACATGGTGTTTGGAGCCACACTGGAGTTGTGAATTTGTCTTGCCTTACCAAGGCAGCAACGAGGCATCAGAGCACCGCCCGACACTTACAGAAACGGCGCTCTCCAAAACTGTTGGGGAACCAGAGTGGATCTACAGCTGAGTGAGCAAGTGCGCAGGGAAACGGAGCTGCACAACGAAAAGGTGAAGAAAAATAGGGAAATCTTGAAATAAATGATAAGACTGTCATTTTTTTTTTTTTTTTAAATAAAAAATGCCTTATTTCCACCGAGCGGTCCAGAGCGGACTGGATCGGACTTGAATAGTCCTGGCATTTTGAGTGAACATTTCTGAGGGTTGGACCACGAAAGCCCATACGGGGTGTAGACTGATGACGTAGCTGCGTGTCAAGAGAATCTGCAACAGCTGACTCAGAAACGCAGGGAAAATGGAAAAAGATGACCGGAGGATCTGGGGCTGCTCTGCAGAACAGTCTATTGTTCTGAATTAAAAAGCGGGAAAAAATCTCTTCATGTTGATCAACACTCCAATGTTCTTCAATAAATGATTTTAAAGCAGATCATAAGCGTTTTTGATGAGTTTGGATCGATAACGGACATTCTTCATCCGCGGGGGTCGAGGACACACAGAGACGGGAACTGGTGTGTGTGTGTGTGTTTGCGCGCGCACGTATCTCCGGTCCGTGTGCGCTCCCAAAATAAAGGGAAATACTGTATGGAAAGAATTTATTATTCTCTGCAAGAAGAGCGCAGGTGTTGTGAAATGAGTGCGCGTGCTTCAACCTGTATGTTTTAACTCCTCAGTGAAGGAGAGGGCGGGGAAAGAGTACATGTGCGCGTGCTTGAGGGAAGCAGCTCGCGCTGCAAGGAGAGAAAGAAAATAAGGCAGCACGTTGGCGTGCCGACAGTTGTCAATTGGTAGTGCAAGGAAAAGTAACAATAAAAAGTGAGACTGATTCTTTGGCTTCAAACGCTCCAGAGCTTCTGAAACTCAGAATATGGAGGAGAATCCCGGAGGAAGAGCAGTTCTTCGGACGGAGAAAATCTCCCCTGCGTCCCCCGAACACGGTCGGGAATCAAAGCAGAAAGTAACACCGCGGCAAAGAAAAATCCTGCCGAAAAGAGGACAGAACTTTCAATTTTGATCTTGAGTCGGGAAAAGCTCTGGTCGGACGCTTCCTGTTATCGTGAAACCTTTCCACCAATTAATGGGTTACATCGTGTGACGACAGAGGCTCCGCCCTCTCGGGTCCATTCCGTTTTCCAATGAGACCGGGTTGAAAAATTGCCTCAGTTGGACCTGCTTGCCGGGTCCATTTTTGTATTATTCACGCTAAAAAGTCCGGTCCGGCCCGATCCAGTCCGCTCTGGACCATTCGGTGGAAATAAGGCATAAGTGTGTCGCAGCTGCACCTGCAGTAGAAGTGTTCTAGCCAGAAAATAGTTATTGAGGGTTGGATTGATTCAGACGGAGCACTACTGAAGGCCTAGGTGTGAAATGTACGGCCCGCCACTGCATTTTATAGTATATAAACTGTTTCAGATTGAAATGAATATCTTCAAAACACATATATAGATTATTAATGGATTTCTAAACAAATGTGTCTACATGTGTAAACTCAAATTTATTTATTTTTTAGTAATCGTGACCTTTTTAATCAAATTGAATTCAGAGAATTGTAATAAATCTGAATCAAATTGATCCAGGCTCCAGTGAATCAAAGGGATTTTGGAAATTATTGGTGATACCCAGCCCTATGATACATATCAGAATATATCCAAAGACTGTACCAGAAAAATTTTTCACTTTTTTTATGAGTATGACTTAGAAAAAAAACTTTACCTGAATAATAATACGTCTCTCATTGTAATAAAAGGGTAAACTGATGCTGCTGGTCAGCCAGCTGCCTGTGGGGCGATCATGGCGGAGCCCGCTTGTTTGCTACGCTGCCTGCTGCCCCAGACTGGGACAGGCTCCGGCAACTCCGTGGCCCCAGTGGGTTGGACGGAAACCCTCCCGTCGATCAGCAATTTTGGATTTGTATTCTACATCTAAAAATCTTGTGCCCAAGGCTGAGTCACTGATTGGTGTATGCATCGCGTTAAATTAGGCAACATTCAAATTTTTGAATTCTTGATGCCCTGCATTTAAAGCAAAAACACTGATATGGTACACCTGACGCTCCAATCAAACCGCGGAACATTGTCTCTGTTTACTGACTTAAAAGTAAAACTCAACGTTCCAGACAAGTGAATTGCTTTGGGTGTGAACACAAACTTTGGTCCTTGCATTTAGTTTTCATTTTTCTGTAAATAAATCCCATCTTATTTTCATCCTTGGGAGTTTTTGAGTTGCCGGGATATTTAATCTGTTTTTCTTACCTTTATGTTACAGGGTTTACGGGCCCTGAGACGGGTACAACATAAATTGGGGGCTCGTCCGGTCTCGTACGCGCCTGTACGACTTCCACACAAACTCTGATCTAATTGTCCAACTACTTAAAATCTAACTGTCGATCACTTGAACAACACTATTGTGAGGGTTAATAAAATGTCTCACCGACTTCACCATTACATGTTGTTTAAGTGTTCTCTATGACCTGTCGCCCGCAGCATGCCCATAGAAAAAAAAAAATATTGGCGCTACGGGCTCATGAACTTGATATTTCCTGCGTGCCCCTTACAGATTTGCCCACTTTCCACCCGCGTCCACCCATAAGGGCAGTTGTGACTAAGCCTTCGGGCAAACGTAGAGATCACCCAATCACACACAAAGAAAGAAAATGTAATGAAGTTCATCTGAAGTTCATCAAATGCCACTGGACATCTGATGGTCTTTAAGCTTGGGTGCTTTATTTTTATGATTTTTTTTTTTTTTCTTCTCTCCCAAGTACAGATAATCTCCATGGGTACCAGCTGAGCCATTCTGGCTGAAGTCATCTCCCACCACAATTGTACATTTTGCAAAATGCACGGCATAATGACTTGCACCCTCCACTTCACAAGCCCTCTTCCTGCACACTCAGCTGCTCCAAAAAGACCCGCATCTGACTCATAATAGACCTCATTAGACTTGTATTGAATAAGCCCTGAGCCGGCGTAACCCAGCCTCACTGTTAGCCGCTTCTTTTTTCACTGTGTGTATAATCTCTGTAAGAGAATTAAAGATTAATTGCAAAATTTCTTCACTTTAAAGCATTGATTAATTACAGTGAGAATCACTGGTGGATTCAGAAGATTAATGTCAAGAGATTCGCCCCGTTTTTAGATAGCTATTGATTTTGATTTGCTCCAAAAAGGGAAAAAAAAAAGTGTTTTCTTCCCAGGAGGGCAGAGGCTGCATGAAGCAGGCAGCCTGTGAATGACTTTCTGTAAAGCTTGGCTTTAAATACGAGCATTAGGTATTAACATTCACTTAATTGGACTGCAAGTGGTTTTACTAAAGAGGTTACCAATGGCAACAAAGAATGAGCAGCTGCATTTCTGGAGAAAAAAAAATGGTTCTGCTCAAATCGGATATTAGCTAAAGAAGGGATTAAATGTAACCTTAGTTAAAAAGAAAGGAATCTTTAGGGATTTTTAATGTCTTCCTGCCTATTTGAAGATTTCAAATTCTGTTGTCTCCTCTCGCCGACGTGTGATGCTCTGGCAACAATGAGGAAAATTGCCTTTTTTTTCTTTCTCTGGTTGTCACACTTTCGCTGCTCAATCTCAGTCTCAGTCACAACAAATCAAAGCTACCGAAGCGTTCTTGTCTGTTGGGGAAATAAGGTAAGCGAGCATCAGAGAGGTCGCCTCCTGAACGGCGAGGATTAGGCTTTTTGTGATCTGCCTAAACGCGCCACATTAGCCACATTCTCCCCGAATCACATGAAAGCCACTTTGAAACATAGCATGCCTGTGTCAGGGGGAATCTGGCAGCACCGGTTATCTATGATTCAATTATGAATCCATCTTTTGTGAGATCTCTTTGCTGAAAAAAAATCCTAAATTTGAAGGCTTTGAAATGGAAATGGTGGCAGTCACGGTATGTGATCTGTTGTATCCAACGGATTTGCTCTTCTGGTTTCTGTCGAGTGTCAATCCACTTTTTTTTTAAGCTCATATATATATATATATATATATATATATATATATATATATATATATATATATATATATATATATATATATATATATATATATATATATATATATCTTTGCATGAGAACGGTAGGTTGATAAAAGTGATGGAAAATTGCCTGAGCAGGAACCAAACCAGCTGGTCGGTTGAGGTTCTGGTGCTCTGTGCTCCTAATCTCCTTCATATTTCTTTTCATCATAAAGCTATGTTCACACATTTTTCAAGTGGCATCCAGTTTCAATGTTAAGTCAGTCTTGTAGAATGTCAAGCACCAACCGTTCAAAGATTGAAACGTAAGCAAATACTTTTTTTGTCTCATCGACCAATCAGAAACTCAGTTGAAAAATTGAAATGAGTCCAAAACTTTATGATATTATTTAGTATTTGTATCGAGACAGTAATAAAAATGTCCTCTAATTGTATTACTATTTTTTCCCTCCTTAGACTAATGAGGAACAGCAAATCATTCATCTGAGTCACAGGAAGACAGAAGTACCGCTGACAGCATCTGTCATTCCAATACATTCTCATTTCCAAGTTGTCACCCCTCTGTGTCAGGAAGTGGGTTACCCCAACTTGTCGTTTTTGACGGGCTGGCTGTTCCCATTAAATTAAGGCCATAAGCCGGTACCAGAATGTGGACCGTGCCACAACCCTTAATTGGAAATTCTAACCTGGGAGGAAGGCACTAACCTTAACCAGCCTCTCCTCACACTAACTGGAATCCTTGATTAAAACCTTCCCCCTTTGAGAGATCCTGACCTCACGGGCCCTGCCTAACAGCCATGACCTTAAGCACTAGCCCAGGAGAAGGATCCTATCTCTTACCCTCTGAAGCCCCAACCCTATAACCCCCAAGACTTACCTGTGATGGGGGAGGCATGGAGCCCTGCCCCTGGTGGGGGTTCTGTGGAGCGGGAAGGGTCTTACCTGAACAGCATCCTCCATGTCAGACCACTGGCTCCAGTATTTAAACTAATACCCCCCAGGGACCACTTTTCCTAGCCTTAACCCCAGGGGTCCTGGCTGGCAGGCATGACCTTAAGCCCTAACCCTAAATAGAACCTCCTAAAAAAAAGGCCAAAACTTAACCCCCATGACCATTGGACAACTCCAAAGAATTAGTTTCATTGTTTTTCTATGAGATGGAGTGAACCTGGAGCCCTTCTCCCTTTCTTTCCTAACCCTAACCTTAATCCAGTACTGGTATTAGAGAGGGATTGGTGCTGGTTCCGGACGGAGTACCAGTTCTGGACGTGGTACCGAACACGGACCAGGCTAGAGTTAGGGTAGTGGCTTTCAAATGAAGCCTTTTGAAGCCCACATCCCAAACCTGTAGATCTCCATCAACATCACTAAGATGGACTATTGGTTGCTGGTCACGGCGGCTATGTTGAGGGAATGTTTCTTTCTGTGATTAACCCCCCCCCCCCGTCACCACACTAATTGAGCTCCCTGTAATCACACGCAGGCCCATATGATCAGCTGCCGTGGAAACGCCGCCTGACATGATTCTGCTGTCTGGATGTTCCATTTTGCGGCTGTAATTGAAATAGATTTTTGTGCTTTCTTTCCTTCCCTACGTTTTTTCTGACTGGCAACCTAAATATCTGCGACTCGCCAAATGACAAACGTCGAGACGTGGCTTTTTCCCCGGCACGACAGCCAATCGATGGATCAATCTCTGGTTTTGACTGAAAAATCCGGATGAAAAATCCAAGGTGCCGGCGGAAGCAGCTCTAATGATTTTCCCCGTCGCCTGACCTTTTAATAAGAGTCACTCCAACCTGACAACAAACTTTAAATCTAATCAGGAGGAATCCGTTTTTCCCTGAATGTACACTTTCTGACAAAAGTATTCTCTCGCTCATTAAATATTAAAGATGTAGGTGTATAATCCATGCATGAATGCATTTTACCATGGGTTGATTTAAAGTATCAGTTTTAATGTCATTGTACCTGAGAAAATGAAAAATAAAGCTATCTATCTATCTATCTATCTATCTATCTATCTATCTATCTATCTATCTATCTATCTATCTATCTATCTATCTATCTATCTATCTATCTATCTATCTATCTATCTATCTATCTCAGTCTGACATGTTACTGCATCAAAAAAGTTAGCTTCGTTAGCCTATTCGCATTATATACTTGTATACAACACATAAAAATCAGACTGATACCACTAAAACAAATTGTACAGTCTCTATGCTAACTCTCAACCTCGTTAGTAACACAAAACAACACAAAAAAAGCACAATTCACAGCTACACGTAAACTGCGCTAAAAGTCTTAGCCATGTTAGCTTATTCACATTACCTGTAACTCCTGACTTTGTTTACAATATGTAAAAAAATCCGACTGTTAACAATGAAAAAAATGTTACACTGACTATGTTAACTCTCAACCTTGTTAGTAACTCAAAAAAATAACCACAGTCAGACTTCAACATGTTAGCCGCGTCAGACGCTTTAGCTTTGTTAGCTGTGTTAGCGTATTCACAATACCTATAACTACTGACTTTGCTTACAACATGTAAAAAATCTGTCAAAGTTATCGTGAGTTATGCTTACTCTCAAGCTTGTTAATAACGCAAAAAAAACGGTCAGAGAACGCTAAATGTTAGCCGCATCAGATGCTTTAGCTGTGTTAGCTAGCATGCTAGCTTATTTACATTACCTGTAACTCTGTAACACTTGTGTAAAACACCAAAGAAAAAATCAAACTAATATCGCTAAAACAAACTGTACTGTGACTGTGCTAACTCCCAACATTGTTAATAACATGGAAAAGATAACAGTCCAACACGCCAGTCGCATCAAAACTGTTAGCTGTTAACTTATATGAATGAATGAATGAATGAAATAGTTTATAAAATCCCACCCCGGCTCGACCGTACCATTTTCTCTACATGAATTATCAATATCCGGTTCAGGACTTCATATCAAATATTAATAGATTCAGGTTATTAAGGATCATTCATATCATTGATGTAATCAAAATTCAAAGCATCCACAACAACTCATTTATGTTAATCAGTAACAATAATCTAATATTCTCATTGAAAATACTTGTGCAGATTGTATTCAAAGAATTATAATAATTCAAGAAGTAATAAGTGAATAATCTTCATTTGCTAATGCAGAAAAAAATCTAAACATTCTCATCAAAAAAAGACAATTAGTGCAGACTGTATGTATCAAAGAATGATTTAAAAAAATCAAAATGTAGTTATTAAAAACAAAAAAAAAAAATAGAATTTGTGCAGATTGTGTTCATCAAAGAATGATTATAATGATACAGAAATAAGTTGAAAGAATTTGAATTTGAGGAGAATCAGTGCTAAATCACAGCTTAGAACAAGTTTAAGGCCACGTAAACAATCTTGTAAACCACCTTCATTATTGCATTATTGGTAACTCTTGAACTTGTTTTCAACACGTAAAAAAATATGACTGATATAGCTAAAACAAGCGGTACTGTGACTATGCTAACTCCCAAAATGTTAGTAACATAAAAAAAAAACATAGTCCGACAGTGCTACATGTTAGCCGCGTCACAAGTGTTAGCCGTGTTAGCTTATTCCAGAACCTGTAACTCCAAACCATCACATAAAAACAGACTGATACAGCTAACTCACAACTTCCCTCAACACCGCTATGCATTAGCCATGTTAGCTCAATATAATAGAAGGCGGAAAATATGGAAAAGTAGATTGATGGAGGTCGGAACTTTCTTAGATTAACTAAAATGATTCGAAGCAAATTAGATTATACATTATTAATAATATTTAAAAATAATTACTCTATTTTAAATATTCAAGGTTTTTATATTTTACCAACGTTGGTGTTTATTTTGCCATTGCAGTGATTGGATTTGAGAAAATTAAAGATAACAGTGCCGCCTCATTTATTTATTTTCCAAGCTGAAGGCTTTGAGTCAGTCTGGGTTAATCAAGGAAGTCCTCCTCGCCCTCCAAAAAAAAAAAAAAAAAAAAAAAAATGTGTTTCCAGTCACACAAACACACAAATAATGGATGAGGCAGAGAACCTGCCTAATTTATCTTCATAGCAGAGCGCGGCTGTCTAATTTGTCCAAATATTTCTTTTGGGTGGAAGCAATTACCATCGGCGCGGCTCTGAGGTGACACCGCATGGCCGGATCCCACCGTCCACAAAGACCTTCAAAAAAAAAATGAGATTCAACACCTCGCTTTTTAGCTCAAACTCATTAGGTGAAAGAAGCCATTATCTCAGCAAACTGCCGGCTAAATAATTAATCATCTCATCACTTGTTTGTTTGACCTGAATGTATAACAGTCGTTCTTCGCTTCTAATAAAAAAAAAAAAAAAAAAAAAAAAAACTCCCTTTAATTTGAGAAGAAAAGACGGCTCCTCTGAAAGATCTGGCTGATTTTATTTGACTAATGCGTAATAAATTACAATTTTATTGCGGGATAGGAGGTCGGCAACACCTTGAGATATTCCAGCAGGCCTTTTGGATTTTAAAAGAAGATATATCAGTCGATTAAAGTCGAGAAAAAAAGGATTATCTTTTGGAAAGCCGGAGCAATTTTTTTAGGATTAAGATATTGTTTTAGATACAATTTGTGTTTAATCGGAAGTTATAAAGGAAGTTCAGGCCAAAGAATGGTGAAAAATCTGTAAATTTAACGCATTTTTATTATTTTTATTCCTTCACTTTCTTTCTCTGCGCTTCATTTGCAGGTTTTGCTGCACATTAGAAGCTCCTTCCACCGTTTGTTTGTGAACTGCTGACATTTGCAGACTGCCGGTCCGGCGAAACTGTCAAAAGCAGGACAGCGGCGGCGTCCGAAGTTTAAAATAGACTCCGCCTGACAACAGCCGCGGCTAATCATCCGCGTCCCGAAAAAGGCAATGAGGTTTTCATGCTTTTAAGCCGTAATAAAGTCAAATTAAAACAGCCTCCGTGCTCCCGCGTGTCTCATTATTTCCCAGGATGGATTTTTCTTATTGTAATTGATTGCGGGGTAAAATGATACGGGGCCTTCGCGGCGTTTGGCCGGTAAACACGAGTTCAGAAAACACAGGCTGTAAATTGACCCGAGCTTTGTTAGGCAGGACGGCTGCTGAGAAGAAATCTCCTCTAAATGGATTGTTTTTATTCTCAGGAGTATTGACAAAGATTTGCTCAATGAGCTTAAAGGAATCTGAAAATGAGCTCATAATTAACTTTGCGGCTGTTGGAGTGCGAGGGGAGTTTTTTAGGAGTTAAATGAAATAGATACTTTCATGAATATGGTAGCTTTTTTAAGTTTCTTAAGTGTTATTTTTTTTTTAGTTAGAGTGATCTGAACAAAGGATAGAAAAGAAGAGCTATTTGAATAATTGACGGTAATCAAACTTCTCTGGAACATTTCTAATGTTCAGCAGAGGTAGACTTAACATTTAGGCACAAATGAGACGTCACCTTGAACCAAATAAATAAACGGATGTCTGAATCACAACTGCCCTGACAGGTGGATACAGGCTGTCGAAAAACGGTCAAACCTGTTTGGGGCATGAAAATGGTTCAAATGAATGTACATTTTTTTTTTTGTTTGTTTTTTGTTTCTTTTTTAACTTGTCCTGTCCAACAGCTGAGCAAACAGATACGGGCTGAGAGCCTCTTGCGTTGGACAGATTTTAATGTCTAGATTAAAGATTTTCATGCTAAACTTATGTTGTATCTTTTTCTTTTTTTGTTGGACCGGACGGAAACAAGGGGGGGGGGGTAAAAGAGTGGGGGTTAAGAGAACAAAGAAGGTAACAGAGTAGCAACATCCTATAACAACCAGGTCTAAATAACAATCTGGAATGGGCGGGGCCTGTCTACACACACACTCAGTTACACACACAGGTACCTTTTGGCTAGAATAATCTCTACCTTTAAAGTTGTCAAAAATGTACACAATACCACTGCAGCTCACACATGGATGTACATTTTTATCTATGGGCATGCTGCGGGTGACAGGTCATGGTGAACACAAGGGTTAAGGGGAAATAGGAGAGCCACAGGTGTGTTTTAGAGTTTTCTTTTAAGGTCATTTCCGTGTACAGAGGCCTTGATACGTGGTCAAGTGATGGTGCTTTAATAATTAAGCTCTAAGAAAAATTAGACACTCTTACATGCTACATGTATGTGGGTCAGTTAGAAGCTACCTCACTCACGACTAGATTGCGGCGTGCAGACGCCGTATGACAGCATCATCACTAGAACATCAGTGCCTGCAGCTTACATGAGCCGCACAGTTGCTGATACATTTACCACATCCATGACAATCATACAGTATTTTCTCCACTGTGATGCGAGCTTGATTGGTCAAAGATCAACTGAGTAGTAAACAAGGTAGCGATGTCAGAGGGTGTCTTTTTATGACATGTTCCTAGCAAAGTTAGAGTAGTCACAGTAACGTTCCTGTTTGCTGGATTAGTCGGTTTTTATGAGTTGCAAACAAAGTTGGATGCAATACGCTAATGCAGCTAACGTGTAGCGGTTTCAGACTTTTTGTTTTTTTCAAGTTTAGGAGTTAGCTTTGTCACATCAATGTTTATTTTAGCGGTATTCGTCTGTGATTATTTACGTGTTGCAAACACGGTTGGGTATTATTTTGGAGATGCTAGTGTAGCTAACGTTTAGCGGTGTCAGAGTGAGTTTTTTTTATGTCACTAGTAAAGTTGGAATTAGCTTAGTTACATTCATGTTTGTTTTAGCTGTAGCAGTCTCTTCTAATAAGTTCAAACAAAGCTGAGTATTATTGTGAAAACAATAACATGACTAAGGTTTAGCGTGTTAGATGGTGTTTGTTTACATGTTACTGACAAGGTTGGGAGCTAGCTTAGTCACATCAATGTTTATTTTAGCGGTATTCGTCTGTTTTTATTACGTGTTGCAAACACGGTTGGGCGTTATTTTGAATGCGCAAACGTATCTAACATGTGTCGGAATTAGTTCTTTTAAGCGTTACTAGCAAGGTTGGGATTAGCGTGTTCACAGTAACGTTTGTTTTAGTTGCATCAGTGTCTTCAATGAGCTGCTAACAAGGTTGGGTATTTTTGTGACTACGATAACCTAACTAATGTGTAGTGGTGTCAGAATTTTTATTTATTTTTATTTTTACATGCTACTAACAGGCCTGAGAGTTAGCGCAGTCACAGTAACTTTTGTTTTAAGCGGTATTAGTCTCTTTTTACGTGTTGCAAGCAAAGTTGTGATTTACAGATATTGTGAATATACTATTACAGCTAACACTTTTAACATGACTAACATGTAGCGGAGTCCAAAGTCCGGCCCGTGGGCCAAATGCGGCCCTCCTCTGACTCCTGTTATAAAATCTTTTTTTTTTTTTTTTTTTCTCTAAGAACTTCTTGATTGTGATTGGCTAAATGTGGCTACAGATTTATTTATTTATATTTATGATTAAAAAAACACAGTGTTTTGTATTTTCAGAATTAAACAAACATTTTTTGTTTTTCTTTTACATTTGATTTATATTTCAAGTTTACAGTGAGCATTTAGTAAAACATTTTATTTGAACCCAGATTGAAACTTTTTTCCAGACTTTTTATTTATTCCCGAAATTCAAATATGAAATGATCAATTTGATGACTTAAAGGGGACGTCATCCAAATGTCACTACCAAATCCAAGTCCCTGATTGGTCAAAGTTCAACTAGTTTAACTGGCAGCATGAGTCCAATGGCTGTGGGTTTCTGTACGTTGAGCCCAGATTCCGTCGTAGAAACTTGTGTGAACGTGAGAGTTTGAGCGGGAAAGCCCGAAACGCTGTTTTTCTTGGTGAATTGAGGCTGGTGTGAACGTAGTTTTGGACCACCATTAGTAAACTTAACACTGATATAAGTTAGGGTCTGTTTTATGCTGAAAAACTAAACAAAAAAGACTTCCAGGATGTCTTTAAAGTCAAAAGAAAAAAGCTGGTCTGTATTGAAATGTTATTTTCTGGGGAAATTCCCTTTCTAATCTCCCAAACTCTGTAAAGGCCTGCCAGGCTGAGCGATGCCACATAAAATAAATAAATATAAAACCTCTTGACTTCTTATTTTACCCGCAGACAACCAAATCGATCGATGTCTGCCTCTGCACCTGCTCACCTCACTCCCCCTTACATCCCAAAAGCAAAAAGACCCCTGCGCCGTCCATCCCGCTCTCCAATCAGGCTTTTTTTTTTTTTTTTTTTTTTTTTGAAACCAGGCTATTTCAGGAGGAGAATGAGGCACTCAGTGGTCAAGCGCTCCTCAGTATCTTCAAGAGACGAGCGAGGGAAAGAAAAGAAAAAAAAAGCATTGAAATTTCCCAGGATCTTGACACGTCTAATTGAGATTTCATGCCCTATTTTCCCGGAGATCCCAATCTTCACTCATCTCTACAGAAAGTAGTATTTCCCTGAGGATTGAGATAAAAGAAAATGTGTTCAGCTGTTATTGGCTTGGAGGTTTTTCTCTTTTTTTTAAACACAGTTTATTTTATTTGTCTGAAAATCAGGAAAAAATATATTTAAAATCGTATTTTTTGTTGGGTTATCTTCAAAAAGATCACCTGAGGATGTGTTTTATATTAAATTAAACTCTCCATATCCCCTTTAGGTTTGGGTGGATCAATACCTAAATAAATAAACAGCATAGTTGAGGGTTCAGCGCCGCACATGCTGTATCACCATGCTGTTTCTGGTCCCCGTTCTCCCGCGGTGACATCATTTTGTCTTGCATTACACGCTCTTAACAGCCTCAGTGGGAGCTCCGGCTTCCCAGCAGAATCCATATTGGATGGTCGACAATCGGTGACATCATGCGCGATCATCATCCCATAATGCAGTGGGGACGTATGCAGAAAAATGAGAGTGAGCTCAGACCTCCTGAGGCAATGTTGTTGTCTTTTTTTGTTTTGCTTTTTGCCCCCCTGTTGGTTAAAAGCAGGTTGGGTGATAAGATATGAGCACAAGACTGTGTGATCTCATTCTTTAGGGTGAATATTTGACATTCTTACCAAAAAAAACAAACCAGAACTCTGTTTTGACGCTGTTTACTCATCTACTCCGAATCTTAAAGTTTGTGGTTTTTGGCAACACTTTTGCTTCTTCAAAACGTTTGAAGATATACATGTTTTTATCACATTCTTGTGGTATTTTTCTCATTATAAAGGACATATAGAAAAAATTGAAACTTTAATTGCCTGCCCAACCAAACTTTGGAAAACGTGTTTTTAAAAGTCTTGATTGTGTCTATTACTCCCCAAGGGGTGGGGCTTCTAAAAGGAAGTTAAAGAAAGATTTTTTTTTTTTTTTTTTTTTTTTTACAAAAAATGAAATAAAAATAATAGAAACATAATTCTGGTTAGTAATGGATACGAACTAGATAGTAACTGGTGCACATCAATTAATAACCAGAATATTTTTTAAATTTAATTTTTAGAAGAAAAAAACAGTTAGTATCTGGTGTGCACCAATTACTAACAAGAATTATTTTTTAAACAAAGTAATTTCTAGAAAAACAACTTCTGGTTAGTAACCAGAACCTGTTTTTATTAATTCGATTTTTTTTGTGGAACCCCTAAATAATTTTAGAAAAAAAAAAAAACCCTCAATTTTTCCTTTTTTTTTTTTTTCTTTTTACTTTGATGTCTCTTTAGAGGCTCCATACCAAGGCAAAAAAAAAAAAAAACAAACAAAACAAAAAAAAAAAAAACAAAAGCATAACTTTTTTGGTTGTTTCTTATTTTTTTTTTCTTATTATTTTTTTCTTTGATGTCCCTTTAGAGGCTCCGTACCAAGGCAAAAAAAAAAACAAAACAACAAAACAAAACAAAAAAAAAAAAAGAAAAACCATAACTTTTTTGGTGTTTTTTCTTTTTTTTTTTTTTATTATTATTATCATTATTATTTTTACTTTGATGGCCCTTTAGGGGCTCCATACAAGAAAAAACACCACTTTTTTTAGTCTTTTTTTTTTTTTTTTTACTTTGATGGCCCTTTGGGGCACAAAGGTAAAAAAAAACCAACTTTTTTTTCATGTTTATTTATTTTTTGGGTGGTTAAAGGGTTAAGCTAAAAATTATTTCTTTATTCAAAACGTTGTGAATCAGAAGTAGACGAAAAAAAAATAAATCTTGCTGGGTGGGTCAAGAGTTCCCTGCTCCAAGCTCTCAGCAACGGCGAGAGGAAAGGGGCGGGGTTGCTCAACGCAAACAGTCACAACTGTGAGGTGAATTTCTAAATATGCTACTGCTGCACTGCAGAAACTATGTCCTAGAAAACGACACAGGTTTTTGGATTTTAGTTTAAAAACTGTATTATCATGACCAATAAACCAATGGAAACACTTTAAGAATAGTTGATCAGAGAGGCACTTTAAAGTACTTTGTCAACTCTATGTTTAAAATTTAAATTAAAATATGATGCCTTTTTGGGAAAGAAACAAGTTAAGAGATTTTCATCCAGTCCTCTGTTTAAATGAAAAAAATGAACAAAATGAAAAAAATGTGCACAATGAGCGTCCGCAACAGACAAGTTTATCTGAAGTTTTCACTTCTTAAATGTTTTATTGTCTCATTTGAGAAAAAATTGAGATGTTTTTTTTCTGCGTTGAAAATTTTTAAATATATATATATGTACTGTATATAAAATCCTCACTCTGATATCTTGTCATTCCTTGACTTTACCATTAGCAGGAGGTTATATAAAGTCACTGTATGATATCATTTATAATAAAAAAACATATAATCTCTATATCATAGAGATGTATGTACTGTATTCTGCATGGACATGCTGCCATCCGTCTATAGTGTGTAGAGTTTTACAGCAGTTTGTTGTTGAGCAGTCTGATGGCCCGAGGCAAGAAGCGTTTCTCTGGTTGTTCTGCAGCACGAGCTGCATGAAACATGCTAAACTGTAATAATTCATACCCTGTTTCAAACCTTGTGTATTTGGCCTTGTTCCGTCCTTTTTCCTTGAGGTTGTGAAAGTTTGTTTTTACGCTGATGATGACGGTGAAGAAGCAACACCAGCGTCCCTTTAGAGTTTGTTTCTGACGCTGAACGTAATTTAAAAAGTAACCCGTCTAAAAATATTTAGCGTTTAGCCTTGCTGCATAAAACCAACATGTTGTGTGTTTCGATCAAACAGCATCAGTATTGAGGCTCCAGCTCTTTAGCTTTACTCTTCCTAATTTATAGTATTTTTTGTTTAATCCGTAACAATCTCAGGGGCATGTGTGTACTGTAGTTTTTCTAAAGGACTTTTTTCTTTAAAGTTCCACTCCAATCATCTTTTGATTGATCATAAAAGCGCTCCCACTGGTCTTTTAATTATTTTTATGTTTTTTTTAGCCAAATATATATATATTTTTTTTTAAAACTGTTGTTTTTTTTTAGATATAGTTTCCCCAGAGTGACAGAAGTTTATTATTCATTTATTTAAACATTCAAACATGGAGACCTTGAGATGCATTTTCTAGAGGGTCCTCTGTATCGGACATTTACAAAAGTAGATGAGAAACACAAAAAAAAAGAAACATGCAAATAAACAGTCCAATGGGATTAAACTAAATGAATAATTCAAAGTTGAAAGCAAACATTAATAACATTTTTTAAAAATTAAAACAAAATCAATAATAATAAATATTAGAAAACAATTTAAAAGTTTTAAATTACATTGTCCTTTGAGGTCTTGGCGGGATGATTGGCATGTAGCAAGTCCGGCCCCACTTCCCATCATCACAGTAGCTTACAGCCCCTCACAACCCTAACCTACCAGTGCAACTTTTTAACCTGTTATTTAAATTTCTGGTCACGGACTGATTTAATATCATGCAGTTTTTTCGTTACAGGCTAAAGTTGGTGGGCGATTTTTGATTTTTTTAGTTTCTAGTTAAAGTTTGAGTGTAAACTTGATCCTCATCCTCTAAAATACCTCATGCTGTTTATTGTCTTGAAATCCCCACTGATGTAAATCGTCTTGATTAAGTAAAATCGTTTCTGTTTGTAGAAAAAAAGAAAATAAATTAATAGAAATTAAAATGCCAGTTAAAAAAAAAAACATTCCTGTATGTTCTACTGCACTGAATATTTTATTGTATTCTCTCTATAGTAAATTATACACTATATTCTATTCTGAAAATTGTATTTTAAGGGGTGTTTCCTGTTGTTTTGTATTTGTAGGAGCCACAGTCAGACACAGCAATTGCATGTTGAAAATGTCATCCATCACGGGACCTCTTCCACGCAGCATCAGCACCAACCGGACATTTATGAGTCACCCAGGCAGAATGAGGAACTCTTTATTGTTTAAATGCTTCAAGGGCTCAACATTACAAAGATAGATTAGGCTTACAGCCCTGACACTGACCTGCCTTCCCTCTAGGGAGGTAGGTTTAGATATTAAATGCATTTTAATATTTCCCAACGTGGAAATTTCGATGGCTCTCTGATCCCTGGTTAGACTGGAATGCAGCCGTTTTCGTCTCCATTACAGTCGTATCGCCTTACAGTAAGAAGTCCCCTGATGTCCCGCTTTAATGTCACGTTTTAGTACAAGAACTATGAACTCCACGCTGCTTTGCAAGGTCATACATATATGGCGTGGAAATGCCCTCAAGATGAATCCTCTTTATTTAAAGTCATTCATTTGTGGAATAAACACTTTATGTATTTCACACATATATATATATTTTTTTTAATTTTGAAGCTCTTTCTCAATTGTGGTCACATGATGAGCCCCGAGTGGTGTTTTATGGCTGCCACACACCCCTCACTCTCTCCCTCCCCCCTCTTCTTGGTCAGAGCTGCATGTGACAAATGCCAAAAAAACCCTTGCTTTTTTCAAAATGGCGACTTTTTGTTAGCTTTACCTCCATAGCAACTATTTAATTTTTTGCTTACCTGGTGGTGACAAATAGGTCTATACCATTTTTAGCGGAATCTGCTAAAGTAAATTTTTTAATTTCCATGGCAACTGTTCTTTTTTTTTGTTTTTTTTAAATTGCGGCTTTATGTCAGTTTTATCTCCTTAGCAACCATTTGATTTTTTGGTCGCCTGGTGGTGACGGAGAGGTCTATACCATTTTTAACAGACTCTGCATAGGTACATGTTTTGATTTCCTTGGCAACTGAAGTTTTTCATCAACCACGCCCACATTTCTGAAATATTCCCATCGAATTTGATATTGTTTCGATCACCCTGAGCCAAGGATTCGTACATTAAATTTTTGCAATATTTCTGGAAAAATTGTGCGAGCCCCTATTTTTGCTAACTCGCCATGCTAATGTTAATCTAAATCTTTAACTGCTAATTCCAACATTTTTTCCCAATCACCCAATGATGCTCTGGACTAAGACTGGAGCTGAATAGGGATCACAGCGGTCCTTATCAAAGGACTTTTCAAACATTTATGTTTAAACCTATCTTGAAAATTCACAATTGCGGTCTCTTAAAAAGGTCAAAGGTTAAGGAAACTCCAAACGAACTGCTCAAACAGAACTTATATTTTCTAAAAATTTGAAAACTGCCAAATTTATACTCAGCCACAAAATGGCTGTGAACCCGTAGGTCCTGTGGCCATCCCATAATATGTCAAAACATCCTTTGGATATCCCCAACATTTATATGTTTTTGTTTTGTTACTTGATTTTGAACCATTTTTAAAAGCCCATTAAAAGTTTTGGCCACATGAAATTTATTTTTGAATTTTTTTTTCTGTTTTTCCCGCTGTGATGATTTCAAAAATTCGTTTTCACAAGGAACTACATGCAATTTTGGTCAGTTTTTGCCCCAGAGACAGAGACCTGTTATTTTCGCTTTGTTCCTTTAAGGCCACGCCCCTTCCTGTTCTCATGCAGACAGGAAGTGCTTTGCCAAACTCCCAGGATTCTTTGTGCCAAACAAAACAAATTGACATCAGGAAGTTTGGTTCTCGAGAGCAGGTAAAGAAAGAAAAGAGAGTTAAAGCAGTGCATTGTGGTTAAAACAGAAACTACTGTTTGACTTTGGCAACTCCCAATCATTTCCAATTTGTTTCATGTGTGCCATATTTGTAGGCCTTTTGTCCAACTTATTTAACAACTCAAATCAGATCTTCAGCTCAGTAAGTCCAGGTTTGGTGTTTTTGGTGGAACGGCGGCTTGGTCGAGCTCCCACAACTCCCGGGGCGTGGCCTGCTGGTCCTGACAGGGCCTCAGAGGAAGATGGCGCCCCAAAAGAAGCTGCAGGAGTTCGATAAGCGCTTGTAACGATTGCCACCTCGGCTCCCGTGCAGGAAACTCTCCTGAGCGGCATAATCTTTACTACATCAGCGCTCAGCGATTATTTCTTGGCTGTTTATTTAGTCCCAAGGCAAAATTATTGACCGTGAGATGATGATGATGATGTCTCCAGATGTTAGCCTGCTAGCCTGCTTGTGTAGATGAGTTCTATAGATTGCTCCCTATATTTTGTATTTCTGAAATCAATTTCTAGAAGATAATTAAAATAGAGATGTTATTATTACCTAACATTATTGGTCTTTGGTTTTTCAAAATAAAAGTCTGTATTTTATGAGGGGAGCTTCATTTTCCCTTCTGTCTGGAACTATATTGTTTTCCCAATTCGCAACAAAAGAAATCAGCAAAAATTAAATCTGTTTTTTGTTTAAAAAAAAAAAAAAACAAAAACTCATGAGTCGGGAATATCCAAACAAAAGTTTTGAAAGTATTATGGGATGGCCACTGGACCTACGGGTGGCGACCATTTTGTGGTAAATCGTGAAATCTTTCAAATTTTTCCACAATTTGTGAAAAGAAAACATTTGTTTAAGTCCACAACCATATCAAACGTTTAGTTAAAATTAGACCCTAGAAAGCCGTCATCTTGAATTAAAAAAAATACTTTAAAATGTAAGCTCCTCCCTTCTGTGGCGAAGAATTTACATTTGTATTAGGGATTTCAATCTATCACCTTCTAAAGAAAATACTGGAATTAAAGTTGTAGATGTTGAACGACTTTAGCGTGGCTAAAAGAGGAGTTCTCCTGTTCCTCGCACATTTTTTTTACTGGAATAAATTTGGATACATTTGTGGATCAACCCGAATGAAACAATATAACATGCAGTGTAATCATATAAGGAATGTGGACGTGGTCAACAAAAAACCTCAGTTGCCAAGGAAATCCAAAAATTTGCTTCTGCTAAGTCTTCTAAAAATGACATAAACATGTTTGTTACGCACAGGAGACCAAAAAATAAAATGGTTGCTATGGAGATAAAAGCAAGAAAATAAGCTTTTCTCCGTAACAGAATCAGCTAATTTACGTCCATCATGTAAATCACGTGTCAAGGCCCGGGGGGCCAGATCCGGCCCTCCGAGTAATGGCATCCGATCCCCCAAATCTTTTTATTTTATTGTTATTAACAGCTCGATGTTATCTTGCGCTTATTTCTAACATGCATAATTCTGACATAATATTTTAACAGAGTAAAAATATGAAACGTTATTTAAGTTGATTTATTCTTGAATAATATTCCTGCCTTTTTTTATTCATAAGCAAAAAGTTACATTTTTAAAGTTTTAGAAATTTAGTTCTAGTGTGTTCAATACATGTTTATGTTGTTTAGCCCATGACCTAAGGTGTTCCATTGAGTTTGAGACCCCTGGTGTAAAGGATGCTTTCCTTTGGAGAATCCGCTGGAATTACAGACATTTGCATAAACGCTTGAATAGTTATGGTACTCAAAAAAATGCTAAAGCTCTATTGCTACAGGTTAAAAAACAGAATCAAAGGCTGTATTTCAACCCCTTTAGATTCTCACCTCTACTGTCTATAAATATGTTTCTTAGTTATAGTATGTATGGTATGTACAAATAAACTAACAAAAAATAATGTCTTAATATTTCCCTGTGTTTGAATTCTCTCAGCAACTAGAAAACACGTGAAAACGGCTTCAAACTTTGCCTCTTGTTCATTTGTGATCATTTCTCATCTTTCTCTTTTTCTGTTTTCTTTCTTTTTGCCTTTTTGTTTTCATATTTCATAGGGAAAGAAAATTGTTCTGAAGTTTACCTCCATGTTTTACTAAAATAAAATGCTACATTTAAGACCCAGTCTGATTTAAAAAATTGTGTTTTTGTTTTTTTTAACTTGTCCTTTTGGCATTTTTTGGATAATGAAGACATATATTAAGAAAAAAAACCCATCATAATTGGATTTCTAAGGTTTTTTTTTTTTTTAATTGCTGTGAATTTAAAAGTGTATTTGTGACGTAGAAACTACTCTGCTCTGCTGCAGTCTAATGCGTTCACTTGCAGACAACTAGATCCGTGTACGTCTTCTTTTTCCTTGCATCTGGCTTGAAACTTTACGACTGAAAAGGTGGTTGCTGGGAAGTTTGGGAAGGCTCACTCCTCATTTCAGAGGCAAATTTCTAAACTATGTTCAAGGTTTTAGCTAAAAATGACATAATTATGATTAAAAGTTAACTGGGAATGCTTTTACGATAAATCAAAAGACCATAAATAATGTTTTTCAAAAGTTTGATACAGGAAAGTGCTTTAAAAGTTTGTTTATACGCTTCTGGAAAGTTTCTAAAATTTGATGTTTGGGTTTTTTTTTGGTAAAATTGTTTAGATTTAAGTCAAATATGATGTAAAATTAGTCAAATAAACTAAACTAAAAACTGCTTCACTGTTCATGAAGTCAATAGAAGTCAGACTAACGCCCACCCTGTGTTTTTGAACCTCCAGGTCGGGTCCTGGGGGGGCTGACTGTTGACTGGAGCGTTTCCTGAGGGGGAGCGCTGTCCGCGGTGCTGAAACGCTGCCTTGATGGAAGGATTTGCTGCAGCGGAATCAAACGCAGGCAGCTATAAAGGGGGTGGGCGAACACGCGAAAGTGCACCTTTTTTTATTATAATATCACTTTTATTTAATTTAATTGTATCTAATAATTTATTTTTGTCTTCTGCGCCCCTCTGAGTGGCCCCGCGAGGCGATGTTTGACTTCCAAAAAGGGCTTATTTAGTTAAAAAAAAAAAGGTTTTTGATTGACAACCAAATTGACGAGTGGTGTTTGTTTGCCATGTCCCGCCCCCTTAAAGGCGAGCCAATCACGTCGCAGAGGCTCCGCGAGCATAAGCGGGTGGACGGAGCCGCTCCGCGTATACTTCCGCGTCAGTCAGTGCGCGCGCCGTGTGTAGGCTGAATGGGGATGAAACGCCGAGTGCGGAGAGGTATAGGCACGCTGTGATACGGCTCTATATATATTCGCCGGCAGGACTATCTTCTTTTAAAGACAACCTCCTCCTCGCTTTGGTTTCCACTCAGTGATGTCGCATATTTGTGTGGCGCACCTGTAAAGAGCGAGACAGGCAGAAGCCGGGTGTTTTTTTTTTTTTTTATTTTTCCTCCCAATGATTTGATTCATTTTTTTCCTCCTCTTTTCTTCTGTTGTGTTTTTTTTTTTTTTCTTTTCGTTTCATGCATTTGCTCAAAGGAAACTCCATTGTCTGTGTTTTTCATTTAATAAATATTTAATTTCCTCATTTAATCTTGTTTGTGTTGGCTTTTATGTTTACAAGTTTGAACTGAGAGAGCGGAATCCGTCATTTTACAGTGTTTTCATTCAGAGATTTGTCCTTTTTTTTTATTTTTTACCTCGTTTTTGCACAAGGACGTCCCTAACTTTCAATTGTAGAGACGGTAAGATAATTTTTGTACATATATATTTTTTAAATTATTATTTTTTATTATAGTCGATTGTTTGAGTGCGGAGCAGATGATGCAGATCCCTGTGCAGTCACTCCATCTTCTTGCATGCAGACGCGATGGGGGGGCTGTAAGGGGAGAATCACCGTGCTGCATTCACTGATCTTCAACTCTTGAACTGCCGTGACTTGCAGGACTCGCACATGGGCTTTCCAGGCGTGGACTGACGCATTGTCGCTCTCGCGTGGGCGAATTTAGGCCTGGATTTATTTTTATTAATATTTTTTTTTCAATCCATCTTGTGAGGAAATGTGTATATTTGACTCAAATCCTGGATTTTAACTTAGAATTGCATTTAGTATCAACTATTTTTATTGTGAAAGTGCCATTTTCCCTTCCTTTTTTCAAAACAAAACAAACATGTAAATAACTGTGCAATAATAATTACGTTTTATTAAGGATTTCAAACAAAAAAAATGCATCCATGCCTTGTCAACTGATCTGTATAGCTTTCAAGTGCATACCTATATAGGATAAAGAAAGGGGAGTTTTAAATGTGCTTTTTGATACCTGGAATTGTGACATCCTACCTTTAAAATGTAGGAAATGTTTACTTTTATTTTGAAAATCGGACTGTGGACGTAGGTCTAATCAAATCAAAAGTGGAAAAAATGTGTAATTGCGTTCTAAATAACTTTTCCTTTGTCACCTAAAACTGTAAATGTTTAATTTTTAGGGTTTTTTCTATCATAAAAACCGAAACACCTGCAGCAAATCAGTTGTCATGGGAGAACTTCCGGATAGGCGCGTGCTCGTCGCTGATTGGTTGAGGCTCTGATTAGTTTATTTAGCTGGGCAGCTTTCCCGCCTCCGCCCCCTTTCCGCTACGCCAAGACCGGCAACCAAAAAAAAAAGTTGATGTCTACCGACTCTACTTCATTAAATACCCGCAACGCCGACGCAACACCTCCAGGTAAGACGTGTCCGAAGGCGTGGGGTGAAGTTTCACCGCGGGGTGAACGAAGTCGAAGAGACGCTTCGGCAAAAACGAGCCGAGTCACGGAAGCTAGCAAAGCCCACCTAGCTTAAATGTTTGCCTCACAGCGTTCTGTGGAAGTCCGGCGTTGAAACGATTTCTGGACAGTTTTTATTTATAAAAAAAGAAAGAAAAAAAACTATTTATTGTTACAGCTTAACAGTTTGGTGTCTTCCAAGTTGAGGATGTAAAGTTTTTTTTTTTTTTTTTTTTTTTTTTTTTTTGTCGTACTCGGCTAAACAACGCCGCTTTGTGGTGCAACAAAGCACGACATCGAATTGCACAAATTATTATAAAAATATTAAAACTTCCGTCAGTTTTGGGTCCTTCAAGTCGTAAAATAAGGCACAAAAAAGTCAAATGTGAGCATGGCTGCACAGTTTGGTTGCAGCAGCACAGGTGTGGCTAATTAGCTAATCAAGTATAGCAGAGCGAAAGAAATCAAATGAGGGAAACTGTTTTCCTTGAACATGTACATATTTTATGTATTTAAACCCTTTATATTAAATTTTTTTCTAGTTTTGTTGAAAAATAATCTAACATAAGACAGTAGTTTTTTTCCCCCCAAATGAAATAAAATTTTTATTCAAAGTTTTAAGTAATTTTTGGGATTTTTTTTTTTTTTTTAAACAATCTTCCCTTAATATACGATATTAAGACTGCAATGTATTTATTTTATTTGTATAAATATGCAAATGTTTTCTTGAAAAACCCAGTTTTTAAATGAGTTTTAAGCATCTTAAAATAATTTTTTTTTTTTACCCCATAGTTTGACCAGAGGATGCGGGGGAAAAAAAAAAATTCTCGTTTATATTTTTGCCAAAATAAAGTAATTTGAAGCCTTTGCAGTTGAAAAATTATTCAACCCATTGGCCAAGTAATAAAGATGCATAACTGCAGTTAAAAAAAATGAACGATACAGTGCCAGGAGTGCACACTATGATCATAAAAGTATGATTAATTAGGCAGAAATAAGCATAAATGAAATGATTAAAAGGTGATAAATTGTAAAAAGCACAACATAAGTTGTCTAAAACGACTAACTAAACATTTGTTAGAAGTTCTAAAACTTGTTTTTTTTTTTTTTTTTAAATCAAAAAATAAAGTTGAAGGTTTTAAAGTCTTCTCCAAGTCGGCATTTTCTCTACACTGTCACAATAGCTTTATTCTAATGAAGTGGCTGCAGATCTGGTTGCAAGCATGCAATGGATAAATGCTGCTTTCAGGCTTTTTGCCCCCCCCCCCACCCCCTTCTGTTCATGCAGCATCAACAGTTTTAACAACCGCTGAGGACAAGAGATAAGTGCGCTTGTCTTTACGTTTCAGGCCCCTGCACTTGCATTTCTAAATGTAGCTTGCTGACAGCGACCGAAAACGCAGCACAGGAAGGGCCACGCGTCACTCTGTGCTGTGCAGCAGCGTGTACCGCTGTCAGGGGGGAAAAAAAGGGTTGGTTGGTGTGTGCTCGGTGGTGAGAGGTTGTAGTTTGTCCTCCTTTTGTCCTCTGCTTTTGTCTTATCGTCATGGTGACGCATCCTGATCAGGGTGAAGTTGCTCTTGACTTTGGAGACGGTTTCTACTAAATAGTCCATATGGATGTATTGCTGAAGCTCAGTTAAGGCGATCTATTTGCATCACAGCAGCTTCTATTGGTTGCAGCACAACCTGCCATCATCTGAGTCAAGTTATTAGTAGTCTGTGTTTAACCCTTAGTAGTCCGCGGCCTTTTTGAGCATAAATACTACAATAGTTGGCTCTTTGAATTTATCTTTGAAGCCGTTTTTGTGTGGCAATGCTTGACACAGCTTTTTTTTTTTCCTCAATTTTCCAGATATATTTTTGATTATATTGCTAAGTAATACTACGGTGAACCCGGAGCTGTCAAAAAACACATCCGAGTGATACATTTAGCCTTTTATTGACTGAAAAATCACAATTTAGATCAGCTTTTGCTTAATAACAGAAGACGAAATGAAAATACGTAAGTCCACAAACAAAGCTATGAGGTCAAATAATGGGAAGAACTACTGTGTGTTGCAAGGATTTATTTCAAAGGGTTTCACAATTGTGTGTCATAGATTTAGTTTGCAAGACATATTTTTGAGTCATTCACGTTAACTTTTGAAGGAAAACAATGCCTATGGAGGGGGTGTTGGTGTCATAAACAGTCTGTGAGCTCAGACTACTGAGGGTTAAACTGTTTTTGTTAAAAACATCAGACGTAAAAGCCAAAAACTTGAATTTTGGTTAAGACCTCGTCGCGGCTCGGTTTTTCCTTACTTGGAAAACAAGAGTAATGTACTCCTGAACCCAAACTGATTGCAAAAGGCAAAAAGTTTTCTTGCATGCGAGCTCTTTGACTTTAGAGCGGAGCTCGATGTGACGTTTATTAAATTTTTGCTCGCATTCCCACGAGAAACCTTGTTTACATGCCACTACCTTAGAGGGAGTGAGATTGATCTTCAGGAGTGGAGCTGCAGCTGCTGTGAGGAAAGGGTGGTGCTGCATCTAAAGAGGGGAATGCTTACAAATATGAGTCATCTTTTCACCATCAACTAGCCAACTTCACCATCTTTCTCTTAACCTGGTGACTTTTTACGATCTATTATTGGGCAGAAGTGATCTATATATATTTTTTAAAGTTACTGATTATCACAAATTGGTTTTTTTTTTGTCTTATATTAGCAGTTATATTGATGAATGTTAGCCATTAAGGAAGACTATCTTACGTTTTCTGAGAGGATAAATATTAAACGTTAACTCCTCAAAGTGTTTTCATGACTAGAAGACATGGTTTTTCCCTGCGTTACATTTTCTCGTCGTTAAGAGAATCAGCACCTTTTGTGTCTCTGCTTCTGCTTTGTGGTTGCGAGCGTGTGGGTTAGCGATCACATCTTGTTTTCAGCTGATATTCTGAACTGTTATTTGGGCTTTTAGTTTTCAAGGACAGCTTGTGCATGTCAGTGGATGCACTTAGAAGTTCTTTACGCTGCAGCTTGTCACGCATACTTGGTCGATTTAATCCTCAGAGGAGTGAGGAGAAGAGATTCGTGCCTCCTCGCGTTGAGTGCTCTGTCACATCAGTGCACGCTGATCTCACTGTTGGTTTCGTTTGTCAACTCAAAGAAAATAAATGTTAGTTTTTTGGCAGTTTTCTTTTTAGATGCATTTTTAAGTCATTTTGGGTGAAAGTTATCTGAAGAACATGACAAAATGAGCTCAGATCTATTAGTTTTGTTGCTGCAAAATCTGTGTCCATCCATCTAACCATCCTTTTTTCGTTTTTCTTTAATAAACCAAACTGAACAGTTTTGACTTAATAGTTTAGACGTTTATTTAGCTCAGTGTGAAAGATCTTGACTGTAGAGAAGTCCCGCTCCAACTCATATTTTAATCTGTTGTAAAATTTAAAAAATTTGTTAGTTATGCACAAAAAAACAAAAATTTATAAACATTGCGATATCAGTTTGTGTGATTGTGTGTATCACACAAGCTGGGGTAATCCATAATAAATGGTTGCCTTAAATGTTTACATACGTTCTTGGACAAAAAAACAAAACTAAGTTCACACTACTTATATTGTTCACAATGGTCCATATTAGTTTTGGCCAGTATTACCTACAATTAGGTAAATAATTACTCTTTGGTGTGTTTCCGCAACAAGTTCTAACGCGTCTCCTGTTGAGATAACTTGCAACATAACTTACATTGATAAATAAAAACAGTTGCAGTGAAATGGAAATTGTGAATTGTTTTATTGTTTTGCTATCTGTAGTAATATCATCGGCATACTGATCACTAACATTGCTCATTTCAAGTTTTCCTCATATAGTGCAACCCTATTTTCTGCAGAGCGGTAGAAGTTCTATAGAAATTCACCTCTGAATTATGTGCGGGACTGTTGGCGTGCAAGTAAGCTTCTGTCGTTATCCCATCATCCCTTGGTTTTACACTCTTTGGCTAGCTTACTGCCCTTTCCAACTTCAAGCTAGCGGTGCAACAAAAATGGCAAGAACTATCGGAGCTATCAGCTTGTACAGTTTTGAACCAGATGCCAGCTTTTGTCAGGAGAATGAAGATGTACATGGATCTATTTGTCTGCAAGTGTATATGCATCAGAATGAAGCAGAGCAGTGAGACTTACTGTCACAAAAGAGAACTTTTTCAAACAACATTTTCTTCATCTGCTTCTGAATCTTCCTGATTTTATTAAAGAAATACCCAGAAATGAAGTTTTCATTTTAAGTTATTTTATATATATCCTCAATTGTGAAAAAAATTACACAAGAACATGTTAAAAACACCCAAAATAGGATTCTTGTTGAAGTGGGTATTAAAGTTATTTCCCTTTATGTATATCATGATACTAAACACAAAATATTTTGTACTTCTCATGCAGATATCAAGGGATTTAACAGTAATCTAAAAAAAAAAAGATTTGAGATATTTGAATTTATGACAAATCTTTACTCCCACTGGAAAATTTGGGATTTGAGGTATAAATTGGGCATCTTATCAATGTTAAACTTTGCTGCCCTTTTTTTTTACATTTTGTTTTAGTTTATTTACGCAGATATCAAGTTCTTGTTTTTGTCTAAACTATAATGGTGTCGTCTGTTGATGGAAAATCAAGTTGGCTATAAAAGTCTCCAAATTTAGATAAATTTACAGAAGGTTCAATCCAACAGTTCAGAGAAAAGCAGCCAATGTCATGTTAATGTTAGGGCCAGGCCTATAATCAGCTATTTAAGACTTAACCATATAGTAAGTAGAAGGATGGAGCTCAACATATAATAGGCCTCAATCTAAACGTCAAGTGTATATAAAATCTGAAGTCATTTTTCAAGATTTTTAAAACAAATTTTCTAAAATGTGTTAATTTTATTTGAAACTATGGTATGCATGTGTGCTGTTTCAGCAGGCTTTATGCAGCTGCTGCTAACTAATGAACAACTGAGTTTACTTGTACTTAAGTGTGAAAGTTAAACTATGATATTAGAAAGTTTCTGCAGGACTTGCACACAAAACTGCAATTTAATACTAAAGATAAAGTTGTTTCACTCGAGATTTATTTAGGTATATCCATCTCAAGGGAAAAGTTGTCATTTCTTTGCCAGTTTTATCTGAAAACTATTTGTCAGTCAAGCCAAACAGTAGAATAATTTGTCTGCATGGGATGTATCTGTACATCACCACCAAACATTTTTACTGTAATATTTACAAGTGAAATTTGTCTTTTTGTCAAATTTTAGATTTTATCTTGTGTAGTTTTAGATGTGTAACTGTAAAAATGTTATATTGGAGTAAATATAAGGTGAGTTGGATTAAAAAATTAGATTTTTGTGGTTCGTCTTGGCATCTCTTACATGAGACTTTTGTAAAATACTATACACTCTTTGTTGTGGGGCCTGCTGCACAGACAAAAAGCCTGAAAATTGTAACACAAAAGGAACTTCTAAAGATTCACCTGTAAAGTAAATCCTTGTGATATCACCTGTGCTGTAAAATCCAGTAATGTAAATAAAGGTTGTACTTTACTTCTAATTAGGGTGTAACTGATCACAAAACTCTGTGTCATGGTTTTAGGGTCACGGTTGGGATCATATTTGGCATCAATAAAAAAAAAAAAAAACAAGAAGATAAAAGCCAAATTAATTTTTGTAAAAGCTTCAAATCATATATTCAATAAGCATATTAAGTATTTCACACACACTATTTATATATGCAACATCAAAACATTTTGTCATTGTGGCCCATTTATTAAAACAAAACATCTTTAAACTTTGAACACAAACAAAATGCTAAAACATGTAGTTTCTGATTACATTTACATGTCTTTAAACTAAATCTACAAAAACGGAGATAAAAGAATGCTAAAAATAGTGTTGAAAATACCAAATCTATCTGGAGGACACTTTAAAGTACACATTTACACATCCCACCCAATGTTTAAGTTAAATCAGAAATAAAACAGTTAAAATAATTTTTGGTATTTATTGAAACTAACTGTGGGAACATTGAAATATTTAAAATAATTTTCTGTAAAACATGGCACTTCCTTGCTCACTTTTCATGGTGATTTTTGATCCTTTTGGCTTGCCATACATTCGTCCCCTGACAGCCCTGGCAAGTTCGTAACAGAGCGGTTCTCTCCTGTGCGGGACAGTTGCTGGTTTTAACTGGGAGATTCTTTGAACCCAGTAATGGAAATGTGTACCGATGCTTTTATTCAGCTCTCAAGATTAAATAAACCTGATATCTATAGTCAAGAAAAGCTTTTGACAGAAGCTCCTCCCACATGAAACGGGAGCTTCAGGTGAACAAACTATAAGATAACCGTGAAGCAGCTACTTATCACCTGCAAAAACAGAGGATTTACATGATTTTGATGCAAATTTTATTCGATGTGTACAATTGATTTAAATTATGCTAGCGCGAGGTATGTGCATATATATTTTATATATATACAAATAAAACATTAAAAAACATTTTGCTCATTGAGGCCTATTTATCTTATTGGCTTCTGTTTTATCAAAACAAAACATCTTTAAACTTTGAACACTCATGCAAAATGCTAAAACATGTCTTGAGACCAAATCTACAAAAAACTATGAAAGAATGCTTAAAAGTAGTGTTGAAAATACCAAATCTATCAGGAGTACCCCTAAAGTACAAATGTTCTTGTCCCATCCCCCCTAATGTCCATATTAAATTATAAATGGTTCAAATTAAACTTATTTTTTGGTATTAATTGTTTTATTATTTGGAAGCATTTAAATATTTTTAAAATAATTATCTGTAAAAGATGGCGCTGCCGTATCCACTTGTCGTGGTGATTTATGGTCCCTTTGGCTTGCCATACTGTCATCCCGACGTCACAGTCAAGTCCCCGTTAGGGGGGCAGCGTTTTTCTCCTGTGTGGGACAGTTGCTGCTCTTAACTGGGAGATTCTGAACCTGGAAACGTGTACTGATGATTTCAGCTCTTAAAATTAAATGAACCTGATATCTATTGATCCGCGTCCTCCATTATGAAGTTGAGAAGTTTTTGACTGAAGCTCCTCCCACACGCAGTTGGAGCTTTAGGTGAACAGACTTTAAGATAACAGTGAAACAGTTACTTTGGCATTTGTCAAAACAAAGATAATTTACGTGAATTTGACGCGAATTCCTTTCGATGTGACTCCATATGGACTCAAGTAATCAGAATGCATTATGTAAACACGCCAATCAGAATACTCTGACCCGATCACTCGTTCGTTTTCCCTTCCAGTTGAGATAGATGGGTCATGCCGATTGTTGATCCGATCGTGGTGCATGTAAACAATATATTCAGATCGTGTCATTACTCTGCTGGATTTTACATCATGTGTAGATGGTTTGTGCTCCAGAAGAGACTTTGGAGCGCACACAGGACCGGCTAGCAACCCAGCACGAGCGTACCAGAGCAAAGAAGCCGGGCTTTATAGCTTCATTCCAGCCGACTGGGGAGGATGCTTTGTTTTGCGTGCGCTCCGGAGGAGGCTTCGGAGCGCAGTCGAACTCAGAACCATGTTTCCAAGTGGTTTCGAGACGACGTACGAGCTGTAGGAGTCTTTTGAATACAGAAATGCAGCTCAGCGCAATCCTGTGAAACCATGCAAAGAATTAAATGAATTTGTTACCAGTTGTGTCTGGAAAAATTTAAGTAAATATGTAATGAAACACATTGCATGTTTACGTCCAACCAAAATGAACATCGCTGCATTGCCCGAACGTATTTTAAGCGCTTAAGGCTAGATGTCTAACTTTAACCCTTCCTCCGGGGCTGTGCAGCCAAGAATAGAGAACTGGTCGCACGGATTTTATGTGTGAACAGTCACTTAAAATTAATTATTATAATTTCACGCTTACAATATCATCTCAATCTATGCTGCAGCTTTGTTTATTTACAACGGAACTCACTATTTCTTCTTCTATGGCTGTTATTTAAGTTAATTATTCCGATTGAAAGTGTGGCATAAAGTGAACATTTGTTATCTGATAAAGTTTTTCAGGGCCAATACACAGTTTATTTCTAATCTGACCTTTAATCTGAGTAACCTTTGTGAAATCCTAGGCATGCTTACATTAAAAGTGGGGTCATCTGGACCCCACAAGACAACGCACTGAACTTTTTTTGTTCTCTCCAAAGATTTTTTATCTTCACTGGCGTTCATGGCAGACATAAAATCATGTCCACCTTTGTCATGGGAGGGATCACACATCAATATTAGGGTGGGGTCAGTAAATCCCTAGTGCTGACATCAGTTTACCACAATAATCTATTTAAATTCAAGGTTGAGGTTATTATAAATATAGATAAATCGGACTCATTTTCTGCATATCTAATTGATCTAAGTTTTATGTTTTCAATCATATTTGTCGATTAAAACTGTTTAAATGCCAATTTTGTATAAGAAAAAATTGGAATGTCGAAGCGTAACCATTCAAATCTCTGTAGAGACATACACACAATGATATAGAACTGAAAATTCTTTAGAGGCTTTTTTTTTTTTTTGAAATATTTCCGTAAAGGATTTTGAGGGTCTATTTGATGTTGATGTCAAGTGGGAATAGAATCCTTCTCAATGAAAAAAAGTTTTCCAATTCAGTAAAGAAAAAAAGTACTGAATGCACTTTTAAATGTACTTTAGATTTCTCTGAATACTTTGTCAGTCTGGTTTGTTCAAGTGAGAAGCTTAGATACAACTGGAGATATTACAACTGAACAGGAGGAGAAGACCCTCAGAAAAAAAGATTTTGATTGAAATGTTTTTTATCTTGTCTTTTACTGATTTTTGACACGTTTGATGCAGTGATAAAAAAAAAAAGTTCAGTATTGAGTGTATTTGTGAAGGTTGTAGACTGATGTGGATTAAACAAAACACATTGAAACTTTAAATAATCTTAGTGGACTAATCATAACCACAAAGGGGGAGGTACAAGAACCTTTTTCTTCTGTTTCTATCAACTTAAGCCTAGTATGCCCTGAATCCTTTATATAATTTTTGAAACCAGTAGGTGTCAAACTTCAGACCTTGTGGGCCGATCTCCAGTGGGTATTTTTGAAACCCTGCCTTACTTATTGCTGATTACCTGGATCAGGCGTGTTTAGCAAATAAAGAGCTTTAATGGGAGGTTGGTTTACACCAGCCCACAAAGATCTCAAGTTTGACACTCCTGTTTTAATGCATTAATTTAAACAGGTAACACTTTTGTGTTGATTAGATGTGTTAAGTTGAATGCAGTACCAAAAATCTTTTTTTTTTTCTTAAATTTGCGTTGTCTGTGTATGTATTGGGCATAAAACTCACCATTGCTGAATCACTGGAATGAATGTTTGTCTACATCAGTGTAGTAGATGCCGATCCTTGCATTGATTTAAAGTAGCAAGTCAATCTTTATCTTCAAAAAGTGATCAAATATATGTAGGTGAATAGAAACTTGTAATGCACCACCTGAAGATGTTCTTTAGGTGAGTCAAGGACACAGTCCATAACGTGTCCGAAAGGCGGGACACATCAGTTCTATTTGTTTTAGATTTAAGGTCAGTGCATGTCGATGCGTCTCTGATCACCTCTTTGCTTGATGCTGCTAATGAAATAATGTGAAGTTGATACGTTTTGGTAAAATTTCACAAGTGAATATTTGTGAAGCTGTTTCAATGGTTTCACAGCATATATATTTGATTTAAGTGTCCCTGCACTTGTTTAAAAATACTTCAAAAAGATCATCCTTGATGTTTTCACCAGAAGAGAGAATTGTCGAGCAAAACTTAAATGTGTGCTATGTAGTTAAGGTTATGCTTTTAAAATGTAGTTAATAGAAGTCACAATCTCTTTGTGAAGCATGGGCCAGCATTCACCATAAAGGAGTGTTTTTCTAACTTTACAAATTGGTGATTATGCATGTTTCTAATCAAGGCAGCCACTCAAATCTGCATGTTTTTCTGCTCCAACATAACTGGCACGGCTCTTTGGATTGCTGTCAGGCTTCTGTGGAGCTTGATGAGCTGTGTGCTGGAGCAGGAAAATGAGTAGAACAAGTTTGGGGGGGTGGGGGTTTCTAACCGGTCTTAAATGAAGTCTAACCGCAGTTCATGGTTGAAGAGAGCAGAAGCTGTTAGCTGTGGTGCAGAAGTTTCTATTTTTGGAGGGGTTACGCAGTTGGTGGGCTTTAACCTTGGTTTAGGGGCATGCCACTGATTCAGATGACTCATGTGTTTCTGCTTGTGTAATGCAGTGTTGACACACTAGTTCATTCAAGTAACTGAAAGTTGCAGTAGGGATTGCTATTTTTGATGAACCAGAAATGACTGCGTTCAATTCCTTTTTCCTTTTAATATACTTACTTTCTTGAAACTTTGACATTTTTATGAGAGTAGTATCTGGCTTCTATTGTCAGTTTGTTGATGTTGGTAAATTATACAATTAAATGTTGCATATTTTATCTTAGATGATTTTAGTGTATTAAACACCTCAATTAGAGAAAATTCTAGGCAATAAAGTACTGTCTTTTATTGAAAAAGCTCAATATACGTAAGATTAGTTATTTTTCGGTCGTTTAGTGGCTCTAAAAAGTCTTTTTTTTTAATGGTGTGTTGGACGTAATTTTAGGGAGAAAAAAAAGAGGTATAATCTCAAGAAAGCTTCAGAATTACACCAATTAAGCTGTTAGTTTTTGTGCAGAAAGTATTACAGCTTCAAGATATTTTTTGTTTTTTGAAACTAGCTAAAAGAACTACAAGTGGTTCATCTGAGTTATTAGAAAGATGCATCTTTAGCTGTGTAAAGTTAAATTATATTCCTTTTTATAATTCACTACTTGCTTCTTAATTTGAGCTTTGGCATTCCTGATGGCACACTGGGACACTCCGGAAATGCTCATTAAAGTTGGAATTTTAAACTCAGCTTCTGTATGTTGGTAGAATTTTTCTACAAAAATGACTGTGAAAATGCAGTGACATTCCTTTGTTGTCTAAAGATTTGTGTGGATAAAAGATTTGTTGTCTATTTCTAAAGTGTTTCACTTATTTAGATGAACTTTTGTAGCTCTCAGACAGGGTTGTGGACTATGATGTGTTGACCAGCAGCCATTTGGACCAAGGTCATAGATTTGTATTGTCTCTTCTCTTCATTTTACCTTAATTTTTGGGTTGTTTGAGCTCGTAGGCAGTATCAACACAAGTTTTTGCTTTATTTCTTATGATAACCAAATGAATGGATGTGGTTATTGTTGACTGTCTTCATGTTTGGGTTCCTGCATGTCTTGTGTACCATACTCTTCACTGGTTACCATTCCTCATGCTTTGTTTGTCACTGTCTTTGTGGCCGGGTGTCTTTTGGTGAACTTCTGGGTTGGCTTTTGTAGAAATAAGGTGACCAAGTGAAACACGGCCTTTCACTTCTCTTCTGTCCCCGCCAATCTGCATGGACTGTCAGTTTAAGATACTCGTCCCCCCCCCCGCCATCCCAACAATGACCGTGATCCTTTGACTGTTGCTTTTTGTTGTTGTTGATGATCTAACATGAAGTACTTTTTGTGTCCACATTTTCAGACGGCAACTCCGCACTAACATGGCAGTCAGACTGTGCGATGTGGCTTCACTGCTTAGAAGTGGTTCGTGGGCGCCTGAGCCTTGGACTGGGGTCTGTGGCACTTTATTTTCTTGCAAAACAATAATTTAGTCTGCTCTTTTTTTTTCTCCAACAATGATGTTAGCTCTGCTATGTTTCAACACTCAAAATTAATCATGTTAGAAATGTGAAATTCAGGCACGTCGGGGGTTTCAGGTTTGCAAATAATAAGAGGTTATTGCAATCTGCTCATATCATAATTTTTCTTTTTATAAAATACACTTTTATTGCTTCTGTGCACATACCAGCCAAACTGGGATTTTCCCTAAAAATAAAACGAACTGTGGTGATTACTAAGACCTGCCGTCTGCACATGGTGAATGTTTAACTGATTATTATCTGGAAGGGTTGTTGTTTGATGCTAGTGTAGCAGTGGCTGCAGAAGGTTTTGTGCACCCTGGTGTGTTCAATGGTTTGGTTGCGGTACCTGTTTTGTCTACACTTAATGGTGACTATAAACTATTTTAAAGACGACTAAGCTCAAGTAAAATTCCTCTCCTTTGTGGTGTTTTTGAATAAAAATACTAATTATTAAGAGAGCAGTTGTTGTGATTATAACCCGCGCGCCTCACCGTGCCATCTCCTCCACCATTATTAACCCTTTAACACCTGAGGCATCGCCAGCGACACTTAAACACAAAATCTTCAACATACTGTAACTTCTCAATCATTAGCATGATCAGCATAATTGTAGTAGATTTTGAAGAATCTACTGGAATTACGTTGATTGTTCTACCAAACTTATAAGTTGAACTTGAACACTGGAGCTCCGGTGTTAGTTAACACGCTCTTTGACATACTGTAACTCTTCGACCGTTAAAGCAATCAACTTGAATCAGCTAATTCTGTCACGGACAAAAGCAACTGTGTACTGATATGCAGCACTCTTGGCCGCTTTTCTCTGCGACAGAATAAGTTGATCTGTGTTTATTGCATAAACTCGTCACTTCTGTAAAGCTGGGCTGCCCGTTTCTGGTCCTCGAGATCTACCGCTCTTATTTTCCAGCTCTCCTGAATTGCTTGATTATTTGGACCAGGAGTGTTCATTCATGGAGACATCTGATGGAGCTAATCAACCGCTAGAAGGGCTTGGAGATCTGGAAAATAGGCAGGGTGGTAGATCTCGAGGACCAGGAATGAGTATTGCATATCAGTGCAAGTCTTCTCTTTCCCCACTTCAAAATCCGCTGGATTGCTTGAACAGTTGAAGAGTTACGGAAGTCAAAAGAATGTCGAGAATGAAGCTAAAGCTCTGGAGTTAAAGGGTTAAGACCAAAACTCTTGAAGTTACTCTAGCCAGTTCAGATCAGGCTACAGATATCTGGTTTAAATATTTGACAATCTAAGGCTACTCTAAATTTGTTCAAGGCATCGACTCAAAGTCATACCTTTGTTGGTTGTCAAGTTTGATCTTCAAGAAAAATACAGTTGGAATCTTTTCGTTCTACAGTGTGGAAATAGTGACTTTATAACTAACAGAGACTTTATACTTTTAAATAAAATTCAGTTTTGATCACTTCTGATCTTTTTTCCTTTTTTTTCTCTCTTTAGCAGGTAATTGCTGCCATGGAAACACAGCTGTCCAATGGACCAACTTGCAACAACACGAGCAACGGTCCCTCAACAATGTCAAACAACTGCTCTTCTCCCGTAGAGTCAGGGAGCATAGAGGACAGTAAAACTAACTTGATAGTCAACTATCTGCCTCAGAACATGACTCAAGAAGAGCTGAAGAGTTTGTTTGGGAGCATCGGAGAAATTGAGTCCTGTAAACTCGTTCGAGACAAAATAACAGGTAACTCAAGTTTTTCTTCTACTGTAGCTAAAGCCTGTCTACTTTAGCGTTACAGGAGAAAGTCTGGGATTGTGTTTAATTCTTCCACTACTCCATTCTTGGAACACTGTACAGGGAGTTTGCCATTTTGTCAGTGTCTGAACACACAAAAACCTGGAAATTTCCCAATGCTCACTACAAAAAACTATTGCTCACGATGCTAACTTGATTGGCAAATATTGACCACAATGCATTGTGTTTGAGCAATTTATGATCATCAAAACACAGTGGTTTCATGAATCTTTTCCGTTCAACTTTTCCCTTCAGGGGTCGCCACAGCCTATCAGCTTCCTCCATCTACCCTTCATCCATTACTCTAACACCAGCTACTTGTATGTCTTTGTTCCTGCATCCATAAACTTCCGCTTTGGTCTTCCTCTAGACTCAGCATCCTTCTACCAGTATATTCACTGTCTCTCTTCTGGACATGTCTGAACCATATCAGACTCTGACTTTATCTTCAAAACTTCTGACGTGTTCTGTCCCTCTGATGGACTCGTCCTCTCCATTCTGGTCACTTCCAAAAAGAACCTCAGGATCTTATCTCTGCTACCTTCACCTCTGCTTCCTGTCTTTTCCTCAGTGGCACCAGATTCATGTTTGGTTTGGCAAAGATTTTACGTTGCTTTTAGATTCTTTTCATAAACACTCTTGGTATGAGAGCACAGCTTGTGCCCCCACGTGGCTATATTACAATGGATTCATAAATAGTCTTTGTATAACAAGGTTTTTACTGTTGAAAATGGGTAAACTCATATTTGGCTTTAAAAACAAAAAAAAGGTTGTGTGCATGGGTTTGAATTATGTTAAAATCCTAGGAACTAGATAGTCCTGTACTGTTTGTAGTCTTTTAGACGTTTGGAAGTCTAAGGAAAATTGGACACAACTTGGTTTGTACTTTGTCTTTTGAAAACTACTGGTAAAAACATGTTTTCATCAATCTCCTCTAAAAATGTTAGTTGTTTTATAGGGGTTAGCGTGGTTAGCATTCTTTCGACTACTGTAACTTATTGCGTAATGTTGATTGTCGTGTTGAATGCACAAACAGTTGAAATGTCCTAGGAGTGTGTGATACTTGGCTATCACCAGTGACATCCCCAGTGTTAAAGTTTAAAGTTAAAGTCCCATCAGTTTTTACACACCTTGATGTGTGAAATCTGTTCTCCACATTTGACCCATCCCCTGGGGGAGCGGTGAACTGCAGACACAGCTGCGCTCAGGAACCATTTGGTGGTTAAAACCCCCAATCCAACCCCTTTGGATTTGAATTCATGACCCTCCAATCTGCAATCAATTACGTTTATAGCTACCATTATAAATGTATCATTTCTGACCCCACTGGCTTCCTTTAATTGCTGTTGGATGACTTGGAAAGGAGATCAGGTTATTTCCAAAGAGCTGGCAGTGGCATTCTAACACCATTGCTTGAGTAGGTAGATGGTGGCTAAGACTGTTTTCAGCCAACTGTTTTTGCCACTTTACCTAATATATCCAGCAGCAGCCCACAAGCCTGTTTAATGTGTTTGTCATTAGCAGTGAGTCCACAGTTTTTCATTTTTGAGTGCTTTATGGTAACGCAGCTGATGACTTTAACTCAAAGACTGCAGTTGACTTGACTCATGCATGTGGGTTTATATATGTATAATAATATATGCTGCAGCGTTCTTGACCACACGCACAAGTATTCAAAGATTGCTGCATTTCCCCCGTGATTACTGAGGCTTTCATTGCAAAGCGTGCTTTCGAGTGCTAAATTCATTTTAGCTCCTCGCCTCTTGAAAGCAATTGCGTTGACCCGATTGCAGCCGCTCAGAATTACAACAACAAATTGGAAAAAAAAGGAGTGGAACGCTAGAAAGGGCATGATGCCGTCTGAGTTGCGACTTGTGAAAATGGGCCTTTGAAAGTCTGATGGAATAATTGCCCCTTTGGATGATTTATAATTGATATGGATTGATTTGCTTTAAAATTGCCTGTACTCTTTTTAACATAATGGCTGACAACATTTGAGAGTTTTTTTTTTTTTTTTTTTTTTTATCATCGGCTCTTGTGCTTAAATGTCAAAACCAGAAAAAGAAAAACTGGGTTTAATATCGACTCACTAGTTGCTCAGGTGTTTTTATTTTAATCTTTTGGAACCGTTGACATTAAGCTTTTCTTCATACATCATATCACAAAAAGTGAAATAGCTGAACATGTTAGAAGTTTAAAGAGCCGCTCCTATTAAAATGTTTTAAAATGTTCTGATGATGGAGGTCATTAGTGAAGAAATTAAGCTTAAAAAGACATTTTTGAGTTTTGCTTTATACAGATGAAAAATGCTTTTTGAAAAAGGCATAGAAAATACACTAGACAGGCCACAAGCTTCCTGCTCTACTCTATTCTGATGCATCCACTTGCAGACAACTAGATCCATTTACGTCTTTGCTTTCCTCATCCTAGCTTGCGTCTGAGTAAAAACTATACGTCTGGATAGCTGTAATCAAAACAAGACTACCGGCAACTCTTTTTAAAACGTGTGTTGGGACGAGTGGTAACACTGAATGCAATTAGCAATCTCATTATTTCACGTATACATTTTACAGTATGTGAACTGTATTAATATAAATATATTCAAAACAAATAGTAGATTATTAATTTATTTCTAAAAATGCATTAATTGAAATTGAATTGAGAGGATCAAAAGAATCTTAAAAAAATAGGAGTCAAATCGATTCAGACTCTTGTGAATCAAAACGCGATCGAATCTTTCTCTTACAAAAGTACGATGCAGAAGGATGCTCATAAATAACTAAATATCACCAGTCAACACTTTGAATCGATATAAGTATCACTAAACAAAATAATGCGATTGATTCCCCCATACACCCCCACTTCTTAATGGCTCAAAAGATGACTAGAGGGAGACTTTAAGAACTGAGCTGATGTTTCTGTTCTTCAGCTAATTAAAAGTCAATCTCATCCAGTATCAAGAAAACTATACATTCTGATGGTGACATGATTTGTCAAACAACAGTACATATAGTGCAATCTGTTTTCTTTTTAATTAAACATTAGAACATTATTGTTTCAATTCTGAGAGTCATATTTTACAGATTAACTGTAAATGGTTGCTTTTCCTGACGGTAGTGTGCATTAGCTGCATGACAGTAATGGGCTCAATTTATTCTGGAGAAGACGTTTATTAAACAGCACACGGAGTGGAGCGAATGTTCCTTTGGAGAGTTTTAATAATTGAGTCTGAAGATTCGCATGTTCTTCAGAATGAAGCCTGTAAGATCAGATAAAGGATGAGGAAAAAAAGCTGCCTGTCAAATGTATTTATTTATTTTATTTTGGTGGTAAGAAGGAAAAAAGGTTCTAGTTTTACCGCCTGCTCTCCATTAAACCGCTGTGTAGAAATGTAGTTAATCCTGACGGCATTCATTCTGGTGTTCTCTGATGATCTACACAAAGATACAAGCTCTAAAATGTTCTTTAACTGCTGCTGTTGCAAATCATTTGTTTGCTTTGCCTTCATGTGTTATACTTAACTCATAATTGGCTGTAAGTGTGATGTTTGTTACTATAAATGTGTAGATTCTGAAATTCAGCGTTTTCCTTTATCTGTCATGTTGTCTGTGTGTCCTGGTTTTAAACTCTCAGTGGGTTTAAATATCTTTTCCTCTTGTATATGTGTACTTTAAATTAGTTTCACTGGTGTTATGGAGCTTAGATATTTCTTAAACTCTCTAAATAAACGTTTTCAGGTGATTTCATTTAGAGTTGTAGAAATTAAATGCAGTCAAATTCCATTCATGTCATAAACACCTAAGTTTAGGTGTTGACATTCTTTCGACTAAATTAACTCTTGAACCACTCGCAATTAACAAACTTCCATTGGATTCTGATGCATAGAAAAACAACCTTTTCTTCACTATCTTTACATTAATAATCTGTTCCATGTCCGAGCAAAACTCCACATTAGAATAAACAGATTCACGTTGTTGTGCTTCTGTGTTCTTGACGACATCTCTAATGAAAGGATTAAAGAGACAAAATCAAAAGTAAAACTTTGACCTTTTGTTCTAGTTCTGCATTTGATCTTTCACTTCACTGGTCATTTATTTACTTTAATTGAGCTAAATTAAACATGAATTTGTTTTAATCAGTGAACTTGAACAGCTTTTTTTTTGTGTGAAGACTACAGACCTGCAAACACTTTAGTGCATCTTAGTGGCTGCCATACGCTGACATTCTGTCTGAACGGCTCATAACAAAGATTGTGTCCAAATTTCCTTACTACTAAGCACTAAAAGACTATTTAGAGCAGGACTATCCAGTGACCTGGATTGTACCGTAACCAGACACATGACTACTTGCCTTTCTTCTGTAACCCCTGTGCTATCCGAGGCATGTTTAGTTTAAAAGTGGGGTCATTTGGACCCCACAAGACAGCATAACTTTTTTTATCTAAAGGATTTTTTATCTTCACTGGTGTCTGTGGCAGACATAAAATCCTATCCATCTTTATGCACCTTTGTTAAGGGAGGGATAACATGTCAATATAAGGATGGGGCCATATGGACCCCTTAAGATAGCACAAGGTTTTTAACATTTTATTCAGACTGGACACATTTTCTCTGCTTAAAGAGAACCAGAGTTTGTTTCCACGACGATCCGGAACAGATTTTCAGTCTCAATGCACCCAAGTAAACCCTGGTCCGGGACGAGGGACCACTCTCAGGCCCATCTTTCAAAGTGGTTCACTCTGAGATTTTTCAGTCTGAATGCAAATCTGCTCTTGAAGCGAGATAACTGGACCACAACGGTCACATGATTTAAACAGGTTAGGAATGACGCGACCATTGAACCGTGGACAAATCTAAAGCATTGATTGTGGTGTTATAAGAGGAAATAATTGGTCCAACTGTTTATTTGTTAGAACGTTTCTTTGAACACAGCTGAAAACATTTCTTACATGCTTTTTTGTGTCTAGTTACATGACGCGGCTTTGACGTCATCTTAAAATCTAGCTTGTAGCTTGAACTACATGTTAGCTTAGCGATGAGACACCGCAACTAATTGAAGTTTGGTCGGATGAATGCAGATGCATAAAATTAACTTTTAGCTGGATACTTTCTCTTGTTTTTTCCTGCCTCGTAGTTCCTGGCCAATGACTGAAGAGATATTTAGTCATATGATTTTGTTTACAAGCTTTGGTCGTAAACAGAAATCTCTGGTAGACTCCAGTCAGAATACAGACCAAACGCAATCTTCAGGACTCGATCTGAACCATTGCACTTTCCCAGCCTGAATACACCCTAAGGTAGGGGTGTCGAACTCAATCACACAGGCATCCAAGATCCAGAAAACCACAGTAGGCCGCGGGCCAAACAGAGCATTTATTGAACATGTAAAAAACTGAATTGTTAAAACTTTAAAAACAACTTTGTTTTTTTACATGAATAAAAACAGGCAGGAATATGATTTCAGAATTATTCAACTTAAACCTTACATAACATTCAATATTTTTCCCTTTATAATATATTCTGTCAAAATTATGCAAGTTAGAAGAAAAGAAATAAAACTTCAAATTTCTTTGTCATTTTATATAAAAAAAAAAGCTAAACTTATAACTCCCCCAAAAGATTTTGCTCTCAATAAAATATATCCTGTTACAATTATATAAGATAACATAGAGCTGTTAATGATATGATCTGGAGGCCTGGATATAATAACCCCATGGGCCGGATTTGGCCCCTGGGTTTTGACTTTGACGCGTGTCTCAAGGCAAATGTCACAAATTTTTTTAAAATAAAAGTCTTATAAATAGCAAAATTTTACAAAGATTATTTATGTATCCATTGTGTTCTCATGATGAAAACTTGACTGATATAGGAAAAAAAGTAAATGTTGTTCAAACAAGAAATGGTTCAAATGCTATGCATTGTGGTCTATGTTTTACTATCTATTTCCATGGGCAACTCCAGGCCTCGAGGGCTGCATTATTTCCAACATACCTTTCTCTGTCATGTTCTAATTTGCTGCACACCCTTGAACCAGGTAGTCAGTCATGAGTAGGGCTTGGATATCTGGAAATCATGCTGACACTGCGACCCTCGAGGCCTGGAGTTGCTTATCTCTGCCTTTTTATAATAATGTGCTAGAAGCAAGTAGTGAGAGAATTCAGACACAACCAAAGACTTTCAATTCGATGTGGGACACATCTTTCATTGATAGGGACTGTGTTTTTGCGTACAATCTTTTGATTGTGCAGAATCTCAGTAGTTCGTGTGTTGTGAACTTGTACATGTAAAAGCATGAGGAAATGCACCCTAACTGGATGGAATGTCCTTTAATTTTATTTGGCAAACCATTTATGGCAAAAAACAAAAAAACTTTTAAATTATTTTTTGTTTGACAGTTTTTTTTTTGTCTTATTTTAACTCTACTGTTTGTGTTTGCAGGGCAGAGCTTAGGCTATGGATTTGTCAACTATGTGGATCCTAAAGACGCAGAGAAAGCCATCAACACCTTAAATGGCTTAAGACTCCAGACAAAAACCATCAAGGTAAGATGTCGTCTCGTTGCTTCAAGGAACGTTCGTGTGCAGCTTTTGTTTTAGTCCATGTTAAAGTGTAGAGGGATGAAAGTGGAGCATTTGTGGGGGGCAAAACGAAGCCTTTTGTTAATGTGGGCAGAGAAGTCACTGTTTGGGCATCAAGTAGAGCAGAACAGTTTCTATGGTTGCGTGTTATAGCTCTGCTGTATGTCTTCTATTAGCATTCATCTGGCAGTGTAGCTCTGTGCTGCTGGGAAAAAAAGAAAACCCTCATTTGCTTCATACTGCAGGATTTGTGGGTGTTGGAGCCAGATTTTAAAGTCTGATGGTTTCCCTGAGGACTTTCCAGTAAATTTAGCAGCTGTAATCAGACAGGTGGGGTTTGAAGGAACATGTGTGATGGAGATTCTATTTTTATATTGTGAAATATGTAGTTTTATAACAGAAAATCAGTTATTCAGTTCATTTTTTTTTTTTTAAGTATAAGTTTGTCCCTCTGGTTGCAAAAGATGCAGTTTGTGTGCCACAGATCAGCAGAAATAACTTTGTAGGTTCAAGGAATATGATTTTTAGAAATGACTAAGAGGTTTGGACAAAAGGATGCAGGAGGCGTTTATCTGTGGCAGAAGATCTTTATCCTTTCATGTCTGCATTCTTTAGAGAAAAACGTTTTTTTCTGTTCGCTGAGAACAAAATAGAATTATCGCTTATTTCCTTGAAAATGACTCTATACCTTGTTATTATGAGATAGCACCTACTGTTTTTCTCAACAACAGAATAGAAGTTGTTAGCTTGTTGTTTCGAAAATTGTTTTTCTTATTTGGAGATCAGTAGAAAAAACACAAGTTTATTGTAGATGTGAAACAAAACAGCAAATGCTGGATCCGTGCTAATTGACGAATGATTGTGTGTTAAGTGTCTGGCAGGTGTCTCCGCTGATGTAGACATCACATCAAAAGTAGTTCTAAAAATGACACACGCTCTGAACTTTACACGTTTGTAGTTGTTCACTTTCCACATTTGTGAAAGTCGCTGCTTTTATAGTAACAGAGTCTGAAATTATTTAACATTTATTTATCCCAGCAAGTAACAGTTTCAACTTTGGCCCAACAAAAGATGAGATCTTTTGAGTAAAGGGGATACAGGAAAAAAAAAATACTATCATACAAAAGTCTAAAATCATCAAAAATATTCAGCTGTAATACAACATTTTTCTTTATTAAAGAGCCACAACATTGAAAAATGTTTTCTTGTAGCTTTTTCTTTTTTTTTTTCATGAAGAACGCATAAAAAGAAAATTCAGATTAAATCGGTATTTGAGTGTTAAAATGAATCAAGAGCAGATGAAAAAAAATTCAATTTCACTAAGATCTTATTTGTGACGTAGAAACTACAGCAGAGAACGACAAGCGCTGGTCTAATGCGTCCAGTTATGGATCCATATGTCTTCATTTTCATTGTCCGAGCTGGCATCTACCTCAATACTGTAAGGCTGGATAGCTCCAATATGAACTATTTTAGTTCTACTGCTAATGTTATGTTGGGGGTGTGAGAGGCTGTAAGCTAGTGAATAAAAGTGTAAACAAAGGGATGATGGGAATTTCTAATGAACCCCTACCGCCCTGCAGAAATGTGGCCCAATCCCTATTTTTCCCTTCTCCCTATCCCTTCATTTAGCCCTCCAAGTGGATAGTTTTGGAAAATAGTGTCTCAGAGGTCAGACGTCACTTTCGCTCAATGTTACCAATAATTTAGCTTTAGCGCAGAGCTTCCACCACTCGAAAATACAAAACAGTGGTTTTATAACTTTGAAAGGTCAAGCTAAAAAACAGCATTACTTACATTTAAATGTGAACTTCTGTGCTTCAGCACCCACATGAAGAAAAGCGGTTCTCCACATTGCAACACGGTTCCCCCTCGTGACGGAGGTCTCTGTGTCTTCCCTGCTTGGAGGGTGGAATCTTAAAAGAAAAAAAGATTGGACGGAACTCTCTTCAATGCATTGTGTTTAGGGCTGCCATGATTAGTCGACTAATCGACTGTTAAAATAGTCAACAACTATTTTGGTCGTCAAAGCGTCGTTTTTTTGTTTTCCTTGTTATGATCTCAAAACTAGAGGCTTTCTAATGCCGGGTCTTCCATTCTCTTGGTCACACATGCGCAGTAGTGCTAAGCCAGTCAGTAGTGATGTCACAGGAGACAGAGAGGCTGTGTGTCTGTACGGATCTGCAGCAGTTATGGAGCGGTGCGAAAACTGAGTCCCTTAAGTGAAGTAGAGTCTAGATGACAAGTATAACAATTAAACGCAACTTGAAGTCACAAAAATGGCAACAAACAGCGAAGCAACCACAACTGAAACTGCCAAACTGAAAAATGTAATTTTGGTCTGCGCATGTGCAGTGGATGTAGGTAGTGAAAGAATGAAATTACTGTAGTACATTCTAACATCTGCTGCCTTTCCTTCTTTTTCAAAATATACATTTCCCTTCTTTTTAAAGATGCAATGTCTCAAAGCTCTTTGTTTATACGTGGAGCCTGCGTTTTTTTTATGTGTAGGAATATCTTAAGTTCAAAGATGTCATTAGTGTTTTGCTTTTATAAATGGGCCTCAGTGAACAAAATATTGTTTATCTCTGTTAAATAGCTTTTGAAATACTTGCACGTTTTATTATGATTTAAAGTTTTAAAAATAATTGCAGACTTTTATTACGTTTCCTGTAGTTCATTCAGATAGCCTCATTTGATTTTAGTCTTGTTTTAATGCCATTAAAAAAAATGAAGGAGAAAAGTTGCTTTATTCATTAAAGGCTTAATAAATTATTGTCTTAATTTTTTTAGCATATTGCTTAAACACTTCAAATTTAAAGCTAGTGATGGTTAAGATATGTGTTTTACATCCACAAACCGATCAGTCGACTAATGAAAAAAAAAATAATCGAAGATTAGTCAACTCTTGAAATAATCGTTTGTGGCAGCCCTAATTGCGTTTGAACAATTTTTGGGTTTAAATGTTATTTTTTTTTTAATCTATCATAAATAGATGTTGTCAAATGCTCACATTGATTAAAATTTTGTTTTGTGAAAGTTGTCGAACTTGCTTTAAAAAAAAAAAAAAAAAAAAAGAAAGCGGTGCACATGGTGTCCAAATTGCTTTTAAGATCCACACTAGTCAGTCCCGTACGACATAGTTTTTTATTAGTAGTTGGGGATTAGGGTGGGAATTTGGACAAAGGCTATGTCATAGAAAACAATGATTTTTTTTATTTTCGCTAAAAACGCCATAATCATAATTAAAAGACCACAAGGGCCACATTGCGATGGATCAAAACATGATCCAAATGAATCTTTAGGATTCCTCTGTAAAGACTGCTTTTCAAATGTGTCCAATAAGGCTGCCACGATTAGTCAGCCAATCGACTATTAAAATAGTCAACGACTCATTTGATTGTCGATTAGTGGTTACTTTTATTATATGGAGTCTGAGTGAAGTAAAGTTTTAACAAAGTTAAGATATTTCCTTTTTTTTATATTCGAGTCTGTGACACCAAAACTTGATCTTTAGCGAAAGATGGTTCCTTGTTTCAGATGCTAACCTCTATAGAGAGAATAGGAATATACTTTCCATCAAAGTCATTTTGACAGGTGACCTTTGACCCCATTTACCCTATATAATGGTATATATAAAAATGATATAGATTGTCGCATCATCTTGAGGGGCGGGGCACCTGTCAAAATGAGTTTGATGGAGAGTATACTCCTAATCTCTCTCACTTGATTTAATCTTGTTTTAATCCCAGAAATCTATGGACAAATTCTGCACGATTCATGTTTAATAAACTAGCATCTTAATTCTTTATTTTTAGTTAGTTTAAAGTTAATGATGGTTAAGATGTTTGTTTTACACCCATTTTGTGAATGACCCAATTAGTCGACTAATTGGAAAAAATAAACTGATTAGTTGACTATTAAAATTGTGAATGGCAGCCCTAGTGTCCGATAAGATTTTTTTTAAAATATATGGTCACGCAAAAAACATGCAAGATCTTGTATGATGACACTCTGACATCATCAAGTCGCGATCTAACTTCGGTTTAGTTTTAAAATGGCCCTAATGTAGTCGGTCAATTGTATTTTCAAATTAGTCATTTCAGAAGATACAGTTAGTGATCTCCAATGAGGAGCTATTTTGCACCCCCCGATACAATCTTCAAAGTCAGTATCAAAAACAAACTAAACATTGTTATTTTTAGGAAACTGATATTTCGTGATAACTCTTAATTCAGTTGGTTATCAAGTGAATTTATTCTGTTGGCTCAAAACGATATTTTTATCTCAAACCCGGTGGATAAAAAATGTCGTCATTGCCGTCCTCGTCTTCCTCAGCTATGTCTTTAAGTGTTTGATTCATGTAGTTTGCACTGAAGCAAATGTTTATCACGAACATTTGATGCACACATAACATCCTTAACGATGTTTGTGACCCTTGTGTTGGTTTCCCAGAAAGCTAACAATTAGGTTGAAGTTACTTTTATTGTATAGTTTGTAAATGGAAAAAAAACCCTGAGAACAGCAAAGCTTTGAATCCTTGTTTGCTTTTAAAACTCCTTTGTTTCCCCAAAACAATAAAGAAAACATGAAAAAAACAGGTCTTTTTCCTGCATGGCTGAAGATGGGAAGGTTGCCAGGGAAATTAATTTGATCCGACTGGTTTCCATAAATATTTTGTTGATACTTCAAGCCCACGTTTCAGTGACAAGAAAGCATAAAGAAAAACAAAGGAATTTCTCTAAACATGCCAATTAAAATCCAATAGGACGAGTGGTCATAGTAAACAACATTTTACAAGAAATACTTTTATTCATCGTACTTCAATCACTGCTTCTCATTCATTCATTCATTGAAATGATTCTCTTCATGCATAAATGTGTCGTCTCATGACTAAACTGGTTTATACTTGATGGTTTTTAGTCTGTAGATCCTCAGAGTTGGAAACGGTGAACCCATAGCTGACAGCTCATTTTGCTAGTATCTCTTAAAATACAAAAAATGAATAAAAAAATCTGCCATGTGAATCTCTTGGCTCGTTGTTAAATTGAAACAATTGGAAATGTCTCAGAATTTTCCCAGAGGAGAAGAAAAATATTGTGACAAATGCAAAATGGTAAACAGGTTTTTCTGCTGCACCTTTGTTTTACAGCCAGGCGGTCGTGACAGCACAGTTTCCAAGCCAATTTAATATTTAGTTTAGCCTGAGGACGGTGTATCGCCCCCATCCAGCAACAGCGTCATTGTCACCACAATCCTACAGCTGTGATTAAAACAGAATGTAGGATAATGAAGACATGGCTTTAAATGAAGATGAGCCAAGTATAATGCCTGACGAGGTGTTCATTATCAAAAATTAATGTCTGATAAGGGACACCTCATCAGGCATTATGCCAATGTCACATACAAAATAAATAAATCCAGTATTAGTGCTTCAATCTTTTGTTTACATTTAAATCATTTACATAAAGTGGACTATTGTATATATTAGGGCTGGAAATCTCTGCGTAACTCATGAATCGATGCGATTCACGATACATGGCTCATGATTCTGATAGTATTTCGATTTGACAAACATTGCAATAATCAGTATATTACCTTGGTAATCTATGATATATAATTATATTTTTCTTTAGAACAATTTAAAACACAATATTTTCATTTATCACCCTTTTCACATTAAAATAAAGTTATCAATAAATACTACTAATAAATACTTTACAATAATAACATAAATTTTTAGGTGACAAATAAACAAAGCTTCAGTTAAGAACCAAAATGTAGAGAATATCAAATAACCTTCTCACTTCAAAGAATAATAAATGTGGAAATAAAAATTCACAATGCTGCATTTTTATTAATTTTATGTCAGATAATTGATTATTATTGAGGCACAATATGAACTTTCAGCATGTTTTTTTTTTTTTTTTTTTTTTTTTAACAGTGCTGGTATCCATATTCATTTTCTCCTCATTTTTAAAATTTCCAGCATTTTTCTTTGATAATCAAAGACACTGCGCACCTCCCCGCTAGAATCAGGTGGATTTTAGTGGGGTGTGTGGACAGGTTACTGTTATTACCACCATAACAAATCCTATATAATCTTAGGGCTGGGTATCAATTATAATTTCCAGAACGATTCGGTTCACAAGACCCTGAATCAAATTGATTCAGATTTTTTTGATTCTTTCAGTTTTTCAATTTCATTCAATTCAAATTTGAGTTTACACATTTATACACATTTATTTAGAAATACATTAATAATCTACTATCTAATTTTAATATATTTATATTAATCTGATGCAGTTCACATATTGTAAAATGCATCAGTGAAATAATGTGATTAATATCATTAAGTGTTACATGGATTCTCTAAAGGAGAAGTTCTAACTAAAATGTTCAGATCATCAACATTCTTCTGGAGGGCGTGTCAGTTTGGCCACTCGGTGGCCATGGCGCTATAGCATTACACCTTATTCCAAGACGACAGTATAAGGGAAAAAACAATGTTTTGGACCACAAATTTTCCTTTTTAAAAATATTTCCTTAAGAATTTGGAGATTTCTTGCCTACGAGTTTATAAAGATTCTTGACTTTGGTCAGCAATGTATTTTTAGGCCGACTGAGTGTTAGCATTAGCCGTCCCATGGGGAATTTCATTAAATATTAGCATCAAGCTAGCGGACTTTAGCTTTATGTGCTAAATTGATTGATGTCTTTTGTGAAGCAATTCTTAATCTATAAAGCTTATATCGATTCAAATCGATTAATTGATTTTTTTTCAACCCAGCCCTAACAAATCCATGTTATTTATTTTACATTAGAAACAGCGCACTGACGGCGTCTATACAGACACGGCTCAGACCTTTTTGCTTGCGGCCGCTCTGCCTCCCGTGTGCGTTTTTATTTGTTTGCGGGGCAGGTGGTGGGCCCCGCCCCTCCCCACTGCGTGTGAAAAAGGAGCAAAGTGCACTGCGTGTCCACGCTGTACCCGTGCAACTATGTTTTTAGGCATTTAGACTAAAAAGTTCTTGGTAAAACCGGTAAAAAAATGATAACGATGGCATCCTTGCATTTCAATGTTGTGCTCATGCGAAGCGCCTCCTGATGGACATTTTTGGTATTATTTTAGGAAACCGATTCAGGGAAAGAGGACCGATAATCGTTTGAGTTGAAATATCGCGATAGTTTGCCATACCGATATTTTGTCCCACCTCTAGTAAATATGTTGTCATGGTAACGGATACAGACCCTGCACCGACAAGTATTGACCAGTTCGCCTCTTACCATTTGTTTTTCTCCAGATAATGAAGCAAATGTTTTTTTCAGAGTCAAAGTCCACAAGTAGTTATACAGATTGGTTTTATTCCAATAAATATCCTCCAATAAGTCTTGCCATTAAATGTATGTCAGCGAACAATCAATATCTGTCAGTAATTGTTAGTAAATATTTGTTAATAACATTTTTTATTGTCTTGCTTACATTATTGCTCAACAGACTATTAAAGGACTTTAAAGTTCCACTCAAGCTATAATTTTTCTTCTATTTTGAAAGCGTTTCCAGTGCCATCTAATCATGATTAGGCTGTTTTTACCTAAAATCAATAAGCTTTTTTTATTTAAAAAAAATGTAATTTTTGCAGCGTGGCATATGTTTATTAGAAATTTGCCTCTGAGTTGTGGGCGTGGACTCTTGGTGCAGAAGTAACCCTCCACTGATATCCCGTGATCCTTTTTTTTTTTTTTTTTTTTTTACACTCTCCCGCTAGCTTACAGCCCTTCACGACAATAACCTGTTATTACTGGTTCAATCAAAATGGGGAGCAGTGTTGGAGTTATATAAACGTTAAATATCTATTTAGAAGTGGATGCATCGGAATGGAGCAGAGTGTTGAGACTTCAGATATCGCAACTTTTTTAAATGGCGAGTTTTTTTTTTTTGTGTTGGCCTTTAATAAATCATGATTTTAATGAAGAAATATTCAGAAATGCAGTTTTAATCTTACATTCTTTTATATATTTCTTCCATCATGAGACAAATTCTACAAGAACATGTAAAAAAAAAAACAGCAAAAGACACAATTTTCAGTGGAGTGGGTCTTTAAGACATTTGTAGATTATAACATTTGATAGATACGAAGCTCCCTCGTTGCACAGTAGTTTGAGTTTTTGGGTTCTGATTGTCTGTAGATCATTGTCAATCTCTTCTGTACCTTAAACATCTGTAATCCTACTTCAGATTTCACCTATCATAGGTTATTTATGGGATGTAACCAGGGGAAGACTGTACTGTCATGTCCATCATTTCCGTCTGAAGGAGATCTTTTCTATTGTCTTACTGTTGTGATGAACTCTGGAAAAACGAATGTCCAGAACCTGTATTCAGAGCATCTGTTGTTCTGGTCACTAACTAGCAATAATGTGAAACGTTCAAGCTTATTTGACGGAAATTTCTTTTTTAGGTGTCTATTATCAGCAGCCAATCAGAAGCGAGTACCGTATGTCTTCCAATATTACCTTCTGCATTTATTCCTAAAAATTTGTCAGGCGGCTAGCATTTATTAGAGACCGGCGTTTCCTCCATCACAGACAGAGTGGTGATGACTTTTGGGTTCATTTTGAGGTGAATCCAGTAAAGAAATGCAGACAACACCAGATGAATATCTCAGGATTTATTGATGAGAACTGATCAGATGGCTGTCAACGTTTTTGTTCACTTTGAAGCATCATCAATCTCTATCAAAATCCTCTTCACTTTCATATGAATGGTTTTCTCAGAAACAGTCTTTGCTCAATGATCCATGTTCAAACCAGTTCTACTTCGTGTTTCGCTTTCTTTCTTTGCACATCCACCAGGAAACCGTTCGCTTGTTTCATTCATCGCCGATCTACTTGAGGCGTTCTCTGATACGATTAGGACCCCACCCCAACACGTGGAGAGGATTCCTCACCTGGATGGTCTTTAAGAGGACATTTAAACACTAATTTGAATCAGAAGAAAAGTACCACAGACACCCAGCGTCCAGTATTGCCATATTTTCACTTATTTTTTGGATGTTAAATTGGGTGGTTTCTCACCCAATCTGGCAACACTGCGCACAGACGTAGCATTAAAGAAGCCCGGCTATTATTAGCTTCTAAAGTAACGAACACCTTTTAGAACTGGCGTCTATTGGGAGCTATTCACCACTGACCAGGACATGATATATAAACCTGAATGTGCTGCTGTCACGTCAGGTTGATCATTTTGAATGTTACACATTTGCCTCACCTGCTGTAAAATGGGTCACACCAAAGTTTCAACGTTGTTGGGGAAACTTGGCGTCCTCACACGTGTTTTTTTGCTTGATCTGCAGGTTTCCTACGCTCGCCCGAGCTCCGCCTCCATCCGAGATGCAAACTTGTACGTCAGCGGCTTACCGAAGACGATGACGCAGAAAGAGCTGGAGCAGCTCTTCTCCCAGTACGGACGCATCATTACCTCGCGCATCCTGGTGGACCAGGTGACCGGTGAGTGGAGCGAGTTAGCTTCCCCCTCCTTTGTTCCTTTATTCCAACAACCCCCTCTCACCCACCCCCACCCCTCGTCCTCCGGGACTGCTGAACAAAATGACACAAGACTGAGAAATGCATGAGTTGGTGACGTGAAGCTACCAAAAAAGCAATTTTCCAGAAGAGGGGTTCATAAATATGCATCAACGGGAATATGAAAATGGTTGTAAAGTAGTGAGAGTCACTGCTTCATCAGTTCTTTCCCTCCAATCTCTCTTCCACTGCACTTATTTTTTTTTTTTTCTCTTCCTTTCCTGTGGGTGATGGGATAATGAAACGCTTTTAGAGCGGTTACATTTTCTATTTCTCAGCTATCATATGGGAGCAGAACTCTTATGAAACACTAAACAGAATCTTTCACCAAGACATTTCCCAGCGGCGATGTGCCTCCGTTCTGCTGAAATGTATAATAATCTCCCTGACATGCATTGTGGGAATTTTATTTTTCAAACGCAAAACTCACAATTTCTAGATAATTTTTTTTTTCTTTTTTTCTGAGTAATAATGCAACAAGCTGCAATCCCGCAGAACAAAGCCGGATTGATGACGAGCCTCACTCAAAGGAGTCCATTTAAATGTTTAAGGGGCTAAAAGTTTGGGGGCGGGATTCTTTAGGCTCCTCACGACTCAGTTACGATTCAGGAAGTAATGATTCGATTGTGAAATGATCATCCAACGTGTACTGAATCTATGCAATTTTTTATTTTTACTATAACAAGCAAGCGTTAACTACTCTTCTCCACCAAAGTGCATTTCTAAATAAAGCTCAAAATACTTCCTTAAATTTATATAAGAACACAAAAAATGCTATATAAATGTCTGATCAATCAAATCTTTCAGAGCATCAACAATCAACAAGTTTTCTTAATTTTTTTCCTTGAACCAAACTTTAAATAAAATGTTATTTTTTAATAATGGAGATCATCTTAAAGTCTCCATATAATCTTCTTTAATCATGATTATGCCATTTTAGCCAAAATCTAAAAATCTGCCATTTTCAAGGACATAGTCTCTGCAGAACAGCAGGAGTTCAGTAGAAACTCGCCTGTCAATTGTGGGACTTATGACTTGGAGCAACCCGGCCCCCTTTCCCCTGTCCCTAAATCTCCCGCTTACATCACTTCTAACATTAGGGATCCAGCAAAAATGGAAAGCATTATCAGAGCTATCGAGGCGTCCAAAGACGTACATGAATCTAGTCGTCTGCAAATGGATGTATCATTTTTTTTTTAAACAGCATTTTCGTCAACAGTTCTAATACATGAACATCCAGAAATTAAAGTTTGAGCTTAGTTTTCTTAGTATAGCTCCTCGGTCAGAAAAATTAAAAAACAGGATTTTCTAAATAATTGAATCCTCCGTTTTAGCAGCTTCTGTAACATTACAGTGTTGCACTTAAAACTGTGACCTGTCAAATGTGCTCGATCCTTCTGAACCTTCATTAAAGCTTCAGCTTTAATGTCAAGGATGTATAATAACAATAACTCAAAACTTTGTTTTCAGGCTTTTTACAAATATTTTTTATAATGCTTAATCTCTGGCTGAAATAAATTATAATTCTCCAACAGCAAAAGTCTAACAAAATGAGGAGAGATTCTGAGAATTTGCTTTTATTTCCTACTTCATTCACCGGATGTTGATTAAAAAGTTTTCTATTTTGTTTGTTCTATAAAGCTTGAAAACATTGAAATTCATTTGTTGAATTAATGCTTTGTTTTTAAATGGAACTGATAAAGCAGTTTAGTTTTTTTTTTATGTTCGCTTTTAAACTTGAGACTTTTTGCTTTAATTCTCAGTTTAATGTTTAGTCTATATATGTGCCTTTTCTGAATTTTCTAAAGAAAGAAGCTGCATCATGTTCCTTTAGTGCATCTTTATTTAAAGTGTGATAAGAAACAAGTATTTAAATCTAAATAACTTGCAGATGATTGCGCATTTTTCTTGTGAACCACAGAGTTAAAATTTGGCAAATGTGGTTATTGAATTATTTCGTGATATATGTCGTTATTACAAGATATAAAAAAAAACAAAAAAAGATATATTAATTGTCAAATTGCCCAGCCCTAACCAGCAGTTTAAGCTGCTTCTCATGCAGTGGCATTTCTTTTCAGGTGCATTATTTATGTTTTCTGCACCTGTTGATGTTATCCTGACATGTCTGCTTCCCTCTCAGGACCGTCACCTGCTGATGCTGCTGAGTTTTTTTTTTCTCTTCACTCTGCTGCATGTTTTTATTGAATGGGGATGACTCTCTTAAAGTTTTCCACAGCTCTCCTGTGCTTTGGTAATTGGTGTTTGTTTTGTTTTTATTTATTTAACTTTATCTTCAGGAAACCTGGAATAACTTTCACTGCAGAAGCTGCAGCACAGATTTAAGATACGAGCAGAAACATGGAAATGAGAGAAAGCATAAAAATGCAGCACAACACCCTATTGAATGTTTTCCCCTTATTTTAAAAAAATATATGCCAGGTTTTGTTTGTGATGCCAGGCTTTCCTGTGGAATAAATTCTCCGGTATTTGAATGCGGCCTATCCAAGGTTACTTTTTCCACCGACGGTGCAAAAACAAGTTCCTAATATAAGAGTCACAACTGTTTCTAATCCTTAAAGGAATCCACTTTGGCAAATGTGTTTTGATTTTTATGTGCCAAACATCCGCACTTACTATACGTTGAGATGCAGAACAAAATACACATTTGTTGAAGGTTTTTTATTATGAAACGGTCAGAAAGTAACAAACTGAAGTCTGTGCTCCCTCAGGTGTTTCCAGGGGAGTTGGATTCATTCGTTTTGACCGGCGGGTCGAAGCGGAAGAGGCCATCAAGGGCCTGAACTGTCAGAAGCCGCCGGGCGCCACCGAACCCATTACGGTCAAGTTTGCCAACAACCCAAGCCAAAAGACCAGCCAGGCCCTGCTGTCCCAGTTGTACCAGTCGCCCAATCGAAGGTACCCAGGACCCCTCGCACAGCAGGCACAGCGCTTCAGGTAAAAGAGGCACACCGGCCAAGCTAACCCGAGCCCCGCCCACTTCATATGTTAACGCCATTCCCCTCCCCCACCCCCGAGGGCGCTTACAGACAGCAGCTCACAGAACAGGGATCTTTATGGAGTCATTTTTTTGTGCCAACATATTGCAAAAAAAAGTTTTTAAGCAAATATAACATTTTATTTACAAAACTTTACTTTTTTTTTAATCTCCAAATTGTGACTTTTGCTTCAATATGGCGGCTCAAAAATCCCTCCATAGATCTTAGCCTCCAGTTGAAGCTGATTTTAATGAATATAAAAGAAGAAACTCAAATTACATAAAGCGGGTCAAATTCTTCCATGAATGAGATTCTAATGTCTAATATCTGATCTCAGTGTCGCCTGCTGTCGTCTGTTCGGAACCACTGACTGTTTATGAGAACTGGAGTCGCCTATAGAAAATGACTGACTTCTGGCTCCATCAAAAACAAAATCAATCACTCGCCAGTTTTTCCACCATGTTGGAGCCAGACATCAGTAAGCAGCCATTGGTCCAAGTTGAGTCATTGTTTCTATGGAAACCACTCTCGCCAATCAGGAAAACCAGCTACACAAAATTGAATGTTTGATAAGATAACCTACTTTAACTGAGTCACCTGACTAGTCAGTTTATGACACGAGTACAGATTTTTTTGTGTGTATGTTTTAATGCCTGAAATTATTTCAACCATGAAAAAAAATGTACTTATGTTTTGACTTAAGTTGGTGCTATATTTAGGTAATTTTAGAGCCAAAGTAGTTTGTCACATATTTGCAACAACAGGCATTAAGAGGTTAAGATTATCAAAAGCCTGTTTAAAAAAAAAAAAAAAAAAATTTCAAACTGAGCACGATTATTTTTCTGACGCCGTTGACCTCTCTATAGACGTTGTGCTGTCCTCATGGCGTGTGACAAATGCAAGTACTCTCAAGTGAATCAGAGTTGCTTCTTTAATTTCTTTTCCTCTTGAATAATAATCATTTTTTGTAACTGAAATAAAACAGGAAAAAGAGGTGTTCACAGACATTAGCTTAACACGACAGGCCTATTATTAACACAAAGCTTGAAAGCAACATTTAAGGTCCATAAAACACTATTAAACTACATCCTAAGAACATTAACATAGTATATTTTACTTACAAAGATGTAAAAATGCACGCACGCACAGTCGACTCAGTACAAACATGGCCGCATCTCCCGTGAAAATGTGCTCGATTATACTTAAGACTGCACGGTGAGAGCACTCACTCTGGCACCAATTTTTAAACAGAAAGCTAGTTTAAATGACAGATGTCTCACTCTGACAATTTATCCAAAACGGAAAATACGTGGGGTTTACTTAAAACAAATACTAGTTTTTATAACTTAACCAAAGCCATTTCAGAAGTCAATGAGTCAATGGGATTTTGACTTCTTGGATCTAGCAGGTACTTCCTGTTTGGAATTCAAAGGGAAGGAGTCACTCGATCCAGTTCTCATAAACAGTCCAAAGCGGCAACGCAGTCAGGATTCACCTCATTCTGCATCAGTGTCACAACCAAACGTGTCACGGCTTCATAGTAAAACTTCTGTTTGTGTTTGTAGGTTGGACAATCTGCTGAACATGGCCTATGGAGTGAAAAGGTAAATTTACTTATTTTAATTCTTACCTTCCATCTGATGTAACTAGTTCCAGAAAGAAGCAGATCCACTGTTTTTTATGTTTTAGATAAATAAGTCGTCTGATTAACTGAAAAACTCTTGTAATGGCAAAAGAGTAATTTGTAGAAAAAACAGGTTTGTCGTCATCGTAGAAGACGAACTTTGTCAGGTTTCCAAGGTACTTTTCTACTGCGCAATTAATGTATCAGTGGAATCAGAAGAAAAGAAAAGCAGCCATGTTTCTCACGTTTGCCGTGTAAACATGTAAAAAGTTACCGCATATCAAAGACTTTTGGTGTCATTTTATGGCCATTAAAAAGAAAATTAAACAATTCTCAGGAAAGCCGTATAAACTTCCAACTTGAACCTGTCTGACTTCACAGAAACAAGGTCATCTGATTTAATTTTTCGTGTATGTTGCCCATTAAAATATTCAACCGTATTTGATGTGGTGACACAAAAAGAAATTTGTGACACTTGTGAAGTCAGGTGCTGTAATCTCCGTGCAACTCCTGGATTAAAGCCTAGTCTCTGAATCTTTCACTGGAATGTTAAAAAAATGCTTCCTCATGCTTTGAGCCGAGTATTTTTTTGTTACCTTGATCTATTATGGACGGCGCTGTCCTGCTTTAAACCCGGTTGCGTCAGACATCTTTCAGGGTTTGCCAGGTTTTTAGCCGATTGAAGTCCGGCTCCTTGAAAAGCTCAAAGAGCCATCTCCACCAACAATAGACTTGTGACTCCTCTCGCCTTGCTTGTTGATGGACGTCTTTGTTGCCAAAATTTCTCTGGGGGTCTTTGATGCCGGGAGCACACCTGTCAGAGGGGATGTTCCCTCGGAGGCCAACTGGAGCGGTTAATCCAACGCGACTCCTGCGGCAATAATTCATGGGCTTTCCAAATTTGTTTCTTAAACCGCAAACCGTACTCGCTCGCCGCCGCCCGGGCTTTTCTCTGCTGCCGCTGGAGGCAGACGGTTCTGGAGTGGTAGATATTTTCAGTCGGTGGTCTTACTGGAAGATGCATGAGCTGATCCGGCAGCTCCACTTCTGAAGAGGTTTCAAACTTCACAAAATAAAAGCTTTTTACAAAAAAAAAAAAAAAGCACAACAAAATCTATAAAGCATTAGTTCTGAGATTTTTTTTTTTTTTAAATAATTAGGTTAATGTAACAAATTTTATTGAGTAACAATGTTTGAATTGGCCATGTTAGAAAATATCTATTGAAATCAATCAATTTTAAAACCATAAACCAATTTTCCTTTTAAGTAATTGACAAAAACTTTGCTTTTCTGAATGGTTTTGATTTTATTACCGAATAATATGGGCATAACGAATATTATATTAGAGTAAATTACAGTGAGTATTTTTTCCAACAGAAAAAAAAAGATTATTTTTAAGCTTTTTTTCCAATTTTTATTAACTAGATTTGTGAATTAATTCCAAAATTGATTTATTTACTCGTTTAGTCCTTCTGAAATGTTGAATGTGGCTTTAATTCTAATATTTATACAAAAAAATGTATCGGGGTATTCAAGGGAAAATGTAAAATTATGGGATGGCCACAGGAGTCAGATTGGTCATTTTGGGACAAAACTTGAAATTTGTGGACTTTTCTAATTTTCGGACAATATGGGAGAAAACACACTTTTGTTTGAGCAATTCTCACAAAATTTTTCACACACACCGCCAAGTTAAGTCTACCAACACAAATGGTTCGTTGACCTTTGACCTGGGGGGGAGACGGCCTCCTTGAATTAAAAAAAAAATTTTAATCTAGCATTGGGAAGCCACTTAGTAGAAAAAAAATGGCGGTAGTGTGGCAGGCCTGCAAAAATGGCATTTATGGTTCTCGCTTATTTTTATTAAAATAATGCTCTAACTCGAGCAGAACGAAGCAATACGACACTTGATATGAACATGCTAGGAATGTGGACTGTTTACCGAAAGCCCCCGTTGCCAAGGAAATCCAAAGTTTACTTTTGCTGATTCTTCAAAAAATTATAAAGACTTATCCGTCACCCTCAGGTGGCCAAAAAATTGAATGGTTGCTATGGAAATGAAACTACATTAAAAAAATAAAATAAAAAAAACAGATCTTGCTGACATTCCTGTTTTTCTATCATAGCAGGTTCTCCCCCATGGCCATCGACGGAGTGACCAGCCTGGCCGGCATCAACATCCCGGGCCACGCAGGAACCGGCTGGTGCATCTTCGTCTACAACCTGGCTCCGGACGCAGACGAGAGCATCCTCTGGCAGATGTTCGGCCCGTTCGGCGCCGTCACAAACGTCAAGGTCATTCGCGACTTCAACACAAACAAGTGCAAAGGATTTGGCTTCGTCACCATGACTAATTATGACGAGGCGGCGGTGGCCATCGCCAGCCTGAACGGATACCGCCTCGGGGACAGAGTTCTGCAAGTGTCGTTCAAAACCAACAAAACACACAAAGCCTAAAAAAACCCACTGAGATTGTTCTTAAAAAAAGAAAAAAAACTCACCAGGAAGTGAAACATGGGAGCTTTTGACCGTAACTTTCTACATTAGTAACAGCTTTGTAATCAATATTTAGCGTCCAACAATGTGACTTTTGTTTTCATTGCTTTCAGTCTTTATATAGTTTAAAAAAATAGAGCAGGTTTGAAGGCCTGTCATGTTGAATCTCTACAGACGAAGCACCTGAAACGTTCTGGGTTTTGTCGTTTTCTTGCTCTTTGATTTATTTGACCCAGCAAGTCTCGTAACGCTGTGACTTTTCTTTCTTCACTTTTCTGTGTCCCCGTTTCCCGTCGCTGCATTAGGCTTTTAGTGGTAAAGCAAGTACTTCTTTTTGAGCCTTTTTTTTTTTTGTTTCTCTTCCGTTCTGTTCGTTTCTCGTAATGGTTATCGGTTGGCTGCATAACGTTGCTTATTGTAAAACTTAGCAGATTAAAAAAAAAAAGAAGAAAAAGACAAAAAAAATTCTTAAAGCAGTACCTTGCCAAAGAGCTAAGAACCTCTTTGATGTGGGTTTAAAAAGCATCTATTTTTATAAACAGAAAAATTTGGAGAAACTTTTTACTGGACCTGGAACACAAAAAAAAAATATTTTGACTTGGATACTTTGAGAAATATCTTCATATGACACCTTGTGAGCTTTTGAACTTTACAAGAAAGTTTGCAGAGGTCGACATTTCTGGAGAGATGTTAACGATGTAAAAGATACCTTTTGAGATCTTTGTATTACCTTTAGATTCTAGAATCAGTGGCAGTGCTGGTTTCATTTGTCGAATCGTCTGTGGGTCGTCCTCCATCCCGGTCGTCCGCTCGACCCCTTCCCCCGGTCGTCCGCTCGGCCCCTCCCCCACCCCCCCAACGGTGCACTTTGTTTTTCCAGACGCGGCGGGGGGAGGTGGTTTCTCCCGAACAGTGCATGCATAGAGGAGATCTTCAAAGGTTCGCGGGGAATTAAATCAGTTCTTCCTTTAAGATTCCCTCCAGATGGAGCTGGTGGCGGTTTGTGGCGCTCCCACCATGTATCATTAGACCCGTCTCGGCTCGATATGAATCATTTTTAAATACTTTGTACGACTGACGGAGGCAGAACAAAAACAAAGCTATGAAGAATCGGGTGACTCCTAAGCGTTGGAGCTGTGTAAATAAGTCATTTTTTGGTTTTGTTTCTGTTGCGTATTGAACACTTTGCTTTAGGTTTTGGATTCCTGGATTTGGAAAGTGATCTTTTTTTTTTTCTTTGAGTACGTGAGGTGTTTTTTGAGTTAAAAACCTTAATTTTTTTTGTTGTCCAATGGACGAACACTGAAGTGCATCAAATATGTTGGTGGTTTGGTCTGTAGTTAGTCTTTGTTTGTTATAAAAAAAAGGTATTCAACTATAGACATTTTTTTTTTAAATATATAAACATTATAGATATATATTTATGTGGTGAAGAATGGATATAAACCACATTTTTTTGGAGTTTTTTTTCATACTATATATAAACATAATGCATATAACCTGTCTTTAAAAAAATCGTTAAAAAAAAAGGTGTCTATTGCTTTATTCTGAGGAAGGACGGTGAAGCAGAAACAAATAGCAAAAGTGGTTGCAAAAGTCGGTTGGCGGCGGTGGGCGGAGCCTGGCAGTCTGTATCCTGCACCTGCATCCTTTCTGCTATTTCAACCTAGTCATGCTTCCCTTACTGAGCAGTGTGCTATGCATTCAATGATCCTTTGCAACTGCTTTTTCTTTAGACAACTTCTTTGTGTTCCTTGTAAAAGTTACTCTTTAAGTCTAGATGAGTTGTGATACTTGCTGCTGTAGGGGGGGTGGGGGGCACATACTTTTACGCCTGACCCATCGGAGGTTACTTTTTTTTTTTTTTGTCTTTTATTAAAGAGATCCATCTTTTCTTTGGGGAGGTTTGACTCCGATGGTCCGGCGTGAAAACCTGTCCCCCTCCGACCCCCTTCTCCTGATCTCGATTCTTTAGTGAGAATGATTATTTATTTGAAGTTGTATAGTCCGACTCGGTTCACAGCGTTTTTTGGGATAGAATATTTTTGTTGACTATTTAAAAGGATGTACATGTTCTTTACTTTGTGTTTGGATACTTTGACTTTTTTCAATGTTCAGTACATCAATAAATATGTTTGAAGGGCAACAGAGTTGATGGGATCTTTCCTTTCACAAAACAAAACATTCCTGATCCATTTCTCCTAATCGTTGACTGTATAAGAGCTGGAAGGAGTGACCCCACCCCCCCTCACATGCCAAACAGGAAGTGAGAAATAAACCACCAATATTTAGTCAATTCGTCAAAAAAAAAAACTTTTCTTGCTATATTTATATATCTTGATATATTTTCTTTATTGCAAGTTATTTAAATCTTAGAGTGGCCAATCAGGCGCCTCAAAAGTACTTTTTTTGTAGGTTGCTACAAGCTCACTCCTGATTGGTGAGAGTGGTTTCCATAGAAACGTTAACTTGTATCTTATGATGCATTAGGTATGTTCCGCGCATGGATCGTCGGTGAGAACAGGCGGGGGCAGGGGAACGCTAAGCTGCAGGGTTTCCATTAACATTTAGTTACATTTTAATACGCCTCTCCCACTTAGTATTTCAAACGCGACAATAAAACACAACCACAGAAATCTTGTGTATTTTCTCTGATTTACATTTTGCAGACAGAGTTGAAAAACACACAGATTTCCTTCATTTAGCACCAGCCATTTCTAATTGCATTCACTACAAACTGACGGGACACCATTTCCCACAATGCATTGTTTTGTAGTCAACAAGGCTGCTTGCAGTCGGCAAATTACCAGATTTCCATCTGCTCTCTCAACAGGGCTGTGTCCATATCACAAAAAAAATGGCAACTGAATTTACTTGGTTTGGTCTCTTTGGGTTACATCACACTCGAGGCTGAATCTGAATTCTTCTATCTCTACAGCTTCTCTCTACCTCTCTAATAGAAGGGACATTTGGAGTAGGGGATGTCATTTAAAAGGCCAAAAAAAAAAAAGACATGAAGGAGAAGCTCATCTCTTTGCGTGTTCTGATGCACCAAGTTGATATTTAAAAGCAAGTTCTGACTTTTTGTCTCAGCACCAGCTTTTATAAACTGCTGCGTCTTTTTGAGTTCTGGCAGCTGCACGACAACGTAGTCGACTAGTTTTTCATAGTTCTCCATTTTGAGGGCTAAATGTAGGGGTAGATTACGGATTTGGCCATACAAATAATGTTAAATAATGTTAATCCAACCTTAGCTCCAAACTTTCAACCAGTTTAATGTCTAGAAGGCGGGCTGCGTGTTTGTTTACGTTGTGCCGGGCCACATAAAGAAGCCTGATGGAGTATTGATCACATTGTTTTATTTTGCTGCACTGAGGCCGCTTGCTCCTGAAAATCAAAAGGCCAGCTTTGAAGCGAGCGTTCCCGCTGTGCAGCCACCTCGCTCGCCCTATTGTCATTTAGGGTGCAGCAGAAAGCTACAGAGAATCTGTTTGTTGGAAGGTTTCTTCAGTCTATTAATCCAATTCAGTAACAACCTGAACAAAATGAAGGTTGTATGTGGTCAGATCAAGAAAAGCAGAATTTAGGACTATGTGACAGAAAATACTCTTGCCTTTAATATGCTTTCATTTGTTAAGCTTTTTTTATGGTAGTTATTGTCAAATCTATTTTTTTTTTCTGGCTAAAAACTAAACTTGTCAAACAACTGAAGATAGTCAAAATTACATTTAAGGTGATAAACATGCAAACAAAACCTTCCAATGTTAAACTGCTGAAAAATTGTAATCACTTCTACTGCCACAGAACATTTTACGTTCCATAGTTCCTTAATATAGAAAAAAAACATAATAAAATGGAATCCAGTTGACACTTTTAAAAAAAAGTCATCTTCAAACTAGCTTTCCTACTTTGATAGATTTCATCAACAAGTCCTGTTTATAAGGATACAAACCATGACACTTCCACTCCCCTGCTTCAGATCTTAAGTCTATACAAGACTCAACCAATTTCAACCATTTCTGTCCTCTATATTCTCCATTGTGTCTCCCCAAGTAACCAAACTACAACATGAGATCATTGGAAAAGCTAGAATTTTTTTTTTTTTTATCCCTTTTAACACCAGAGCTGTTGGAGGAGAGCAAAGTACTCAGAACTTCTGTAACTTTTCAACCATTCATGAAATTAATGTCATTTCTGAAGAGATAAACTTGCAGCATTACTCCAATGTGCTGCTGTTGCAAACGTTGCTTTTCTTCATTGGAATTACACGAGTTTGCAACGTTGCTTTACTCTGCATCAATCTGCTGGAGTTACGTTAATAGCGTAAACACTTCGCTACCATGAAATGTTGCATAAAATTGCCAAGTTGCTTCTCTCCACTTAAGAATTTGTTGGAATTGCATATCATCGCAAACTCACTTTTTCTAGCGTTTGAATCCATTCGAATTACCGTGGTTACATTAACACTTGACTACCACAAAATGTCAACCACCATCGCAAAGTCTCTTCTGTATCAGAATCTGTTGGAATTACATTTTCTACGCAACACTTTACTATTGTAAAATATTGCTGATCATTGCAAAGTCGCTTTTCTGCGCTTCAGAATCTGTCAGAATTTAGGTAATTGCATAAATATTTCACTACCGGGAAGTGTTGCATAATATCGCTAACTCACTTTTCTTGCATTTGAATCTGTTGGAAGTACCTTATCAACACTTAACTACCACAAACTGTCGGCTACCATCGGAATTTCACTTGTCAGAATCTGTCAGAATTGCGTCAATTGCTTAAAGTGTAGCATTTCAGAGTTGATTAAATACTTCACGACTGATTTATTTTAATGCTTTTGCATCAAAATCTATCGGAATAACTTAAATTGCGTAAACACTTCACGACTATGAAGGTGCGTAGCATCACAGAGCTGCTTTTCATTCAAAATTTGAGTCAGCTGGATTTACATTAATCGCGTAAATGGTTGAAGAGTTAAAGGGTTTAGCAGAGGACGAGTCAAACGACGATCCAAAAAAAGCAACACATCATCAGCAAAAAGGTCAAACATTCTCATTTTTTTTTACATCTTTGTCTGATTTTTGTACTAAACAGAGAAAACTAACAATACACAGAAGTACAGACTGTTTTCTTTCAAAATGTCCAGTTCTTTTTTTGGGTTTCCTGAGGCGGTTTCTGCAGCTCAGTCAGAACCTGGACCAGGCTTCATCCTCTCGGCTGCAGATGACTGTAATCAGCCTGAACCGAGTCTGCCGGTTTGATCTCTAAGTGGCCGCTGCTTTCCGGGACGCCGAGGGCAAAGCCCTTATTGGGAATAATTAGTCCGAGGAGGGGAACGCGCTCGGAGCGCCTCGGAAGTCGGTTGAACTCACTGGGCGGGGAGGGGGGGGGGGAGTTCTGAGCCCCGGACGGCGTGTCCTCCAAACGCTTTCTGGGTCACGCCGACATAAAAACACACCTGCACTTACGAAAGCTGAATGCTTTAACGTGATTGGACAGGAGATAAATAAATGATGCTCCAACGTTTTGGCTGCTGATGTCAGCAAGTTGCGCCGACGTTTTAGCATTGGTCCGTCTGCAGAGTTGATTTATGGCCCGCCGGCTTTCCTGTTATGTGTTCTAATTTGAACCCACTTTACTTCTGAACATTCATCAACATCAAAGATGAACTTTACCGGTTTATTCCTCTGCAGGTAAACTGATTCCTTATTTAGGCTAGGCTCCACACCTGGAAATAATGGAAAAAGTAAAAGCTTTTCTCCGAGATGACTCTAAGCTCTTTTTAAAATAAATTAAAAAAACAAGACTCGTTTATAGTTATTCTTTAAATTTAAAGTTTTACTTCAATCATCATTTCATCTATTTTAAAAGCTTTCATAGAGGTTGTTTAATTACAATCCTCCTGCTAAATACTCATACTCATGCCACACCTTTTTAAAAAAAAAAAAAAAAACAATTTAGTCACATAACCTCACAGTTCTATAAAACTGCGCTGGCTTCTTGAAAACAAAATTTTGATTCTTTATCTGGACAAAAACGAGCCATTTCGAAGCGATGTTTTATTTTACCTATCCTTTGCCGCTGCAGTCAAGATGGGGGCCGAATCTGCACTTGTTACCATGACGACGTGCTGCGTACCAAATGGTCTGCTTTTTGCGAAAAAGCGAACTGAAAAATTAACAAGAATGAAGTACTGAACGTTAATTGAATATTTATTTCTTTTTTGTAAGTGACCATGATATAAGCTGGATAACGCCCGATGAACTGTGCATTATCGTTAATGAACCCACTTGCGCGAATTATCATAAACGAACACATTTGCGTGCGTTCTCAGAAATAGACGGACTTGCGTGGGTTATAAAAAATGAATGTACTTGTGTGCTTTATCGTTAATGAACACACTTGAGTGCATTATCAGACATTAATGCACCGTGTGTGAGCCTGAACAGTCCTCAGGCGATTCAAGCTTCACTGTACATTAGTTTATGATCATTCGCAGTTTGCTCAGCGTTATCCCTCGCTTGTGCCATTTTTAGCAATTCAAAAAACCGATGGCACGGAACAGCCCCACCCCCTTCCTGTCTCTGAGAGTTCTATGTTTACACACTCTCCCACTAGTGTACATCCTCTCACACGTTAGCATGGCAGTGAAAATGGATCAAGTCGTCTTGCCACAGCCTGAGTATTTTCTATGTCACAAATTCAATTTGAATAAAGAAAAAAACTGAAATACAATTTTAGTTTAATTAAATGTTTTGCAAAACAGATTGGATTTTAAACGGATAAGATTAGTAGGATGGACATACTACCGCTAATGTGAGGTTGTGGGTTCAAATCCCCGATCAGACTCTAAAAATGGACCTTTCTGCTGGATGTAGTCTAGAACTAATGTCCCTAACTCAGGTGGGATCTAAAGTATTTTTGCAAGTTTTATAACTGTTTATTTATTGGTTGGCCAATCTTGCAGAGGGGGCGGGGCTCTTGAAACCCCCAGTTGCCCTCCAGATAAATGCCTCTTGAACGTTCAAAGTTAAAAAAAAAAAAAAAAGCTTTGAAGCTGACGGAGTGGATGGAAGTGGTGCTCCACGCCGCTCGCGTACGAGCACTTAACCGGCCAAGTGTCAGCGGTAAGTATTCGGATCATCGTCCCTCCATTAGAGCCGCTTCCTAACGAGCCCTCTGCTGGAGCTGGAGGCAGACGAGTGGAGATCCGTGATCCGGCCCGACCCGGAACCGTGCAGATTAGCAGATGATGGCGTCGGTCACAGGAAGTGACCTCCGTTCCGTGGGTCGAACGTCTGCGCCGACTGGATTTCGGGTCCTCCCATCACATCCAGCTCTGGGATGAGCGGCGCCGTCGCGGGCTCATCTTCTACTACATGTTGTTCCCCCCCTGTGAAGCTCTGGCACCTCCGATCCATAATGAGGTGGCGAAGAAAAGAGATGCAGATTAGAATAACAGCCTGAACTAATCCAGAACGGCCCGATGAGGCGCCACGTTTGGGGGGAAGCGTGTCATTTCTTTTTTCTTTGTGGATCTTTTCAGTCCCCACGCAGAACAAGCCCCGAGAATAGCGGCTGTGGCAAGCTGCCGGAACGAGGACGGCAATCAGAAAACCGTTTGGATTCTCCCTCCAGCTCCAAACGGATCTCTGTTCTCCAACTTACAGGTGGTGGGGGCAAATTTGGGGCAAAAGCTGTTTTTAAATTTTGTTTTTGGAGCAACCAAGTTAAAAAAAATCAGATTTCTGATGCCAGCAGCGCCGTCACAGAGCGCTAACGTGCTTTCAGCCGGTTAGCACTTGAGCCTCTGATGTTGGAAACATGCTGTACAATTCCACGCACCATTTAAATGAGCGTCCCCCCCCCCCCTGAAGGAAAGCGAGAGCCCGTGTTTTCCTCACTATGGTAATCGCGCCGGTGGAAACGTCGAGGCGGCCATATTCCTGAGGTGTCAACGGTAACAACGCCACAGCAGCGTTTCATTCCCATGCAGAAAATACCTTGAATGTGGTTCTTTATGGTGTAAAATGATGCTTTTTGAACAAAAATTCTTATTGAATAAAATACTTTCTGTTAATTCGAGTGTTTTAACTGTTTTTATTTTTGCCTAACTCTGTATCTTCCTGAATGAAGCTCATTTAAAAACAAAACTGGAACAGAATAACAATTTTTAGCAATTACACATATTTTGAATAATACCTCTTAAATAAAACTTTATTTTAAGTGTTTTCTCCTGCTTTTTTTTTCCGTACAACTTCCTGATTGAAGCTCAATTAAAAAGAAAACAGGAAACAATCAGTTTTGGTGGTTATTATCAACTCAACTCAGCGTTATTTATATAGCGCTTTCACAGAGCAGACAGCTAAAACAAAGTGCTGAACACCAAAAACACAAGACAGTCATACTAAGACCACATAAGACGATAAAATACTAAAAGCAGTAAAATAACAGTACAAACAGGAGTCTCAAGTTGCATTAAAAGCCAGGAAATAAAATGAGTCTTAGGATTCTGTTTGGTCTCAACAGAAACCTAACAGCTTAAAAGTGAAAAGACAAAGTTTTGCAATAAATGAATGAATAAATACAATTTGATTTTTAAGTTTTAGGTACAGGTAAAGAAAGTGGAAAAAGTTGTTTTTTGCCTATTTTTGAGCTCTTATTAAATTAAATTGATTTGTCATTTTAGGTGTTTATAAATGTTTATTTTAGTCTACCTCTAATAAACACCTCTTCAAATTTTTGCAGTTTAAGAATTCATCCTTTTTATTTATTTATTTATTTTTTTAATCCAACTCTATCTTCCTGATTGAAGCTCCTTTGAAATCTAAATTGGCACCAAATAACCACTTTTTGTATTTTTTACAGATCAAACAAGCATTCATTTTAAATACATTTTTTTTAAAGTAAATTTAAGTGTTTATCCTGTTTTAATTTTGGTCCAACTCTTTTGACTTCTGGATTGAAGCTCATATTGGAGCCACTTCGGCTGACATTTCAGAGAAATCAAGCATTTACTGTGTGGTACAAGCACCAACTTTGGCATAAATGTACCTTAGAATCCTGTTTTTCTGTAAATCCCATTCAAATAAAAATAAAAAATTTCCACAAATTGTATAGATGGTGCCTATATGCTCAATTGCCTCTAAAATATTGAAAACACTGTAAAAAGAGAGAGGTTGCATTAATTGACAAAAGTTCTGTATTTTTTTACATTTAAAAATGTTTTAATCAAATTAAATTGATTTGACTCAAAATGTTTATTGAATGAAAATTAATGATTTAATTAAATTGATCCAACGTTTTACTGTTTATTGTATCCATTTGCCCCCATTCTCAAAAGTATGGGCTGTTTGTGCACTAGATGCAGTCTTTATTATTTTACAGTATTTTAAATTCTTGATCTACTCGTGGTCGTATTTTGAGCCAAATTTGCTGGTTGTACCAAATGTTATCACTTCAAAACAATTCTTAGATCAAAGTACCACCTTTTGTGGGGTGTGGCCTAATCATCAGACGTGCCGTGCTCTTACTGAGCATGCTCCAACTGTAGGACCTGTTTGCCCAATTTTGGGAGAGAAGTTACCACAGAGCTGGAAAAAAGTTGTTCTCTGTTCTCTAAAGGAGTGACTCAGCAGATATGAATCCCCGAGTCACCCTTTGCTGTCCTCTGAAACTCAAATGAAGACGAAACCTTTGAGTGAAACTGATCAGAGGTTTGAGTTCAAAGTAGACCCGCCTTTTTCTTCATGGAGACAAATTTTGATTTTTAGAAGATTGTGGAGATCCTTTCTCCTCATTGGATCTTGAACTCAGTAGATCCTGTGGGGTTTGGAGCTTCCAGAGCAGACCTGCTGCATGGAGCGATTGCAGGCGGCGCCGGTGGGGACGGGGAAACGCACAGCGCCGCTCAATATGCAAGGACGCCCAAAAGCATCCGACAGACGGAGGCCGGCAGCTGGACCGTCATGCATGTGTGCATCTGCATGATCGTGCAGCATCTCTGCAGAAAGGACGGAGCTGCTCCCCTCCTCAGCCGGCGCCGATGAGATCTCCTCCCGCTGTTTACTCGGGGAATAATGTTTGATTTGCTTCGCTTTCTGCCGGTGCCATTTCCACCCCCCCCCCCCGCCCCCCACCCCTCGGATCATGGTTTATGGATGAGGCCGGGTCGCTGTGTTTCTGTGCTCGGCCTTCAGAGCGAGGAGCGGCTGCACGCTGCCGGTAGCGTGACTCACACCCCCCCCCCCTCCCTCCGTTTCACTTGGATGCTCCTTGGCAGCTCGGTGTGGGGATGATGCTCGCCGAGGTCCTCCACAGGAGAGCCTCCACCGGCGGGAGCCGCGTCCCGGAACCAAAACGGAGCCGCGAGTTCGGGTTCAAGTTTGGTTTAAAGACATAGTTCAACATCCATGAATTAGATCAAATAACCAGTCTAAAAGCTCAAACTACAACATAACTATAAAATGTTTGATAAATAAGAAAAATAAAAGAAGCAAAAAAAAAAATTATTAAAAAAAATATATTTATAAAGTTTAAAAATATAAAATAGCATTTCTGGTCAAACTTTACCTGATGTGTTTCAGTTTGTTGTATTTGAGGTTTTCATTTAATATATATTATTTATATATATTCATATATATAAATAATATTATTGGTCTGTCAATGAATATTATTATATTCATTGATGGCTAATTTCCTGGAGTAAACAAATGTCATTAAATTTAAATTAAACCAAAATACATTTTTATATAATTATGTTGCTTTAATTTTAGCTGTTTTTTTGCTAGTTAGCATGTTAGATTTAAAACAGTCAAAATAACTTGTCTTTTTTTTGCTGTTTTTTTTTATTTTAGTTCTTCAAAAACACATTTTGATCTTCAGTTTTCTTCCAGAAAATGCTTTGATTTGTGGCTCTCGAAGAGTTCGACCCCCCCACAGACTGCAGACACTTTTTAAGGAGATCTCTTCATTTCAAAACTTTACAAAACTCTGTTTACGCTAAATACCAGTAGTTGCTAACGTTGTTTCATACTTACAACGCTTGATTTCACTGAATCCATCCGGTTTTAGAATCTTTAAAGACGCACTCTAATGAAAATGCTTGGTTTCTTGTAGTATTTTTACTCATAATAGAGTAGTAATACTGTTAGAACTGTGTTTCTGAGTATTTAGTAGGAGTTGAAAACCAGATGCTAGAAAAGACTCTGCAAATGCGTTTCATTCTGCGAGACCTGCTGAGCGTTTGTGATTCTGGCTCAAAACTGTACGACTGGATTGATCCAACTTTATTTATCATTTCCGCGCCGCTAATGTTAGCTTGTGGCTATAATGAGCACACAGACGGAGCTTTCAGCGACGGGGAGAGGGGCGGTTTGCTCTGTGTCAACAAGCTAGAATTGATTTTCTAATGAGCTGCTGCCATCGTTTAAAAAAAAAAAAACACACAGAAGCTTTTTGATTTTGGCTAAAAACTTTATAATCATAATTAAAAGATGACTAGGAATGATTTTATGACAGAAAAAAACGATTAATGTGGAATTTCAAAAACAAATTCAAATCAAAATCAAATCAAACTTTATTTATATAGCACTTTTCATATAAAAATGACACAAAGTGCTTTACACTAAAACAAAAGAAACAATAGATAGTATAAAATTAGTCGTCAGTTCACCAAGTTGCCTCTAGATGGCTTCAATGAGCACTCCAGTGAGAAACAACAACACAGTAACCACACTCACGATCAACGGTTGTGGTTGAATATATTGAAGCTTTAATAATTTGATCATTTTTTTTTTCATATTTAGAATCAAAATTGCAAAAAAAAGGGGTGTGACCTTTTTGATTGACCTATGCTTTTCATAACCGTAGAGCAGGGGTGGGCAAACTACGGCCCGGGGGCCACATGCGGCCCCTTAAGATACTTAATCTGGCCCTCCAAATTAAAATACATTGAATCAAAAATCCTAATTATTGTTTTATTTTCATTGTATTTCTGTTTCTTCTCATGAATGGTGTTGTTTCTCTGACGTTCATGTGTTTTTTTTTTTTAAAGTTCGAAGGTGATTTTTCGGATTTCTTTAGTTCACATTTTCCTCTGAAGAACATCAACCCCATTGGATCACCAAAAAGAGAACAAAAATCTAAATTTAGAAATTAAAATTCCCCAATTTTCTGTTTTTAAATGAATATATGTGAATTTTAATCCAAATTAAAGCATCTTTTTCTCTAAATTCCATATTATCTTTTTAGTTTATGAGGTTGATTACCAGATCACTCCTTCCATCTGCTCCTTGTCCGGCCCTTATGCCGAATTTTAGAACCCTTTCTGGCCCACAAATCAAAAAGTTTGCCCATCCCTGCCGTAGAGGTATGACAAACCTACGGTTCAAGAGTCACTTCTGAAGTATGAAGACAACTTGATTTAAATTAAATTGAAGATTCAAAAACAACAAAAAGTAGATTTGGGCTGATGTGCAACACTTTCCGTTTGATTGTGACGTATATCTATAAGAATTCAATTCAATTCAATTAAATTTTATTTATATAGCCCAATATCACAAATTCAATTTGCCTCATTGGGCTTCATGCCTGCAGTTTTTACAGATGCACAGATGGAGTCATAAAATATGCACAATAGGTAAAAACTAAACAGACTATAAAGAACAGGTCATCCCTGTCCTTAGACCGTCCCTCGCGGTAAGGAAAAACTCCTAAAAAAAACCTGAGTCAGGAAAAAAAAGAAGAAACCTTAGGGATTCCCACATGAGGGAGAGATCCCATCCCAGGACGGACAGGCGATACCAGAATGCTTCTGGACTCATTCTAAAGGTGAATTAACTTCACGTTAAAAAATCTCAATGATCTCAAAACTAACAGTCAGAAGGAGAATTTCTCTCCTAAAAACGTCTAGCTTTGTGACGAGTCCTCGTTGTGTATCTAGAACATTCTAGTCAAATCTGCACATTTCAAATGATTCACTGTGACCTTCTTGTTGCTTCGGCCCTAAAATGCTAAATTGATTGACGTGTTGTGAAGTTGAGCTTGTTCGGGATCAGAACGAGTCTCTCTACCGTTAGCAAAAAGTAGTCCGGCTGTACTACAAATAAACTACCTCTATACTATAACTGAGCAGTATAATATCCAAATATTGTAGGAATGTAAAATATATCAAGCAAATGATCAAGCAACTGTAATGTTGTTTGAAAACCATAGATGTGAACAAGATTATGTTGGCTTAAAGATATCAAATCAATCAAGACGTTATTTTTGACACTTTTTGTCTTTTTATATTCATGCGATTTAAACAAAAAGACGACCAATCATATGCTTCTTGCTTCTTCCAATAAAGAATATATGTATTTTTTTAAATGCCATGCATTATCTATAACGTTGAATACCTTATGAATCCTGTATGTATCAATTTGTGGACCATTAATCAAGATGTGTAATGAGAAGATATACAATATATAATAAACTTAAAGTATTAAATTAATTAGTAGACAATCAATACCTATAATCTAGTGTACATAAATAAGACCAAATATATACTTTTTACTTTTTGTCTGGATTCTAATATCTCAAACACTTGAATGCAGCTGCGGTAAAGTTGATGCACACTTCACTGCTAACGTTAGCATTTAGCTTAGCTCGCAGTCTCATTGGCGCGGCTGCTCGTCGGGGCGTGTTCATTTGGTTGCTGCTGGTTGCTTCTCTCTGGTTGGATGAGCTGCTCCCGTATCGCCGTAAAAAAGATTGCGCTTTGTTCCAGGCGGCGCCGGCAGATCACAGATGTCAGAGAGGTAAAGGATTCTCCAAAGGAATTTCCAGCCAGGTTTTGTGGAGGGCGGGCCTCCGCCTGCCTTCGCTCAGCGGTTTGGAGGGGCGGGGGGGGCCCCGGCGCCGTGACTGCGGCGTCGTAAATTTCGAGTTGTTTACGGACGGTGCCATCTTGGCGCGCTCTGGGAGGGAGGGTTGGAGCCGGGCCTATTACCGGCAGCTTGATGAGAGTGCAGTCAGGCGAGTTAATTAATACAACATCCCCGGGCCCACAGGCTGAGCGGCGGAGCTCAGCCGGGAGGGAGGAAGAGGACGGCGGGGGAAGGGGACGAGTCGTGAGGAGGATTTATCACCGTTTACGTCCACAGCTTCTGCTGACGGGACACGCCGCGGAAACGGGGCCGGCGTGACGGGAAAACCAAACATACTGCAGCATCAAAGGTGGATATTTCTAGAACAGTCGTCTCAGGTCAACAAGAAATGGAGAGTATATTGGAGTAATGAAACGTAAAGAAGTCTATAATAAATCTATTAGAAGACTGAACAAATAAAAACATAGTTTGAGACAGAAAGTTTTCTACAGAGAGGCGTCATGTGACTCCTGCTGTCAGAAGGGTCACTTTGACCCCTCATTCTGCTCTGAGTCTCATCCAACCTGGAAGAATAGAGGATTACACCGTTCTATTTATTCATCCAATCATCTTTCCATCCACCTATATTCTATCCACCCATCCACCGATCTATCCAAATATACATCTAACCATCTCTGTCCAAGCAGTCATCAATCCATCCTTTTAGCATCTGTCTATTCATGTATCAAATGATCAATCCGTCTGTCCAACTATCTATCCAATCATCTGTCCAACTATCTATCCAATCATCTGTCCAACTATCTATCCAATCGTCTGTCCAACTATCTATCCAATCGTCTGTCCAACTATCTATCCAATCGTCTGTCCAACTATCTATCCAATCCTCTGTCCAACTATCTATCCAATCGTCTGTCCAACTATCTATCCAATCCTCTGTCCAACTATCTATCCAATCGTCTGTCCAACTATCTATCCAATCGTCTGTCCAACTATCTATCCAATCGTCTGTCCAACTATCTATCCAATCATCTGTCCAACTATCTATCCATGTATCCAATCATCCATGGTTAGATGCATAGATATTCTGTCCAATCATTTCATGGGGGTGTGGTCAGTCAAATGGACTTATCCGGTGAATTTTATTGACTCCTCCTCCCGTTGACAAACCCCCAGCACACGGATGATTTAATGTCATCCGAGGCACGGCAGAAACGAGGCTAAGGAGGTCCAGAGCAGGATGACTGGAGGTTCTTCTGTCCACCTCGACAATGTGTCCTGAAATGAGCAGAACAAAGTAAAATGACAGATCAGTTGAGTTCACCAAACCGCCAATCAAAGAACCACGCCCCCCCAACAAAGCATAGATCTGAGCTGAGACGTTTGACACCAGGTTAACTCTCAGCACTAGAGTCTGTGGGAATTTGCTCCTTTCTGCCACCAATAATAAATCTTTAGTAATGTTACATTATCTCCAGCTGCAGCCATCAGTAAAATCTCGACCGGATGAAGCAAGACTTCAAATACCTCAACGCTTACAAACCAAACTAGAAGCAGTGCTGTCATTTCAGAGAAGTTTCACTTCAGTTTTTCCGTTTTTAGGCTCCATCAAGTAAAACTTGCCTGCAGACACAGGTCTACAGGGAGGCGCCCCCTCCTGCCCCTCCAACTCCTCCTGGATCCATTTATTCTATCTGGTAAAAAGAAAAGAAAAACATTGGCAGCAGAGCAGAACTGTCAAACTCTGTTTCTGTCTCCACCGGGGAGGGAAAACAAACAGGTGAAAGAAAAAGTGCTGAGTCACTTTAAAGTCTTCCATTCAAATCGGTGCGTCGATTTACACCGATTGGTGGAGGTTTGGAGCCAGCTTTTCTATAATTAACGTCTTAAAATACATGTATGAGACGGGATGGTTGTTTGAGAGTGAAACGGCCTCAAGAGTATGTAACTGGTCTGTCTCAGTTGGTCTGCGTTGTGTTCATAGGTGGGTGAATAAGGATCAGGCTCCAACGTTGATTAATTCTCTTTTATTCTGGTTAACAGAAAAACACATTATATTTCTGCCGAGGATTTTCATCAATGCTTTCCCCCCCAACGGCTCAGCCACAGCCCGCAGCAGTCTGAGTGCGCATGCACCTCCCCCCCACAGCACGTGAAATAAAACATGTAAAGAACATAATAAAATGAGAAACTAACATCATACCTGGTTAACAGAAAAACACATTATATTTCTGCCGAGGATTTTCATCAATGCTTTCCCCCAACGGCTGAAAATTACATGAAAAAGAAAGAAAAGTCAATATAAAAATATATGAAAAATGGCGCGAAAGTGGCACATCGGCTCATTTAAAATAGCTCAAAACAAATATAATATATCACAAACGAAAGAAAATTAATGCAGAACACTTGCCACTTTTACTACATCCAGATAAAACAAACAAAAAAAACACAGTTTAAGCAAATAAATAATTACGAAAAACGGACACAAGGAGGAGCACGTCTTACCTCAGCCACAGCCCGCAGCAGTCTGAGTACGCATGCGCGGCACTCTCTGCTGCGTCACTGTGGTGAGTTCAAGTACCCTCGGACAGACGAACACCCAGGTAAAAATGTTAATAAAAACTATTTACAATGAATTTGGTGGAATTAAATAAACAAAACAAACACCTGTTACATTCACCCCTCCTGGAATTCCACCAAATAACCACATCACATTGACATAAAAAAAAAAATTCTGCAAAGAAACAAAATACCCAGTATACCAAGAATCAAATTCTTGAATCAGTATAAAAAAACTATCCGACTGAGCAGATTAAAAGAAGCAAACAGGTTGATCAAGTCTGTTAACCCTTTCAGAATCCGGAGATGCAGCCTACATCCCTAATCACACTGGTCAAAATCTATCATAAAACACAAACTTTAGCAGTAGAAAAGAACAAAAATAACCACATAAACTGCTGTTTACACCCACACTGGTTCCTGTACCATTGTCTCTATAAGTCTGGCCACAGGTTTAATTACACGACCTGCTCTAGAAACTAAGAGTCCTGGAACTTGGACTGCAGTCACTGAAGGTACAGCTCTACGGTCACTGGTTGATCTTGTGTGTCTTGAGTCAGGTAAGGGGGCAATGTCAGTCAGAGGACTAGTCATGTTGAAGTCATCTCTTTGTGAGTCACAGTCAGCACCGACAGAGACTTGTAGGAGATCAGGGGCAACATCCTCTTCTTGATCCACCACACTGGGGGAACCAGACACATCCAATCCCAGACTAGATCTCACTGAACCACCATCAACGCTGTTGTCACGTCCAGACGAGACCCAAGTAGCGGTTCGTTCTTCTGGACAGTCCATTTGAAGGCTGTTTGGGTCACTCAAGTCCATACTCTCTGTGTCACACCCCTCCAAAGTTTCTCCAACACCAAGAATCTGTGATTCAGTAACAGGAAGGAAGTTGACGTCAAGAAGCAGATTTCTGTGGACAATCTTGCAACGTCCATCTGAATCTTTTATTTTGTAGACATGAATTTGAGGCTGTTTGTCCACAACTGTGTAGACTGTAGGTTCCCATTTGTCAGCCAATTTCTTCTTGCCACGTTCACCTCTATTGGCTAGGAGCACTCTGTCGCCAATTTGGAGGGCAACACCCTTGACTTTCTTATTGTACCCCTTAGCCTGGTGTTCTTGCTGATGAGTGGCATGCTGCTGGGCCACTTTTGCTGCATCTGCAAGGTTTGTAAGAAGCATGGCTGAATAGCTGCTGAAATCAGTCACATCAGAGTCATTAAGAACTGTCCGGAACAGTACATCAACTGGAAGCCGAGGAACACGACCAAACATCAGGTAAAAAGGAGCGAAGCCCGTGGTCTCGTGAACTGTGGCATTATAGGCAAAAGTCAATGTCTGGATTTGCTGAGGCCAATCTTGCTTTGTTCTCAAGGGGAGCGCCCTGATCATGTTACCTAAGGTGCGGTTAAAACGCTCTGTTTCCGTTGCCCATAGGATGGTAGGCGGTGGTATGAGACTTGGCCACACCTGACAGGCGCAGGAGTTCAGACAATAGCTCGCTTTCAAAATTGGCCCCCTGGTCAGAATGAATACGCTCAGGGAAGCCATATATGCAAAACACATTGTCCCAGAGCTTTTTGGCAACTTGTTTTGCTGACTGGTTGCGACAAGGGAAAGCATGGGCCATCTTTGTGAAGTGATCTGTCATCACTAACACTTCCACAGAGCGCTTGTTCTTGTCCTCTGCTGACCAAAAGTCTATACAAACAAGTTCCATAGGAGCAGTAGTCTTTATGCTCTCTAGCGGGGCACGAGCAGCTGGTTCTGGAGTTTTTGCAAGGACACAACGTGAGCAACACCTGACATATTCAGAGACATCTCGTTCCATATAAGGCCAGAAAAACCGCTGCCGAGTGAGATGAAGAGTCCTTGCTTGACCTTGGTGACCGGCTAAATCATGGACACCTTCGAGGGCCCTGTTCCTGAGGCTAGCTGGCAGAACAAACTGGAGCCTCTTCATTTTTGTCACTGGGTCTTTGGTTTCCCTATATAGTAGTCCATCTCTGACTTTGAGTCTCTCCCAGGATTTCAACAGAGTGAGCTGACTGGAGGTAAATCCAGACCTTTCACGTCTTGACGGGCGCACTTTGCGGATGACAAATGGCAGCAGCTTTGAGACAGTGACATCCTGTTTTTGACTGTCCTCCAATTCACTCAAAGTGAAAGATGGCAGGGGCTCAGGATTTGTGGGCTGCAGAGATTGCACTTGTTGAAGAAGACAAACGGCTTGAGTTTCAATGCCTCTTTGCCAGTGATCAAGGTTTTGGAAAACTGCTCTGATCTCTGGAGAACTAACAGAGCTTGGAGTGTGAATGGTATGATGCAGGAGCTGAACTGCTTGGTTATGTTGGAGACCAAGTCGAAAAGCGTCCTGCACCATATTAACTTCAGCCCAATCAGCTTCCTGGACCAATTTGCTGTACGGTTCCTGCAAAAGTCTGTCACTGATGGGTGAAGCGAAAGGTTCACGGCTCAAAGCATCAGCCACAACGTTCTTGGGACCTGGGATGTATTTTAGGTCGAAGTCATAGGCTGAAAGCTTAGCCACCCACCGTTGTTCATAGGCATCCAACTTTGGTTTGGTGAGTATGTGAACCAAGGGGTTGTTATCGGTCCACACTGTGAATTTGTGTCCCTTAAGCCAGTGGCTAAATTTTTCTGTGATGCTCCATTTCAAGGCCATGAACTCGAGACGGTGAGCAGGATATCGCTGTTGTGATTTGCTTAAGGTTTTACTTGCAAATGCAACTGGACGAGCTTTTTCTTCGCCAACAGGGAGCTGCGATAAAACTGCACCGAGGCCATCCAAAGATGCATCAACTGAGAGAATGAAAGGCCTGTTGAAATCTGGATGGGCCATCACAGCACAGTTCAGGAGTTCACTCTTTAGCTTCTCAAAGGCCTCATCACAAGCTGGAGTCCAATCCGCTTCAGTCAGTTTCCTGAATGTTCCGGTTCCTCTTCTTACTTGTGAGTGTCTGCCTTTCTGTTTCTGTCCAGCTGTGAGAGCGAACAGAGGTTTTGCGATGGCTGAACACCGAGGAATGAAGCTCTGATAGAAGAACACCATCCCTAAGAAGGACTTCAGTTTTTTCACAGAGGGGGTAGAACCATCCACATCCATCAGAGACTCCTTGGGCATATTGGAGATCATGGCCACTCTGGAAGGATCTACTGACACTCCATGCTGGTCAATAAAATGTCCCAAGAACTTGACAGATCTGCGCAGAAAGTGGCACTTTTTTGGACTCAGCTTGAGATGGTTATCCCTCAGCTTCTGGAAAACAACATGCAGTCTTTGAAGAGCTTCCTCCTCAGTAGGAGCAAAAACTAGCAGATCATCCAAGTAGCAGAGTAGACTGGTGAAGTTGAGGTCTCCAAAGATATTCAACATCATGCGCATGAACGATGCAGGGCTGTTACAGAGTCCTTGGGGCATTCTGTTGTACTCGTATAGACCAACAGGAGTAGTGAAGGCGGTGTAGCGCTTGTCCTCTTCACACATGGGGATGTTGTAAAACCCTGATGTTAAGTCCATCGTGCTAAAAAACATGCTACCGCCAAGAGCTGCAAGGCAGTCAGCCTGGTGAGGGAGCGGGTGTGCGTCCTTCAGTGTCCGTGCATTCAGCCATCTGAAATCTGTGCAAATCCTCAAATTTCCATCCTTCTTCCAGACCATGACTAGAGGAGATGCATATTCGCTAACTGACTTGCGTATGATTCCTCTCTCTTCCATGTCTGTCAGAACCTGACGCAGCTTTTGATAATGAGCAGGGGGCACTCTGCGATATGGCATCCGAAATGGTCGTTCGTCTGTCAGGTGGATGCGATGAACAAAACCCTGTGCCTCACCGCAGTCAAGAGGGTGACGTGAAAAGATGTCTTCATACTGCTCAATCATCGCCACGAGTTTCTCTCTGGAATGAAAGCTAGCCTGACAGGAGTCGACATCAAGATCACTTAGTCCCAAATCTTCAAGCTTGGCTTTAAGATCACTTTGTGAGACAGATGATCGAGGTTGGGTGACAGAATCTCGATCCTCCCTGCCACAGTGGTTCTGGCTCAGGCTGAAATCCTCAATGGCAACACACGTTGACACATCTGCAACTTTTGAATTCCGCCTGAGGGTGACTGGTCTGTTAAGAGGGTTAGTAATCTTCATAGGAATCCATCTGTCCCTGTACATGGAGGTGACCAGCCGGCCACCAACATGTTTCTGGGTCTTGCTCTAGAAGAAGAGGGCTCCACCAGGATGGTGCTGCCAGGGGACACTGGAGAGCTGCTTGGCAGTTTTCCCCACACCAAATGTTCTGTCTGTGGAAGAAGCGTAACTGCACGAGGCAACCTCACAGTTCCAATAGTGGTAGGTGTGTCCGCTCCCTCCATCTGACTGAGCAAGACATCATGTCAAGAAAATGTTCATAGTCAGGAAGAGAATGTTTGCAGTCGTCAGAAATATGTTTCCAATAATCACTGTCATGCTTAAGAACGCTCATCAACTTCTTTAGGACATTTGAACCAACTATAAGGTCATCTCTCTGGCCAGGAAACTAGGACAGGAACAGTGCACCTCATTCCATAGATAGCGAGCGTCAGGTCATAAATACACTTTGGGTGAGTCTGCTTACCACCACAACCAACTAGAAGAACACGCTCTGCTGACTTTGGAGCTCCAATCTTGGCTCCTGCCTCCAACAATTTGCGTACCGCTTCTTCACTCAGCGTGCAAGCCATGGACCCTGAGTCAATCATGCCCCTCAGCTCAACATTATCAACCTGAACCTGGGCGTAGAATAACTCACTAAAGGCCGGAACCTCTGTTGTCCTTTGAACTACAACTTGGTATCCCTCTGGAGCAGCAGAACATGCGTTGACATAGATGAGCTCAAGATCTGGTTCAGAGATGAGGGTTTTCTGCACATCACTCACACTGCCCCTCTCCGAGCGTGAGTGGCCTAGTTTCCCGAAGACTGGGTCTGATTAGCACGGTCCTGAGTGCGGCTCTGTGACGGCAGTTGGCTTCGTCTCGGGCAGTTCTTTTTCCAGTGTCCAGGAGAGAAGCATGACAGACAGAGATTGTTTCTTCTACAGTGTGAAAGAGTTGAGTGAGCCGGATCACCACAATTTTACAGGATCTTGGGAAGCGATCAGGAGCTGCATGCTGAGCTGAACTTGATGAGGGTGTGTTGTAGCGAGCGACCAAACAGTCTAATAACTGTGTCAAAGAGCGTACACCCTCCAAATCTGAAGGTTGGGTCAAGAGAGGGGTAGAAGCAGTCATTGCTGGGGCAGAAGAAAACTGCGGTTGGAGAATGGCGGATGACTGCAGCAAAGGCACTGAATGCTGCGGGGGCTGCATGCTCACCGGTTGAGCACTGGACAGGGTGTTTCGCTTTTCCGTTGCTCCACATGCATGCTCACCAGCAGCAGACTGAGGAAGACTAGTCAAGACTCTTGATGAGGTGGGGAACTGGCGGCTGCTGGCCCTGCTTTCCCGCTGGAATACGGTGATGCGCTCCTGAACCTCACTAGTTGTCCATTCTTCTGCAGATTTAAAACTCAGCCTGTTAGCAAGGACTGGGTCGGGGCAGTACTTAATGAACATCATTGACACCTCCCGGCCTGGGTCCACCACACCTCTACCTTGTCTCCGCAGGCATTCATCAGCAACATCAATAGCCTTGTTCAGCCTGATCCAGTAGTCCATCACACTTTCATTGGAAAGTGGCTTGGTGTCATAGAAGTCAGCCATGGGCATAGCAGAGTAGGCTAGCTCACCAAAGTGCTGCTTCAGTATGTCAAATATAACAGCGGGTGTTTGGGAGTCAACAGTCAGGGGGAGATTGCGTAAAGTCACTGTCACTACATCTCTAGCTTTTCCTAACAACTTAGCTAAAACTTCAGATTTCTGTTGTTGCGCTGGAAATGCTTTCTTAGACAGAAACAGCTCTACCATCTCAACCCACTCATAGACAGAGCATTTATCACTCCCATCACCTCTGTATATTGGTGGTTCCTTAACATCAGACTGCATGACAAGTTTGACACCAGACAGGTTCAGCTCAGGAGGACTTTGAGCTGTCTGAAAACTGCTGTTAGACTGTGAGTTAGCATTTCCTACACTGTTCTGAATCTGAGCAGCAATAGACTGACCAATCTGATTAGCAAGTCAGATACTAAAGTGCTAAGCTCAATATTATCTGTGTGTCGTGAGTTTAACACACGGTGAAGGGGGGGCTTAAAAGTAGAGCTCAACCTCGGAGTTCTCAACATCCCTACCTGAGGAGACTGAACATCATCTTTAAACCATCCCCTCCCAAAACCCACATTTGAGCTAACTGCCCCTTCAGAAACACATCCATCAACATCAGAATCAGCTGTTGTAAACATGGTGAGAAACAAAAATAAAACGGGTCGGATGAAAAAAAATTAAATACTGTGAAATTCAAAATATTCACTATTTATCATATGTTCAAAGTCGCTAAACTAAATCTGAAAGTACAAATACCAAATTTTCTATTCACACTTTACAATAAACCTTGAAAAGCTGTGATGAGATGATCTTCCCGGTGATCGAGATGACGTCGATGCTTCTGGAATCCAAGGGGTCACGGCACCAATGTAACTGGTCTGTCTCAGTTGGTCTGCGTTGTGTTCATAGGTGGGTGAATAAGGATCAGGCTCCAACGTTGATTAATTCTCTTTTATTCTGGTTAACAGAAAAACACATTATATTTCTGCCGAGGATTTTCATCAATGCTTTCCCCCCAACGGCTCAGCCACAGCCCGCAGCAGTCTGAGTGCGCATGCACCTCCCCCCCACAGCACGTGAAATAAAACATGTAAAGAACATAATAAAATGAGAAACTAACATCATACCTGGTTAACAGAAAAACACATTATATTTCTGCCGAGGATTTTCATCAATGCTTTCCCCCAACGGCTGAAAATTACATGAAAAAGAAAGAAAAGTCAATATAAAAATATATGAAAAATGGCGCGAAAGTGGCACATCGGCTCATTTAAAATAGCTCAAAACAAATATAATATATCACAAACGAAAGAAAATTAATGCAGAACACTTGCCACTTTTACTACATCCAGATAAAACAAACAAAAAAACACAGTTTAAGCAAATAAATAATTACGAAAAACGGACACAAGGAGGAGCACGTCTTACCTCAGCCACAGCCCGCAGCAGTCTGAGTACGCATGCGCGGCACTCTCTGCTGCGTCACTGTGGTGAGTTCAAGTACCCTCGGACAGACGAACACCCAGGTAAAAATGTTAATAAAAACTATTTACAATGAATTTGGTGGAATTAAATAAACAAAACAAACACCTGTTACAAGTACACAGAAAACCACCCAAAAAGACAAATAAAGGAATAAAAGTCACTTCTGGGTTTTCCCTCCTGCAAAATAATGCAAAGCTGCGTTCGCTTCCTGTCTTTGCAGTCGTTTGCAGGAGGTGGGGGTCGACTTCCTGCCGAGCACGTGGCGGCGTGTTCTGTACAGCGTAGCCTAGTTTCTGCACAGCTTGTGCGTGTCTGCCTCCTCGCTCTGGAGCTCAGACAGAATTCCAGATCGTGACACATTTAGGTTTTCCAGGATTCATGAATGTGAGTTTCAGCTCACCTGGTATTTTTCTATCTATAGTTTTACATTTTCAAACTATAAAACGATTCTGTGCCTAAATGGAGGATTTTAAAGACTAAAAACATGAAGTTTATTTAAATATATTTAAAAAGTTTTATTTTAGTTGAGATAAGTGTTTACTAAATTTTATCAGTTCACATTCTGGAAACAAAAGTCATGTACTCAGGTCTTTATTTAATTTACTACATTAAAAGATGCCATATAAGTATAATGATTCTTCAAAATTTTCTGTGAATTCCAAAATATTTTTTTCAAATGAAATATTAAATAACTTTTTTAAAACTTCTAATTTTTTTCATAAAACTGAAGGTTTTTCAAGGAAAAAGTTAAAAAAAAAAATCGTATTTTTGTCTGAAAGTAAATCAAAATGAATATAATATTTGTGCAGGATCCCATATTTAGTTATTTGTCTTTTGAAATAAAACAATTTTTACATATTTTTGTGGTTAAGAAGTGCTTTTTATGAATAAAGTTTGATCTGATTTGATTTAAAAGTTTTGTCTTTTGACTAATGACATGACATATCAATAACTGAGATCATTTGTATTTTAGATTGTTCCTAAAACAAATGTACAAAAATATTATATATGAATAAAAAATACTAAATTATCAAATTTGTGTGAGAAAACAGGATGCTGGTGACAAGAATTCAAATTGAACTTTATAAAGTCCATGTTCTGCTTTAAAGCATTTTAATGTTTTACATATTAAATGAATAATAGAAAGAAAAATAATTGAAGTTGAAATAGCAATCATAACAATAAATAACAGAAAAAAAAGACACAAAATGCACACACATCCTACCAATAATCAAGTTAATTATTAATAAAATAATAAAATCAAATACAAATATTTGCACATTAAAAACTATGTAAATGCTGTACAAAAAGGTTTTAAGTGTTTTGTTAAAAACCTGAATTCTTCACTTCCTTCGGTAACAGTAGTTGGTGGCACGGGACCCCCTGGAGATCAGGTGCTGATGTTGAATGGGTGGAGCCAGCAGGTTGCTGGCCCTTTAGATGCCATGAGGAGGTTGACACTATGAGTTCGAGGTTCACGCCACGTGACTTCAAGAAATGCGACATGGGATGAGGATCGTGTGAGATTCTGAGAGTTCAGGAAGAGGCTGAGAAAAATAAGGTGAACGAATGAAGAGATGTGGAAACTGTGTTTTCTCAAAACATGTAGTTTGGTTTGATTAAATCTGATTATTTCAAGCATTTTCTTGATTGTTAATACGCGAGAACTGGACTTAGTGACCCCTCCCCCTCTGGTGTTCCAAACAGAAAGGTACCCAGTAGTATTTAAGAAGCCAAATTTATAAACTGACCAATCAGACGTCTCAATAAAAGCATTTAGTTTCATGCCGAACATACAAAACGCCTAATTGACAATTTCAATTATTCTGTTTTCAAGTGGGCGGTGGACTCCCGATAATCTCACTCCTGATTGGCGGGAGTGGTTGCCATAGAAATTATGACTCCAACCAATCACTGCTCACTGGTTCCAACATGGCAACTGAATCAACTTCTTTTGGTTGAAGCCAGTAAATGTTGCAAACACTCGCCCAAGCTTTCTCTGTTTTTAGATGTAAAACAAATTAAATGGATGATAAAAGGATCTATTTCAAGACAAATTTTACTTTTTTTTCCCCCCCTGAATCTAAAGTAGATCCAGCACACGACGGAGGTTTTCTTCCAAGCCTGAGGTCACATGTATGTCGCTGTACCGTCTCTCCTCAGATGAAATATTGATGTCTGATTCCTCCACTGAACCTCCGTTCTTTCTCAGGTGGGTTTCTGGTTTTCTCGCTGTAAAATAAAATTGAAAAAAAGTCCTGCAGTGGCTTTGATCAAACATGTTGACTTTAATTTAAAAAAAAAAAAGAGCCGTCTAGAGATCAGTTACGTGGGCAGACACACAGGGACGGGGCGTTGCTTTTACTGTCTGTTACTCATCAATACTGCTGCTGCTGTCATTGATGAGCAGATAAAATGAACAGGAAGTGCCAACTTCTATCATTTTACAACTGGAGACCAAACCCAGAGCATTGACTGCCAACCAAGCGAAGTCAAGTTGGTCACAATTTTTTGGCAATACTGACTTCATCAGTCATCGGTGATTGATCAAAGTTAGTCTGAGTCAGCGTTTCTATGGCAACACCTCTCACCAACCAAAAGTGAGCTTGTTGGAAGGCCACACCCCAACACGAAATCTGTCCATTTCACTCGTTGGATGTGAGGGTCAGCGGACACCCCCTACTTTAATCTAAGTATCTGATTAGTCAGTTTATGATTTCAAGAACCAGAACTATAGAAAAGTTATGAAAATAAATCGGTTTAGCAAGATCGTGTTTAAAAATTCAAGAACGGTTATTCTCAAAGTCTATGGGATTTGGGATTTTTGGAGCCAGCAGGTACTTCCTGTTTAGAACATGAAGGGGGAGGGGCTACTCAGTCCAGTTCTCATTTACAGTCAATAGTTTAATGCTTTAACCTTGTGACATCAATGTTTCTACATCATTTTTGACATTCTTTTGACAGCCGTAACTCTTGTAACTCCAACACATTCTGAGGCAGAGAACACCAGTTTTCACTGTATTGCAACACTAAGCCAGAATGGCAATACTGGCAATATAAAACCAGTATGAACGTTAGAATCAGCCAAATCACGTTGAGGACCTACGGTTCTTTTTTAGGTGTTACTGGCAACAACTTTGACTTTTAAAGAGTTCAAACCTTTTTAAAATAAGGAAAGCAGGCATTTTTAAAATCTGAAATAAATACTTCCTTTAACAAAAACTTTAGGCGTGTTTTGGACAATAAATCTTGAAGATGCAACCTCAGCATTTTTGTCCGTTCATGGACTCTATGTGGTGTTCAGGGTAAACAGTACACTAAATAAAGAAGGCTATGGCTCCATTTTTGTAAGGCAGTTTGTGGGCGACTCTTGATCGTAACCAATTTCATCCTACAACTGGCTGATGACCCCAGTTGTACCCCCAAAATCCCACCTTGCAAGTTTTTCAGAAAATTTGGCAAGGGGTCACATGGTGACTACCTGCCAAGAAGGCTGTAAAGGTTTTCAGATTTTTTTTTGCAACTGGACAACCGTTCTCTAAAAGTCGACATTGATCAGTGGCCACCCGGGCACATTTCGTGGTTGGGGGGTGTCAGTCCAGAACGAGGCCGCTGTCCAGAGCCCTTCAAGCATGGTCCGATCAAAGCTCCTGGCGAACAGCGATCCAGCTGTTTTAACGCCGATTCATTCGCCATTTTCAAAAAAGTTGGGTGGTGGCATGTAATCTTAAAGATTCTACTGATGCCACCCCATGGCGCGGGGACAGTTGTAACTCCCTATTATTGTGTCCAAACATCGTAGTTTCCCTCCCCACAACCCTCCAGCTCAGGTGACTGCTGCGTATTCCTGCGGATGACCCAGTCTTATGCAACCCGTGTGAAAATGTAAAGCGCCGGTTCAGCTCTCCTCGCTAATTGCCATAATTGAATACGTGTGTGAAATCTGCTCCACGAAATGAAGCAATGACTATTATCAGGCTGATAACCAGTAATTACTTAAAAAAAGAAAAAAAAAGTCTGTGCTCATTAAGCAGCAGCTCCTCCAGAGAGGCGGGGGGCCCCCTCGCCAGGCTACTCTGCCCTTTGTCTCCCTCGTTATGATCCCGCCTTTTCTGATTTTGCTTTTGAATCCCTCACTCAGGCCGGCTCTCCTCCGTCTCCGAGAGGCCATCGCCATAGTTTTTCATCGCTCTTTGCGCCCTCCTGGCGGGGGCCCCGTTTATTTACGTACGGGGCCACGACGCCCTCTGAAAGATTAACTATCCCTCTGCATCTCTTCTCATCTATCATCCTAATGGGGGCTCCTAGAGCAAAAAGAGAGAAGCAGCCACAAGAAGGGGCAAAGAGAAGCGCCCGGGACGCCACGGTCCATCCAAGTTCCTGCCTGTCGTTTAATTTACACTTCAACATCAGGAACCCTTCAAAAACTAAACTCATAACAGAGACATTTGCAAGAAACTGTCTTTTTTTTAAAATTAATTTTGTATCTACCAAAAGTGCAATAAAAGAAAATATGAACATATTTTTGTAGACAATAAGGCACACTGTTTTATAAAGTGTACTAACCATTTAAACAAGTCCTACGATAACACTACCCAGAAGGCCCAAAGAGGCTAGGGGGGTAGCTGATTGGTCAGATAAATCAATGGGAAGTTTCTCATGTGTCGATATTTAATTATTTTCTCTGCTATAATCAGCCTTTGCAGAGAAAGGAACAACAAATAAGTCAAACTTTATTGACAATAAAACACTTGTTTTTTCATTTTATCATGTTACAATGTATCACTCCGGTAGGCTAATGACTACAGTACCCAGAATGCTCCAGGTCAGTGGCTTTGTAGTCGAACTAAAACATTTGAACAGATTTTTTAATCCTGTGTACCAAAGAAAATCGGCTCCAGATCAATAAAAAGTCACTTCTGACATGTCAAATTATAAGAGCGACTGTAGATTTACGAAAAACAAATGTTTTTTTGTAAACAATTTGTAAATGTCTCTGAATTTCGAATACAATTTTACTCCAAAAATATAAAACAAAATGACTTGGAGGTCATGAGTTGAAACCTACCCAAAAACTCGAATCCAATGTCTCTGCTTGAGGGTTAGCATTAGCTGCTGGATTGGAAAGGTTAAACCGGCAAAACCGTCCCTGTGACGCCTGCTCTACGTTCCTGAAAAAGGTAAAGAACAACTGTCGCCACACTCAGAGAATTGTGAAAATGGTAAAAATTAATCTTGACTTTAGTTTTTAAGACCAACAACCGTCTTGTTCTCTTCAATACGGCCCTCCCACATCCCAGAGCACATAGACTCAAAACTGTTAAAGGGTAACACAACAGGGAAGTTGGGGGACTCCACTCTTAGCCTCTATTAGAAAAATGCAAAAAAAAAAGGGGCGGGCTGAGCGCGGGAGGTGTGGTTTGGATTTTTGATTGACAGTGAGCAAAATCTGTATCTCCACTGAACTTTCTAGAGGTTAAGGATTTTTCTCCACCTTCTCCTAAGGCAGACACTCATGATCCAGACCGAAGGGGACTAATTAGCCTATGTTAGCATCATAGGCTAATAAATGCTAATGCATTAAGCTAACAATCCCGAGTGAAACGTTCATTCTAAATCCCATCACCAGAATGGAGTTTGATGGATTCAATGCCGACTGCATTAAACCACTGCTGCCTTTTTTCTAAGTCAACTGGAAAGTTTTTGTTAGCCGGTTGATTTTTGACAACTGAACGAGCCATGCTAACGCTAACACGATAACGACCGACCGTGACACAATCAAAGATGAGCGGGGCTTTTATAATGTTAGAGGATAATGATGTTAAGCTACTGAAATGACGTTGACCAATCACAAAATTCAACTGTAATATCTCGTTTTAACCTGTAGAGGGCAGCGCACATACGGTTTTTGACCATAATTTCAGGATTTAAACAAGTTTATTTTAAAGTGCACTTTTAAAGCCCCCTTTAAAGAGGTCAACAGTCAAAAAAAGTTGATTTAGTCTTTAGTTACCCTTTAAGTTCACATCACTTTTGGAAACACGCGTTCAAGCAAACGCTTGCGAGGAAAAGTCCATGTAAACTCATGTAAATATGAATTTTTGGTTTCCGTTAAAAATGTTTGACCATTTTTAGGCTCTATTTACCAAACACACGTCCTTCATGTAAGTTCTATATAAGTACTTATATATTTACCGTAACTTCTTTATGGATGCCAGGAAGTTAAACAGTGACAAATGGATGGAAAATGTCAACATTTTTAGAAAACAAAACACAAAATCAGACAGATTAGTCCCATTTCCTGTTGCCTTGGTTGCGTGTAAATCCTGAGGAGTGATCCCCGTGAGTCTCCCCTGGCCTCGGTGGCCGTGATCGCCCCCCCCCCCCACCGTCAGGAGCCAACCGCGGGAGGCTCCTGGTAACCACATGCTATCACAGCTCGGCCCCGCAGCCTCCAACCGCGACACACTTACACTCATCCACTCCACATGGGAAGTGTTGAGCCTCGCACTCGGGATGTGACAGCACAAACACAGACACATTCACCCTCCACTACACAGACAACGCTGCCTGGAACCACTCCTCCTCCTCCTCCTCCTCCTCCTCCTCCTCGCTCGCTCTCCCCTCATTACTGGGTCTTTCTCCTCTCAAAGAGCCGCTCTCCCTCCAGCGTCCTGCTGCTCCGTCCTTCCTGCTGTTTATTTGTCTGAAATGTTTGGCTTTTCCTCCGCAATCCTCCTGTCAATATTAGCCTCTGATCATCTCGATTCTCTCACTTGTGACGGCGTCGGCGGGGTAAGTGAAGTCAGGTGTGTCACCCGTCAGATTATTTACACGGTAATCTGATCTAATCCCGCTTTTCTAGTGAACTTTTTTCTTCATTTTGGAGACTTAAAACTAACGAAAAAATAAATAATAATCAGATGCAGACGTGTCAAAGTCAAGGCCCGGATCCAGAGTCCGTCTCCAGGGTTTACTTTCCATAAACTAAACTGAGAATAAATAGAAATAAAATCAAGACACCTGCACAGACTGAAATGTGTTTTTTGTAAACGAATGTCAACATGTTAAAGATCTGAAGGAACTTTGATCTCTTTGAACCGCAGTCTGTCTGAGCGGTCCTTACAGCAAAATGTTCCTGTAAACTTAGACTAAAGCTTGAAAATAGTTTTTTTTAACATGTTCTTGTAGCATTTTTCTCATAACAGAGGACCTACTTAAAATAATCTTCAATAACAACTGCATTTATGAGTATTTCTTAGTTCAAATCTCATTGGATCAGAAAACCGGATGCTTGAAAATGCTCAGATTGAGATACTAAAGTTGCTGAAGCTCTGCTCTAATTCTGAAACATCACTTGCTAACGACTAGATCTGTTAGCGACTTAATTGTCCTCAATTGAACCACCACCTGGTTCAAACCTGAACGTCTGGATAGCTATGTTAGCTTGTGAGAAGCTGTAAATTAGCGTGAGAGATTGTAAACAAAGGAATGCCGGGATACTTAAGCATCAAGAGTCCTGACAGCAGCCCACAATCATATCTCTGATCAGCTGTAGAAAATATGTCTTAAAAAATGAAAAGAAATTTCTTCTAAAAACTTCATAGTTGTCATCAAAAAACCACTGGGAACTATTTTACAAAAAAAAAAAAAAAAGCTGTTTTAGTGGAACTTTAAGTGACGTTTAACCTTTTAGCACCAGAGCTTTAGCTCCCGCGTTTACATTCTTTCGGCTACTGTAACTCGTAAACCGATTACGCAATTAATCCATCAGATTAAAAAAAAGTATTTTTTTGTTTTTACAGTGCAGAGCCGATATGAGAAGCTGCTTCTCTTCACATTAGAAACAACTGATTCATGTGGATTACGTAAACCAGGGGTATCAAACCGAATCGCACAGGGGCCCAAAACACAAATTAGTGAACAAAACAAAGATTTATTGAACACATTAAAACTACATTTTTAAAACTTTATGAACATAACTTTTTAATAATACTATGAATAAAAGCAGGAGTATTATCGAATCAACAAATAACTTTTAATAGTTTACTCTCCATAAAAATATATTTTGTCAAAATCATACAAATAAGAGCAAGCTAACATCGGGATATTAATAACAATAAAAAAAAAATATCTGGAGGGTCGGATATAATCACCTGGGGGCCAGATCCGGCCCCCGGGCATTGACTTTGACTCACGTGGCGTAAACAGTTGAAGAGTTAAGGTATATTAAAAGGGTTAAAAACTAGCTTCATGACTATAATAGTTAAAAGTGTTTGATAATCTACCTGGACGTGCTGATTTCTTTTCTAAATGTGTCTTTAACTTTGAAGTAAAAAAAAAAAGCTTAAGATTTGTTTTCAACTTAATTAAATTTAAAAAAAAGTATGTACACCTGCACACCTTTACGAGTCTGATTTGTCGTCAAAAAGCTTGCATGTTTCTGTAAGTTCAAAAAAGATCACATGTCGGAGCCTATTTTATTTTGTTTAAGAAGACAACTGGAAGCTCGAAAAAAATTCTAAGCTCGATTATTTTCTCTGTTTATAAACTTTAGCAACTATGAAAACTTTTTACGTCGCCTCATTTTTTTAAAAATTACAACAAATGAATTGAAATCTGTATATTTGATGTTGGAGAAGAACACCGACTCTCATTAATCTAGGCGGAGACGTCTATATAAGCCATTTATAACTTTGAAATATATTTAGCCGTGGTTCCAACGTCTCTATCTGCAGCTAATTAGCGAGTGTGGGTCTGAAAACGTGTGATTCTCCTTTAAATGCTGAAGCCTAACAGACCTGTTTGAGCGGCGCCGGCCCCAAATATGTGGGTGAGTATCATGGGTGAGTAGTCGGTGCGGTCGGGAGAGAGCTGGTTGATACTGTCGACTCAGCGCCAGCCACTCTGTTTTTTTTTTTTTTTTCGCTTTTCTATCAAGCCCTTAGGGCGCAACTGGCCTCCCTTCAAAGGAAGAGGCTTTAGAAACAATCTCCGAAATAGTGCAACTGGCGCCGAGTCTTGGTGGGCGTCAGTCAGTCAGTCAGTCAGTCAGTCAGTCAGTCAGTCAGTCAGGGGAAGGCCCCCACTGTCTCCCACTCTGGAGAACAGGTACCTTGAACTAGTTTCTCCAAAGCCGAGTCGGAGATTTAATGCAACATAAAGCCTCTGGGCCCTTTTAGCAATTTGGAGTCAACAAACAAATACGCCCACGCGCAACTGGAAAGACTTTCCACGGCGGCCCCTTCATGTGCAAATGAACTGAATGGAGGTGTGTGAGAAGCTGCTCTGTTTCCCGGCTGAATCGCTTCCCTCCTCTTTTTTTATTTTTTCTTCTCTCTGATCCATCGCCGGCCAGTCAGCAAAAAAAAAAACCAGCACAAAACCCAAAAGTCCAGGAAGTGTGTGCGTGTTCTTTTAATAACTGCCCATTTAAAGCTGAATCTCCTGACTTGGTATCTGCCCACGCTGCGCGGAGGGAAGCACGCAAGTAATTTAACACATGATGATCGTTCGGCGGAGTGAGGAGCCGCTAACGCCCCGCAGACTGTCGAATCTGCTTCTTTGTGGGGATTTAAAAGTTCTTCACGGAACTTGTGCCGTCGCCATATGGCGGCTTTGGTTTCTCCAGATGCCGAGGACTTCTGCGACGCTTTTCTGCACCGACTCAGATGTTAGCATTTTTTTATGCTAATAACTCGTCCGCTTAATGATGCGAAACGGTTGGAATCGGCAACAAAACCAGTAAAGTTTAACATAATGGTTTCTGTTAGGAGGATTTAAAGTCAGTTTTTGTGGTTGTTGCTTGTGTAGAGAGGAAATGACATCATACTTTGAATAAAAATAAGCAAAAAGACAAAATTTCCAGCTTTGGATGTTCACTCTTAAGACCACGCCCCTTTTATTGGACAATTTCAGGAAAAATTGCTTTTTTTTTTAAATTAAAAAATCAATTAATTAAAACAAAAAAAAACAAACTAAAGTGTAAATTGTATTTTTTTCCCCCAAAAGGATGTTGTTCTTCAGCCCCCCAGCCAGAAAGGCTAAATGGGACCATTTGGTTTAAAAGTGGGCTGAAAAAGTGGGCCCCAAATGGGGTTGTGGGTCTGTGTTTTCCATTAGCTTAACTGCCAACATTAGCTTAAGTGGGAACTCTGTGGGTTGGCTTGCTATGTGAACCAGTCAGTGGACAGCATAGCGAGCTAGCAAGCTCCACTGTAGTGAGCTAGCAAGCTCCACTGTCCACAGCATAGCGAGCTAGCAAGCTCTGTTGAGTGAGCTAGCAAGCTCCGCTGTCCACAGGGTAGCATGCTAAGGTCCACTTTCCATGGCGTAGCAAGCTAGCAAGCTCCGATGTAGCGAGCTACAGTCTACAGTGTAGTGAGCAAGTAAGTTCCATTGTAGCAAGCTAGCAAACTCCGCCGTCCACAGCGTAGCAAGAAAGCAAGCTCCACTGTCCACAGGATAGTGAGCTAGCAAGCTCAATTGTAGCGAGCTAGCATGCTCTGCTGTCTACTTCTGTCCACCGGGCAGCTGGCTAGCATAGTGAGCCAACCCGCTGAGTTCCCACTCAAGCTAATGTGTGCAATTCTGTGCTGTTCTGCTGGTGTATTTTACTGTTTTATTGTTTTATTTTTGGTTTTATTTGGTGTTTTTATGCTTTTATGTAATCTATAGATACTTTTTTTTTACCTTTTTAACTGTTGTTTTCATTAGCTGCGTTTCCATTACACTTTTGCGCAAAACTTTATCGAAATTTCTAGAATTTCGATAAAACACTGTTTCGAAAAAACAGCGTTTCCATTAAACCATGATTATGCGAAAAACTCGAAGTAATTCCCGCGATAAGTCAGCGACGGATTTAAAACACTATTTTGATGTGCAGTAGATTCATTCACATTTCTGCCACGGCGCTAGCTCTCATCCTTCCATTCAGAGAAGACGTCTACGTCTGATCCGAGCCTCGGAGCGGCAGGCTCCTTATACGTGGGAGCGACGTAGAGTCAAACATTTTTGGGAAATCGTGGTTGAAGAATTCACCGAAGAGCTGTGGATTCAGCATGTTCGCATGACACGCTCAACTTTTGATGAGCTGTGCGATGCTGTGGGACCTCTCGTGGCGCCCGCTGTGCGGTGCCCAAGGCAGCCAGTTGCTGTGAAAAAGCTTTTCCTGCTTCCTGTCCGAAACGTCATATCCGGTTAATGGTCACGTGACTCGTTTGTTTCGAAAAAAGTGTTTCCATTACAGTTTTTCGAAAAACTACTGTTTCGATACGGCCCAAATACCACCTCCTCTAAGCGCAAAAACTTTATTTCGAAAAAGGCGAGTTTTTTCGAAATTGTGGTGTTTCCATTAGGAGAATTTAATATCGAAATTCCGTTTTTCGAAATTTCAGAGTTAATGGAAACGCGACTATTGTTCTTTGGATTTTTAATGTACAGCGCCTTGTTTGGCCAATGGTCATTTGAAGGCGCTATATAAATAAATAAACTTAAACTTAAACAATTAGGGCCCACATTTCTGCCAACTTTTAAACCATATGGGGCCCACTTCGGCTTGCTGGCTGGGATGCAATAACAATTGATATTGGTACTGTCTTTAACTTATCTTCCATGTACAATATATGTAAATAATATTCTTTATTCTTATTTTTATTCTACAGAGTTTTTAGACTTTTATTTATCTTATCTTAATTCACTTGTCTGGAGAGCCACTGTTTTTTCGTTGTAACACAAATCCTTGTGCAACAATGACATTAAAGATCATTCTGATTCTGATTCTGATTCTGAAAAACAAATAGCAAGTAGCATATTGGGGTTTTTTTGTGTTGGTTTAAAGTCTGATTATGTAATTGTTTCTTTTGTTGGTTGGATAGGACATCATCCAACTCCAACCTTTACCCCCCAAAAAAAGAATTTATATAGTTTCCTTTGCAAATAGTTTCAGGGAAATTCCCAGCAAAGCCGCCCACAAACTGGGAATTAAGCCGGGAAATGTTAATGATGAGACCACGCCTTTATTTCTTATTGAGTTTTGAGTTTAGACCACGGCCATTTATGAAAATTTCTATGTCAAATATAAAAACTATAACGTCATCAGCATAAAATTTGACCAAAGATGACATTTAAAAAATATATATCAAACTATAAGTACTTCTATTTCTGTTCTGAAGAGATTTGAACAAACATCTTTTATTTATACTTTTATTTTTAAAACAGGAAATAAAAGCCTTTAACTTCCTGTTTGAAGCTCTTTTCACACCATTTTAAACCAGACTCAATTCACCGAATAACAACTAGGTGTTTTCTTAAATCCAATCTTCTTTAAATATAGCACAAATTTTAAAGGAAAATTAAATCACCAACAGTATGGTTCTTGAATCTTTTATTGGTTCTTGATGGTAACACAGTAATAGCTATTGATTAACACATTACAGACAAACCAATGCATTCATTTATCATGTTGATCTAAATTTTAATCTTTAAATACAAACATGTTTTAATAGAAAACTACATTATACATATAAAAATACAGCTGCTGGACTCTATTTTTCTTCCTCCAAAACATCAATCTTCATCAACCTTTTTCTTGAATAAGGTCTCGCTAGATCTGTTGGCATCCTAAACAAAAAATAACAACAAAAAAAACCAGGCTGGGGGGGTGAAGGCAAATGATTAGATTAAGCGTCAGATACAATCTGCGGACGGGAGCTGAAGCCGGATAAATAAAAAGCAGCAGTCCCTGAGCTCCGGCGCCTCGGGCTATTGCATCGCTGGCAGGCAAACATCCAGCCAGCTGCCCCAGCAGGGCAGAAATATATCAGGCAGCCTATTGGATACCTGACAGCTGATTTAGCTCGCCCTTAATGAACAGAGGGGCTCCTCCACAGAAACCCAACAATCTGTTACATAACAACATCATAGACGGCGCGCTCGGCGAGGAGCGGACCGCCGAGGCTGCCAGCATCTCGGGGAAATCAATTGATGTTACATTCAGTTTAGATTAAGAATTGAAAGTGTGTAAATAGCATGAACGACTTGGAAGAATACATATTCATTTAGCCATCCTGCACAATTTATTATTATGCAAACACAGGCTGTCAGTGCAAACTCGTGTGTGTTAAGAGAAGAAGCTTGCTGCTTTTTTATTTCTTTTTATGTTTGAAGACGGGAGTGGATTCGGAGTCTAGAAAAGCAGAAAGTAATCAAAAGATAAATGTTTTTTTTTGTTGTTGTTTTGGTCTTTCTGTTGTGCTCGGAGCAAGGCCAACGACGTGTTGTGTTTTTTAAGTTTTCCTCACACAGCGATCGTTTTCAAGGCAATCTGTCATTTCTCTGAAAATGTAAATCTTTAATTTAAAAAGAAAAACACACATTTTTCAATGTTTTTATATATAAAAGACAAGTTAAGACTATAAAAAACATTGAATTTAGGTAATTTTGGAGCAGATTTACATCAATAGATGTCAAGAGGATAAATATTTGTCAAAAGTCATAAAATTTTAATCCTTTCTGGGTCACGGGGTTGCTGGAGCCTATCCCAGCCATATTATTATAAATATGCTAACAGTTTCTGACTGTGTTTTGCTTACGTGGTGCTAACAAGGTTAAGAGTTAGCGTAGTCACAGTTAGGGCTGTGGATCGTTGCTTAGGTGGCGATCCGATACGATTCACGAATCAAGCTCAACGATTCACGAGTTGAACCACGATTCTTACTTTTTATTATTATGTTTATTGCTCTGAGAATATTTACTAGATGGAGGAGAAATGAAATTATTTGTATTAATCACCAACATTTATACATTTATTTAGAACAGTAGATCAGAATCAACAAAACTGATTTAAAAAAAAACCCCAAAAAGATTCAGATAGAAAGAAATTTTGTTTGTCATTTTAAACTTTTTTTTTGGTCAGCCTTCTGGTTAAATTCAGCAGTAACATAAGCAACATGAAGAGGATAAAAATTACTGCCGTTTTGGATCATTTAACAACAAAACTTAAAAATGTTTCGAACATTTTTTTTACCCTCAAAGTTCTTCAATATGTTTCGGTGCAGAGCCCGTGTGAAAAACATATTTTTTTTTTGCAGCAGAATCATCTGATTCACGTTGATTCCATCCTCCTTTCAGCAGTGCGAGGCTGCGCTTCTTCAGAATAAGATGGAGTTTCGTTAATTGCTTCAACTGTTGAAGAGTTATCATACCCAAAAGAATGTAAACACTGAGATAAAGCTCCGATGTTAAAGATAATGCATTTTTTCAGAAGTTATGTCACTGAACAGAACTTCAGTCTCAGTTTTTGAACGGAAAAAAAAAGTCTCGCTAGTTTTACTTTGAAAACCGGAAGTTTCTCCGCAACTAAAAAGTGTTACTTTTGGTTACTACCGGCGCTCTTCTCTTTTACTTATTAGTCGTAAACTTAAAATAATACATTAATCTGAATTCCAGAAGAAAAATACATCATTGACAGATAATATTCTGATCATAATTTACTACAATTTACTATATTTATAAAGATCGCAAACCGGCGATCTTGGACGTCACGAATATTCATACTCGGATTTTCGGGAGCAGATCGCGAATACCCGAGCACCCGGATACTCGTTACAGCCCTAGTCACAGTAATATCGATTTGAGCGTTAGTCTGCTTATTGTACGAGTTTGGGAAAAAATGTTGTAAATATGCTAACGTGGCTAACGTGTAGCGTGCTACAAACAACTTCTGGAGTTACTTATGAGTGCAGTTCATGAAATCTGACTGACTGACTTATCTCTGACTCTTTTATTCCACTTAATGTACCTTATAGTACAAGTACTTTATTTTTTTCAAGATAGATGACAATGTAATGAGAATAATGCATCAGTCCAGCAGATTTATATTTTAGTTTATTGATAATCAACTTGTAACAGATTGTATCTACATCACTGCTGTTCTATGTGATTGGTAGTTCTCGCTTTATATAAGAAGACAGTAGAAAAATACTTCTATATCAATCCTTTAGAAGTTTATAACACCTACAGAGAAGCAGCAAACACCAACATGTGGAAATATACAGCATGACTCAGCAGTTGCTTAAGATATTATTCAAAGTAGCACAAAAGGTTGTAAGTGGCCACAAGAATGATCTAGTTTTGCTTATCGTTTCAGTAAATGCTGCTAGTCTGGACCTGTAACACTGTTCAATGACCACAATGACTGGAAGTGGATTCGGAGAAACAGTCTGACCTTACCCAAACTGGTTCAGAAGTCTACAAGATCTGACAAGGCAGATGTCAGGAGGGACCTTCAGGAGTCCAGTCTGCCTTTGTGGGCGAGTCGAGAGGGGAGAAGGACCGAGTTATTCTAGTCTAAGCCAGACAGGGAGGGGAGGGGGGTCACAGTTCACTGTGTACACCTCTCTGCTTTAGCACCGGCTGACAGGCCACAGGAGTCTGAAAGTCCATGATGTACTGGCATTTGCTGGGCTCCTTCACTGATCGCAGGGCTGTCTCCGTTCCGCATGTCAGCGTGACCTAGAAAAGCACAAAGGAGGAAAAAGTTGAAGGTGGGGTGGGCAGGAGCCATTGTTGAGCCGCGCAGTTTTATCTCGCAAAGCCACACGACTGAAGTTGTCTCTTTTTTTTGGGGATAATTCTCTGAAAAAGTGAGCTAACCACGCATCCAAGTGACTTTGGGAACATTAAAACCTATCAAATGCTGATGGGATACTGGGAAATAAGAGGGGGCATCACTGCTGTCATGAGCTGGACGAGGAGAGGGTGCGATTACCGCTGTCAGGACTCTAATAGGTGACACGAGCGCCGGCTACGAGAGAGCGGAAAAGGGGAAAAAAAAAAAAAAAAAAACTTCTTCTACTTGGAGGTGGTTTCCATAGCAACCCCTCACATCATATTGCACCCTGAACAGACAATCCCTCCGGCGAACAAAAGCACCTGAAGAAGCACAGATAGAGGAACTTGACAGGTATTATTGTGCTGAAGTTTCAGGCTGCTGGTTTGGTTTTTGTCCCATTCTCGGAATTAAAAATAGACTCTCGTTATGCTACCTGCTTCCTGGCAGCACAACGGTATTAAGCAGGTCTCTTTTTTTGTTTGTTTCATTGTGAGTGTTCATGCACAGGTGCCGTAGCCAAAATTTCCGGGTTGTTTTGAGGAACGTCTGTGACTTTGTGAAGTCAAATGTGTAATTCTGTCTGCTCAGCCAAAGCAAAGGCCAGTCATGTGTAAAAGTACAGCCTCTCTCTAGGCTTTACATGTAAAGTACAAGAAAAAAAAAAAAAAAAAACACATGAATTCTGCTCTTGTATTACAGATTATGCATAAACTAAGATATAAATGATGGTATGAAATAAAACTTGAAAAAGGACAGAAGAACAAAAGACAGATGGTAAATGAACACGAACCAAGTAAGAGTCGCACCAGTGTCAACCTATAGAACTGGTCTGGAGATAAATAGGATGTGAAATCTGTCATTGGTACCCCCACCCCCCACCCCCACCCCCGAGGGAAAGCTTAGCAGATCACAGCTATGTTTAGGAAACAGTTGGTGATTTGACCCCCCAATGCAACCCTTGACGCGGAGCGCCAAGAAAACCGGGATTAGGTCCAAGTTGATTCTTTGGCGTGACCCAACTATGAATAGGTTTATGGTACAGGTCACAACAAAAACAGATGTTTAGACAGTTTGATATTCTGCACTTTAAGGAGTTTAAAGTTACACTATTGTTCACTTCTAAACTACTAAACGTGTTTTTGAACGAGAAGTGATCAAGACAATCTTATATGACTTGACTTCACAACCTAGAAAGGCTAGAGGGTCTAAGAACCATGTGATTGGTCAGTGGGGTCGATGGGATGTTTTTTTTTTTTTTTGAACACTATTGTTTATTTGTAATAATCAGCCTCTCCAGGGAGAATAACATGACAGACAAGTGTATTTTTATTCACCATAACCAATCCATTATCAGTCCTGTGTTGTCACATATTGACGTTTGGTTAAGGACCCCTCCACGTCACTTTTTGAAGTTTTGGGTGTCCCCAACTCGTCATATTCTGACTGTAAAATCAAAGCTCTGCAACCCCGGGGACGTGTTACTGAACATGTGGTACCCCAGGCAAACTGGTCCTCGGACCCGGCCAGCACCGGTATCCTAATACCAGTACTGGACGCAGTACTGGACGGGGTACCAGATGCGACACCGGACGCGGACAGGTATCATGCACGATTCCCCGACGTGAACTGGGCCCAGACGTGGTACTGCTTGCGGACTCGTTCTCAGACGCAGCTAATACCAGTACTCTAACCCAGTACCGGATGCAGAATCAGATGCAGTACAGGACTTGAGCAGGTATCAGGCATGCTACCAAGCACAGTGCTGGGGTACCCAGACCTGGTACCCCACGTGGACTGGTCCTGGGATGCAGCCAGTACCGGTATCCTAGCACAATACCAATACCAGACGCACAACCAGATGCGGTACTGGCCTGGACGTGGTACTGCACGTAACTTGGAAAACAGGATGCGGTCAGTACTAGTTTCCTAACCCAATACCGAACGTGGTAACAGATGTGGTACCAGACACAAAATCGTATCAGGCACGGTACCTGACACAGTATCTAAATATCGACCAGTACTGGACGCAGTACCGGACAGAGTAGTAGAAGCAATACTAATACTAATACAAAACAGTACAAGGCAAGGTACCCGACGTGAACCAGATAATGTACCCCAAGCGGCCTGGTACTCAGATGTGGCCAGTGCGGGTATCTTACCCAGTGACCAGGCGCAGTACTGGACGCAAACAGGTGCCAGACATGGTACCAGGCAGGGTACTCTAAGTAAAATGGGCCAGGTTATGGTAAAGCATGCGGACTAATCCTCAGATATGGTATCAGATTTGGTACCGGAAGGGAACCAGTACCAGGCACAGTATCTGACATGAACGGGAAGGGTTGATGGAACCCGGTCTTGTGGTACCAGGTCGGGCCAGTGGACTTGGACGGTCGTGATTTGACAATACCGGAATCCTAACCAAGTACCAGACGTGAATCGATAACCAGGCGACGGTTACCGGTGATGTGAACAGGCTGGGGCATGGTTCGCTGCGGACGCGGCAGTACCAGTTTCCTGACAGCACCGGATGCGGTACTAAAATCCTGTGACCGGGTACTGACCATCTCCGGTTTGCGCCCCGGAGGCCGGGGACCTGTGATTCAATGAGAACAGCCAGCACATCGAAAAAGTTAGGGACTCCCAAACGTCAGTTTTAGTTCAGTCGCCATGGGGTCCTTAACCAAACGTCAATATGTGACGAGTTGGAAGTGAGAATATGTTGCTATGACAACAGACTGAAAAACTTTCAATTTCAATTAAAAACATATCTATTTAAAATTGCTTTTAAACACAAAGCTCAAATGTCTTCAAATGTTTAAAAAAGACGCTGACCAACATCTCCTGGTAGTAAAAATAGACAGACGTGGTCATTCATGTCGTTTACTGATTTCAATAGATTCAACTAAAAAACTCCACATGCTGGAACTCGTCCAACTAAAGGAAGCAAATTGCATTTAAATTGGTCTCCCAACTCCCAAAACAATATCAGATGGACAGCACAGATGTTTGGTCTCAATGCACACCGGCAGGTTTGAATATCTGACGCAAACATCCCGTAATGTCAAAGGGGGCAGTAGCAGGTGGATGTTCAGTTTCTCAGCCACAGAACTGAGACATCTCGCAGTCATTAGGTTGGCCATAAGTTCCTCTGTACTCCTGGGTAATATATAAGGAAAGGTAAGAGCATCTGTCCAAGAACCTACAGCCGAATGACATGAAAAGCATCAAAGTGATGCCACGTCCTCAAATCTCAGCATGACTGGAACACTGAGCTGGAACCAAAAAAAGACCAATACTCTCAAGTGTCGGAGTTGAAAAGACATAAAAAGACTTCAAGTCGTTCTAAGGGCGGATTCTAGACATTGCACAGACATTTTCATACAAACATTGGTCTTTGTTTTTCCTATTATTCTAGACAAATTACGATTAATCATGGAAGGGAAAAGATTAAGTCTGGGTATCGATTGTAATTTCTAGAAACTATTCGATTCACAAGAGCCCGAATCGATTGGATTCCGATTTTTCTCGATTCTTTTGATTTTTTAATTTAATTCAATTTAATTTCGAGTTTACACATTTATACACATTTGATTAAAAATACATTTAAAATCTACTATATCATTTGAATATATTTATATTAATCTGACACAGTTCACATATTGGTATCAGTTTGGCCACTAGGGGGCGATTGCGCTATATCATTGCACCTTATTCAAGAAGAAGACGACAGTATAAGGGGGAAAAAAACGATGTTTTGGACCACAAATTGTCTCTTTTAAAAATATTTCCTTAAAAGAGTTTGGAAGTGTAATGACTATGAGTTAATAAAGATTCTTCATTTTGTCAGCAATGTATTTTTAGGCCGACTGAGCGTCAGCATTAGCAATCCTATGGGGAATTCCATTAAATGTTAGCATCAAGCTGCGGACTTTAGCTTTATGTGCTAAATCGATTTATGTCTTTTGTGAAGTGATTCTTCATCTATTAAGCTTTTAAGCTATTACGCTGATTTTACAAAAGACATAAAAGTCCAGTTTCTTACAAATGATGCAGTACCTAAAATGACCACTATGCGTTGGTTTCAAAAGGAAGATATTACTGACTAACTCCCTCGCTAAAAAGTGCAACCTTTCCAAAAAAATAGTCATAAAAAGCCTAGTTTACTTTTTTTTAATTATATATATATATTTATATTTAATTGACACTAAGTGGAGAGGACAGATTTCTTTTTTTTGACTTATAAATTGAGAAACATCTCTATGTGTCAGAAATTGGAAGATTTCTATTATTGCATCTAATGTAGAATTATAAATGCATAAAACAAACACATAACGGAAAAAAACAACAGAAACGTAATCTAAGTTTTGGAACAATAAATGGGACCAAACACAATGTTAAAAGACAAAGAAAAGAGTCTCTCCTATAGGCAAAAGATGAATGGATCCTATGACTTTATATGGAGATTTTCAGTCAGGAATTGTTTAAAGACACACTCTGGTAAAAAATGTGTTTTTTTTAACATGTTCTTGTCTCTTTTTTCTGTCTTAAAGTTGCATTTCTGAGAACTGTATATCTTTTAATAGATAATCTGATAGACGATGGTCTCTAATAGTGACCCAATTTTACAGCAAAATGAACCCATTAACATTACCATTCTGTCTGTAATTGATACCTCTCTCTGTATTAGGAGATATTTGGGATTTCTTAATGAAAATTGAAAAAGACCGTATTTGTGACGTAGAAAACACACTGAGTTCTGAAGCATCTAATAGATCCATGAACGTCTTTGTTTTCCTCGTCGCTCCAAACTCAAAATACTGGACAGGAGCGATCAGTGGAACTGGGGTTAAAGAATGTCTTCAAACATTTGTTAACATTATCTGCAGTCATTACATTCATTTTTTGAAGTCCTAATAGCCAACTGGAAGCCCAAACGTTGGCATATACTGTATAAATGAGACATTTCTGTTATGTTTGGAAGCTTTTATTTTGTGACACAGTAACCCAAAATACCACAAAAATGGTATGATACGTCTAACAAACGATACAAATAGTGGAATTGGACAGAAATGACCTTAACTGGGGAGCGAGCCTACGTTAAAAAAAACACATATATTAGTTTACTGCACAAATGAGAAGCGGACTGAAGGAAAATTGGAGGAAAAGCCAAAAGAAGCGGCTCCCTGTGTATTAATCAGGGACGGATGGGGTTCCTCTGAAGAGCCTCGTCCCGCACGTGAGCATCTGACTAAAAACATTCAGCCCTCGCGTCCCCATTTAGCTGCCCGGCCAAGAGATGTTCTGTTTCCAGCCAAGCAATTGAAACTGGCTCCCTTCCCTGTTTGTCAGCCCTCATTGGGAGTTTTTGTTAGTAAATGTAGCTCTGCACCCCCCTCCACCCCCACCCCTCTCTCCCTTTGCTCCTTCAATCACTTCCACCAGATTCATTTACATTTTGTGTAAGAATTTTTCTCGATTAAATATTTAGCACATTCAATCGTCTCGTTTTCCGCGCCGGGCCTCCCCTCCGAGTCACTCGTATAAATGTCGTTTGTAAATGTATGTGCGGGTGTCATCCAGGGGCCCCCTTTTGAAGAAACTAAATTGAATCCCTTTGATACGACGCCACCCCCCTCCCCCCCTCGCCATGTGCAGGCAGCTTAAATGAAGTCTCGTCAGAAGTCGGCGCTCATTATATTTGAAATGCTGGAGCGTTCTCTTTAAAACGCTCTCCTCTCTGGGTGAGCGGTGACCGCGGACGAGCCGCTTTTACCCGCGGAGGTCGGACTTTGAGCGGGCGGAGTTAATCTGTGGGGGAAGAGGGGAACTCAGCTGGTTAATTTGGAGATTAAATTCCGTATCTGCGGCTACTTTACTGCATCTGTGGAGTTAAAATGATGCTCTTATTCTGATGCCTTCTGGGTTGACCTAGAAAATAAAGGTTAATAATCGTGACGTTCCCTGTAGGTCTGGGTCGATAAAATCGATTTGAATCGATTTAAGATTAACAGATCAATTCATAAAAATATAAATCGATTTACCTCATAAAGCTAGCTTGATGCTAACGTTTAATGGAATTTCCCATAGGGCGGCTAACGCTAACGCTCGGTCGACCCAAACATGCATTGCTGACTTAATGGACATCTTTATAAACTCACAGGTGTAAATATTCCAAACTCTTTTGAGAAAATAATTATTTAAGTAACTATTTGTGGTCTAAGACGAAGTTTTAACCTCGTACTTTCTTCTTCTTCTGGAATAAGGTGTAATCTCCACCTACTGTCTAATAGTCTAGGAGAAGCAAGCAGAACAATTTTTGTTCCTCCTTTAGATCGTGAATGAATAGAACTTCTCCTTTAGAGAATCATGGAACACTGGAAGATGTTAACAATCCTTTTACAGAATGTAAACTGTAAAATATTAATATAAATATATTTAAAACATAAATTAGATTTTTAATGTATTTCTAAACAAATGTGTATAAATGTGTAAACTCAAAACTGAATTGAAGAATAAAAAAATTTTAAAAAATAAAAATTGAATCAATCCAGGCTTTTGAATCGAATCATTTCTGGAAATTATAATGGATACTCAGCCCTCTTTCCTTAAGGTTGCAATATGCAATTCATTGATCTCTTTTTTTACATCCTGTTTGCTAAATAAAGAAAAAATATTTTTCAGTTCACTTTCTCTTTACATCAGAAGCATAAAAATACTCACTCTATAATCAGTAGATGTGGTATTGGTTAAAGATCATTAAAGCCTTTCAGAGTAAACTAAATCCATATATATGATGATACATAGGAACACAAAAAATCAAATTATTTATGAAATAAGAGTCAGTAAAACGACTCCATCTCTGAGGCTCCGCCTTCCGCTGCTTGTCGGCCCCGCCCATTTCCCAATATCATCCTTGAACCTCCCCGTCACCTCTTTGGGGTCAAAACCTCCTACTTAAAACCTCCAAAAGTAGAGTTTGGTTTCCATAGAAACCCTCAGGTCGTGCATGAAGGTGACCCAAGATTATCATCATTTCAAGAGTCTTGACTTTATCTGCCAAAAGGATGGAATTGATGGAACTGTTTGTAATAATGGGAGTTACACTTAAAATAAAAACCCCTGGTGGGATTTGGTAAACAACATAAACACTCCAAAAGTCTAAAGGGAAGTTTGTAATCATGAAGACGTGTGTGAGTGAGAGCGGCGTGGAGACGTGAGGACTCACCGTGGTGCTGCGAGAACCTCCTTGCCAGCAGGGCTCTCCGTTCTCAAAAATCATCTGATTGTAGCGGTTCTTCTCTGGCTCCGCCCACATCCCCCACACCCTGGAACCAAGACGTTTCACCAAAATCAGGGAAGGAATTTTGCTTTCTGCAAATGAATTTGTTCTTTTTTTTTAAAGACAAACAGAAACAATTTTCTTTACAATGGCAGGACTCTCCGGAAAACACTTTTCTTTCTGCCGAAATCTAAAAGTTGGCGAGACAGCGATCTGGCAGCGCCCGTCTTTGGCGTTCTCGACAATGGAGGAGAAATATTAATTACCATTTTGTCAGAGTTGATACTTGGTGCAACAGCACACAGGGGGAAAGCGGAGAGAGAAATGCCAGTCTCCGATGAGTGTTCGTGTGCCTGCCCAGTGTTAGCTCATTACATTCTCACCGAATCTTTCAAGGGGAGTTATGAAAACCAAACCGGGGCGCCAGTGGATGGCGTCCAAAATAGCACCGACAGATGCCGTTTCATTCTGCTTTCTAACTTCCTCTGATCGTCTGCTGGGCTCCAGCAGCTTCTTTAGGTGGCTTTAACTGAACTCCTGCTGCTGCAACTCCCTGATTTCTGTAAAACACTGTAATCCTGTTGGGAGGATCTTTTCTGCATTTGGTGCGTGGCTGAACTGAGATTTCCACAGAAGTGTGTCTCACACTCGTGCCCTACATACACTGCAAACAGTCTCCAACCCTCAGCGCTGAACAGAGAGGAGAAATAATGACATTAATCTTTGTCGCTCTTTCTACAGACGATTCTTGTGTCTTTGTCCAGTCTTGTGTTCATCTGAAGGGCCATAAAAAGCTGTAAATGGAGAGAAGCTTTTGTGTTAATTTACCTAAGTACCTCTTTGCCCCTGCCAAGTCTGTCAGAACTATGCATGCTTGATGAATGTGTCCACACTGACCTTTCTATAAAGCATTGAGCTGGCTAGACTGGCTCTGTTCTTCAAGGGTATTAGGCTTTATGAAACACAATCAACTACGTGTTATATAGATACTCTGGATGGATCTGGATGCCTGTTGGGTGATAATGACTGGGAAAGAATCCATGGAAAAATAGATGGATGGATGGATGGATGGATGGATGGATGGATGGATGGATGGATGGATGGATGGATGGATGGATGGATGCTGGATGGATAGATGGGTGGATGAGTGAATGAGGAAATGATGGATGGATGGATGGATGGATGGATGGATGGATGGATGTTGGATGGATGGATGCTGGATGGATAGATGGTTGGATGGATGGATAAATGGATGGATGGGTGGATGGATGTTGGATGGATGGATGGATGGCTAGATGGATAGATGAATGGATGCTGGATGGATGCTGGGTAGATGGATGGATGGCAGGATGGATGGATAAATGGATGGATGGAGGGATGGATGGATGCTGGATGGATGGCTAGATGGATAGATGAATGGATGCTGGATGGATGCTGGGTAGATGGATGGATGGCAGGATGGATGGATAAATGGATGGATGGAGGGATGGATGGATGCTGGATGGATGGCTAGATGGATAGATGAATGGATGCTGGATGGATGCTGGGTAGATGGATGGATGGCAGGATGGATGGATAAATGGATGGATGGAGGGATGGATGGATGCTGGATGGATGGATGCTGGACAGATGGATGATTGGATGGAGAGATAGTTGGGTGAATGGATAAATAGATGAAAAATAGTTTGATGGATGGATGGATGGATGGATGGATGAGTGGTTGAGTAGATGAATGTCTGGGTGGACAAATTGATCTGGTCTGACCATAAAAGTTAACAGAAACATCCAGATTCTGGTTTTTGCCAAAAGACAAACTTTTGGTCCATTTCCAAACTAGAACACCATTTCATAAACCCAACCTTCCAGGACAAACAGACACATTCAGCGTACTTTTACTACGTAAAAATTAAAGTCAAAAATCTCCTCAATGAACAAGAGTTATTTCACAGGATGTTGTCATGAATCCTTCAACACTGGAACTTTACCTCCGGGGAATGTAACTATTAAACCTTTTACAAAGTTAATTTAATTCCAGCAGATTCTGTAGCTGAATCTGCTGTGTAATATTTTACAGCAATGAATGTTGACATGAATTAATATAAACTTAATCTACAACTGAAATCGACCAACCAGAAAGAAGTTAGTGGGACTAAACTGCAATAGATTCGATCATCTGTTTAAAAACAATAATCAAAGCGTGTCATCAGTGACTTTTCACATACTAGTAATTTAATAAACGTTGCTTTAAATCCATGACAGACTTTTTACAAAGTAGTCCATGTTTTATCAGAAACTGTCATAACAACTCATCTAAGGTTATTCTTTATATTTCTAACTCGTGTTCAGATCTATATTAGATGTTTTCATCCTTTGACTTGATGTGTGATAGAAAACTCAGCTGATTCTCTGTGAAGTCTTCAGGGTAAGTCGAGTGTTTTTTACCATGTCAAAACATTCTGACATATTTATTGGTGTAAATGATTTTTTTTCACTAACACTTTAGTTCTCATTACATTAATTAACACTTGTAATGTAAAGACTGTTTCTATCAATGATCTACAAATGTTCATATGAAGTATTTTGTTGAACATCGTGTCTCTTTTGTTCGAGGACTCTAGTCTTAAATGTCTTTTTTTGTATTTCGTTTGACCTAAATAAAGTGAAAGAGGCAGTAAAAGCAATCCTCTGCTTTTAAAGACACGTAGCCGTCTCCAGGTCCCCAAGTGTGACTCGCGCTCCGCTCTCGATATGCATGGCTTATTTAAGATGCCCGCGCGGGTCAGTCGAGGTGAATTGCTCATACAAGTGGAAGCGGGTTGGACCGGAGCGTCTCGCCTTTTTTCCTTTGAGCCCGTTTGATTGGGTTTTAGCACTCTGTTAGCACCGGGAGGCCCTCAAATGGATTGCTGTCAGGGCAGGCGGCCGCGGCGGGCAGAGGCGGGCAGGGGCGGGCAGGGACGGTAACTGTCGGTCTTGCTGTTAGTTGACCACGCTTTCCCTCGTGCATTACTTCCACGTCTCCTCATCCATCGCAATCCCAATACCCCGACACGCGCCTCACCTTCGTCGGTTCATCTCTATCCTCCTCCGCGGGCCCCCCCCCGGTTCCCCGGGAGGCTGCACAGGCCTTGTCAATTAGACTTGAGTTATCACTGAGATGTAGCCAACACACTCCAGCCATTTGGACTCAGTGGAGTCACCAGATGAAATCTTATTGACAGATCATTCCCCGTAATAATAGCTACTCTCTCCGGGTATTGGCAGCACACTTTCTGTAGTTGTAGAGTCAACACCAGGCCACAGCACAAGCGCTTATTTACCAAAAACCAACCGGAGCATGGCGCCTTACTGCTCAAATTTATGGGATAAAACCATATAGAGTTCAACTCTGCAGAATGGACTCCTGACTTCAGCTTTTTGTCCAAATCAGTTCTCCCGAAGACAGCGGACCAGTACCAATCTGTAAGTCATTTGGTACCAGGCCACAAAAAAAAAAAAATCAAGAAATACATGACTTATTATTTTATTTTATTATCTGATTTATCATCTGACGGGTGTTTTATTTTGTAACGTTAGTAAATTCTCTCCATCACATCACGCCAAGTCGTTCTCTTCGGTCTTAAAGTTGACAAAAATAAACAACCCGCTTTAGATTCTGCAAAGAAAGGAATCAGTGAGGAAACAGAAAAACCTCTAACATAAAAAAAAAAGAATTAGTATTTAAAAAACAAAACCAGCATTTCCTAAAAAATATAGATTTCTTGTTTTGACAGTTGTTCCCACACACCAAACCTGCTCTGCATAACATAAGTCTGTAATGTTACTGAAACGCTGCTAATAAAGCTCTAAACTAAAGTGAATCATGTTTATTATTATATTTAGAAAATAATACCAGTTTCTGTAACACTCGTTTTTTATTTTGTATATAGCCGCCAAACAATAAAAGTAGGACAAGGCTGAAGGTAGTGTCTGATTTTAGATTCAGCCTGTACAGGTAACAGTAAAGTTAAGACAAGATCAAAATGCCAGTTTTATCAGTCAGTCTGTCAATCAATCAAAATAAATTAATCAACCATCCAATTAAACAATCAAATCAATTAATTAACCATCCAACCAAAAAACGACTAATCAATAAAAAAAGAATTAAGCAAATCAATCAAATAGTCTATCAACCATTTTACTATGTAATCAAATCAATCAGTTAATCAATCGATTAACCAAAAAAAAACAACCGACCAAGTAATAAATTAATAAAAGAAAGAAATCAACTTTCTAACTAAGCAATGGATCAATCACACGAACTAATCAAAAAAACAAACAAATAAACCCATAAATCAACCATCAAAGAAAAAAATCAAACCAAATCAATCAACCAATCAACAAAACAATCAAATTAATTAATGAATTAACCATTCTATCAAAAACAAACAAATCAACCATCCAACCAAAGAAACCAATCGATCAACTAAACAATCTACAATTTAACAGAGTAACTAAACTAATCAATCAATGCATGCATCAATCAATTAAGCAACAAACCAACCAATAAATAAATGAATAAACTAAGCAATCACACAAACAAATCAAATCAATCAATCAAGCAACCTCTTTGTCCAGAGCACCTTTCCTCAACATGTGTAGAACACAAGATAAGAAGTCATAAAACGCAATAGACTACAAACAACAACAATCAAAAAAAAACATAAACAAAGTGAAGGAAGGAAAACTACGGCTAATTCTTTAAGAATAGATCTAACACAAAATGACATATGCACATATTTTACATAAGATATAGATTAACTTTTTCCTTAAAAGTTAAAGGAAACCAGAGGATAAAAATAATAAGAAGCCAACTTCAATTTGGTTCAGGTTAGTTTGTGAAAACATTATCCGACTATAAACCAGTCAGTGGTCTAAAGACAGACAGGTAACCACTGGTCCAGTTGGTCACAGTGGTGGTCATGACTAGAGATGTCCTGTTTGTAGACCTTGAGTTTGTACCAGTCAGTTCAATTTGCTCACAGGGAGGAATCTCTCTCCCCTAAAAAAATAAAACGAACAAACTCAATTTAAGTTGGTGAATAGAAAAGAGCAGGAAAATGAATCTCCCATTTAGGTAAATCCATCTGGCAGAGGGAGGGGAGGGGCCAAACAGGCGCGCTTCCTCTTAATGATTGATGACTGAAAATATTAAAGCGTTGCTTCTTGTCAGGCTTAAAAACGCTGAGAATCCTATTTACAGACATCGGGGCGAGGATTCATTCTGCCGGATGGCCTTAAAAACACCTCTTCCATCAAAGATAAACCTTTTATTATTATATTTAGCCGGCTAAAGCCATTATCCATACGTTGTGGGTGAGATAGTGGACCCGGGAGAACCAGAACACGCTTTTAGCCGGTGACTCAGTCCCATTTCATTTCAATTGCTGAGGTGTAATTTCCATTGACACGCACTACAGTAGATGGAGTTTTGATTTAATTACCACAAAATACCATTAAAAATTGGGGCTTTTACTATTCAGAATTGATGTAGGACCGCATGAAACAAATAGGAATTTCTAAAAATAAAAATCTAATCATTTGTTGCTGATCGTTTTTCCCCAAACTGCCAATCTGTGCTTTCACTTTCCCCCTCTGGCACTGATTTGTTTCATCCATTTTCATTATCTAATCCTCATGAAGAGTAATTACCTTTAAAAAGCGTATTAACTGGCTTTTTTTTTTTTTTTTCTTATTCAGATAAAGGCTTTGGTTGGTATAAGCCTCTCTAGTTCTTAAAACGACGTGGTCACCAGTCATTCTGTTTTAAACTTCATCGTGTCACTAATCCACACGCCCCCTGTGAGAAATCCTGAAGATCCACCGCTAATCTCATTCAGTACTGAGAGCGGGGTTGTCCCGCCTGATGCAGCTGAAAATCAGCCTTTTTTTTTGGTTTGGAGAACCCTGTTTTGGTGCTCCAACTGATACTGTACAATAGGGCTGCCACAAACGATTATTTTAATAGTCGACTAATCACCGATTATTTTTTCCGATTAGTCGACTAATCTGTTCATGGCCAAAGTGGATGTAAAGATGCTGAAGTTGATAACCAGCTAAAATATTAGTTAAATGCCAAATTAGCCAAAAAATAAAAAGAGTCAAAGTTAGCCTAAATAGCTAGCATGCTGCTGAAATATTAGCTAAATTCCACATTAGCCTTAAAAAAATGGAAAAATCCTATATTAGCCAAAACAGCTAGCACATAGCTGGAATATAAGCTAAACTCATAAATTGCCTAAAAAAACTTAAAAAAAAAGCTTAAGTTAACCAAAATGGCTAGCATGCTGCTGAAATATTAGCTAAACTCCAAATTAGCCTTAAAAAAACGGAAAAATCCTATATTAGCCAAAACAGCTAGCATATAGCTGAAATATAAGCTAAACTCAAAAGTTGCCTAAAAAACGTAAAAAAGCTAAAGTTAGCCGAAATAGCTAGCATGCTGCTGAAATATTAGCTAAATTCCAAATAAGCCTTGAAAAAACGAAAAAAATCCTAAATTAGCCAAAACAGCTAGCATATAGCTGAAATGTAAGCTAAAGTCAAAAATTGCCTAAAAAAGCTTAAGTTAGCCCAAACAGCTACCTTAAGTATTAGCTAAAATCCAAAATAGCCAAAAAAAAAACCTTAATAAATGCCAAAATATTCCAAAAAGCTAGCAGAATGCTATTATAACTTTCAACTTTACTACAATCTGAAAAAAAAAAAAATCTATATATTTTAGTGACAAAGCACCACTTTTATTGAAGGTAGCAAACAAAGATATCCTCTACGCCCATCCCCCATCTTTCCTCCGATGACACAGTTTGGAAATGTGGGCTAAGGCTGGATAACACAAACAAAAACATACTAGGAACAGGCTGAATAAAACACCTTTCCCTGCTTCATATTCTGTTTCTGTTTTAGAACAATGTTCACCAGAGTAGTCGGCGGGGACCATATATGGACGTATGGTTCAGGCCCCCTTGGTACCGGGATAGGGTACCAATACTGGGTTAACCGGTATCGGATCAGTCCATGTCCCAAGGGGTTTTGGACTTCTGATTAGCATCTGAGGTTGGAACAGTCAGCAAAATAAAAAAAACGACCAGTTGGGAACACCCAAAACGTAAATTTTTCTCAGCGGAGAGGTCCTTAACCATGCGTCATAATGTGACGACTTGGGAATGAGAATATGCTGAGTTAATCGGTCAAACTACCAGGAGAAGTCTTGCAAATCCAATAATTTATCATAACAAAAACAAGCTCCAATCAGGAAGGAAGGCAAGCAAAAACACTTTCGATCTCTTGATTTCGATACATGTCCCTTTTTTATACTTCACTACATAAACATCAGAGCAGAGGTACTTTGACCGATCATCTTGAGTACATAAAGCTCTATGGATTCTGCCTGAAGAACAGGCTTGTAAGACATTTTATAACCTGCAACCAAAACCATATATAAACACACGAGATGTCATAACCATCAGTGATTTCTGTGGAGGTAAACAGATGAGCAAAACAATGACTTCTAATCCACTTCCTTACTGTCATGGCATCTATAGGAAGGAAAGGACGGTTGGACTGGTTTGCCAATCAGACATTGGATTATCTGCAGGTAGTTCTATAGAACCCCAATTTAAAAAACTTACCAGTGATAAGATTAGGTAATGTCTACATTTATTGCCCTTAACTTTACACTGTGGTGTTCACTCATTAGCACCTCCTATGCCACGAATTATAGCTCGCAGCTACACTCTTCACCGGTTTAACAAGGGGGTCTGAAACGCCGACTTGGTCTCCTCGCCGTTGCTGCTAAAGTACTAATCATCTACAGCAATGCACTGCGAGGCAGAGTCATTTGGAAGCTGCTGGTTAATTTGAATTCAGCCGAGCACGGCTACCAAAGCTCTCATAGCCAAGCGGCGCTAAGCGCGGCTAACCTCTGCCACTCATGTCGAGTCACCAATCAGAGAGTGGCTCTCCGAATCGAGCCCGAGCGCCGTCATTACCGTGCCAGTCACCGATGCTCCCTCTCGCCTTCCCACCATCCATTGTGCCCGGCGCCTTCATGAATAATTCATGGGCGCAGGAACATGTGAAGGGCACATGCTCCGGCATCGCTTTGCCTTCCCTTCATCTCATTTTGGAGACATAGAGGGTGTGTTCGTCTCCTTTTTTTGGGGGATATCTACGCAGTTACAACAAGGCGATTCTGTTTGTGTTTATCGATTAGCGTTCGGGACCAGATAAACTCCAGGTGCATATTTCATTACCGCGTCAATCGAACTCCGAGATGTCAAAGGCAAATCTCAGCCTCTCAGTTAACAGTTCACTTGTGCCTCATTAACGACTGGGCCGCATGTTGCCATGACGACCCAGCAGAAAAGGCCAATAGGGGGTTCACGGGTTCACCTCCTCCCCTTGCGCTCCACTCCCTGCCATTATAACCTGCTCCTCAGACACAAAGGAGTCATTACCCCTTCACCTAGATTACCAGCTGACGCGTGGCCCGTTGGGCGCGTGGGCCATACATCATAAACACAGAAAACCGTGGGGCTGGAATGGCCGAGAGTTTGTGGATCCATCCTCCAGAGCGCAGAGCGGCTGCCATGTTTGCAGGTAAAGAAGGTCCTTCTCTCCGCTAATGGCACTCCAACGAATGACCTTGACAGCTTGAAAGTGAGCACATTAAGTAGTGCACTTAAATGGATAATTATGCACTTGTTCCAGCGGACGTGTCGCCGCTCTTTGGGCGACGGCGAGATTAGAGGAAGAAAAAAAAAAAAAAAAATGCTTGAATAATAAAATAAACCCTTTTTGTGTCTATCAAAACAATTAAGGGGCTGGCTTTGACACGGAAACATGAAAGGGAGCATCACTGCTCTTATGAGGAGAGCCACTTTAAAAAGGAGCAGAGTGGCGGTTTACAACAAAAAGAAAGATGCACTGCAATGGGATGCGCCGCTTTGTAGCAGGATTTTGATTAAAAAACACATCAACTATCAAAAAATGGCCTCATTTTTTGTAGTTTTCATACTCATCTTTGAAGTGGCTGGATCTTATTTGAATTATCGGGGCCACCTATACACTTTTACTACTCTACTGTTTGTAGAAGTTCTGAAAAGCATGTAAAACTTACATGTTCATGACTTACTGATGAATGTATTCAGACTACTGTTCAATACACCATCTCCCACCACATCCTTCTGGACAGACTTTCCAATATTGGCATCACCGACCTACCCCTCAACTGGTTCCATTCCCATCTGTCAGGTCGCACCCAGTTTGTTAAAATCATCCGTTTCTCCCGTGGCTCCCATCACCACCAGGGCTCTGTCCTGGGGCCCCTGCTCCTCATCATCCTACTATCTCCCCCTCGGTTACATTTTTCAGAAACACAACGTCCAGGTTCGATGCTACGCGGATGACACCCAGCTCTACATCTCCTCCAAATTCTACAGCGATGGTTAACTTGGAACAATGGACCCAAAAGACTTTCAATACTGTAGGTGTAGTTATTCTCAAACAGTTTAAAAATCACATTCTAATCCTCTTTGATTTTTATTGGAGCGTCTCTTTTTTTTAAATTTTTTTATTAGTAATAATATTAATAAATATTGTTTATATGGCACCTTTCTGGGCACCCAAAGTCGCCTTACAGATAAAAACAAAACACCTAACACAGTTTCAAGACTAAAACAGTTGATAAATTTGTGACATTATAAAAAGACAGTAAAATTATGAATTCATTACTTTATTAAACATAACTTAAATACACTTTACACTTGTGCGCTATTGCTCGCAAAACAGTTTGCTGTAGAAAAGGAGGTTCTGGTTCTTGGCAAATAAAGATTGTCATTGCAAGTTTCAAATTTAAGCTTTATTCATTTTTTTTTTAAATAAAAATATGATAATCCATTTTTTCTTTCATAAAAATCCAATTTTTTTTATTTGATAATTATATATCAGTGACTAGAAAAGCTGTAAAATAGAACAAAACCACAAACTATATAGACATACCAGTTATTTTAAGGCATAATAACATAATTTGTTAAGAAAAAACACACATATTTTCAGTCAGGGGTTAAAGTCTTTGTCTTCACTGTGAAATGCTGGTCAAGGAGAGCATTTATCTGTTGATAAAACAGAAATCCAGCTTATGTCAGCCTTTACATTTCCTATTTAAACACTTATTGCCTTCACTTTAATGGTGGACAATTAAAAGGGCTCAATGCACACCATCCTGGTGCTCATATCGGAGCTAATTTCCACTCAATTATGATTTGTGTGCATAATTCCCTCCAGTTCATCTGTGTTCTTGAGCTTTGTTGGCCTTTTAGCGTCCTCCCGATCCTCATATTCACGCAACATAAAGCTGACCCAAGCAGTTAGCGAGATTAGTACCAAAACACTGTCAAATAAGCCGCCGCCTCCTCCTAAACCGAAGCGCTTACATTTTAGCCCGTAATTGCAGCTCTGTCGGGCTGTTCCGTCAAGAGGGAGGTTTTTTTTTTTATTTAGTTTGGGGTCGATGCTGAAATTCTTTGTAACCTGCATCATTTTTATTTTTTTTTTAACTGTAATGATCTTACAGCCACCGTGCTGTAAAATGGCCACCTATGGAGATAATTAGCTGCAGTACTTATCTGCTGTTTATCCAGTTCGAACGCAGCCGCTGCAGAAAAAAAAAAAAAAAAAACGAAGGGAGATGATTTATTCCCCATCAGGTCTTTTGATTTGAAAAAGATGATTATCCCGAGAAATGACCGAATCTTCTTTTCTGACAAGAAAACGTGATCAGCTGGAACGGTTCAAACTGAGGTAGCTGGAGGGGCTTTGACAGCCTGAAGGCATTCACTTCATTGTGTTTTTTTTTTTTTTTTGCCTCTTTTTGGTCAAATCTCCACAATAACATCAAGTATTGCACAGCAAGGTCAATAATTCTGTCTGAAAGCCAAACCTTTAAACAGTCAAAAAAACAGGCCCATCTGTTGGGAGCGAATGCGCTGCAAACCTGCAAACCGCCACCCCATTTGTGTGTTTTTTTTTTTTTTTCCTCGCCATGGCCGGCGCAGCCCACTCTCTCTGGGGTTGCTCTGCGCTGCCATTTCAACTGCCTGGCTCCTTCGCAGTGGGCATACACAGCCATTCACTATGGTTTCAATGTTGCTAGGCTACCTCACTTCTCCACTGTTTTCATGTTTGACAACCTACTGTTCAAAAAAAAAAAAAAAAAAAGAAGCAGTTCAAGGGAAACCTGTGGGTTTGAATACTGAGTGATATGAGCCTGAAAAGTAAGTAAACATTTATAGATGCCCCGCCCCCCCATCAACACAAAACAGTCCTCCATTTTCCATGATTTGATTGAAGATCCACTCCAATTAAAAAAAAATTAAAAATGTAGACGGAATCAATATGTTAGATAATTTGGCTTACAACAATGTTAGTTTTAATGTAAAAATAATAATAATAATAATAATAATAAAACCCCACTGTCTCAAATTCGATCCACATTTTATCACTGTATTATAAAGAATTAATTATCAACAAATTTTACATCAAGTAGTCATTTAAAGAGTAATTCTCATCATCAAAGTTGAGAATTTAAGATTTTCCCAACAAAACTTATTCTTAGATACTATGGAAGCAGCCATTTTGAAATGAGCAGGAAAAGCCGTTCTACTGCCCCTAGTGGACTGCAGGGCAAAAAAAAAAAAAATAGCAAGTTGGGTTCTTAAAAGACCCTTTCCAATGAAATTGTCAATTTTTTTGTGTTTTTTGCATGTTCTTGTAGCATTTTTCTGATAATAGAGGGTCTATAGAAAATAATGTATGATTGCTTTGTGAATATTTCTTAATTTAAATGACATTGGATCAGAAAACGGGATCCAAAATAAAACAAAACAAGAAAAATGTATCTTTAAAAATAATAAAGGCTTTTTGATTTTGGCTAAAAACTAGTCATAGATAAGAGACTACTGAGAGCGATTTTACAAAATAAAAACTTGAAGAACTAATTCAAATTAAAGTCATGTTTTGGGTATTTCTTAAAATGGTGTTGAAGCCTTTTTTTATGATGAAGAACATATTTTAAGAAAATTAAGCTCATAATTAGACTTCTGAGTATGTCGTTATTCCACTTGTTGTGAATAAGGAGCAGACAAACAAATGGCATTGGGAAAAAAATTGTATTTGTATTTGTATCTCGGAAAATACGCTGGGTGGGCCATGGGCTCCCTGCTGATGCATCTATTCCATTTACCTCTTTATTTTCCAATTTTCTTTATTTTTGTTGCACTGCTAACGTTAGCTTGGGTTGCGAGTGGCTGTAAACTCGCGAGAGAGCATGGAAACAAAGAACTCTCACAAATGGGGAAGGGGAGCAGGGTTGCTCCGCCCCCAACTTAGAGGTGAATTTCTAATAAACTATGCTGCTCTGGATCAAACGATTGTAGAAAGCAACAGATTAAAAACGGAATAATTATAAATGAAAGACCACTAGGAATGTATTTACAATAGATCACAAGAATATCACTGGAAACTGGAGCTGAAAAAGAAAAAAACAATCTTCTTCTTTTATAAAGTCAATAATAGACTATATGTACAATTTCTTGATTGGACTTGGCTAAAATACATTTTAACTCGTCTTTTGACCTTTTAAGTTCCTTTTTAAGATTGCCAACTGGAAATTAAAAAAAGGAAAGTGGATATTGGAATATTTTACCTACTGAATTCACCAAAAAACTGTAGCTGTTTTCAAGGAGTTCAATATAGTCACTACCAGACGTGACATACTAACTACAAGCAAAAAAAAATAACAAAGTCACAGTACTTTTGGTAACAACAATGTATTTGTGTTCTTTTTAAAGGAATAAAAAGTAAAATGATTTGCATTTAATGTCATTAAAAAAATTCAAACAGAAAGATTGGACACCCCCGCTCTACACGGTCTGTATCACAGTGTGAAAACCGTCTCCTCATTTCCTCTGTAGCTGTTTTGGATGTTTGGCCTATTCCCGGCTCTGTCTGTCGAACGGAAGGCTTTCAAGGGCGAAAGGTGAACAAGCAAGCTGCTCGCCAGACGACACACAATTTTCTGCTTTCTTCTTTTTTTTTTCCCCTCCTCTCCAACTTTCCTTGTGTGGTCTCTGTGATTACGGGTGTAAAGCAGGTTGACCCCAGCACAAAAGGAGGTCTGGATCCTTGAACCCTGTGGAGCAGCACACGCTGACCCCTCTGACCCCGACGGCGTGGCCACCTGATTTCCCAGGAGCCCCCAAACAAAAAAAAAAAAAGCCATTGGATGACCTCTCGGCTGACTCCTTCCCTCCTCCGTGGATGATTTCAAATCCGCCTCTGCGTCGCCATAAAAAGAACCATTATGATCAAGTCTAAACATTTAACGGTCCATCTTTAAGTCGTAGATGTTTCACGCAGTCTATGTTTGGAACGGTCGCAAGCATGAACTAAAGACATTGGACTGGGGCACTGAAAGCCTCAGCAGTAGCCGTTTCCACGTGTTTATTCTGGGCTACTCTTGACATGGTCTCCATTAATATTTCAGATGTGCTTCTATTCTTGGTGGAAGGTTATTAAAGCCAGGCATGACATTGACTTGCATGAGGTTTTTTTTTTAGTTCCTTAAGTAGTTATGCTTGTCAGTGGAAGGTGGTTTAAATGTTAGTCAGTGGATGTTCCCGTATGTCCTGAGGATGTGTTTCTGTGCTCAGATAGAACTCAAGGATGCTGTGATTCGTGTGCAATAGTGGGATTTGGCTTTGTTGTTACATATTAGTTGTAGAACATTGTTTCATTCGATAGTCGTGTAAGAAAGCTCTTTTCCTGGATTACTGAAAAAGATCAGTCCTTTCTGTTTGACCTTTTTGTCTTAAAAAATACATTTTTAAAAATATATGCGAATAAGGTTGTGAAAATATGAGAATACAATAACATTTTTACAAGAATAGTCGTACAGTTATGATAAAAAGTCAGAATTTTATGAAAAAATGTTATGCAAATTCAAGTTGTAAAATTACAAAGAAAAAGTAAAAAATACCAAAATAAAAGTCAATAAAATTATGAGTAATTTGTGAAAATGTAATGAGAATGAAATCATCAAATTCTAAGAAAAATTTTGAAAATATATTTGAATAAAGATGGGAAGTGATTATGAGAAAATAGTCAAAAATGTACGAAGTAACATTACAATATGAGAAAAAAGTCATAATTTTTCTAAGTAAAATTCTGAAATTGTGAAGAAAAATGTTAAGATTTGACAATAATAACGTAATAAATTATGAGAAAAAAAGTCTAGAGTTTTTATCATTGAGTCTTAAAATGAAAAAAAAAAATTAAGACTGATATTGTAATAATATGAGACGATAGTCAAAATTTAATGAGAATTCTCATAAAATTATTGATATTTTTTCATTATTCTACAGTCGTAAAATAATGAAAAAATTTAAAAAAATTTTAGGTTATAAAATAAAGTAATACACTTTTGAGAAAATAGTCAAAATCTTACAAGAATAAAATCAAATAATTATTAGAAAAAGAAAAAAAAAGAAATATAGTTGTAAATTATATTTTAAAAAGCCAAGGTTTTACAGAAAAAGCGTTGTAAAATAATGAGAGATAAGTCAAATTTTTAAAGAAATAAATGCCTAAACAGAGAGGGCATTATGTTTGCAAAAAAGCCCTAAAAACCTTCTTCATTGTTGTCTATACAAAACACAGAAGTTCTCACCCGTCTTTTAAAGACGAGTATAAGTATAAAAGAAAAGTAAAGTAAAAAAGAAAACCTTTGACCCTTCAACATCTGACATGTCACCAGCGACACATTACTAACACAAGCTCTTTGACCAAAACTCTTCAACCATTCACAAAAACAACATGAACCGGCTAATTCTGACTCTGAGAAACTGGCTTTTTCTTTCATCAATATGCAACACTTTACACTCACAATGTGTTGCATATTGGTGCAACATTCTCCACATTAGAATCTGCTGGAAATACGATAATTGCATGAACAGTTGAAGAGTTACTGTAGTCGCACGAATGTCAACATTGGGGCTAAAGCTCTGGCACACTTTTCTTATTTATAGTTTTTAATTCCAAATAAATAATATATATCTAGATTGTATCTATTCGAGTAAAAACCAAAAAATGACTGTATCAGATAAGCGAGATGAATTGTTTATGTGGTGATTTGTGGACCGGGTAAATTGAATCTTGTGGTAAAAAAAAAGTTGATTTATTGAGCAAAACTATATATCTTTTAACTTTTAGACATAATTTGCTAACAATGGGAATTGCACCAGCAGCCTATAAACACAAAGCAACCACACCGACAGGAAATATTTTGAATAAACTACATAAACTTGTGATAAGGTCTTAGAATAAATTAGACATTCTCTGTACAAAAAAAAAAAAAAAAAAAACAGTAAACTTGAAGGCTTTTGCATTATGGAAGGCCATGTAAGCATAAGATCAGCTGATATGTTTGCTTTTTCATTTCGCCATTCGTCTGCGACTCCCTCATTCCGCCGCGCACGCCTCCGGTTGCGGCCGGGAGGCTCGGGGTGGGCAGCGGGGGACATTACGAAGATGTACGACGCTGTCACGCCGAGATGGTGTTTTGTGGCAATGCAAGCATTTTCCTCCACTCTATTATCATTATGGCGCCTGATGTTATTGTTACGATGGCCATTTTCCGAAAAGCGGCTGAGCCGCTGAGGCCGAAAGGCAGAAAATGCAAAACAGAGATATTGGAATTCAAGAGGTGGAAAATGTTTTGTATAATATCGACATTTACAGAAAATTGGGAGCATACAGTATGACTGCTCTGCCTTTAGAAAATCTTTACAAAGAAAAAAAAGCAGTAATCTTCAGATGATTTATTGTTCTTACAGCACATTTCTGTAGTTTACGCCAACCGTGCAGCACTACGAAGCTTGAAGCAAAGCTTTAGAAACAAAAACCCGAACTGGCCATGAGCCACAACAAGAGCCAAATCTACCTATTAAAAATGGCACTCCCTCTAAAGAAGTTCACACAACACAAAGTATAATTCTCGTGAGTCACCGGCGTGGCGGTGACAGTTCCAGCTTTATTGACAAGCCCCCTTTTCAAAAAAAAAAAATGTAAATGCTGTTTTCCTCCTCCATCCCCCGTCTCGCATGACTGTCCTTTCGGAGCCTGGAGCAGGTGTGATAAATGCTGCCGTTTAAATCAAAGCGCCCCCTCCCCCAAACTCCTTCCTCTACCTCCCCGGGGAGGAGAAGGAGGAAGATGCCTCCATGCAGATTGATATCAGGAGTTCCTGCCATATTCTGCGGCGCGGTCTGACTGATGGTGTGTCTGGATAAAAAAAAAACGAACTTTATACTCACTGTGTTAGCCGTGAGTCATTTGAATCCCCATCCCCCGTTTCTGAGACCTTTAATAAACTGTATGGAATCAAAATAGGGTGTAGTAAAGAGACACTTTCAGGAAATATCAGTATGAGGTTTGTGCGCATTAAAACTACAAATATAGGTGTCGGTGACGCTTAAACGCAATATCTTTAACACTCTGTATCTCTTCAACCGCTAACATGATCAACGTAATTCTGGCAGATTCTGAAGCGACGCACAAACATTTTCATAAACACGGAAGGGTTAGTCTTAAGAAATTTTAAAGGGTGACCAAACAAGCTAGCGGAGCCAGACTGAGCGGTAGAGTTGTGGCTTGGATATATGCTTCACGTAACGTACGCTGGGTGTAAAAATGGTACCGAGCAAAGATATGCAAGTGTCTCCACAGATTTTTCTTAGGAGGTTGAGGATTTTTCGACTCTCCCTTCCCTCATGGTCAATAACATTAGCGCAGACCCATCTAAGGGTCTGCAGGTCCACAGGGGACCTGTGTCAGAGAGTGGTAAAATGCAGCTAGCATCAAAGCTAATAAAGGCTAACATAGTAACCAAACAATCCTAAGTAAAACTTTTGTTGCAAATCCATCACCAGAATAGAGTTAGCTGGGTTTGATACCAATTGCACTAAACCACTGTTGCCTAACTTCAAAGTCCACCAGAAATACAGGGTGTAACATGAAGGTGTAACATAACAACATAACAACAACTGACTGTTACAGAATCAAAGATGGGCGGGGCTTTTATACTGGAGCACGATGATTTAAAACTTCTGGGACTAGTTGACCAATCACAAAATTCAACTGCAATATCTCTTTTCAAGCAGAGACGGTTTTAGACTATATTTTCAGGAATTGAACTAGTTTATTTTAATTTGTCAATACACAGTTTTAAGGGTTCAAAAATTTAGCAACAACTAACAGACAGCCCTTTTAAAATCCCATTTATAGAGGTCAACAGCCAGAAAAGTTGATATAGGGTTTGGTTATCCTTTAAGGACACGCATGTCAAAAATTGAGACCAATTTCTCAGTCTATTTCCTATTTTGTTCATTGGTACTCATTTTATGGTCAAAAAAGTAGCTTATTGTTTGTGCTGTGATATTCCAGCGCACTTCTTATTTTTAAAATCGGCGGTGGGCTTTTAGTGTGTCGGTACATAACGACTGGTTCTCCCGCTGCTTATTTACGTCATTTGATCAAATTATTCGTGGTCAAAAATTTTTATTTTTGACATGAACTTTTAAGGTTTTAAGCTGCATCCAGATTAAACGCGTTCAATTCCACCCAGTGAAGATAACACAAGAACAGAGCTGCACAATTTTATGGGCTCAAATTTCCAAATTCAAGACTTTTTAAGGCATTATTTTCAGATTCATGAATTTATGATGTCAAGACTTTTTGAATCTTTGAATTTTTTGAATCACAAGTGAAGTCCCAAATTTACTTAAGTGATTCAAATATAATTATTTTATGTTTATATATACACCTACATATTTTTACAATAATATTTTAAAAATTCTTCAGGCTAAATGATGCGGGGTCCTGAATTAAAGGGAAAAGATTAATCTGTATTGGTTATGACAGTTTTTACACCAACACCGATTTGAATTATTATGAATCCCTAGCATAAAAACTAAACAAAAATATTGTTTGTTTTTTTTTAATCAGAAAACATACCAGAATTAGTTTTTATATTTTAGATGGGATGATTTCAACTATGTTTACTTACGCCATTTGATCAATATAATCGTGCTCAAAGAATTGGTAATTTTTGACGACTGCGAAACAGAGAAGTTTACAGCAACACAATTTTTAGGAATAGGATATAAAAAATTCAAGACTTTCTTAAGACTATTTAAAGTTTTATTTTCAAATGTATTCATTCAATGCTTTTAAGACTTTTTAAGACCTCCCAGGGACCCTGTATTATATCTCTAGAATTATATTTTAAGCGTATATAGTTGTTAAAGTTCCACTCTGATCATACATTATTTGCCAAAATAAAAAAAAAACGCGTGTCATTTACTTGGGCATAGATTCTGCAAAGCAGCAGGAGTTCTTCAGAAATTCGCCTCTAGGTTGTAGGCGGGACTTTATGCACAGAGCTGTGCTACGTTCCCACCACAGAGGCGGAAAGTTTCAATGTTAAGTCAGTGGCACAGACGCGAATTGAGGCGATCTGAAGTTCCGCGGCACGAAATGGGCGGTGCCCCCAGAGTTCAAATATCTCAATTTTGGCATCATTCGTGTCTTCCATAAATTCTAAGTGAGGAATCCACAAACACCGCTCCATGTAGCAATTATCCTAAGAACATTAGCTGATAGCTCCTCTCGCATGCGGCGAGCAGCAAATTCACCGCGCGGCAAAAGAAAGGAGGGTCGTGCGAATTTATCGCACCAATCACATTAAAGGTGTGAACGCAGCGTAAGCCTGTGCTCATATCCCATGATTCCTTCAACTTTCTCCCACTAGCATACAGTCCCTCACTAACAATAGCAGAGTGTTACCCGCTCTGATGAAAATTGTGTTTTTGGTATTTTTAACAAAATCTTGTTGTAATTTTCCAATAATTAAGGACATATATGAAAGTCCTGGAAGTTTACCAATCTGACAGTTGCACTTTTCTCCCAAAAGTACAACTTGTACTCCAAAAAAATATGTAATCATAATTAAAGGACCACAGCGAATGCTGTGAATACATCAAAATATAATTGGAATGGGACTTTTTATATTTTTTTTTTTTCTGTTAGAGATTCACCATGGACAAAATCAGTACTAAACTATTCCAAAAAAAAAAAAAGTGAAATTCTCTTTTCATGTCATTTTGGCAGAGGTTTTCTTCTTTCTGGTGGCTCTGCCCTTCCATACTGCGATGAGTGACAGGCAGCCGGGGTGTGGGGGTCACATTACTCACATTTAGCATTCTGTTCCCCCGTCTTTCCTTCACTAACAACACGATGAAGTGCTTGACTGTTCGCCGCACATGTGAGTAGGTGTGAGAGGCGCGGGTGCAAAAAAGAACGCGGCCCCGCTTTGGACTTCAGCTAATTATCCACCTGAAAGAAACGGGTGTCTTTTTCTGAGATGGAAAACTGCAAATAAATGAGCTGCAACGTCTAACTTTAACTGGTAACAGACGGAAAGCCTCGTCAGGCGACATCACAATCCAAGAAAAGAGTGTGTTTTGACACTGTTTCTGCACATATTCTATTAAGTCTTTGTATCTTGTGTTTGGAAAAGCAGACACCAGTATATAGAAGCAGAAACAGGAGTTTGGTATTACGTATTTCCAAGACTTTTCACTGATCCACTAGAGTCAAAGTAGCAAAATTTCCATAAAAGTCTTTACAAAACCTACATAATATATGTTAATTTAGAAGGAATACTAAGAAATTATCGTATTGAAGCACAATTAAAATCTTTTCATTTTCCCAATTTTTGCCTTTGGTATATCACCATTTTTGGATCAAATTGTTGACAGCTGGGCTGATGAAAAATGACATTTTAGTCAGACCAGAGGTTGGCAACCTTTAAGAGTAAAAGAGTCATTTGTCTTGTTTTCTACTCATCAAAACCTAGAAGGAACCACGTTGACTTACGTTAGCCTTTAAGAAAATTGGATTTGCATTCATAACCTTCTTTTTTTTTGTTTTTTTATATAAATATGAATGTCTAATTTTGGCACGAACAAAAGCAAAAAAATATATAAAAAGAAACTATCATCTCTCAAGAAGGTATTTTTTTTAAGTTTTTAACTTTAGAAGCAAAAAAGCTAGCTCGTTGCTTAATTACTAGCTGAACTTCAAATTAGCATAACATTTCTCTGTAAATTAAATCAACCAAAAAATTTAGCATATTGCTAAAATATTAGCTAAACTCCAAATTAGGATAAAAAACTAATTAGAGGCCAAATCTGCCAGAAAAAGCTAGCTTGTTGCTTAATTACTAGCTGAACTCCAATATAGCCTAAAATTCTTCAGAAAACTAACTCAGTCAAAAACGTTAGCATGTTGCTAAAATAGAAGCTAAATTCTAAATTATCCAAAAAGATATTTCAGTAGATAATAAATTAGCTGAAAACATTAGCATTTTACTAAAATATTAGCTAAACCCCAAATTAGCATAACATTTCTCAGAAAACTTAGCCAAAAACGTTAGCATGTTGCTAAAATAGAAGCTAAAATTCTAAATTAGCCTAAAAACTCCAGTAGGTAACACATTAGCCAAAAACGTTAGCATGTTGCTAAAATAATAGCTAATCTCCAATTTTTTTTTTTAATTTACTATTATTTTATTTTCTTCAACCAGAGAGCCACCATGGAGAGATGAAAGAGCCACATGTGGCTCTGGAGCCGCTGGTTGCAGACCCCTGAGTCAGACCAATCAAACTAATATTAGCACTAGCAGCTCTACCTATTGCGAATACTTGCACCGATACTCATTACGTCAGTTCTGAGGAGTAAAAAGGGCTGAAAAAGTTATTAAAACCACAAAACAGTAACATTCCTTATTTGGCGGTGTTCTAGCTGTGTTTCCCAGGAGTCACATGACGCTGTGTGTTTAATGCTTTTTGTCCTTTAGATTACAAAGAATTGGAAAAAGTCTTCCAACACCTGAAGTCGTACATCTGTGGGGACTGAGTGTAATTTAAAAAGACACTCAAGTCTGTGGAGTAACACAACAACCCCCAAGGTTATGGTCAATCATCGGCACGTCAGCGTTCTGAAGAAAATGGAGTCTTTAGAAGTGGAGAGGTAATAACTGCAGCGGGTATATGAAACGTGCCCCGTCTATCATTGATCAAAAGGTATTAAGACTTTCATGAAAAAAATGTATTAATGACTGAACGAAGGCTACAAGAAGGCAAAAATTAAAGTTATTTTACGTCATGAAGACTGTAAAAGAATATAAAAAAAAGGCAATAATGAGGTTCAATTCAAGGGCAATCATGAAACGGATTTACCTTATTTAAATGGAATCCACGAGTCGACAAAAATGACCTTTTTTGACTTTGTCAACGCAAACGGTTCATTGTAGCAAAGCTTCATTAGAGGGAAAATGCACCGTCTTTCTGAAGTTTCTTATATCACAGGAATGAATATGGTCTAGTTGATAATCTAAATGTCAGGACACAAAGAACATCTGAGGAGTTGTAAAAGTGTGTGGAGGGAAAAAAAGGCGTAATAACATTTAATTTGACATAATGGCCTCAACACGTTTCCACCGTTCCCGACACATCCCGGCTTGGAATCGATCGGGATTTTCATGAAGGGAATAAAAGAGGCAGTGATTGAGGTACTTACCCCAATGAGACCTCTGTTCCTGCAGTACTCTTCTGCGTGATGTGATTGAACGGGCAGAGGGTGTACAGATACCTGCAGGGGACACGGAAAGCACATTGCAAAAGATGTCATCTCAAAGTGCTTTAGTTGAACATGATAAATTGAACTTGTGGGGATTTTTTTTCGCTGTTTCTATAATCCAATCATTCAGTTAATAATATGCTGATGTGATATAATGTAATGAAACTCTTAGTATGTATCCTTAGAGTTATTTTCTTACCATAAAAGCACAAGTCACAGAATTTGTCTTATTTTGAAACATAAGTTCACAAGTCCCAAATGTACTTAATTTTTTCAAATAATATTATTTTTTATTCATATTTGTACCTACATTTATTTCCAATTGATTCTTCATTGTTTTGTTTTTTTTCTATCAAGGTGAGTTTAAATGACATGGTGTCCTAGATTAAACTGTACAGTGTGAAGGGGGTAATCTTTATTGGTAATTTCAGTTTTTACACAACTACTGATTTAAATTATTATTAATTACTAGCATAAAAATGAACCAAAAAGATGGCTTTTTTGGCCAGAAAGCAAACTTTTTGTTTAAAGGGACTTTATTTTTTGGATTAAATGAATCCATATACAATTTTCTGAGTTAATAATTAATAACTATTCAAACAAGTAACCAACTTTTTTAATCCCTAGATGAGAGTACAGTATAAGTACATGTATCTTGAAAGCTTTTTAAGGTATTTTGTAGGGCTGGATTAATAAAATCGATTAATTGATTTGAATTAATAATCGATTCTTAAAAAATATCAATAAATTCAGGACATAAAGCTAAAGTCAGCTGACTTTAAAAATGTTTAAAACTAGGGATATAAATGTTATTATATCAGTTTCAAAAATCGATTATGCAGTAGGAGTAACTAACAGCCGTATCGGTTAGGGATGTAAAAAATAGATATGTATCGAAAATTGATCGAGCAACTGCAGTATCGTTTGAAAACCACAGATTATGTTGGTTAAAAGGTATAAAATCCAGACATAAATATACAATACTATGTATAGTATATTTATACATAGTATATGTATACTATGTAAATATGTACGCTATATGTATCATATCGCCAAGGTCTTGGCAATACTTTTAGTGAGTCACGTCTCATGGGACACGTGTCACACATACAGCACAGTTCAATGTTAGAATAAAATGCACACACAATCAGGAAAAGTCAGGATGCCATTGGTTCATTTTTTTTAAACAAATAATAATGTTAGCAATTGTTAGTTCTAGTGTTAACAGCCTCCAAAGGTGCAAATAAGATTGGAGTGAAACTTTGTATTTGTGGTAGAGTTGTCAAATCGACATAACCTAAAAGAATGAGCAACAGTATAGACATGAGTGGGGCCCTGCACAGTTATTAGTTATTACTCAGATTTTGTGTTAACCAAAGCACTCCGCGATCCTAACTAGCACTGCAGGCAAGAGAGCCATAATTGGGTCGGTAAAAGTCAAATAAAAGTCGGCCTAAATAAAGATACTTCGAAAGTTGAAAGGCTACCCGTTGAGAGTGGTGAGGGGCTGCCATTTACCCTCCCACCCGCAGCTCGTCCACTCGAGCAAAGGCGAGTCTGGAGGAGTTAACAATTAGCCGAGGCCCGCGCTAATAAACTTGGCGGGGACCGAGGCGGAGAGCGGAGGAACGAGCGAACGCCGGCTCCAGAAGCTGATCAAAGAGCCGCGGTGGTGGAACTGACAGGGAGAAAGGCAACGGGGCTTTTTTCATTGACATTTGACTTGTTACTCTGACTGCCATAATACAGCGGAGCATGCCCAGGCTGGTGCAACGAGAGGAAGACGTGGAATGAGTGAGAAAGGGTGGCGGGCTGCACATGTGGGCTGGAAAGTGAGAGGATCAAAAGCTACAAGGGAAGAAAAAAGGAAGGGAAAGTCTAAGAGAGTGGTAGAAGGCATAAATGACTGGCCGCTCTGTTCTTGTGTTTATCTTCACTGGGTGGAATTGAACACGTTTAATCTGGATGCCATCCGTCCATTTCAGTTGGGATACCCCTTCCCCCTCGTTTACAGAAAATGGGAATCTTATGTCTAACATTAACTCAAGAACCAATCGTCTTGACATTTGATACTTTTGCAACATGAGAATTTCTCCCTGTAAAATATCTCAATTTGCAAAAATGGACATGCTTTGAGGGTATGTCAAGTCATACAAACAAAACCGTCATTTGTACGATTGCGATACCTTTTCTTATTGCTCGTTGATTGAAATCAAGGTCAAGTTTGTCCAAATTTGCTTTTTTATTCCCTCTTGCATAAAAGAAGAACCTTATGAAGTCTTTTATGTAGCACTTTTTTTGCATATTCTAATACAAAGTTCTCTAAACCCACTGTACTCTTGTTTGGGGTCATTTGGTTGATAGAGCCAACCCAGATACTGTTGGGCAAAGGCGGGGTACATCTAAAACAGCTACCCAGTCCAAAGTCCGCAGACAGCCCCCCAGAGACATTGACACACCTAAGGGACCATTTAGAGCAGGGATGGGCAACTCCAGGCCTCGAGGGGCAACATCTTCTCCAACACAACCTGCTCTGGCATGTTCTAGTTGGCTGGACACACCTGAACCAGGTGATCAGTCAGGTGTTGGGCTTGGATATCTTCAACAGCGCGTCAGTCTGGCAGCATCGTGATTTGAGCGGTGCATTGTGATTTGGGCGACAGACATGGCGAGGTTGAAGCCACAGACTGAAGAAAAAATCCAATATGGCAGCTCAATTAGAGGGTTTCTTTCCAGAGCTTCCATCTATTTTCTTAATTCGCTGAAGCCGCAGAGACTGTCCCGTCCACTGTTGGGAGAGGGCAGAATACATCCTGGACAGGTTGCCAGCATGTCTCAGAGCCCATGGAGCTGGAGCGATCAAGCCTGCTACGCTAGGAAGCCATCTGGTAGACAGCTTCGCTGTTTCTGATTCCGGTCTGGCAGAGCTAGCAAACACCGTCGCCCAGGATCCTGTAGGGCTACCAAACACCGCCACCCAAGGTTCGGCAGAGCTAGCAAACACCACCGCCCAGGGTTCTGCAGAGCTACCAAACACCACCGCCCAAGGTCTGGCAGAGCTAGAAGTCACTGCCGCCGGTTGTAAGGTAATATCAAACACTAAGAGATGTTTTGCATAAAAATGTAATCATTGAAATGGGAAAATATGAACATTTGTGGTGACAGAATGTACCAACATGGTTGTGCTTTGACCACAAACTCTAACCCCGGGCTCACACAGCTGGTGTAACAGCTCCAATGCGAGCGCCGCACTCTTTACTTAACTTTAAAAGCGCAAGAGGACGCCGGACGACTCAGCTGAACCGCAGCAAATAAATAGGGGATTAGTGTGAACGTATGTGAGTTTGGAGTTTTGCGAGGTCTGCAGCAGAGCCCATGGCTGCAACCAACCAGCTAGTAGCTTGACCGCTCCCGCATCGCACCTGAGCTGTAACGCTAGCGATGTGAGCCCGGGTTAAGCCCATCAGAGCACCAGCGCGTCTGCAGCAAATCGACATGTAGTCTGTGTTGTGACAATCTGCCAATTTATTCAACTCTTCTAGTATTTTTAAACGCTGCTGGAAACTTACCTGCAGCACCGACATTCAGTGAAAGTTCCTGGAGAACAGCTTTCAAAGGAAAGAATTCCCACAATTGATAGAGTGAACAGCTGGTCAGATCAACAGGAGCCAGGTGGGGCATCAGAGCTCACAGCTAAGCAGTAGGAACTTCAAACTCAGTGTTACATTGTGTGTTACGATGCTGTCCAGCCATTAATGTTGGTAATCTTCATCGTTATGAAACTAACATCCAAATCTGCAGGAGTCAACATCTCTACCTTTGAGATTTTCAATTCAACTGATTCTCTGTCAATGGACAGTTTTAATGTTCTACTAAATTGATTTAAACAATTATTGAAGCAGACCAATGAACAGTTTAAGGGTCGGGCACCAAAAAAGTAAAAATGTGACTTTTTCTTAGTTTCTTAGTTTCACATCTTAAATAAATAATAACACCACAAATGAATAATATATAATACTGGGCAGACTATCAAGTATCGGCAAAAATCCACAATTTCATGGATTCTCTAATAAACAGGGAAAAAAATCCCTCTAGTTCTAAAACTATCTTTGCTATAAATGACTATTAATACTTAATACGTGTAAAAAATTACATAGCAGAAAAAAACAAAGATATTTTACATGCGTTCATGAGACTTTAAGTCACAATTTGGTCAAGTTGTAGACCGCTAGCGTGTCATTGTAGTGCAACGACTAGAAAAACACCAACAATGGAGGTCATCCAGCAGCTCGTCTTTTTATTGCTTTACTTCTAGTACATCGTGTATACCAAGAAATGAATGTTGTTTAAAATAAGAATGCAGGCGGCTAAGATGAATACCGCCGTTGGAAACGATAGCTTAGCGCTATATTGCATGAATTTTGAATGAATCTTTCTTTTACACTTCTATTGCCACATATGAAAGATTTGGTGTCATATAATTAAATCAGAGGACAAACAGAAATTATTAATTTTTCAAACAGTTGGCGTTTGGGAAAGTACTCTATCAAATCTGAGTCCCTGATTGGTCAAAGTTCAACTGCTTTCACTTTTAACAGGTGTTTTGTACGTAGCCAACAATTTGAGTACCAGTGCATGAAAAGCGAGGGGTTTGAACACATTTACATAGACTTTACATTGAAAATGGTCACTCAAACGGGCATTTTTGAGCCCAGTGTGGACATGGCATGGAGTGTTGGTGATGGAACCAAATCAAATGTACCCTTGTCCATTTTTTAGGGTGGATGAAAAATAGCTAAATCAAACCTTGAACTGTAATAAAGGACTTGAATAACTAAAAAGGAACAACACTTTTGATGTTTACTTTTTAATTCCGAGAGGCAAACGATAAAACATATAGGGACAAACTACGGCCCAGGGGCCATATGTGGCCCGATTAACATTTCAATCTGGCCAGCAACACTGGAATAAATCTCAATTTTAAATCCCAAATCATGTTTTTTTTTCTCTATAACGCTGGTGTCTCCTCTTAAATGGTGCATCACACTGACTTGTGTTCAGGTGCATAAAGTTATATTGCATTGATCTTTTTCTTAGTCATTTTCTGATCACTCCAACATAGTAAAACAGAATTTTCTAGGTGTATATTTTTCACTGAAAGACTTAACCAACTGGTCCAATTGGCACTAAAATAGAAACAAAAAACACATTTTTTAAATTAAAAAAGTATGTTTTTGTTCAGATTCCCTGCTGTTTCTTTTCTCATATGAGGTATATCAAAACACCGAAAGCATCTCTCATGGTCCGGCCCATTCATCAAGTTGTAGAACCTTTTGTGACCCACGAGTCAAAACGTCTCCCCAACTTCATTATAGACCAGGGGTCTGCAACCTGTGGCTCTTTTATCTCTCCATGGTGGCTCTCTGCCTGAAGAAAAATAAAGTAGTAATTTTGAAAAATTTGGAGATTAGCGATTACCTTAGCAACATGCTAACATTTTTGGATAATTTATTATCTACTAGGATTTTTGGGGTAATATAGATTTAGCTTCTATTTTAGTAACTGGCTAACACTTTTGACTAATTTAGTTTACTGAGGCATTTTATGCTAATCTGGGGTTTAGCTAATAATTTAGCAACATGCTAATGTTTTCGGTTAATTTTTTATCTACTGAAGCTTTTTAGGATGATTTAGCTTCTCTTTAGAAACAGACAAACTTTTTTGACTGATTTAGTTTGCTGAGGAATTTTAAGCCATTCAGTTCAGCTAGTAATTGAGCAGAAAGCTAGCTTTTGTTTTTGGGCTAATTTGGCCTCTAAATTTTTTATGCTAATTTAGGGTTAAGCTATTATTTTTGCAATATCCTAACATTTTTGGCTAATTTGTTATCTGTTGGGGTTTTGGGTTACTTTAAAGTTTAGCTTTAATTTTAACAACATGCTAACATTTTTGGCTGAATTGAGTTACTGAGGAATTTTATGCTAATTTGGAGTTCAGCTAGTAATTAATTAGGCAACAAGCTAGCTTTTTGCTAATTTGGACTCTACTAAAGGTAAAAACGTAAAAAAAAAAAAGTGAGAAATGCTAGTTTTTATATTTTTGCTTTTGCCAAAAAATAGACATGTTCATAATTATAAAAAAAACAAAAAAAAAAGGTAATGAGTGCAAATCTGAGTTTTTTTAAAGGCTAAAGTAAAGAAAACCTGTAGAAAGGACTATCTGATAAGTTGTCTTTGTACCTCTTCGTTGTCACATCTGCCTCCTTACCTTGAGGTGGCACATTTTTATCTCTGTTCAATTTAGCCGAGTCGCCATCGCCGCACAGAAGACATTCAAACAGGTAAACAAATAAATTAAATTGGTATTCATGTGAATGTTGGAAAGTGCAATCTGACCTTGGATCCGTCGCCTCTGGCAAGAAAAAAAAAAAAAAAAAAAGCAGGAGGGATAAATGTGTCGCCGGTTATGGGAGGAAAAAAAAGTTCAGAGATATTAGATATGCCGGGCTTAATATTCCGGCTGAAGGTGCGCTGTTGATTAGCTGTTTGGCGGCAAGAGCGACGTCTCGCTTTCTGCCATCTGCGTTACATAAATGGAGCACTGATGAAAGGTCAAACAGACGCATTTACACAAACTGTCCCCAGCTATCCTTAGCAATGAGCACAGTGTGGCACTGAAGGGGGAATTATTGGCTGAAAAGCACATGTTGGTGACGGAGCACTCGGAAAAAAGAAAAAGCAAGTTGGCAGCAGAGAAATGAAGATAGAAACACCAGGGAGAACAAAGACAAAGACAGATTCAAGTGTGCCGACTTGAGATAAAAAGAAATAAAAAGTGTGCAAAAAGAGAGTGGGAGGGAATCAGAGTGTGCTGGTGACGCCGTGCATATGAATCACCAACGGCACAGGCTGCAAATATGACAGATGATTATGTGAAACAAGAGGGACACTGGTGGGGGGGAGGATACCAAATACAATTAAGACAGAAAGAGGAGACACAGACGGTCATTTATTAAACTTTTGATAATAATTGGATGCTTCAGATCAAAAATGACAACGGTGAACTTTCCGCGGCGGTGCGGAGCTCCACGGGGTGTCTCCTTCTGTGTCCTTCGTTTCGATCTGTCAGCGCCCGACAATGCGGCTCTGGCACTTGCCATAATAAGTCGGTATCGCTGTATAAATCTCTGGCGGGGGGTTTTCCAGAGTCCCCGAAAGGTACGAGGCAGAGAAAAGACGAAACCCGCTCAGCCCCTGAGGGCAGGTTTTTCATTCTGCACCAAATCCGACAGCAGGCCAAAGGTCTCCTGCACCACCGCACCTTTCTCAAGAAAATCAGACCAACGTCTAAATAAATCTATATGATCACACCACAAGACATAAAGGTGATATGTCCTACTTAAATCAGAGAAATACAGTCCGAATACCTATATATTATAAAGGAAAGTCTGTATATATGGAAGATTTTAATGGCATAATATCGATTTATGGTTATTTTACCAGAGAAAAAAAACAAAAAATGCTTTAAACAGTGAAGGTTACCGCAGAAAAAAAGCATTTATAGTCTAACATTTTGAAAAAATGAAAAAAGGTTTCATTCGGAATACTGTTGAATTGATTTTTTTTTTTTATCATGTGAGATTCTCTTCAAAGACTTGTGTTTCTGGTCTTTTTAACCTGTTCTTGTGGTGTTTTTCTGATGATAGAGGACATTTATCAAGAAAATTGAGCTCAAAACTTCATTTCTGAGTATTTCCATATTCAAAACGTTGTAATAATAAAAAAAAAAAAAAATTGTAGCTGTAATGTAGACGCTACAATCGGAAGGTCAGCTATCTGTTCCGGTTCATTCCGATGCATTCACTTGCAAGTACATCCATGAACGTCTTCGTTTTCCTCTTCCGAGCTAACGTCGGGGTAACCCTAAAATAAATTACATTCAAGTGTTAGAAACAACTGCCCTTACAACTGGTTCTGGGCTGTGTGCGGGTGAAAATGTGTTAACCCTGTATGGGACACCCACATGGCTGACATGTATCCCGTGGACACCACTTATGGGGGCCTCTAGTCGGTTGGATTTGGGAAAGGTAACTTAAATGAAAAATCTCTTCTATGCACCTGTGCGTCACCTACTTCATCTCTACTTTACTCTTGTGTTTTGTGTGTTTCGCCTGCAGTAGCCTTGTAGAAAACATTATTGTCCCCAATTTAGCGATCGATGACCTTGATATTTTGCGTAGGTTAAAAATCTTTACTGACCGAGGAATAAGAATTTTGTTTTAATTTGTTTATTTTTAGCAATTTGTTTTAGTCCATCAAGGTTTTCAGATACTAATTTACTTGTAGCTCTTTTAATGCCCCCCCATTTCAGTCCCTGTAAGCTCTATTGGCAACCTTGTTTGGCAAAGCCTCGACTCTGTCGCAGACCTTCTGGCGAGCCAGGGAACACTATCCTGTTGCTCGACCCACTTTTAGCCAAAGGTTAGTTGTTAAACAGATGGCGGCACATTTTACTCCAGAAATCCTTGGGTACACAGAGGAGTTTATGGCCAATCCTTTGTCTAAACTTTGACCCCCTTCGCCCAAAGGACACCATCCCAAAAGTCTTATGATTTGCTCAGACTGTACTTTATAAAACCTCGAGCACCCTTGTTACCGCCTTTAACTTGATGCGTGACATACTTGTGATGCCTTTTTTCAACTTTCTTCCCATAAATGCACGTGTTGTCCAGCATTGTAGTCTCTTAGGATGAATAATAAAATAGGGCTTCTTTGTTTTTAGTCAGTATATTGGAAGGTCTGACCTTGGAAGATGCTTGATGTATATTCCAATACTAATTAAATCTAAATCAAATTCCTAAAGTGAACTAAAAAAGATTTTTTGAATGTAAAGTTGATCACAAAAAGGGTCTCACAGAAACATTGTTGTTGGTTTACTTTCTGCCAATAAAATAAAGTGAATCAGGGATTACAAATGCTTATTTATTGGGTTGCAACTTTGGCAGAGAGAGACCTGGCTGCAGACAAGATGGCGCCAGACATCATCGCCCGGAATTGGAAATTATACAACTTACCCTAAACCCTAATCTAAAAGTGTTCAGAATTGTGGGAAAAAGTTTTATTAAAGCTTTAAAAAAACACAATTGTTAAGGTTGAGGACTTCTAGTTCTGGACATTGATATCTGGAGCCACTTCATAATGTCAGAGTTATGCGTTATATCCCTCCAGATCTAACCAATTTTTAATTCTAGTGTAGTTTACGTGCCAAGGGTTAATGTGTAGATGCCACTAAATTATCATTCAGACAAGATGTGTATTGTGTCAGAGTCTTTGGAGTCAAATTCTGGACCTTCCTTCCCAAGTCTTCACATTTTGACGTTTGGTTAAGGACCCCTTCGCCTCAAAAATTGACGTTTTGGGTGTCCCCAACTTCTTGCTTCTTGACGTGCCGGCTGTTCCCATTACATCACGGATCCCCAACCTCCAAGTCGCAAACTGGAACTGGTCAAGTACCAGGACGCGTATTGCACCAGTACCCTAACTTAGGACTGGAACCCTCACCCAGTAACAGTTCACGTCCGGCACCACGTCTAGTACCAGGACACGTGGTGCACCAGTAACCTAACCCAGTACCGGTAACCTAAACCAGTACCGGTTTGCGTCCGGCACCGGGTTTGTTTACAAGTACTGGACACGCCCAGAGGACCAGTCAATATCCAGGACCCCATCCCGAGGGTTGCAGACCCTTGTTTTTACGAACAACCAGCACGTAAGAAAAAAAAAAGTTGGAAACACCCAAAATGTCAAAATGTGACATAGAGGGGACTTTAACCAAACATCAAAATGTGACGACTTGGGAATGAGAACATGTTTTTCTGTGGTAACAGAGCATAAAGGTGAGTCAACTTTATCAGAACTACTGTGAAACTCAAGGGTCTTTAAAAATGAAGCACCTGGTGGGCTTGTTCCATTGAACTAGCGCTGCCACAAACGATTATTTTAATAGTCGACTAATCATCAATCATTTTTTCCAATTAGTCGACTAATCAGGTGATGCATAAAATGGATGTAAAGCACACAAGTTAAGCATCATTAGCTTCAATCTAACTAAATTACCTGCGATAATGCTAGTGTGAATGCTGTAATCTGTATCTGGCAGCTGAAGATGCTGAAATCGATAGCTATAAAACATTGAAGTTGACAGCTGAAATCGCTGAAGCTGATAGCCAACTAAAATATTAGCTAAATACTAAATTAGCCTAAAACACTGAAAAAAGCCTAAGTTAGCCAAAACAAGTTGCATGTAGCTGAAATATTAGTTAAATGACAAAATAGCCTATAAAGCAAAAAAGCCTAAATTAGCCAAGACAGCTAGTATGTAGCTAAAATATTAACTAAACTCAAAATTAGCCTAAAAAACTGAAAAAAACCTAAATTAGCTGAAACAGCTTACATGTAGTTGCTAAAAAAATAGCTTATTAAGAAAAAAAAAATACTAAATTAGCCAAGACAGCTAGCATGTAGCTAAAATATTAGCTAAATCCAAAATTAGCCTAAAAAAATACCAAATTAGCCAAATTGGCTAGCATGTAATTGAAATAATAGCTTAATACCAAAATAGCCTATAAAACAATAAAAAAGCCTAAATTAGCCAAAACAGCTAGCGTGTAGCAAAATTATTAGCTAAACTCAAAATTAGCCTAAAAAATGTCAAAAAAGAATACTAAATTAGCCAAAGTAGCTAGCATATAGTTGAAGTATTAGCTACATTCTAAAATAGTCTAAAAAAACCTTAATGATTGCCAAAATAGTCGAAAAAGCTAGCAGAATGCTATTATAACTTTCAATTTTACTACACTCTGACACCACATAATATAAAATGACAATTAGTCATCGATTAGTTGACTAATTGTGGCAACATTGAACATGCTGTAAGTCTAATTTTGATTTATTTAGTTTGTTAGAGACAACTAATGGTTTTAATCCTGTTGGTTTTCAATATCAGTCTTCTTCATTCACAACTGCGTGAGACGTCTCCAGCCAATCAGAAGCTAAAGAGACGCTGGAAAATGGCTCTCTGTTGTTTACACCTGGTTTATAATTAAAGATATTGCTCATTATTTCATCTGTTGTTACAAAATTAAGATTAGAGGAATAGGATTACATAAAATAAAATATCATAAACCTTGAAGATAAAAAGGTTTGCTATTTTTAATTTTTAAACAGTTAATATTTTACTGAAAACAACTTTAATTAAAGTTAACTCATGCAATGACAATGCCTCCCCAGTAGGTCTGGATATTTGATGCAGGAAAAAAAAAAAAAAAAAAAAAACTTTGAGCTAATTTATTCCTCACTGAGATCTTGTCAAAAGAAAGAAAGAAAGAAGAAAAACAGCAATTAAGCACATCTGCCACTAGACTGCTATGTGGCAGCGTGGGCGCAGTTCACTGAAGGTTACACTGCAAACTCCAGCTACATCAACAATGGCTGCAGGTAGCACTGTTTACTCTCAACGAGCACACCACAAGTCAAAGGTGACCCATCAGAATAAAACAACATTGTTAATTGTTTATTATCAAACCTTAAGAGAAAAAGCATCACTTCATCTCTATAGCCTACAGCAACTCATTGTGAATGTGTGTTTCAAAAAACACAGCTTGTTAGTGACTCAAGAGCTTAGAATATTTGTATTAATTCATTGACTTTTTAACAGATATTTTATTTCTTTTATAGTATATTAAATTACAGACAGGATTTTCATGTCTATATAACTCTGTGTCTGTAATTATATTGTGATTATATTCAATCCATGTATCCATTTTCTATTCCTGTTTGGTCGTGTTCAAGATGACAGGGATGGTGGAGCGTCCTACACAGCTACTGTCAGGTGAAGAAGTATTGAAATAAAAAATAGAATGTAGAATTTGTACAAAAACTTGGTATAAAAGACTTGTGTTTGATGATTTTGTAAGTGATGCTTTGTATGTATCGTCACTAAAGATCCATTTATAGTTGAATTTATATTAAAACTTTACAAACATTCTAAAAATATAGAAAAAAATAGAATTTTGCAATCACAGTTTCCACTGAATAAACACAATCCAACTCATGCAGCATGTCATCAAACACTGCGATGGATGTCAAGTTCAAAAATATTTATTTATGACTTTTGAAAAACGTCTATAGAGCAGAAAAATAACAAAAGTATAAAAACGACAAAATCTGAAACGGAGTGAGAAGAAGAAAAATCGTATGAATTCTTATCCCCGTACCTCATATCATTAATATTTCTAAGCCCAATACACCCAAAATTAAACTTCATTGCCCTAACTGAAAGTACATTATGATACAATTACACATGTTCACACGTGTAACTTTTATTTCTAAAAACACCTACATAAAAAACACAATATCATTTTATGAGTATGCTTGTTTACAAACGCTTTTGTTTTGTATTTGTGCATGTGAGCAATACTTTGATTTACAGCAAATACACTCAAATTTCTGCCATTGCACTAACGCTCATCATCGTCTATCAAAGGAGACGTCGGCGTCTGGGGCACGCTACATGGTAGAGCGCACAAAATGATTTTGGGAAATGGTGGTTGGTGATTCCACAGAAGAGCACCGGATCTAATAACTCTGTATGACAAACTCAACTTTTGATGAGCTGTGTGATTATTTATTTCAAATGTGACATCTAATATAGACAGCTATAGTGTTTGAAAAAGTGTAACAATTACAGCCTAAATTTACATCTTTCCAGAAAGCCAATTTTAAACAATTCATTTCTGTAATCTTCATAGAAAAAAATTATACTTCAAAGTTTTAAAAACTAGATAAATAGAATTACCTGCAATAATGCTAGCATGAATGCTGTAAGCTGAATGTGGCTGCTGAAGATGCTAGTAATAAAAGCTGAAGATGCTGAAACTGATAACTAGAAACGTTGAAGCTAATTCCTGAAAACGATGATGTTGACAACTGAAATGGCTAAAGCTAATAGCAGCAAATGCTAAAACTTATAGCTAGCTCAAATATTTGCCCAATGCAGAATTAGCCTGAAAAACTGAAAAATTCTAAATATGACAAAACAGCTAGCATAAGGTTAAAATATTAGCTAAATGCTAAATTAGACATGAAAAAAACTGGTAAAATGTCTAATTTAGCCAAAACAGCTAGCAAAAGGTTAAAATATTAGCAAAACTCCAAATTAGCCTAAAAGACCGAAAAAGCCTAAATTTGTCAAAACAGCTAGCATCTAGCTGAAATATTAACTAAATGCCAAATTATCCTGAAAAACTGGTAAAATGTGTAATTTAGCCAAAACAGCTAGCGAAAAGCTAAAACATTAGCTGAACTCCAAATTAGCAAAGAAAAAAAAGAAAAAAATCCTAAATTAGCCAAAACAGCTCGCATGTAACTGAAGTATTAGCTAAACTCCTAATTAGCCTAAAAAACAGAGAAAAAGAAAAAAAACCTAAATTACCAAAACAGCTAGCATGTGGCTAAAATGTTAGCTTAAACCCAGAATAGCCTAGAAATCCTTAGTAACTGCCAAAACAGTAGAAAAGTTAGCATTAACAGAGCTGAATATTTAATAGATGAAAGAGCGGAAGTGTTGCAATTCCTGACCAAATGTGGGGGCGGGCCTGATCCGGCCCGCGGGCCACAGTCTGGGGCATCTCCAGCCAGTTATCATCAACCGTTAAATTTTTGTTTAAAAGCTCTAAAGTTTCTTCAGTAATTTTATCCTGCACTGATGTCCGTCTACTTTTGAATCTTTTTAACTTCACACTGGAGACCTTCATGAATGCAGACACCAAAGAAACCTACAGACAAACACCTTCTTGCTTCTTCTGCCTTGTTTTCAGACCACACATGCCCACATTCCCTTTCTAATAAACATGCACAGACACGACGTCAGTGTGATGGACGCATTTAATGCGAGCTACGTTCTATTACTCAATGCTGATCAGTCTGAACAGGTTTATACAGAAACACGGTCTGCCCTTGGTTTGGGTCATAGGTTCCAGAAAACTGTAAAGAAGACAGCAATAAATACACCAACCTCACATCAGAAAGAAATCAAAGGTCTATTGATGATTAAGTACAATGCAGACAAATACTGCACACTGTGTACCTTTTCAAACCCGATTAATAAGAACAAGTGAAGCGGTTGGAAAACATCACACCATAAATGAGTGCCGAGGGCGTAATATTTTTATCTTCACTGAAACTACAGACATTGCTGGTGAGATTAGATTTTATGTCTCTATTTTAAAAAGTAACACTTATTTGCATTGCTCTATCAAATACAGCCAGCTGTTTATTAGGCAAAACTTTTGTGTGTTTATGCTAATAAATGTGGGAACAAACGTATTAAAAAAAAAACAGGGATGAACGTCTGTCCATGCCTTCATCCCACACTCATTTTCTCTTGTGGGTGATTGCATGGGCTGGACAGCGTCCAACCGACAGAAACTAGACTGTTGTCCGTGGACCGGCTGGCAGTCTATCAAACACAAATATATATATATAAAAAAAAAAAAACAACAATCAAAGTAGCTTCAATAAACTGAAAAAGCAAACACACACGCTTAATGATCCATGTACTTGTTTTATTGAAATAGGTTTGAAAGTGATTCCAAAGTGACTGGCTTGCATGATTGTTGGAAGGCTAAAAATGGAGAACGTTATTAAAATCCTCCACCTGTCCGTCATGCCCAAGCCAAAACAAGTTTTAACTAAGCAAAGTTCTTTCTAACTCACAGTGTATGTTTGGTGGATGTCCATATTTTTTTAATCTATAACCATATTTATCAAATAATTAAATTTGCTCCCTTCATCTCTCGTTGTTCTTTCCTCAAATATGTAAAAGAAATGTAAACAGTTTATTTCTAGTTCTACTCATTTTTAGTTCAGATTTAGCCCAAAGGAGCAAAGCTGACTGGACAAAACAGCAAAGATGCACACTCAGGGACCGATATGTTCTGCCACGAGCGGTTTAAGGAAATAAAATAATTGGAAGCCAACACAATTCAGCAGCGAAGGCCTGAATCACCTGCTTTAAATCTGACCCAGCGGAAAATGTTACACAAAAATGCCGACTAGATTCACTTAAAAAAAAAAAAAGATCTTCTCTTAAACTTCTAGAGGGACAATTTATAGGTAGTTTTAAATTCATAAACTGATCAGTAGAAAATAGAAACATTTTTGAATAACAATGATAGTAAAAACTTCATTTAAACAACTTAAATTTATATAGATGTTATAAAAATGAAGTTATTTTAAATTATAAACATGTTTTTTTTTTACACTTTGATCTATAAAAGGAATTCTGGATAAGTACTTCCACATTGGCTGTATGATGGTCAAATGTAAAAGCAAACAATATATTTTTTTTGGCTTGAATTTACATTTTTATTGGTAAAAAATAATCAAACAATCAAAAAAAAAAAATTATCCATGAAATATTTCAATCCAAACGTTCCCCAAGTATCTTTTCCAGTACTATTTACTGAAGCAAACTAACGCTTTACTTTTTTTTTTTTTTCTGAAAGGTGTAAAAATAATTTTTAACACTTTAACGTGTGGAGAATTCTATTTCAACATGACTAGAGGTGATAATTAGTGTTGCCACATTAAAAGTGAGAATTAAAAAAAAAAAAAAAATCAGGCCAACAATGAGAGGCTTTGAGAGCAACAGTGACACATCTGTTCTCACAACACTCCAGCTCATCTGCAGTCACTGCTCTGCATAAGGTCCACGTTAAAGAGCGTCACTATTAACAACAGGGTTAGCCTGACCAACTCGTGTGGTTGATTACAATAAATAAATATGTTAGCATGCACAAATGCAGACAGACTGAGATTAATGCAAAGCTATGGCCAAGACTATATCTATATACTGTATATATATTGTGTTTTTGTTTTTTTAAAGTGATATTGTAGCATTTTTGTGATAATAGACGACATATATTAATAAACTTCAGATTAAAAATGTGTTTCTGATAATGTTTCTTTATTCAAATTAGCAGCTAAAAATGTGAAAAAGTAGCAAACTTTTAGCAAATTTTGAAAAGTTGTCTAGATCTTACGCACTTACAATTACACACGTGCACGTTTACACTTATTGTAGTTCTGCAACACTTGTCTTTCACTTATAACGCGAAAAAATATATGGTTGCAGTCCCAATGGCTTTACAGCTGTACAGGTAATTCTTATTTTGATATGTTATTAGTTTATTTAAAAAGTAATAACTTATATTTAAAGTAAAGTGTTCAAGGTGAGAGGTTCAGATGTGTTTTAAGATGAGTAATTATCACTGACTGATTGTGATTTGCTCCAGTTCCCTCCTCACCGTTTTCGTTCTTGGAGATGGGCGCTAAATAGGTCACACTTAAATTTTGACCCATTTCCAAGCTTAAACTGCTCAGTGCTGCGTGGTTTTTTAGATCAGAACCATTACGCGTGTTTGACTTGAGTAAAAACAGACCAAAAAAAATGACTGACAAGATGCAAGGCTGGAAAGCTCTTTTACAGCTTTTGATATGCGTCTTCTTTCCTTTTTCCGAGTCTTTCAGATGTCTGGGCTTTGAACATTTCTGCACTGATCTGAGGATTATAGGCGTAATGCAAACATACAGTTTGACAAGAGCTTTACATTCAATCAGCGCTGGACTTGGATTTCCTTTTTCACTTACAGCAAAAGTGACAGATCGGGTATTGTTTATGATTTTTTATGTCTGAATGTAAGCCAAAAACTAAAACCTTAATGTCTCACTGCTATAGATAAAGTTATGGAGTATTAACAAGAAGAAACAAACTACTAGCAAGCAAACAGCATCTGTTTTTCCATATTTAGAACTGACATTACTGCCTTTCCACACTAAAAGGCACACTTCAAAATCTTCATTTTCCAGAGCGCTTTGTTTATGGATTAATTCTGCTTGTGTTTATTCATATTGAAGTGATTTTGGCTTTTTTGGGCCTGATCCGATTCCGAGTCATTCGATGTCGTGTATTTGCCGAGTCCCGATCTGATACTTTTATAACACATTTAAAACATGAAGAAATTGAATAAACAGATTTGTGATGTCCTTTATTTATATGTCATTAACCTTCTTTTAACATTAAAAACTTAAATTGAACTCTTCTGTGAAGTAGCTTTAATAAAGAAGAAAATATAAACTGGAAAAAAAGAGAACTATTTTCTTGTTATATAATTGATAATTAGCCACATGAGAAAGTTTAGTGACCTTAGCGTTAAAATGTTTAGAGCTATTGAAAATTTTTAATCAAATGTGATTCCTGTCATTTAAAATTCTTAAAAATGAATAACGTTTTTTTTTTTTTTGCATGAATTTGCTGATGAGTTCATGACTAGCTCATATCATTACAAACAGTTATTAGTTTTTTTTATTTTATTATTTTTTTTGGTTTTTTAAGCACTTAAGACATCACATTTTCGGTTTTATGACCCAAGTAGACATTTTAATTTTAACTTTTATTTCTGACAGATAAATAAAGCAGGCATATCAAAGAACAGCTCGGGTCCTAAGGAGTTAAATCATGGAGCTAACACTTAGCTTAGCAGCTGCTCTGCAGCACGAAGGGCTTAGCATTAAAAAGAAACAAAAACTCTTCTGTTTAAATGCCTTCATTGGTGTTTTTTTATGTTAAGACAAACTAATAGAGACACTTGCTGTCAGTTTAAAGCGCTTTTAATCCCAGAAGTCTGACTCTGTGACCACATTGCTAGCTTGTTTATGTTAGCATTGTTAAACTGCTGCTGAATTCTTCTGGGTTTTACGACAGCGTTCTGTAATCTGTTCATGACATGCTGACATCTAGTGGAGTATTTATCCGGAATAATTAAATTGAAATATAAAGCGCTGATCATAATAAGAGTACATAAAATATCCGATACTGATCGGAGGAAAAACTCCAATACCGATCCAGTCATTCACCATGTAATTGGCCCCGATTTCCGATCACGTGATCGGATCAGACATTCCTAATTAGTGTTGTTACATTAGTGATGTTTGTTTTAGTTTTTGTCTTTCTAAGTGCTAGTAACAAGGTTGGGAGTTATAGGTATGGTAAATACGCTAAAATGACTAACGTGTAGCGTGTCTGACTGCTAGCGGAGTCCAGGTGTTACTAACCACGTTAGGAGTTGGTGTAGTCACAATAATGCTTGTTTTAACAGTATCCGTCTGTTTTTTTAAGAGTCACAAACAAGGTTGGGAGTTACAGGTATTGTGAATATGCTAACATGGCTAATGCTTTAAATGTGGCTAATGTGTAGCAGTGGTAGACTTTCCTTTTTTTTACCCCTTTCTACCAAGGTTAGGAGTTAGCATAGTCACAATAATGTTTGTTTTAGCAATAGTCTGTTTTTTTTGGGAGTTTTTTTTGAAAGAGTTGGAAGTTAGTTAGTAACTTATTAGTTAGTTAGTTAATCCTCTGTATGCTTCAAATGTGGCTAATATGTAGCGGTGTCAGAATTTCCTATTTTATGTGTTTCTAACAAGGCTAGGCGTTAGCATGGTTGCATTAACATTTGTTTTAGCGATATTAGTCTTTTTTTTGGCGTGTTCCAAACAAGATTAAGAGTAACAGGTATTTTTAATATGGTTCTAACGTGGCTAACGTCTTGTGATGTCAGACTATACTTTTTTGTGTCACAAACAGGGTTGAGAGTTAGCGTAGTCACAGTAACGTTTGTTTTAGTGATATCAGTCTGGTTTCTAAAGTGTTACAAACATGATTTGGAGTAACAATTGTGAATTCGCTAACAGGGCTAACTCGTCTAACATGGCTAAACCGTCAAGACTAATTTTTATTTGTGTGTTAATAACAAGGTTGGAAGTTAGCCTAGTCATGGTTACGTTTATTTTAGCTATATCAGTCTGTCTTTTAAGTGTTGGGAATTACAGGTATTGTAAATAAGCTAACATGGCTAACGTGTAGCTGTGTCAAATGGTGTTTTTGTTGCATGTTATTAACTAGTTAGGAGTTAGCGTAGTCCCAGTAATGTTCGTTTTAGTGGTGTCAGTCTGTTTTTTCACTAATCGCAAACACGGTTGAGAGTTACAGAGATTGTGCGTACTCTTAAATGACTAAAGCTTCTAGCGTGTAGCGGTGTCAGACTATTTTTTGGTGTCACTAACAAGGTTGGGAGTTAGTCTAGTCCCATTAACATTTAAGTGATACCAGTCTGTTTTTTTCATTGTCGAAAATATGGTTAGGAGTTGAAAATACGCTAGCAAAGCTAATGCTTTTAACATAGCTAGCGTGTTAAAAACAAGTTCTACAGTTACTGTGATTGCGTTTAGTCAAATCTGACTGACTAATACACTTATCTCTGACTCTTTTATATATTTTTACATTTCGTACCCCCTTGTATATTATATAGATTTGTTAATAGACTATTCAGTAATTATGCATCTTGTAATAGCGCAAAGTAAAAAGAAAGTGGAGAACACAAAAAAAATACTTGCAATTTCTGGAGTAGAATTCAGAAAGCTAAAAATGCCACTGTGGTTATCTAAAGCAATCCTGACTACAAAGAGTTGGAGTGGAAACATTTACAACACTTTACACTCCTGATGGAGCTCTAACAGTTGCCAAATTAGATCATATTAAATTTGATTAGATAAGATGAACTTGGTTTATCTCTCTAGGAGGTCCAGGTTGTCACAGCAGGAACTGTAAATGGGAAGCAGCATGAAAATAAATATGAGATAAACATCATTTAACAGAGGAACGGTAATTTTCAAACACGCAGGCAAGTTTTTATGTCTCTTTTGGGCTTTACTGACTCATTCAGCTCTCTCCCGTGTGTCTTTGTTCAGTCAAAAAAAGAGAAAGCCTTGTCTGCTTTAATTTTAACTGTATTATAATTTAAATCTGCAGAAGGTTGAAATTCTTGTTTAAACTATCAATTAAACAAATGTAATTACACTTGAAGGGAGGTACATGTTAACTAGGATTTAGAAGTGGCTCTATCTTCTGGAAAATAAATAATAAACATTGAAATAAAAGATAATTTGAAGGGAGTGATATTAACAATCGCAAGCATTTGAAATTTTTCTGTTTTGGTCATTTTTTTGTTTAAAAGCGGAAATTAATTTTTTTTTGTGACTTTGACATGAGGCCCTCACTCCCAGGTATAAGGTATTATATATGAGACCTGCATCACGCCCCATTTACACAGGCCGCGAAAGCACCGCGGAACGGAGTCCGCTTCCATCCGACGCCCTTGTTATCCTATGGCGTCGTTCACACAAGGCGCGGAGCGGCGCGGAGGGCCCGCGCGGTGCAGCGGATCGTTTCCGCGTCTGACCTATTTTGTGTGCGAGCCGTGAGCGTTCCGCGTCAATTCTGGCCGGAAGTTGCTTCAAGATACATGAGAAAATCCGGTTTCTTTTCAAAATATAACCAGTTTTTCACAATAAAATGCTGCGATTGACAAATGTGATCATGTTTTTGTATCTAAACAGGCGGTAGACACGGATTTAAACATACAATCACATCACAAACGTGCGCGCGCGAGCACAGAGATACACAAAACAGACAGACACGCACACTTTTTTTTTTCTTTTTGAAAAAAAAAAGTGTGTCATTTTCTAATGACACACGCAGATCAACGTGGATAGACTCCGGTGCAGGGTGAGGAGTTTCGGGAGTTAAAATGACAACAGAGAGGCAGAGAGCAGCTCATCTTAGCAGAAATATGGGTTAATAATTGTAGTTTATTAATTTACCCACACACACACACACCTGCGAGCGCACACAGTTCAGTACAGTGGGCCGACAGAGCGGGTGGGCGGGGTTTTGAGAGAGCAGTTTTTCTTAGCAGGAACATGGGTTAATGTCTTTAGGCTATGAAATTATCAACCATGATGGTAAAAACAATAAAAGCTCTTGCAGAAGCGCCTGTGGACCGCCGCGGAAAAATGCCCGTCTGGTGTGAACTAAAGAGCGGAGCGGAAGCGGCACGGACTCCGCTTCGCGGCGCTTCCGCGTCCAGTGTGACCCCGGCGTCAAGTGAGCCTGATGCCACCTATAGAACACGTCTTACTTCCAGTCCCAACCGAATAAACTCAATTCAGTTCCATTATAAGGTAATTCATTTGTATTTATATACAATATTCGGGTCATTCAAGATCTTTTGTTTTGGCTTTACGTGATTTTTTCAATGTCAAATTTAATTAAAAGCTACGTAAAAGGTTTTCTTGCGCAAATGAGAAATACGTTAGACTCTGAGTCCCTTTTTTAAAGAGTAGTGGGAGTTGGCAGTTGGTAACTCTACCCCTCCCACATCCCAAAAAACAGCACAAATAAGTGAAATAAGCTTGTAATAAGATACCTAGCTACAGGTAGCTGTAACAGGGTTTTTCTAATATGTTTTAGCTACTTGGGTTTGTTTTCATGGTGCATGTGTGATGTAGTTTGCTAGCATGTCACTGAATGTTGCTAAGATAAATATCGCTTTTGGAAATGTTATCTTAAATGAGCGCTAAATTGGCGCTTTTTAATCTCATCGCTTTCTGCCAATCAACGTCAGGTTACACTGGCTCCGCCCCAACCGTTCCGTTCCACTTTTCTATGGAGCTACAACGGATCGGGGCCCCAACAGGTACGGTTCAATGGGTCCATTTTACAATGGAAACGCTCAAATACCAGACCAGATCGTGCTATACTGGACTGTTCAGTGGAAACGAGGCTTTAGTTGTCCTAACACGAGTACTTTTATGTGAAAAGAAGTACTGTCGTTTTTTCTTTTTTACCATCATCGAGATATATTATCGATAAACGTAGATTGACATTTTTTTTTTTAAATATGTCTGAGACACATGTAGTGGGAAAAAAACAGTTGTATAATGTGCTAAACTTCACTACCCAGAATGCCTTGAGAGGCCAAGAGGCTGGCAGTTGGTCAGCAGGGTTGATGGGAAGTTTAATGGCAAACTTTGTCGTTCTTCCTCTTTTATCAGCAATAATCAGACCACAACATGACAGGAAGGAAATCTTTATTGACAGAAACTCTTAATATTGTTCAGTTGTACTAGTTCTAGGTCAGTAAACGTAACAAGACTTCATAAACTGTTGGTTTTGAAAAAAAGGTAGGGATTCCTAGGATGCTTTGAGTTCTGGAAACTTTACGTAAACATTTGGTCAAATTGTCTATCTCATACGACGGAGTATTAGGGTCACCGAAAAAAAAAAAAAAAAGTAATATTACGACTTTTAATCTCGTAGATATACGACTTTTTTCTCATAACTTTATTAAAATCGAGGGGAGTCTACATTCCAGCGAATTTATGCCGTGAACTGAAGCAGACCAACCAAACTGTGAAAAGCGTCTTGGATTTCATCAGGTAAACTGAGTGTTTAAAATATTCCAGATATTTGGAAGTTCCTTTATTTGATTTACAGTGTACTAATGTTTTATTCGTTGATGATGCTTGCAGGATCTCTGCAGATCCCGTTTATGAAGCGGTTCATATCCTCCAGCTGTCCACTTCAGTCATTTCTTCCTCTTCGACAGACCAGATCTCCTCCAACTCTGTGATGCTTCCGTCTGAAGAGGACGAGTTTTTGGAATTTTCAATGTTCTTGTGCTAACGTGACAGACTATTGTCATTTCCCAATGTTGTTTTGTGTTGAGACGGGACGTTTCGGGAAGGAGGCGTCCGGAGCTCTGTTTACGTTCTCTTTTGGTTTCTGAGCATGACAGAGACATGACGTAAAGTGGAGAAAGGAAATGAAAGACGTAATAAAGTGACGATCCTGATGAACGTGTATCTCTGAGCTCTTTATTTTACATATGAAACTCCGCACTGTTGTGTATTGAAGTTAGCTGTTTAAGAACTGCATTACCCAGAAGGCCAAGCGACTGGTCACATGTTCGGGTGCACGGCAAGTAGTAAGCAGATGAGCGCTAGTCATGCACAGTGTAGCAGTCAGAAGAGACAGTTAATAAAAAGTCTGTTTAACACAATAATAGCGCCTCTTTTGCTTACTGAAGATACGCAAGACAACACACGCACTACGAACCCGGAAATAATTTGATTGAATCGCCAAAAGGTTCAGAATTTCTTTGCTTTTAACACCGATCTGGACATAATCTACACCAGATTCTCCACGTCTTTCATCTTCAAGCACGGCTCTGATAAACAGACAACTTTGGTTCTTTTCTCATTAAATTACGACTTTTAATCTCGTAGATTACGACTTTAAAACCCGTAGATTACACGTTTTTTCTCATAAATTACGACTTTAAAAGTTAAATTTAACCCTATGACTTTTAAAGTCATAAATATACGACTTATTCTCATAATTTAGCAGTTACGACTTTTTCTCGTAAATACGAGATTCAAAGTCGTATATCTATTCAAGATTAAAAGTCGTAATATTACTTTTTTTTTTTTTCGGTGACCCTAATACTGTCGTAATCTCAGGCTTTATTATCCCAATGCTATTTTGTACGGCTTTTGGTCTAATTCAGTTAAGATTTGGCCAAAAAAAAATTTTTTTTAATTACTTTGCTGATGCTCTAATTTCAATACAAAAACACCCAGTGACATCAGAAGTGCATCACACGAAGGGCAATTTTCTTCCTTTTTTTTCTTTTTTTTTCTCAGATGGTCCCCCATGCTGGGGGCTGGACAGACACTAAACATGTTTTCAGCTGCTTACAGGAAGAGATCAGCGTTCCTGACAGACAAAGGCTGTGCTGAATCACATTTGTGAGGGAGGCAGTGATTAGCAGGAAAACAAACAGGCTGTGCTCCTCAAAATAGTTCTTGGAAAACATTAGGAGGATGCTATTGTTTCCAAACCCAATTAACTTCCAGCTCTGTCTGGGTCAGCAAAAATAATACCAGATAAAAAATTAAACCAAGGGCTCCCCAGCTTTTTATCCATGCCTCTTCTTTATTCCATGCAACCCACACAGACTTATGGAGGTTATTAATTACTGACTATAATTCATTGCGAATCATTTTGTTTTTATTGCTGCGATAGCTTTTATGGTGCATAAAACATGTCCGTGTATGAGAGCTGACAAATATTGAAACGATAAAGCTGCATGATTAGAAGCCAAAACAGTTGGCTCGTTGATGAAAACTATTATTTAGTATGAGTTCCTTAAAAACTAAGCAGTATTCTGGTAATCGCTGCAACTTAAAGACCAGCTCCTATGAAAATGGTGCTTTTAGTGGCATTTCTTTTTTAAAGACGGAGGAAAAATATCAAGAAAATCAAACGTATAATTGCATTTCTGGGTATTTCTTTAGTCAAATCGTTGTGAATCAAAACATTTAGTATGAAAAAGATCACATTTGCGACATAGAAAATGCTCTAATGCCGCTAATCTAATGTTGGATCAACAAAAAATTTGACAAAAAATGTGTTTGTTATATTTGTAATATTGATATACGCCATCAAAAAAAATTTAATTTGACCAAAACTAATTTTTAAAGTAGAAAATTACAAAATTTCTGTTAATTGATCCAACATTTCATTTTTTAAAGTACAAAAAAAATTGATTTTGGTGAAAAACTGCATAATTTTTCAACATTTTAGCCAACAAAACTAAAAAAAAGGTTTTCTTTAGATGTTTTTTATGCCAAAAATAATAATATTTATCTTATATTTATCATGATACACTGAAAAAGGTGAAACGTTGGATCAACTAACAAAAGTTCTGTAATATTTTACATTCAAAATCATCAGTTTACTTAAAAATAAACTTTTGAGTGGATGTTTAACTCAACTTAAAAATAGAATTCAGTAAAAACGAATATTTTCAAGTATATTGTTTCTCTGAAGGGTGAAGTGAACCCAAGTGGCTCTGGAAGTGTTTGTGGTTTAAGATCCCCAGTCTAATAAAAATAAAATTATATATACATATATAAATACACACTTATTTTGATTTTTAACATCCGTTCTCATGCTCTGTAAATGCTTTCTCCGCCAAGCTCGGGTCCTCCTCGGGTCCTCTACTCTAATATATATATCTATATATATATATATATAGATATATATATGTGTTTATATTCAAATTTTACTGAAAAAATGGTTATTAACAACGTATTGTTTTAAAAGGTGATGTTAAATCACATTTTTGCATTACGCCGCTCCCTCCTCCTGTTCTTTTCAGGGAAAAAAAAACAAATCAGATGAAAATGTACGATGGCCTTTTCACAACAATAAAGCTCAATTCATAAATAGAAAAAAAAAATAAACAGCAGCACACATTTGTGGGCGCTGAGTATTGTCAGAGTTATTAGTAGCTCCGATGTTTTCCTCCGCACAGCCTTTCAAAACACCGATAATGAGTCGCGCTGCAAAGGCATAAAACAAATTCAGCTCAAGGTAATTGGCAAAAATTGTTCATTTGCTTGTCTCTTATCGCCACAATTCGCCTGTTTTGCCGTGCAAATCTTGAGAAAAAGAGCTGCAGTCACTTGCAGAACGTAAATTCATTGTCCAAATACTTTTGTTTTGTCCTTTAAAGAGACAAACGCTGGTTTAAAACCAGGAAGACAGAAAAAAGCTTATTTAAGCAGTTAACTCTCAGCCTGGTGCAGTGTGGGTAAACACTATGAAAATGGCTTCTACAGCCTCGCCATGTCATGATGCTCAACATATTTTTACTTTTACTGACAAATAAATAAAATACATGGTGCTGTGTTACACATGATATAAAGTAGTAAATCAGCTTCTATCAAAGAATACTTTCATATGTATGGAAGTGTTTTAGTTATTCAATGAAGCAAACAGTAATGCAAGATGTAGCTATGGTACGTGTAAGCCTCATTTCCACTAAGCAGTCCGGTCCGGTTTAGAATGGACCAGGGAATTTATCTGAGAGGTTTCACTCAAATTTGGACGGCATGTGGAGTAAAGCTAAGAACGAAGAAGGTCATCCTGCAGCTCATTTTTCTCTGCTTGGCTGTTGGTACTTTGCATATCCAAAGCATTTAATGTTGCTTGAGAGAAGAGTGTGGGCGGCGAAGAGGAAAGGAGACGTTATATTTTGTCGCAATGACCCAATCAATGGGTTTCAAAAGTAGCTCCGCGCTAACCGGTTGGTTTCATTTCACTCGTCACATATTGACGTTTGGTTAAGAACCTCTTAGCGACACTTTTTGTCGTTTTGGGTGTCCTCAAGTCGTCGTTTTTCGATTAACTGGCTGTTCCCATCCTCTGGGCCGTGAACCAGAATCGGTCGAGAACCACGACTCATAGTGTACTGGTACCCAAACCCGGTACAGTTACAGACACAAAGCACAGTTACAGACACGAACCAGTACCGGGTGAAGGTCAGGGTACGGGTACGGGTACCGGTACTGGACACGTCCCAAGGACAGGATCTGCATCCTGAGGGTTGTAGACCCTTAACCCTTTGGGGACACCCAAAACGTCAAAAAGTGGTCCAAAAACTGTACGATTCAGTCCCAATTGCTGCGTCCATTTTATAAGGGAACTGCTCAAAATACCAGACTGGACTGGACCGTCCTGCTAAGAGGAAACAAGGCAGCATAGTGCTGTTCTACCCCAACTTAGACCCAAAAAGCTTCACATTCACACACACTTTCCAACTCTGACACACAAAAACCCTTCAACACACACATTTATTTCTAAAACTTTTCAGCTAATGTTCTTTTCCATACAATTCAAGGTATTTGGTCACAAATACTTTATTCATATTAATGCTTTTACATGAAAAAAACCCTTAAACTCTTCGTTAGCTGAAGTTTTTATGAACCATACTCGCCTTTCCTGGACTGAATAGAAGATCTCTTGATGTTTTACTGCATAATAGAAATCATTACACTAAGAAACAGAGTTTCTCTGCTGTATTTTGTAACACTTTTTCTTTCTAATGTTGTTAAATAGGTTTCCTTTATTTACAGTGGAATGATTTATAGGTAGTTGTCAAAGCATCTGTACAGACAGCAGTTTTGAATAGTATTCACTTGTTGAAACTCTTAAGGGAATTGAAGGTCTTTCTCTTAGAGAAATGGTCCAAACAAACCCATACAGGTGCATTCTATGTATAAAAATCGACTTAATAAATCCACCGTACGTGCTTCCTTTTACGGTTCTACTCTCAGCAGATGCATTCTGGGAGTCCATCTTGCCTGCCTGACATAGCTCTCATCCCATTTGATACCATCCCCTCTGGGCTGTCTTGATAACCCCCCCCCACCGTCTCTCCTTAAAGAACCCGTGTGACCATGTGATGTCGCAGACAGTCGGAAGTGTCACTGGCGCGGCGTTATCCTTCTCTCTTCTCTGTCAGAGGCAAACCGCAGTGGCAGGCGTGACTCACTGGAACGCTGTACTTTCTAATGACACGAGAGCGGCGGCTGAGGCCATCCGACCTGACAGTCTCGCATAAATCACGACCCTTCGATTTAAGCTGCTCGGAGGAGTGTCAACAAATCAACGGGAGGAGGCGTCGAGGCTCTACGGTAGGTGGGGATTCTGCCTCCGAGAACTCATTACGGGGCGTCTCCTTTCACGCTGCGCCGACAGACATTACAGAGTTTTATTTCTGACTCAGAATTCTCAACTTGCAAACCAGAACACTCAAGACAAACAAGAGTTCTCTGTAGGGTTCTCTTCATAAGTGGTGATGTTCCTCCTTGTGTTCCGCAGGATCAGGTAATTCCAGATTGTCCTGAACTCATTGACTGCAAGAAAATGTGAATGAGAGACCCCTCCCTTCTCATGTTCCAAACAGGAAGTACAAGAAAGAGAAATATACAGCTATTGCTCAGTCATTCTACCAGTTTTGACATTTTCTTTATTGGAAGTTATTCAAGTTCTAAACTGGCCAATCAGATCCCAGAGTAAACGGATGTGGCGCCTGCTGGCCCCCACAACAACATTTGATCCACTGATTCTCTCGAGTATGCTTTCGGCGAAAGGGGTGTGGACTTCTAACAAGCTCACTCCTGATTGGCCACAGCAGTTGCTATAGAAAATGTTGACTTCACTGCTTATAACCTCGTCTGTCTACGAGTGGTAGCATTTGTATTGCGGAAAAAATGGCGACTGACGACTTCATTTTGTTGGAGCCACTCAGTTCAGTTCTCTTACGCCCCATTTACACTGGATGCGAAAGCAGAGTCCGCTTCCATTCGGCGCCCTTGTTATTCTATGGCGTCGTTCACACAAGGCGCGGAGCGGAGCGGCGCGGAGGACCCGCGTGGTGTAGCGGATCGTTTCCGCGTCTGACCTATTTTGTGCACGAGCCGCGAGCGTTCCGCGTCAATTCTGGCCGGAAGTTGCATCAAGATACATGATACACAATAAAATGCCGCGATTGACAAATGTGATCATGTTTTTGTATCTAAACAGGCGGTAGACACGGATATAAACAAACAATCACAACACAAACGTCCGCGCGCGAGCACAGAGACACACAAAACAGACAGACACGCACACTTTTTTTTTTTTTTTTTCGCAGACACGTACACACGCAGATCAACGTGGATAGACTCCGGTGCGGGGTGAGGAGTTTCGGGAGTTAATAAAACGAAAACAGAGAGGCAGAGAGCAGCTCATCTTAGCAGAAACAGGGGGTAATATTTATAAAACACACATAACACAGACAGACACGAGCGCGCACAGATCAACGCAGTGAGCAGACTCTGGAGCGAGTGGGCGGGGCTGCGGGATTTTGGGAGAGAAAAAAGAGATGCAGAGAGCTGCTCCTCTTAGCAGAAATATGGGTTAATAATTGTAGTTAATTAATTTACCCACACACACACACACCTGCGAGCGCGTGCGCACAGACACACACAAAACAGAGATGCACACGCGCGCGCACACAGATCAGTACAGTGGGCCGACAGAGCGGGTGGGCGGGGTTTTTAGAGAGCAGTTTTTCTTAGTAGGAACATGGGTTAATGTCTTTAGGCTATGAAATTATCAACCATGATGGCAAAAACAAAAAAAGCTCTAGCAGAAGCGCCTGTGGACCGCCGCGGAAAAATGCACGTCTGGTGTGAACTAAAGAGCGGAGCGGAAGCGGCGCGGACTCCGCTCCGCTTCGCGGCGCTTCCGCGTCCAGTGTGACCCCGGCGTTATACAGTCAATGGAAAACCTCTGCCAGTCAATCGGTACAGAATAGTTTCATTAATTTAACCATGTGCTGTTCTAGGTGAGTTGATGTTGGGAGTTGGGCCATTTCAATGACATTCTATACGTTCTCATCAATTGTTGACACAATTCACGTAATTCCACCAGGATGTTTCAGTAATTACTTAGTCGTAACTGCCCTTGCAGGTAGATGTGGGTTGTTTGTGGAACGGATGGTTAACAAAGGTTTAAAGTGTCCGGTTCAAACCCCCTTGCAAGCTCTGCTACTTTGATGTTCTAGTGTCATTTCAGGATTACAGTTCAAGGCAAACAGCCCGGAGGAAGAAGAAAAAGGAGGGACGTGGTGGGGGGTTCGCTTCTGAGAGGACGGCTGTTAGGTTAAAGCACCTTCCACGGCGACGACACCTGCGGATTTTCCTGCTCCGCGGTGATTTGAAGGATCCAAAACGACATGGAGAGTGTGTGATGCGAGTGGCCCAGAAATCGAGGAGGACAAAGAAAGGAGAGTCTGTTTGTAGGAAGATGGAGGGAAAAACATGAAAGTGGAAACTAAAAATATCTTTTAATTGTACATCTAAGCAAAGTGGAATATCATCCAAAAGTTGTATATGATTGTATTTTCGGAATGTTTTTCTATCTCTGTTTTTTATTGTTTTCTTCTGGAGTATTTTTCTGTTTTTCCTTGTTTTTTCCACTCCTATCTGTTTGCAGATTGGCTCCCAAATTGACAGAGGGAACCTGGACAAGGACCTCCAGCGCAGCATTCAAACCCTCCTACATCACCTGTTAGAATTCCTTCTAGCTGGCATCAGCAGAACTTTATCTGTTGGGTTTTTTAGAGGTTTTTTGTCCTTGTATTTTGGCTATTTTTGTGTAGTTTAAGTTTTCTGTAAACAAATCCCCAGCTGATTTTGAGCCTGGTTTTGTTTGTGAGAGTATTTTTTTTATTTTTTCTGACTTTATGTCATATCCTTTTACAAGCCCCCTAGACAGCTGTGTAACATCAATTGGGGGCTCGTCCGGGATTAATTGTGATTTTCTGTTTGGAGACCAGTTTTCTTTATCTGGCAATATATGGATTTGGGGTTCGCCATTTTTTTTTTTTTTGGACTGCTTTGTGTAGGTTGGTTGACAGTTTTAATGTGAGAGTAAATTATGAGAAAAAAAAATCAGTTTTAGTTGTGCATCTCAGTTAAGTAAAATATTATCTAAAGTTTCTGCTTTTATGGATTTGGTTATGAATGCTATTATTGAAAAAAAAAAGACTTCTTATTGATTTAACCTTTTAACATCAGATATGTCAACAGTGAGGAAATAACACACTTTTTGATCAAATGGAACTCTTTGACCGTTTATGTAATCAATGGGAATCAGTTGATTCTGATGCAAAGAGGCTTTTCATTTGGGCTTCGTACTGCTTGGCAAGAAACTGCAAGAGAATCCGCTGATTTACATTGATGACATAAAGACATAGGTACAGTAAAGTGTTCTTTTCTCCGCTTCAGAATCTACTAGAATTGTATTAATTTGGTTGAAGGGTTAGAGTAGTCCAAAGTATGTCAACACAGGAGCTAAAACTCTAGAATCAAACTGGTTAAATATGAGCATAGAATATCAAGAAAGTTTAATGTTGTTAATCATAGAAGTATTCCAGGTCCTAAAGACATCTTTAAAAGTTTCTTATAACTTTATATGTGGTCTGTGAGTCTGGACCAGCATGCTACAACACCACAAGGAGGATCATTCTCCAGGAATTCTGTCCTTTAGTTAAAGTTTGGTCGGATGAAAAATGATTAGAGGAAAAATGTCAGTATTTGCAGTCGTAAAAGTGAATCAGAAAAGTTAGAATAACAATATGAACCATTTTGCAAAAGCAGCATTGAGAAAAATGAGAAAAAACATTTAATTCTGGGGTTGGGAAAGAACAACAACAACAACAAAAAGACAGTTTTTCCCTTCTCCAATACCAATCTGCAAATGGCAAACTAAGCAAAAAACCATCACAATAGAGAATAATGGCAGACAAAAAGCACCAAGCAAAAAAAAAATGTATTTGCAGTGAGAATTGCATAGTGCAGATCTCTGATAATTTTCTTTCAAAACTGCAACCACCCACAAGCTTCTGAGGCTCCAGCTGGCAAGCAATCCTGAGGAGAACAGATTCTACCCCAGCAGGGGCCACAGGGATGCAGCGGGAGAGAGTAAAAGAAGCCCATTCTGTTGATTAAATTTAGTTGATTTAGCTCCTCGGCGTCTTCAGGGCGACTTCGAGCTCCCTGATTATCAAACCTTTAAATGGTGCGTCTTTACATAGATCCTCGCTGCCTTATTTTGTATGCAAACAACTTTCTTTTTCCTAGACAGCTGTGTGGGATTTTTGATATGGAGCACTATAAAGTCACTTTAAAACATAAATATAGAGTCTCACATCTCTGCATTGAAGAGACTGCGTATTTTAATACTATCTCAATTAGAGGTGTGTATCAGCAAGCATATATATCGCGATATGTATCACGATATTTCCCAAGACTGTTCCTGAACAACTTTCAACTCTTTTTTTAAAGAGTATTATTTGAAAAACTAACTACCAGATTATTATTCAATTGTAATAAAATGGTAAAAAAAAAAAATGTATTTAATTATCACAACATTAAGCAGTGTAACTGTATAAATATGTAAATAAATAAATGTTTGTTCCTGAAGGGAACAGTCAACACCGTGTGATTTCCAAAATAAAATATTTTTAAAAAGCGGAAAACAGAAGTAATTCATTACTACAAAAGTAATAATGAATGAATATATCGCCATGTCGACATTTTAAATCGATTTAAGTATGTCAAATAAGTATTGATTCATTTCCTACACTCCTAATCTCAATCAGCTGTGTTCCATTTTCAAATGTGAAGAAAAAACAGGAAGCGCCAAATATTGCAGTTCCTTGAACGACCACTAGAGCCTATACTGCAAATACCCTTCCACATGAACAGATAGCTAACATATTTTTCAAATAATGTAGTCGTGGCAGAACTAAATGTGTTGGTCTAACTCAGGGCTGCTCATTCCTGGTCCTCAAGATCTACCAACCTGCCTGTTTTCCAGCTCTCCATGTACTGCTTGCTGCTGATTACCTGGACCAGGTGTGTTCTTTCAATCAGATTGTGGAGACATCTGACTGAGCCAATCAACAGCTGGCAGGGCTTGGAGATCTGGAAAACAGTCAGGGTGGTAGATCTCGAGGACCAGGAATGAGCAGCCCTGGTCTAACTACACAAAATGTTGTGTTTCCTTAAGATTTTACCCCATTTGTTTTCAGCAGGTAACCTGTAGCCCCTATAATTGGGTTGTATTAGATTATCTGTTTCTCCCTATTGTGTTATTGTGTTATTTAAAGGAAAAAAAATGCAAATTTTACATTTCTCTGCCCTAATTGTTCCATTGTTTGATGGGGGCGGAGCTAAATCGTAGCTTAGGTGTACTTTAGGGCCAAAAAAATTATTGGGATATTATTAATTTATATTTTATAATTTTTATATATATATATATATATATATTATATATATATATATATATATATATATATTATATATATATATATATATAATATAATATATATATGTAGACAGCAGCTGTAGTTTAAATTCTAACTTTTTTTTTTCTTTTGAGATAAAGAAAGTGAACCAAAACTGAAACAAGTGTGCTTAATGTTTAGAATTATTTTAACACATTTACTTCTCATTAATAAAAAATAAAAAAATAAAAAACTTCAGCAATGTTTGACATGAGCAGATCCACTCTCATGGTAAATACAGTGCAGAGCTCTGTCTGTCTATAAAGCTAATTACAGTCAGCCTTCGGGTAAGACAGTTTTCCATAAGTTTTTGCAAACATTTGTTTAACCTTTTTCGTCTTTATACAAGCGTCCTTTTTGGCCTTTGCCCAAGAACTCCATCGTGGGCTGAAGCCAACACTGGAGATACTTTCAACATCACCCTAAAGCTGTCTGTCTTAGAGAAAAAAAAAAAAAAAAAAAGCGCTATATTTTCTTGTCTTTTTCTCCAATTTGCCAAACTATCTCAAAACTAGTTAGAAAAGTTATAAATTGGGGTTTATACTTATTAAAATGCTTGTTATACTTTTCTGATGCTACCTTACAACTTGATGGATTTAAGTCAAATTTGTGAGGAAATTGTTGGATCCTAAATCTTTACATTCAAAATGCTTTAGCATTATTTTTTATCTTTTATCCCCTAAAGAACATATAAATGGTTTTTAAAACACAGATTTTCAGAAGTCACAGTATTTTTGCTTTTATTTTGAAAATCCACACTAAATTTGCAGATTTCCTCGTCAGTTTTAGCCACTGTTTGTACACATTTCTATTATACTACAGAATGTGAACTCTGCACACAAATCTGTCCTGTACTTACTCGTACACCTTCAGCTTGTAACATTGGCCGTTCAGAAACAGAAACTCCCAGTCTGTCCCGTAGTCTATATCCAACTTCTTCTGGAGATCACTGTGGAAAACAAAACAAACAGAACAAGCGCATTGACTAACCGTTACAATACAGTCAAATCAATACTCTACAAACCTTCCCTTTAATAATATGTAGGATATTACTTTAAATTTAAGAAGTTTTTCCAGTTTCCGGTTGACTTTAATAAACACTGTTGTGAAAGGTCGTGAACTCTTTGGAAGTACTTTAGCAGGAAACGAACAAGTGTGGAGTGGGAAAAGTAAGTGAATCATTAGTTTGGAGGTGACACAAGTCCGTTGTAAACCAGCTTGTATTTTGTCCTTGTGACGAGCAAACATTTATTGGTTTTAGCAACCCGACTCCGTAAGAAACACCACCCGTTTGGATTTCAGTGCTCTAAATAAAAATTGTCTGATGTGAGCACTTTCTTTAAAAAAAAAAAAAAAAGTCTCAAAAGACTTTAAATGAAAACTTGGAGACTTGTATGCAGCTGATGTAACAAAAGTATCTCTGAAAGTCTTATTGTTGATTTGTTTAGCGCTGTTGTCACTCTCCGTAGACGTAGTCGCACAGTAAAGATGACTTAAATTAGGGCTGTCAAACTCAATCGCACAAGAGACTAAAATCCAAAACACACCTTAGCAGGCCGAACAGGATAAACATTTATTGAACACTGTAAAACTTTTTTTTAAAACTGTAATTTGTTAACATAATTATGAAGTAGATATATAGCATTACTTGCAATAATGCTAACGTGAATATTGTAAGTGAAATTTGGCCCCTGAAGATGCTAGTGCTGATAGCTGAAGATGCTGAAATTGATAGCTAAAAATGCTGGAGCTGGTAGGTGAAAAACGTTGAAGATAATAGCTGAAATCACTGAAGATGGTAGCTGAAACTCTGAAGATGATAGCTGAAAAACGTTGAAGATAATAGCTGAAAACACTGAAGATGATAGCTGAAAACACTAAAGATGATAGTTGAAATCACTGAAGCTAATAGCTGAAAACACTGAAGATGATTGCTGAAAACACTGAAGATGGTAGCTGAAATCACTAAAGCTAATAGCTGAAACACTGAAGCTAATAGCTGAAATCACTGAAGATGATAGCTGAAATCACTGAAGATGATAGCTGAAATCACTGAAGCTAATAGCTGAAAACACTGAAGATGATAGCTGAAATCACTGAAGCTAATAGCTGAAAACACTGAAGATGATAGCTGAAATCACTGAAGCTAATAGCTGAAAACACTGAAGCTAATAGCTGAAATCACTGAAGATGATAGCTGAAAACATTAAAGATGGTAGCTGAAAACTCTGAAGATGATAGTTGAAATCACTGAAGCTAATAGCTGAAAACACTGAAGATGGTAGCTGAAATCACTGAAGCTAATAGCTGAAATCACTGAAGCTAATAGCTGAAATCACTGAAGATGATAGCTGAAAACATTAAAGATGGTAGCTGAAAACTCTGAAGATGATAGTTGAAATCACTGAAGCTAATAGCTGAAAACACTGAAGATGGTAGCTGAAATCACTGAAGCTAATAGCTGAAATCACTGAAGATGATAGCCAGCTCAAACATTGGCTAAAAAAAAAACAAGTTAGCCAAAACAGCTAGCATGTATCATGAAAAAAGGTAAACTTCAAAAAAGCTTAAAAAGACTGAATTGCTGCCAGAAGAGGGTGAACCAGTTATTAGCTTTAATCTACTTTTTCCAACTCTCACTGTACATGTATACATGTTGTGTTCACAAAATGCACGTAAACAGATAATGTTAGGGTGGTAATAGTCTAAGCAGACTAAACAGAACACTGCTCAGTTCCTGCAGGAATCCAAATGTTTTCTGGCTATACTGTAATTGTGGTTGGTCAGTATAAGAAAAAGTATTGACAGTAACGTTAGCATGAGCTTCATCAGTCGTCTCCTGCACAGGAGAAGCTCTCAGGCCAAACATTTGTTGACGTGCAACAGTTTTAATAACCGTGTCGCGATATTTTCCTAGACTCTTTCAGTGACTGACAGCTTGGATGGCGTGTTGATGAGGTGGCCGCTTTAAAGCCCAATTTCAATGCAGTATATCCAATTATCTGAGCTGGCGAGGGCTGCTCTTCGTCACTAATGGCAGATAAGGCAAGTGAGGCCTATCTCCAGCGGTGCACAAGCCCTCATTTCCATATCCAGAACTCAGAACCGCTAATGGGCTTAACAAATGTTTGGGGAGGGTGATTGTTCCGCTTGAGGTTGATAAGGTAGGGTGGTATGAGGGGGAATGGAGGGATGCTGGATCGGGGTCGAGGAGGCAACGAAGGGCGTGGAACAACGTGTGTGCGTCTCAGAGGGGGCAGAGGTCATGGCGTTCATGTATGTTATAGTTTCCTTTGTGTGATTTAAAGCTTAAACTAAACGAGGAGAGACATACGATACACTTACGCCGCGCTCTAGTCGTTGGTAAAACATTAGTCAAAACTGCCCCTATGGCTGGACACAGGCCGCTAGCAAGGATAGTGACCCACACGTTTGAATATTTTTCACCTGCAAACAGCCCGTACCTCACCATGAAGGCACTTGTTACTAAGAAAAAAGCTGCATTCCTGATTGGTTGATGCGTTGCTACACCATAGTACAGATACTTAAAATTTGGACCTGTGTCACCATTTTTAAAACTAAAAGTACCCAAATAGTCAATTATTGTGCTGTACGACAATGACGTACACTGGAAGTAGGGGAATATTTGCTTAGACTGCTGCCGCCGAGATCCGGTCCCGGATAGGCAGGAGAGGATGGATGGATGGATGGATGGATGATGGATGGATGGATGGATGGATGGATGGATGGATGGATGGATGGATGGATGGATGGATGGATGACTTACACTGTCGCACTTTCACCATACATTACCCACACTAATGTACATTGACGCACATTGAAGTACACTGACATATAGTGACAAACATTGACGTACACTAATGTACATTGACATACATAGACGTACATTGATGTATAATGAGGTACACTGAGATACATTAAACTACACTGCCGTACAGTGACATTTATTGAAGTACATTGACGTACACTGATGTACACAGACGTATATTGACTTAGCGTTGAAATTGTGTTCGATGTAAATGTCAGGTTAAAGAAAGGAAAGTCTTTTTGCGGTTTGTAGCAAAGTTTATCTCTGAAATGTCAGACTCATATGTACTGGGAAAATTCACTGAAGCAATTTCAGCTTTAAGCTGTTCATATCTCAAACAATTTTTAGCTTCCATATGATGACTTTATTCTTCTTAAATTTAGTTTTAAAGTGATCGTTTATGATTCTACAATTTTATTTTGAATTTACTTTTCAACTACGATTTTTGCTCTTTCTGTAAAGTACTTCAAATTACCATGGGTGCAAATAGTGCATTATGAAATAAACTCTCCTTGCCTTGCAGCAAGGTGGGCAAAGAGCCATTAGAGAATATATAAGGTCAGACCCGGTCCTCTTTACTGTTTCCTCAGCATGCAGGCATTTTTCTTTTGTTTTGGGGGGAAAAATGTTGACCTTTTGGTAACTGCTATGCTTGTGCTTGGCGCTCCTTATAGTAATAAACTGTTTGCAAGCCCAAAGGGGCCACAGAAACTACTTATCAGCTTTTTTCTGGCTGGCTCACAGCTCTTGGAAAACACAGTAGGGTAAGCATGTAGCATGGATGTAAATCCAAACTTGTTCTGTTTATTCCCTGGAATAAACAGGAAGCTTTGGCTGTCATTAGCAAGTTTTAAAACTCCTCTACATCAACATTTCTCTACATATTTAAGGTAATCCCTGGTGCTGACAGCTACATTTTTAAATTATGATTTAGGTGTGAGTTTCTTTCAAAAATGGAACTATTCTGGATCTTTCCCACCTAAACAGACACTCGCTGGCTCAAAATAAGCTGGAAGTAGCATCCCTCCACAGAGCACGAAAAAAAAAAAAAAGCATTTGTTTTCCTTCATTAAAAGTTGCCTTAGGTATCACACAGTGTAAATTCATTACTGAGCATCTTTCCACAGTGCTTTAGCACAGAGGGATGTAGACCTACTCGAAGTGCACCAGTGGGGCTGTGCCGTGCCGACAGCACCGCAGGGGATTGATGATTTGCTGTTCCTGGCTACGCTCATAAACTCTTTTCGCCGCCACCGAGCAGACACGGCTAGCATGGACCTCCATCCAGCAGGGGGCAGTGTTGATTCCATTTGGCCTTTAAAAGGCGGGTCAGGGGCCAGTATCAAGGGACGACACAATTGTGACCACAACTAACAAAACACCAAACTTTGGACGCCATCCACACGCCGATAACAAATCTAAGTCCCTGATTGGTCAAAATTCGACCTAGTTAAACTTTTAAAAAGTGAAACGTAGAAGCAATTAACAAAAGTTCTGTAATTTTTCGCATTTAAAGACAGTAGTTTTTATCGTATGAAGTTTTGAGTTGAGTAAACCCTCAAATCCAATTTTGAATTGGATGAAAACTAATCATTTTAAATGTAACTGGGTGGGCTAACTTTTTCAATTGTTGGCCACAAAGGGTTGTAAAATTAGACAGGAGGGGCGGGACCAGGAGCAGACATATGTCGTGTTTTGGCTGTTCACCTCATAAGATAAATAAATATCAAAGAATCTGGACAGAAACATGTTTAAAGTGTAACCAAACCCCAAATCTACTTTTTTTGGGGCTGTTGGCCTCTATAAATGGGGCTTTAAAAGCGTCGTCTGTTGGTCGTTGCCAAGTTTTTCATGAAAATATAGTAAAAAAAACCATCTGTGTGCTGCCCTCTACAGATTGAAACGAGGTGTTGCAGTTGAATGTTGTTATTGGTCAACTGGTGTTAAGTCCCAGAAGTTTCACATAATTATGCTCTATAGTTCCAGTATAAAAGCCCCGCCCATCTTTGATTCGGGTGTTAGCTTCCAGTGGACTTGAAGTGCAATTGGCAACATATCCAGCAAACTCGGTCGTGGTGATGGGATTTGGAATGAACACTTCCCTTGGGAATGATTGTTTAATAGGTTAGCCTTTATTAGCTATGATGCTAGCCGCATTTTGCCACTCTCAGACTCGGGTCCCCTTCGGACATTCAAACCCTTAGCTACGCCAGTGGCCCCGCTGTCGGGCACTGCAGCGTCTTCATCCAACGGCTTGAAACTATGAGGTTTTGGACCGGGCGAAAAATCCTCAACCTCCTCAGAAAGTTCTGTGGAGAAGCGTCACTTTCCCCAGTACTAATCTCTACATTTTAAATTTTTTTTAATTGACCATAACTATGACAAACCACTCTTCATATTGAAGACCCAGTGTACTGTATATAAAGCTAACCTAACTGTCAATCAAAGATCCAAGCCACACCTCCACCGCTCCGTCAAGCTCCACTTGTCCCGCCCCTTTTTGGCATTTAAAAAAAAAAAATCTGGGATGACAATGGAGTCAGCCTTAAACCGCCCTGTTTGGTGACCCTTTAATATTCATCCAAATGTATATTTTAAAACAGAACATCAGAGTTTTTATGTCAAAACTGTGACTTTGGTTCTAATTTTAGTGCCAATGGGTTGAGGGAAAAATGCAAACTTCGGCAAATTCTATGCACTTGTGGTGTTGGAATGATGGGAAAAATGACTCGGAGAACGCATCCATGCAGCAGGGGGAAGTGTTTGACCACATGATCCATCAAGGCTAGCAATCCTGTTCTGGGGCCATTGCTGTGCCACACCTCCAAAAGTCCATGGATGGAACCAAAACTACTATAATAGAAAACTTTGGGGCCAAATGGACTGCAGCACGACCCACTAAGTGTGTTGTGAGTAGGCCCATTCTCTATTTAAAGTCCTCCCTGTTAGGAAAGTGAGAAGCGAAATGCAAAGTGTTGAAGTTTCAGGCAAAAAAAACATGTGAGAATAAAAACAAACCCCCCCTTCCTAATTCTTTATTTTCCCTCACCTTATTTCCATGTTGACGGTCTCATAAGCTTCTTCAACCTTCTTCAGATTGGTAGCCTCCCACTCTGCAACTAGACAAAACAAAAGGTCAGGCAAATTAACAATTCAGAGCGGTTGCCTGTCATCAGATCAGGTTTGCCAAAGAGTGGGCTCTTAATATCAACTAGCTTATGTAGGATTGTGAGAAGAAGAAAAACACAAGCATACAAACACTAAATGCTATTTATAGATGCGCAGGGAGGCGAGCTTATTAGTCTCTTGAAATGGCAAATTTTGTTAAATGAGACTGGAAAAGGAAATATGTTAGTAACACAGACAAAAACAAGGGTTTTTTGTGGTTAAATGCACACTTGTCACAACTGTACATTATGGCAAAACAAAACTGAAAAGTCTACTTTCAATTTGTACAAATTACATTCATCATTAGAAAGGAAAAAAAAAAGCTTTTGAAAAAGTTTGAAAATGTTTGTTGCATTGCGTTGAAATGGCACGACTTTAACAATTTTTCCAACGCAGATAAATACGGTTTTTGTGCCAATACGGCCTTAAGACGAACAACTAGAAACACGCACAAAACTCTTCAACAGCTTCAATGAATGAATTTCAACAGATTCTAATTCAATTACCGTAATCACAACAGATTCTTCCCGTCTGAGTCAGCTGTAGGGCTACCACGATCAGTCGTCTAATCAAAGACTAACCGACTATTAAAACACTACACGACTAATTTAATAGTCGATTTGTCGTTACTTCATATTAGTGTAGTAAAGTTGAAAGTTCCATCAGCATTCTGCTAGTTTTTTGGACTATTTTGGCATTCATTAAGGTTTTTTTTAAAGCTATTTTTGAGTTTAGCTAATATTTCAGCTACATGCTAGATTTTTTGGCTAATTTATGCTTTTTTTGCTAACTTGGAGTTCAGCTAATATTCCAGCTGGATGCTAGCTATTGTGGGCAAACTTAGACTTTTTTTTGTTTTTCAGGCTGTTTTGGAATTTAGCAAAGATTTTAGCTAGCTGTTTTTGTTAGCTATGGCTTTTATTTAGTTTTTTAGGCTAATTTGACTTTTAACTAATATTTTAGCTAGCTATCAGCTTTAGCATTTTCAGCGTCAGCCATTTTAGCTTTCAACGTCAGTGTTTTTAGCCATTAAACAACCGGACCCTAATTGACAATGTAGCATACATATCAATTACAATTTTATAAGCTAGAAAGAGCCATTAATACTCCATAAATACATTCTATTCAAGATTCAAGTTGGTGTTGCACAATACAAAAGTCTTAGTCAGCATATAAACATTAGGTTTTTTTTCCATTTTTTTTTTTTTTTCATATTTACACAACATCTAACAGACACAACCTAGAGATTGGTCTCTGCAGAATGTTCGTTTTAGTCCTTTTAGCACTTCTTACTGTGCCACTAGAATTAGGTATGACTCTACTAATTCTGCAGAGAATCCAGGAGTTTCTCACTTCCTTGACGAACAAATCAGTTGGCAGGTTAGCTTGCCCCTTTCAGAAGTAGCAGGTGGTTAGGCGTCAAAGATCTTTTAGGTCGTCGGTAGCTATAGTTATGGGTCGTCCATTGATTATGCTTTCCACTAAAGATCGCTAAGATGTGTGTTTTACATCCACTTTCTGCATGACCTCATTAGTCAACTAATCGGAAAAAAAAATATGCGATTAGTCGACTATTAAAATAATTGTTTCTGGCAGAACTAGTCAGCTAGCTTACACAAACTGCCTAAACACTTCACAGTAAAGTGTTGCATTAGGGAATTAGGGTAGTTCAAAGAACGTCAACACTGGAGTTTTGGTGTTAAAGGGTTAACAAGCTACAGCAAGAGTAAAATCGTGACAAAAATAATTCTACTAATGACTAAAAACTCTAAATTAGAAGTTAGAGACCGTTAGGATTGTTGAAATGAGATGATCAGAAATCCTCAAAAGGCTACAATCCGACTTCCTTGCCTCTCCAATGTTTGTTTGTGTTTTTTTTTTTTTTACTGTGAGTTCCTGAAAGTAGACAGGTTTGTCTTTGACGTCAGAGAAATTCTCACTGGGGCCCGGCGCTGTGGAAACAGAGGGGAAATGTGCATGTGGCGATGACCAAGAGGGAGGCAGTGACGGCGCCGGCCTGAATACCAATTAGCATGTTCCTTGCATGTGGCCTCAGCTGGTTTTCAATAAACACACACTCTCCGCAAAAAAAGCCCAACCCCAAATGACTACTTTTTGCTGAACTTGATAAAGATGCCTCGCACACAAATACAAGAAAAAGCAAGCTGTGACTTTTCCCTGTGATGTAACGCCTATTTTTATAGCACCTATAAGGGCAGATTTCTCCCCAAAATCGCATTCGCAGCCCCTCATACAAACATGTCTTCTCGGGCGCTGCCTCTTACTCACAGATATGTGCGCACTCTCCAATCGCAATGACAAAAGGAGACTAGGAATCCCATGTGGGTGACTTCTGACCCATCGCTGCAGCTCCGTTGTAAACGGAGTGGCGATGGAGGGCGGGGTGAGGAGATGGAGGAGCAGCCAGGCGTACAGAAGCACCTAAGGCAGGAAACGCAAGGCAAGCCTGTTTCATGGCCTCTGCACCAGTCGGCCCAACATGACCTGGAGACAGAGCGCAGCCTTCCAACGACGACTGGATTAATCGGAACGGACACGACAACGTGGAAATTACCGAAGGAAGGCAAGCCTGAATTGTTAATAGAACCTTTTGATCTGATGGACTCATCAAAGTAATGGTTATATACGAGAGGCAGATCATTCTTTCTCCCCGGATGAGGCGTATTCATGTAGAAAACACAACGCAAATGATGTTGAAGCTAATCTGACCGGTAGACAACATTTTTCCTCCTCGGGAAGCGCTTGCTGGAAGCTATCGAGAGGGTTGTTTAGTCGCAACGGCTGTGTACAAAAATAGAAGATGAGGAATACACCGTGCAGTAGAAGCAATCTTCTGCTGGAGATCTCCTGTGTATACACAACTTGAGCCGCAGACCGAGGATCCTCTGTTTTTTTTTTTTCTTTTCTTTTTGTACACGCAGCCAAATCGATAGGTGTGACAGTTCCTTTGCAGATCTAAGAAAGTCGACGGAACTAGACGATTCCAGCAATGACGCTCTCTTACCTCACAAACAAACACCTCGGCTTGATTGTGTTTAATGGCAAAGTCGTGGAGGAGGGCCACACTGTTTTTGTCTTTCAATAACAGACTTGTTTTAGCCTCTATAACTGCTGAATAAGAGACTGCGTGTATCCTACCTGCTGTAAGTATAATGTTGCAGAGAACTCTCAGTGTAAATAATACCCAAAAACAGAGAACTCTCGTCAGTGTATTCGTAAGTAGTCTGTAAAGTGATACTGGTAAGTGTATTATGTATCGTGGTAAGCATACTGTGTGTCGTGTAAACAGAGAACACTCAGTGTATCGTGTATCCTCAGTGTATTGTGGTAAGTAGTAAGAGTATTGTGAATCCTGTAAACAGAGAGCTCTCAGTGTACTGTGTATTGTAAGTGTGTTGTATATCCTGGTAAGTGTATTATGTATCGTGGTAAGCATATTGTGTGTCGTGTAAAAAGAGAACTCTCAGTGTATCGTGTATTGCACGTGTGTTCCATATCCTGGTAAGTGTATTGTGTATTGTTGTGTTTTGTTGAAGAGTATCATATATCATTGTAAGTATATCATGTATTGTTCTAAGTATATGTGTAATGTGGTAAGTATGTTGTGTATTGTGGTAAGTATATCGTGTATTGTTGTGAATGTATTGTGAATCCTGTAAACAGAGAGCTCTCAGTATACTGTGTATTGTAAGTGTGTTGTATATCCTGATAAGTGTATTGTGCATTGTTGATAGTGTATTGTTGAACTATATCATGTCTCATTGTAAGTGTATTGTAAGTCACAGTATGTGTATTGTGTAACATGTAAACAGAGAACTCTCAGTCTACCATGTATCCTAAGTGTATTGTGTACCCTGGCAAGTAAATTGTGCACAATGGAAAGTATCGTGTATCATTGTAAGTGTATTGTGAATCGTAGTAAGTTTATTGTGTATCGTGTAAAGCTCTCAGAGTACTGTGTATCGTACTACTGTAAGTGTATAGTTTACTCTGGTAAATGTATTGTATATTGTGTAAACAGAGACGTCCCAATGTACCGTGTATCGTACTGAGTGTAGTTTGTGTCATGTAAACAGAGGACTCTCGATGTACCATGTATCCTAAGTGTGTTGTGTACCCTGGTAAGTATATTGTATATCGTGAACAGTATCGTGTTTCATTGTAACTGTATTGTAGTAAGTTTATTGTGTATCGTGAACAGTACTGTGTATCATTGTTAGTGTATTGTGAATCGTAGTAAGTATATTGTGTATCGTGTAAACAGAGAGCTGTGAGAGTGCTGTGTATTGCACAGCTGTGTATAGTTTATTGCGGTAAATGTATTGTGTAAACAGTACACATCTCACCTACTTCACCTGTCTTTACCTTTGCGCGTTGCATATTAGAAAAAGGTTAAAGCATAAGCAGATATCTCCTAAAGTTGAAACAATGAAAGCAGCAAGAAGTGGAACATTTGGAGTCCACGTTTCCTTATGTTCCCTCTGTGTCCAAACTGTAGCAGAGGCTGCTGGGAGTTGAGAGGAGGTCAATGTAGCCCCCTGCATAATCGTTGTGTTAGAGTGTCTGATGATATTAGGGCTGAGCGAACAACAGTAGCAGGCAGAAATAGCATCATGTTTTGAACTATCAGAGCATTTCAAAGCCTTGTGACTGAATCAGTTTGTAGTCATTCTCCCACGCTCGACTGGAACTTTCTTTCTTCTTCATTTTTCTTCAAAGTGGGTGAAGGACGGACGAGAGACAAAGCTGAGCATGTTGAGAGAAAGAGATGAAAACTTGCAGCTTAGTAAAAGAAATTCAAAAGCTTTTTATATTTCAACTATGATTTTTGTAGAATACGTTTAACAAAAAAAATGTTTACAACATTGTATTAGCTAACAATAAAGACTTCAATAGAAATGTTAAATAAAACACAGCTTATTTTTCAGTAAACTCTTTGAACCCTTTAACGCCTGCAACAAGAACACACTTTAACGTACCGCAGCTCTTCAACCATTTACACAATCAATGTGAATCAGCTCATCTCTTTTGATCTCTATCACTTCATTACTGTTAAGTGTTGCATATTGGTGCAAAACTGCTTTTTGGAATTATGTTAATTGTGTCAATAGAAATCTCAACACTGAAGCTAACGCTCAGGTGATAAAGGAGTAAACTTGACTCTCAAAAGATAACCAAAAAGAAACCGGAAGATGCTTTTCTTTTTTTAATTATATTAAACGCCAACTTAAGGCTGTGATGTAGTAGAGTAATTGACCTCTGATCAGAAGATCAAAGGTTCATATCTGCCTTGCCCAAATGATGCATTCACACTGGATGTGATTTGTGTGGCAGGTTTCACTGTTAAGTCAAAGTACTGATGTGATCTGAGGTCTTGCGGTGGGATTTGCGGCACGTCAACCAATCAGGGACGTTTTCAGAGACTCGATCAAAGGGTAAAGAAATAATTCAATGCGACCGCTCGAGGCAAAGATTTTCGTCCATTTTCTTAACCTGCTGGGGCCACAGGGTTGCCAGAGACTGTTCTGGCCACTGTTGAGCGAAGGCAGGATGCACCCTAGACAGGTCGCCGGCCTGTCACGGAGCTCATACAGCTGGAGCGATTGAGCCCGCTATGCTAGCTAGCTGCCCAGTGGACAGCAAAGTGAGAGAGCGAACACAGCTACCCAAGCTACTCGCACAACACCATCCGTGTTTTCCATGACCTGGCAACAAATGAAGTTCAGAAAAACGTTGGCGATTAAAGCGTCAAGCAGTAAATTTGACGCGCGAATCACGTCTGGTGTGAATGCACCACATAAAGGCAGTAAAGTGCTATATAATTATGTTTTTTCTTCCCGGATATAAGTCGATTTTAACTTTTTTTTTTTCAGCCAGGGGTGTAACTCACACTCTTATGTGAGATTTTAAAAAATTAGTTGGCAACAACTCATCGTTTTTGACATGCTGGGGGTTCGTCACATTGATTTGCCGGCCATTCTCATTAAATCACAGGAACGGTAAAGGGTTAGGGTGCCGGTACTAGTCAGCATCCAGAGGGTTGGGGACCCCTGATTAGCGTTTGTCCCTCTCTGTGGCCCGGTATCGAGTGACCCTTGACCAGTACCGGTTTGCGGCCTGAATGTCGGGGACCCCTGATTTAATGGGAATTAGCATGTCAAAAAACGAGTTGGGGAGTTTGGTCTAAAAGTGGCACGGAGGGGGCCCGAACCGTATCTCCATTTATGACGAGTCGGGAGGGAGAATGTGTTGAATATAACGTTACTTGTTAAAATGATCTTTATGGCCATGGTTCTGTTGCGAGAGAGTAAGTTAGCGTTTGATAACATTACCTTGAGAAGGAAATTATACAGCATACCCAAGTCCTAAAACTAACCCAAAAGTGCTAAGAATAAAAAAAAAAAAAAAAACTTTTATTAAAGTTTAAAATGTGAAAAACTGTAACTCTTTGGGTCGCCTGTTAAAATGAAGTTGTTTTTTTTTGCAAGTGTTCTAGTTTAGGACTGTCTGTTCTGGACACTGATGTCTGTAGTCGGGTCTTCTTGTATGATGTGCTAATATACTAGATTTCTCTTATGTTTCATGAAGCTAAAGAAGCATCAATGTATGCATTGAGTCAGTCTATTACTGTTTCTATTCCATAAATATGATTTCACTTTCAAGATGAAATGTCCATTCCTGTCTTGTCAAGTGTGACTTATATATTTTTTTTATTCTTCTTCATGATGTTTTGCTTTATAAACTAACTTACACTCCAAAATATGGCATACTCTATTTACCATTTCATGTAAATATCAACTGACCATGATCAAAAACAGGTGAATGACGACTGATTTGGACCACACAATCGTAACTGTTTCTAGAACTCCTTCATCAAATAGTTGTTAAATCCAGTCCAAGAAATCCTGAAATGCGTCAGTTCAAGGAAAGTCCTCTAGTAGCAGGCAGTAGAGTCTGCAGCTCTCTACTATCACTGTGATGTGTAACCAACATTTAAATGGAGAGAGGGACCGATGAGTAGAATAAACAGTCTGTCTGGAGTGAGTTCACTCTGTAGCGACTGGGTGCTGTTAATGAATATGCATGAGGTAACAAACGCCTAGGAGCTGACCTACTTCTGCGTCTCCTCTGCTCATGACTTCGTCCCCTTCCGGGGTAAAAACGCTGTCATCTTGCAACATACTGTAATGTCAGGAAGCACGCCACTCTCGTGTACAAATCAACATGCTCCCGACTGACGCTTTTGTAAGTGATAATGACTGTGTGCATAGGGAGAACGCTCAGTTAAGTGCTAATAACAGGTAGCTCCGTCGATGATATCTTTTTCGTCGTGAAATGTGTCAGGTTTTTAGAAATCGCAGAGAAAATAAACTCGATGATTGTTTTGTGTACCTTGACGTGTTTAGCCAGGAAGTGAGACTGTGAGGAGGAACAGGAAATGTAGTAAAGGTGTGATGCGAAAAAAAAAGAAAAGTGTGCAAATGAGGACTCTCGACATAACTGGGGCTCCACACTGGAGAGTAACCGTCTGCACATTTTCATAAAACACATTTATTTGGGTTCATTCTGGTGCAGTTCCACAATCATCTTAGAAAAAAAACCCACTATGCTTTCATGTTTTTCAGCAAAATCCAACATGTAGTTGATCGATTGGTATATTTCAGATACTATAATGAATAGTAAATTGGTTGAAAATACATAAAAAAAATGATACTATCTTCTTGGTAGTAAAGTTTCTCCAAATCAAACAATGTAATCAGGTATTTTACCAGACACATAAAGCACAGTGTCGTCAGCATACAGTGGGGCAAAAAAGTATTTCATCACGAGTTCTACCACTTAAAAAGATAAGGGAGTCATGTAATCTGCATGTATTTTCACCTCAATTATAAGAGACAAAATGAGAAAAAAAAATCCAGAAAACTACATTGTCTGATTTTTAATGAATTTATTTGTAAATAATGGTGGAAAATAAGTATTTGGTCTATTACAAAACTCTTTATTAAATACCTTTTGCTGACAATGACAGCAGTCAAACATTTTCTGTAAGTCTTCAGAAGGTTTTCACAAACTGTTGCTGGTATATTGGTCCATTCCACCATGCAGATCTCCTCTAGAGAAGTGATGCTTTGGGGCCGTCGCTGAGCAACACCAAAGATTTTCTATGGGGTTGAGATGTTATTTTGCCCACTTTATATCTAAAGACCAACGTCAAGACACACTTTAGGGTGGTTCATGTAACCATTGTACTATTCTAGGCATGATTTTATTTAAAATTTAAATTTTTAAAAATTTATTTTAAATTTCATTTGGACCAAACAAGACATCACACTGAACTTTATTTTTTAATGATTTTTTTTATCTTCATTGGTATCCGTGGCAGACAGAAAATCATGACCACCTTTGTCATGGGAGGGATCACACATCCATGTAAGAATGGGGTCATCTGGACGCCAAAACAAAGTAAAAGGGTTAAGTATGTACAGAAGAGAATTTGCTCCAGTATGGTCCGGTCAATATTTTACCAGTGGCCGATCTTACAGCATGTATTTTTACGTATTGTTCTCGACCTTGCAAGTAAACCATAAAATTGCCTGGTGTGGTATGTTAAAAAGTTGAGACTGTATCGAATGTTAATATAAATAAAGTTTAGCCTAAATTACAAAAGGGGTTTATACAAATATACACCTTGTGTCAGAAATAAACCCCTGTTGTAACAGCAGAATATGTCCAACACAAAAGACCATCAGCTATTGACTGTCTGCTTAGCTTTTGGACAGGACAGGTAAAATAAATAAATAAATACATAAAAATAAAGCTCAAGTTTTAAAGGATTAACCCTTTTGCTATCTTATGGGATCCAGATCCTTACATTAACGTAGGATTCCTCCTGTAAAAAAAGTGGACAAAGGGGTACAGGATTTCATTTCTGCTATGGACACAATCACAATCATTGAGAAAACAAAAGTTAATCGCACTGTCTTGTGGGGTCCAGATGACCCCACTTTTAATGTAAACATGCCTTGGATAGCACAAGGGTTACGTCAAGTGGTTTTAATCCAACAAATTAGTTAAAAACAGAAGGATGATGCATCTTCACCTCCTGGCAGATGAATATGGAATAGATGGTTTGACTGTTTCAAGGTCCCCGCCAACTACGTCTGAAGGACGGGTCACCCTGGCGCGCGGGGCGGGGGTGTCAGAGGTAGCTCTGAACAACACATTAATGGCAGCTTCTCCCTCCATTTTAACATTTCACTTCTAATTTGAAAAAGTGCTGAGAAGGTTGTAATTACAATCCGCCCCTCAACAGAGGTTTTTAACCCGTCAGAGTGCCAATAGTATAGTTGAGCTCATCCGGATCAGTTCATTTGCTGAGTGCTGAGAAATCAAATTAAGCAATTTAAAGGTCGGTTTTTATAGTTGTCAAATCTTTTCGTCTTAATCATTTATGCCGTTGACATGGTTGTAACTTATCGGCAAGTTTTGTATTGGAGGAGGAACAATCAGCATTAAAAGATTGGATTACATGGCCTATGAATTTCTTTAAGTCATTTCATGGTTGGAACGACCCCCTCGTCTTTTACAAGTGGTTATTTTTAGCAACGGCCTTATATCTTAAGATGCAAACCTCACTAAATTAGATCAAAGTGAACCACGCTTCACATACATTCAGAGTTAATTCATTTAAATGACTTTCAGCAGCCGCATCCAAACAAATACAATGACAAAAATAGCCCCGCTTTAAATGTACTTGCTTGAAGGTTGTTACATTTTTTTTTTTTTTAAAAAGGGCTTTGGAGTCCAAGTGTGACTTCTTTTTTTGGGCTTCATGGTGCATTACAGCATGGGGGAAAATAGGGTTTAAGAGAGTCTAGTTTTTCCAGGCTGAAGATAAAGAAGTAAATCAAAATGTGCAAGAAAGAAGTACAGAGAAAGCAAAAAAAAAAAAAAAAGTCAGGTGCACCCTGTGCTCCAGGCTTGATGAGACCACAGGAGAAGATGCGGCAAAAAAAGCAGTCAACCGAAACTGCTGTGTGCTGCGAGAACCCTGGTGGCTCTCGCCCTGCTGCAGCGCTCACAGAATTAAAACAGCGAACAGAGAAAATCCTCAGAAAAAAGCTCCACTGCGTCTGCACTTCGATGGAGCCCTTAAGCAAGAGCAATGACAAATCTGCAACCTGATACCTCTTTAGCTGGCAGGAAATGAGCTGGTTGTTAGGGGGAAAAAAAGTTCCTTTCGAGTATTCAGAAAAGAGTGGCAGTTATCAGCCAGGAAAGAGTTTACCAGGCGATGGGGCAAAACAAAACAAGCAGGATTAGCAATGCAGATGACACGTGCTCTCTGCTGGAAACAGATGAGCTAGCATAAAGGATAGAGCGGACAAACGCCGGAGCTCAGCAAGCGTCGGTTTTGAAATGGGTGCGGTGACGAAAGCACTCTGGACAGCGCCGGCTTCCCTGACTAAGTCAGCACCACGGAGAGCGCCTGCTGACCAGGGAAAACACATCAGACAACGAGTGCGACCAATTATTACAATAATTCTGCATTTTGTGGTACAAGCACCGATTTGGCAGAAAAACATGTTTGCCAAAAGAAGTATATAACATGTATATTGTTAATACTCTTAGAATGTAAAAAAAAAGGTAAATATTAGTGACATTATAATTGTGTCACTATGCATTTATGAATGTGTTTATGCATCTGAATCGCTTGTATGCATATATGTAAACATGAATAAGTATTTGGTTTAGTTTTTTCTATTTTTTTGTTTGTGGCACATTTGTCAACTTGACGTTAAGTTTTGCTTCTGTGTATATTGTATCTTTAAGATGGGCTTTCATAGACATGATGCTTCTGCCCGTTTCTTTTTTGGGTGATGTTGATTTGCGTTTAAATGTGAAATGTTACATTTTTACAACCAATCAAATACAATTTCAAACTTCATATAATAGTATTCCATAGTTACCCCCCTCAAGTTAAAAGATTGCCTTTTGTGCATTCCCAGCCAATATTATGGGCGAATAGTTTGTTTTAGTCGAGTATATGGTCGCCATTTTTACAGGTGTCTGCCATTTTGAATTATTCTTGTGGCTAACAGGATTTTCTGATTACTATATTCACAGTGCCCTCGGCAACGCAGGGTTCAATCAGTCAATTCCGTTGAGAAGTCTATGGGTCTATGGTTGTGTGTGTTTTGGGCGTTCAAAACTCTTGCGTTCACACATCTCTACACCAAGTTTGTTTTCCAGCAAAATTAAACACATATTAAAAGTTAAACTAGTTGAACTTTGACCAATTAGGCACTCTGATTTGGGTAATGTCATTGATTCACGGATATATCCGAATAGAACCGTGAAAGAAAAAGCCAAGGGCAAGAAAGTATCCGCTGGTCCCACAAAGCCAAAATCACATAGACTTCAATTGAAAAATAATCAGCTATTAGTCAATCATTCTCTTTGTCAGAATAACTCATTGATATATGGTTTCATTCTATATTTTCTTTATTGCAAGCTATAAATAAAATAATAATAAAATAATAAAATAAATATATATGGTAAATGGCGTATATATTTTTATATATATTTATTATTTTACATATATTTATATATATTTATTTTATATATATTTTATATATATCTTTGCAGTCACAGACCCATTCACACACAAATTCATTCACTGGTGGTGGCTCCGCCGCCGAGAACCGACGCCAATCTTCCACCAGAGGCAATGGGGGGTTCAGCGTCTTGCCCCAAGAGACGTCAACACATGGGCGGGCAAGGCGGGAATCAAACCCACAATCATCCAATCAGGAGTCAACCGCCCTACTGCTGCACTACAACTCTCTCTCTATATATATATATATATATAGATATATAAAAACTAAATTTTTATATAGCTTATATAGATAGATACACTTATATAAACTGGCCAATCAGATGCATGTGGTCCCCGTTGATCCTCACCTTCAATGTTCAATGTGTTTAATTGACGGTTTCTCTCGGAGTCGGCTTTCAGTGGAAGGGGTGTGGCTTTTCAACAAGCTCACCTCTGGTTAGTAAGAGTGGTTGCCACAGAAATTAAGGCTCAGACTGACTCGGACCAATCGCACCTTACTATTTTCGTCTAGTCCCAAAAACGTAAGATCTGTACCGCGGAAGAATGCAAACTGAATTTACTTCATTTCGTTGGAACCGGAGGTAAGGCATTTTCTATAGGTAACCTCACAGCCTTGTTTTATCCATCTCTATATATATCAATAGAAAGACAAGTGAGTACACCACGATTCTAAAACCGCGTTTAAGAGTCCAAGTTCAGGTCATGCGTGGTGTTTACTTCATCAAGGTACATCCATGCGAAGTTTGGTATTTGTACTACAAAATGCACATTTTGTCTGAAATATGAACCTAACCAATTTTTTTGGCTTTTTTTGGGCTGCAACCATCATATACCTAAAGTGACAATCAAGACATAGGTTATACATCGACCCTGATGACTTCAGGGGCGTTTTATATCATATATTTGATGGTAGTTGGCAGCAGGGACATTTCTTTGTTCAGTCCTTTCATGAGCCACAATAAGAACCGCAGAAATCCTAATGGCGGACTGTTGGTTTCTGCACAGGAAATCATTTCTGTCGACACAACGGCGCTCTGAGCGGAAATCGACTAAAGCCTCAACAAATAGGGGACTTTTCACGACGTGTCAGACAAATCAGCAAAATAGAGGGCCGGAGAAGCGAAGACACAAAAAAAAATGCATGCGCATATGAGCGCGCTGGCCCAGCTGTGTGCTCAGATCACAGCACAGAAGCAGCACAAGTTGACAGAAGTAGCCTGTAGAGCAGTGAGTAAGGGTAAAAGGTTATACTGGAGTGGGGGATGGTGGACATGTTTGGCAGAGGATTGCGGATGTGGGGGAGAAGTCTTGAGAAATGTTTTCTATACCGAGACTAGATGTTGCAGAGCTCAATGAAGCCTCTGTGAGGGTCTAACCATCGTGGACCCAGCAACCCCACCTATCGGCCAGTAAAGACTAGCCTTAGAAGCTATGGTTCCCACTGGCAACAAGTCCCAGTGAATTCACTGTTCATGAGTACAATATACCGCTTATCTGTCTGCACTGAGGCCTAATCAGGGAGAAGCAGAAAGAGCGACAAGTGTGAATCAAATTGTCACGCGACGGCCGGCTGTACCTCGGAGGATAGCTCTCCGCGGCCCTCGAGCGCAGCTCTTTATAGCAGTGAGTTTGGCTTTCATGAACGTTTCATGGAAGCAGAACATTTTAACTAAGAGATTAATAGAATAAACACAACGCATATTTCATTTACTATTTTTAGGTTGCAATTTTCCGCAGTTATTAAGTTGATATAACTGTGTAGCTACAAAAATAATACATTGTAAAACTGGTAATAATACTGGGTGTTGCCTGTTCACAATATATAACAAAATCTAGGTTATTAAAATTGGTAATACTATGTAAATGTTTTATTTTACTTTACATTTGCATATAAATATTTACAACATAATGTAAATCTTTTTTAGCATTCTTCAGTATTGGACAGTTATAAGATGGTAAAAATTAGTTGGTAATTATTTGTAAACGTAGAATTAAAAACATTGACAAATTAGACTCAAAGCTTCTTGCTTCTGGTAGTTTGAACGTAAAAAATTTTAACTCCGGATTTCCAGTCGGAATTCTCAAAGGAGGGTTTCCTCCCCCTTTTCAAAGTCTTTTTATGTCCAACAGAGACCCATCTGCCTCATTTACTTTTACAACCACCCTCTACCCCACTGGGATGAGTGCGTTATCTCCTTCTCTCCTGGCAGTATCTCAGTTATGATCAAAAGCTGCCTGCACAAGCATGTGTGTGTGTGTTTATCAGGGACAAGTGTGGACAAAACAAATGGTGAAGCCAACACCACACCGTCTTGTGGCAGTTAATTATTTTCAATGCTCCAGATGCTGCTGCAGACTCAACACACAGCTTAAGATTTTCGCTGAGGGCAGTGCTCCGTGAAGCCGCGCCGGCCCTTTAAATAATACTACAACTAAAGGCGAGGGTTGGGGGCAACACTGATACAGCAACCACAGCCTGATAGCAATTATTTAGACGTCGGCGCACTAATTATAATAGAGGATGACAGGTGCCTAAAACAATTTGTGCGCAAACTGCCTGTGAGATTCCGCGTGTGGCTGCCTGCTTATGGTTGTAGACAAAGATAGCCACGCTGTTTTGCTAAACAACGCGCCTCGATGTCTGATGCTGTTTGTGAGATGTTGCTTTATAGCCGGTTTACAGTTTCTCAGAAATGAGCTGTAACAGACCCAGGAAGTGTCAGATGAGAGCATCAGGGTTGTAATGGGTGTCTTTTCTGGCCTTGTTATTTTGTAGATTGCCCCAAGTCACATGTATGAGACCCAGACTTTGAGAACAAAACAAAGATTTATTTAAATTGTGTTCATTAAAAAAAGAAAAGTAGATATTTTAGGTAAGTTTGAGGCTATTTATTTTTTGTCATTGAGAATCCAAAATGGCCGCCAAACAGGGAGCACGTGACAAATGAGAAAACTTTGAAGTGATGCAAGTTTTCAAACTGACTTAAAATCATGTAAACTACAAGAAATGAACATAATAAAAGTAAAATGTATGTAGAACATATGTTGCAACTATATACTACAATACTACAGTTTTGATTCATTTTAGAAGCCGTTTGTCATGAAGGATCCAAAATGGCCGCCAAACAGGGAGCACGTGACAAACGAGAAAACAGGCCATCTTTGAAGTGATGTAAGTCTTCAAACTGACTTAAAATCATGTAAACTACAAGAAATGAACACAATAAAAGTAGAATGTATGTAGAATATACGTTTCAAAATTTCAATTTCAAAACATTTTTTTTCTGTTTCAAATCTTTTTTTTTTTTTGAACGGGCTAGAACGGTGTTTTGGCCATGCGGTTTAAACGCGATAAAACTCTGCTTGTTAGACCCTTTTGGGGACAACTTCAGACTATGAGAGTACAGACTGAACTGCCATTTTCTGATTGTAATTTTACAGTTCTCAGAGCCGGTGAACGCATCGGAACAGAAGTTACCACCCTCATCGATTTTGATTGGTCCTCGTGTTAGCCCCACCCCAACGCGCCACAACGGGGTCAAAGGTTTTGAAACTGAAACTTTGAGATTCCAAAATGAAAAAAAAAAAAAATTTTTTTTGAAACTGAAAAAAAGTTTTGAAATTGAAATTTTGAATTTTGAAACCTTTTTTTCGGAAAAAAAACATTAATATTTTTTTCAAAATATTTTATTTCGGTTTCAAATAATATTGGCCCTGATTTAGCTTCATATCCCTGAGGGAATAGGTCAAAGTAGAGAAAAATAATTCACACACCTTGATTTGTGACAGCTAATAGGACTTTATCTTCATAAAAATAATTGTTTATTGTAAAAACATCATGCACTTCTTTAAATACGGAGCTCGAGTGGTAAAGGGAAAAACTAAGCATTCACAAAAAATAAAAGCAGGTGACTAAAGAATATTTGATCAAATACCTCAGACTGCATTGATGTCCATCATGATGGGGGAACTCTGTTTATTTTCGATCAAGATAAGACTGTAATCCTGTCTGTCATTTTGTCTGCATCTTACTTTTACTACCTTACACTGTGGATTTGCTGCTGTGTGTCTGTGAGACATATTGACATTCTCCACAGTGACTCTCTAACTCCTGACAACTCTAATCAGCAGGACGAGTGGGAGGCGAAGGGAGGCGGCGTGAGTCCACGGCATACTCTTATGATGAGGGTGTGTGTGTGTGTGTGTGTGTGTAAGCAGCCACAAACAAGCAAGTTCTGAGTGCTAATTGGTTCTTTCAAGAGATCTAAAGAATATCGCAGCTTCTTCAAGGAATGTCATCTACAGCCTTATGGTCACATGAACCTTAAAACCGATAAACCATAGAGGTGCTATGGGTTTGTGGAATGTCCCGGTCTGTAGATGGTCATAGAGAGGAGTAGTCTCATTTTAACCCTTGTGCTAAGGTATGTTGACTGACAAGACAGTGCGTTGAACTGTTTTCTTGATTTTCACTAGTGCCCGTGGCAGACATGAACTCTTGTCCACCTTTGTCTTGGGACGAATAACACGTCAATGTTAGGCTTTGTTCATCTGGATCCCATAAGTTAGACCAAAGGATAAAGGGAGTGCCACATATCTTGCAAATCCCTTGAGGCTGATATGGCCACCTTTAAGGATGTCATGAAAATGGACGTACTATTGTTTCATGAAGTATTCATAAAGAAGACATACGAGTATTATTGTTACATGATACACCACACTCTTGTCTCTAGTAAAGTACGAGTATTGACTCTTTAGTGACCAGTGTGTAGGGTTTGGGGCGGTTGAAACATGAAAATTCAGTAACCACGGTTCTCAAACTCAATCTACCTTGGGGCTACTGAAGATAGTCTGCCTGAGCCGTATGGGGCTCCATTTGTGCCATGAAAATGTTTTTGTGTCCACTGCTTATATTTTTGGTCCACTGTCTACATCTATGTAGTACTAAGCAATATCTTCTTCATGTCCTGTGAAATAACAGGAGCAAACGTTACTAGCAACTGTTGCTAAGGACTTTTCTGACAACCAGATCAAACGACAATAACAAATGCAAAATGTTAAGCATAAAGCAAGCTGAAACATCACAAATACAACGCTATCATCAATTAAAACTGGCCGCCAGTTTGAGACCCCCTGTTGTAGACCCTTACTTCACCCTAGTCTGCTGTATTAGTGTTGTATTAGTAATATAAGTTTTGTAATCCAAGTTATGGTGGGTATAACTTGGTTCTTTGGGACCACACAAGGTTACATACCATTCTGGATAAGAATATTAATTGAAAACATCATGGATTTTTTAACCCCCAAATTTAATTTAAAAAGCTGTTTCGTGCTCCACCCTCAAATATGTTACCTCCCATTATACATACAATTATCTATTAACACCATTTTCTGCATGGGGGCTTTTTCTTTCTTTTTTTTTTATTTTTAAAGTCACATGTCAAATGGTGTGACAGCGCTATTTTCTATCAACAAGGTCCAAATTTAGCCTCTACATTAGTCCTTGCCTGATGCCAGGTGCCGGTGTGAATGAGGGACAGGAAAACCGTTGCACTTAGTTTAACACAAACACAATCCCAGATGGTTTTCCTCTGCTCTCGAGAGGAGAGCAAACCCAATGCCATTCACACAAACGTATGTGTGATTTTCAACACAAACCCCAAAAGGGAAAAGGAGAAAAAAAAAAAAGATAGAAATACACTGTCATTCTTTATAGCCACTTGGAGAATTCTGGCTCCGGTTCTTGTGATCCCTGCTAAGACTTGTGTAAATGCAGACGGGGCCACAAGGCTGCAAAGACATTTCTATCCTTTAGACCCGTTTGAAGTGAACTTGCACCGCTTCGTCTCTGGAGACTGTTCTGACAGAATAAAGAAACCAGTTGGAGAACAGTTTAGGGTTTGGTCAGACGTGTCCACAGAGGAACACGGAAAGGGGCTCTAGGGCCACTGTCAACTTTTCCGGCAACAACCCAGACGCTGATGCTGCTCATGTGTCTATTGTACTAGCCCACCCAGTGTAAGAGTAACTTTCTTATGTCAAGAAAAAACACTAAAGCTAGCAAAGATACTGTGACAAGAAAGAGGTCGCTCTAGAGTCCAAGCTACTGTGTCTTCTGCACTATAGACGTAGCATCAATGAATGGCCTATTTTCAAACTTATGTCATCTATAAGATGCAGTGAACTAACACGCATGCAGCCAGACAAGAGTCAGAGACAAGTTCATCAGACTTAACTTTATTCAAAGTAATTCTAGAACTTGTTGGGCTTTGTTCTAACTAGCCTAAACGTTAGCTGCATGAGAAGCATCAGCTGCTTTAGCATATTTACAATACTTGTAACTCATAACATTGTTTGCGTTGTTTCATTAAAAAAAAAATGATACAGATATAACAAATGTTGTCCTAATGTTCTTAGTAGCACATTAACAACAACTGCAGTCCGACACCGCTACACCTTAGCGGCGCTAGCGCATTTAAAATAGAACCCCAGCTTATTTGAATGATCGAAAAAAAAAGAATTACTTTACAAAACATACTGTACTAGGACTATGTTGATTCCAAAACTTAAAGAAACTTCAGTCCGATACTGCTAATCATTAGCGGCGCTAGCATATTTACAATAAAACCTAGCCTTGTTTGCAACACCTAAAAAAACTGATACCACCAAAACAAACTTTATTGTAACTATGCTAACTCCAAACACTGTCAGTAACACGTAAAAAAAAAAACAGTCTGACACCGCTACACGTTAGCACCATTAGCATATTTACAATAACTCCAAATCTAGTCAACTAATCTACACTTTAAAAAAAAAATTGTACCGCTGAAACAAACTGTATTATGACTACGCTAACTTCAAACCTTTTTAGCAACACATAAAAAAGTATGTCAGCCCGACACCGCTACATGTTAGTGACATTAGCTTATTTACAATAAACATACCTTGTTAGAAACACGTAAAGAAGAATCACAGTCCGACACCACTACATGTTAGCCACATTAGCATCTTTACATAAAAATCCAAGCTTGTTTGCAACACCTAAAAAATAAACTCAAACAAACTATATTGTAACTTCAAACGCTAACTGCCAACATTGTTAGTAACACGCAAATAAAACACTATCCACTCGATCCACTAGAATAAATTAATATATATAGCTTTCTGGATTGGAAAAAAAAAAAAAAAACCTTTTGAGTTTGCCTTATTTTGTGGGACATACTGTAGTTGAAAAAGATTTCTGAGTTTGGCGCTATTGACTTTTCAAAAGTATTAAGGAAATATTATACGTTTTAGATAGCGATGCTCATTCTTACCATGATATCAAGAACAGAACAAGTTTAAAATGACCTTAAAACAATAAAATAATAACACTTTTTTTTCTGTAAAGACCTCTGTGCTTAGAATTTGAACTGGTGTGCACTGGTGTTAACAAATTGATGGTATTAGACATTCAGATAATGAAAAAAAAGACTCTTCAGAAGATTGAATGGAAACCGTTCTGCAGAATAACTCCCCAGTATGCAGATGTAAAGTGAAATCTCAGTGTCTAAGCGTGTGGATTTCACAGAGAGTTCCTGCGACTGAAACATAAATCTGAAAACTGATGTTTTAGCCTGGAGCGTTTCCGCCTCGGTGTAAAACTCCACTCTGTTTTATGCTCTCATATTTCTCATACATGGCGTTGCGGCGCAGTTGCTGAGCCCACAAAAGGACCGGCAGCCAATCTGAGCGGAGAATGAAAAGGCCGTAAGAACGGTGACAGTGATTGAAGTCTAATCTAGTTTCTCCGTTTCATAAGGCAGCAATTGCACTTTCATTTCAGAAACCAGTTTGTCAGGCCCGGAGAGCCCAGTAAAAGAGAGGGGAAAAAAACGTGATATTACATGTGGTGTTTATGGTACGGCTACAGTGATGTGGACAGCAGGGAATTTACACAGAACAGTTTGAACACCCATCTAAACGGAACACAGGAAAGGAGAAAATTGATGCAACAGTGCTTCTTGGCTATAAATCTTGTAACATTGGAGAGACTGCATATTTCCTTCAAAATGTTCCCACCAATGATTTATTGTAAGAGCTGCAAAGCTAAGTATGTAGGTTGTGTCCACGAAAAGGAGAACTGAAGGAACTGCATCATAGTATTTGTAGTTCTGCTCTTAAGATAAAGACAGTTTGAGAGCTCTGGAGTTTATTTTTTCATCTTAGAGGGGAAGTCGTGAAGGAGATGACTAATAAACCAAAATCTGGGGTTCACTTTTGCAGGCCCAAAATAGTAACGTAGTTCTTGGACCACAAGGTGCACTTAAAACCTCAAAATGTTCTCAATAATCAACAGAGCAAGGTACATATGAATTCTGGTTGTGTTTACTGAGCTGTAACTGGTTTTCTGTAGTACATGTATTAGTACCACTTTGGTAAACTCCAAGGACTATGTCAGAGCCTTATGGATACTTAAGTCAGGTGTAGTAATATGTTCTGTGCTTCAACAAAATGAGTGAAAAAGTGTTTTTAGGACTATACAATGTTGTTTTTGTCAATAAAGTTTGACTTTTGTCGCGTTTCTCCCTGCAATGCCTATCACAGATGAAAAAGACAAATATGAAGAACAACAAAGTTCTTTAGAGGAACTTCCCATCAACAGCTTGGGCCCTCTAAGCATTTTGGGTAGTTTGGTTTTTCACATTGAAATGAATGTTCAATGCATTCTTACTCCCAACTCGTCATTTATGGACGTATGATTCAGGACCCCTCCGCGTCACTTTTTGGGTTATGGGTGTCCCCAACTTTTGGTTTCTTAACCTACCAGTTGTTCCCATATGTTCCCAAATCAGGGGTCTCCAACTTCCGGGCCGCAAACCGGTACCGATCCGAGGGCCCCTTTGTACCGGGCCACAGACGCTAATCAGGGGTCCTCAACCCACGGCACGTGGACCAGTACCCTAACCCGGTGCCGGTTGTGCGTTGAGGAGACCCAAAACGTCAAAAAGGGATGCGGGGGGGACCCGAACCATACGTCTATATACGAGGAATTGGGAGTGAGAATGTGTGGGAGTGTTTTGCTTGCGCACAATAATCCTGTGTGCCTCATGGACGCAAAAATACGAGATATTGTTTAAAGTGGTAGCTTCGCATCGGAGGCAGCTTATTATGTTGGCAAAACAAAAGATTCAAAAGTTAAGCATTATCTGAGGGTGTGGTCTTATACCGTTTGGAGTTGGGAGTGGGGTCATCTGGACCCCACACTCACATTCCTTCAAGGCTTGGGTCATCTGAACCCCATAAGATAGCAAAAAGGTGGAGTAGGTGCAGCCTTTGCAATAAAATGCGGTAATGCGACGATGATAATCGATGTATATTTACATATCACTTTACTACCTCTTACCTATCTACTACCAACAATCCCCAAAGCGTTTTACAGTCCCATTCATCTATGTACACACACACACACTCTGCTGCTGAAAACTGGCACCAACCACCAAAGCAATCTGGGATTCAGTGTCTCGCCCAAGTACACTAAACCCCCAAGGATCTTCTGATCAGAGGTCAACGCCTCTACCTCTAAACCACACCCATCTGAGGATTTCTACTTTCTCTTTGTGTGGAGTCAGCAGATTTGGAAGAACAAGTCTACTATTCAGTGGATTAACAAGAATTTACCAAAGACTATTACTTTCATTTATCTTTCCGTAACGTTCTCCCCCAATGACTACTGGTCTGTATCACACATACAGTCTCTTCAGAGTTAGCTAAATTACTCAATGACATTTTGCTTTTTTTTGACATTTACTTTTAGCTTCAGGGTACTCAGGGGGAGGGTAGTTGAGGTACTTCTACTGTAGTATCTTTAAGTGTTCCTCCAAGGTAGAATAGTTGAGGACTCTTAAAGATCCATTTGCTGATATTGAACCATTAACATTTTATGATGAAGTCATGATGACAAAAACATTTCAAAGCCCAGAAGGCAAAATACTCGCAACCTATTGGTCCTAGTGTTTCCAAATACACATTCATATCACCTAATTTCTAAATCTGCTTGTTCTGGTTCAGGGTACTGGGGTGGTGGAGCCGATCCTGGATGCTTTCATCAGAGGGCCCATAGAGACAGACAACCACACACTTGCACATTCACACTTTAAAGAACATATTTTTGGACTGTTGGAGGATTTTGTAGGTTGGATTTTCTTTAGTACAGTTGCAAAAACTAATTCAGAAAAAGTACAAATAAAGAACTCACTTTTTTACTGGTGGTGTTGAACATGTTAGTACTGGTAGAATCATATTTGTCGGTATTGATAATACCATATATGTTGGTACTGGTAGTATCGTATATGTTGGTACTGGTAGTATCGTATATGTTGGTACTGGTAGTTTCGTATATGTTGGTACTGGTAGTATCGTATATGTTGGTACTGGTAGTGTCAAATACAATGGCACTGGTAGTATGGTATATGATGGTACTGGTAATATTGTATACGTCGGTACTGGTAGTATTGCCTATGTTGGTACTGATAGTACCATATATGCTGATACTGGTAGCTTAATATACGCCTGGTATGGTAGTATTAAACATGTTGGTACTGGTAGTACCATATATATTGGTACTAATACCCACTTGACACTGAGTTTAAGTACCCATCCCTAGGCAAGAGTGCTAACCACAACATCACCATGCAGCCCTACACATCTAATGCTAAGTAAAGCTATGAGTTTGCAGTTAATCATATAGAAATTACTTTTATCAATTCAGTTAAAAAAAAGTTTGTTTTCTGGAACCCAGTTTCTGCAGAGTGGCTGGATTTCCTTAGAAATACTCATAAATACAATTCTAAGATGAATTTTCTTTAATCCATATGTTTCGTCGTCAGAAAAATGCCACAAGAAGATATTAAAAGCACCACTATCATTTCCATTAATTATGAAACTGTGCAGATTAAATTTATGATCATAAATTAGCCTAGTGGAAACACACAACTATTAAAACCTCATATTTATTGGAAAAAACTGTTGTGCCTAGAGAAAATGGTTTTGAGATTGACATATTTTGCAAAATTTCAATAGAAACACCTTTTTTTAAAAATGAAATGAGTCACATGACCAATGACCGGACACCACGGTTTGCCACTTACCTGCAAAATTCAACATTACTAGAAATTCCAATAAAGTTTTGCACATATGTGTAATAGAAACGCTGCTAATTCAGAGGTCTTTAAGGGTAAAATCAAGTTTTGTTCCAGGAAAAAAAAAACAAAAAAAGGATGTTAGGAACATTGCAGTAACAGCCATAGTTTACGACCAATTGTTTATTTTTTTGTTCTTACGAGTGGTCCCAGAGCCATAAGGCAGGTAAAAAGCATCCCATTAGAAGCCCAGCGGTCGGCTATTACCTCCGCTGCAATGACACATCCCACACAGTCGGCGCCAAAGAGCGCCGCCTGGGAACCGGCCCCAAAGCACTATTTTACACCAGTTACACCTTAATAACAGCACCGCAGTGATTGAAATCTGAAAAACAAGTGGAAGAACTCTTTTTTTCTTTGACTCTTTATGCCACACTCTGTTTTTTTTTATGTCATATAATACTAATCTCACTTTATCCTCACTTAATTCATGATGAGGTGTTCCTCGGCTTCTCTTGATTGATTTTCAACTTAAAAACAATAGTTTATACAAAAAATTATAATAATTAAGTTAGATTTAGAATCCCATGTATCGATAAATTGAGTTTTACATCCCTCTAAACGCACATCATGTTTTGCCTCATCACGCGGGCCCTCCCCCTCCCGCCAAGAACAACAGTAGGAATTACACAGATATGATTGACTCGTCTAATCCGGTTACATTAAGAAACCGTTGTTCATTTAAGGAGTACATTAAGCTCCAATTTGAGGAATATTTGCCCATTAACAGGCGGCAACAAACAGACTAATTGTTGCATCTGCTGATTTGCGCCGCATAACTTCGTTCACGCTCCGTCAATCAAGCCTGGGCTCCCGGGTGGAGGGGCGCGCTGGCGCTGTCAATCGACAGCCCCGCCATGCAAATCAGATGCATGTTTTAACTGTAGAGTCTGCACAAAATGTCCGTATCGCTGCCTGCGTTTCTTTATCCATATTTAAGAGGCCTGACATTTAACGAAATTGATTTTTTTTTTTTTGCCTTTCACGGCCCTTGCATTTGTTTGAACATACAACCGCGATGGCTCTGTAATCCCATTTTAATTAGAAAGATGTAGCAAGCATGCTAAGCTCACCCGCTCTATTCCCTGCAGCGATGCCACACTGGCGAGGAATCAATCACCAAGGCACTGGTTGCCGGGGAAACGGATGGGGGGCTTCTTCACTACTGTCTAAAGTGGTAAATGATTGCCAGTATAACTCATTGGCAGATGTGAAGAGTTTTTATCTATCTGCCCCCTCCCCCCCCTCCTCCCTCCCCTCGTTGCACATCCTGAGAGTTAATTAATAGCAGCCGACGTGGAATACATTTAAACAGGAGCAGAAATGAAACGTACAGCGCAAATTGAATTCCCACGTCAAGGGGGGTTCGAGGCAGGGTGGAAAAGGTGGCGGGGGGTGGGGGTGGGGGGTGGCGGGGAGGCAGCGGTCGTGAAAAATGAACATGCGGTGTGAGCGAGGTGTGGAATGAATACAAACATTCCTGTAAAAAAAAAAAAAATAGGGAGCAACTGGAGCAAGAAATACAGAGAAAAGGGCAGACAGGATTCAGATCTTGGTTTTTGTTCAAGTGGTTATTGACCAAACCCCTTTTTCACTTTTAGAACCGCTTGACTTTTTCTCGGCCTTTAAAGTGTATAGTAATAAGCTTTAGGCAAAATTAAAATTCTTCCCCTACCCCCACGACTTCTCCCTACCCCTCCAATGGAAGCATAGTTCTGTCCAAACTTACAGTAGGCTGTTCCTTAAAGGAGAAACACAATTTTTGAAGCATTGAAGTTTACATTGTTTAGATGTAAGTAATGACTTTTTGTTTTAGGAAGACTTTTTAAAATTATAAAAGTGATGTTATGTATTTTCCGAGCCGACTATTGATGACATCATTGAGTGGTAGTAACGTCCAAATTTGAAGTCAGGATTTTTCCATATCGCTCCGTTTGGATGGCTAAATATAGAGCTAGAAGAATTCGGATTTGGTCTTAGTTACCTGCACCGTGATAGGGGGGGTGACCGGTACGGGTGCTGCGGGTTTTGGATTGTCTGGGCCAGTGGAGGATCATAGATGTGTATTGCTATTCCGTTAAGGCTTGTACTTCCACCTTAAAGGACGTCAAGAAAACAGAACATAGAATATGTGTTTGTGTAGTTTTCGTCAGGCTACAGATATGATATATGCGTAATGCTGTCACACGGTACCCTTAAGCCTCGTGGTACGGTGCGGTTCAGTTAATTCTGGCAAGTGTTTCCACGTTTAAACCTTGTTTTTGTTTTCATGGTGGTAACCTGAATCTATGTTGGAAAAATATAAATATCCGATCTTAAGTCTTAAACTTCACAGGAATTAGGAGGTTGTTAAAAAAATGATCCGTCCGACGTCACCTACTTCCCCCTTATGTGTTGTATAAGTGTCCACGATGACCCATAAAAAAAGAAAAAAAATTAAAATTGCACAAATAGGTTTTTTGCCCGCTGACGGCCAGTATCCACCTTTAAGAATAGAAGTGACTCAGGCGAACAGACTGACTCTGAGCATCTTCTGATCTATTTGAAAAGCATCTTATAATAATAATACCAGCTCAGTGGCCTAGTGGTAAAGTGTCTGCCCTGAGAAGGTTGAGGGTTCAATTCCCGGCCGAGTCATACCAAAGACTCTAAAAAATGGGACCCAGTGCCTCCCTGCTTGACACTCAGCACTAGTTGGCACGAATTGGACTGGGGGGTTAAATCACCAAATGGTTCTTGAGCGCAGCTGTGTCTGCAGCTCACCGCTCCCCCAGGGGATGGGTCAAATGCGGAGAACAAATTTCACACACCCAGGTGCGTGACAAATAGTGGGACTTTAACTTTAAAATGAGTATGCAGTTTTTAAAATGTATATATTTTTAATCAGCTGTTTTCTATAACATTATTTATGCAGAGCGCCAGTAATACATCAAAAATCCACCTCTGAGTTGGGGGTGGTGCTGAGCAACCCCACCACCCTTTCCCATCACCCGTAACTAAGCAACTCAGCCCAGCATATTTTTTCTACATCACAAAAACAAATGGTATCATTCCATCTGGTACTGATTTACGACAATATGAGTAAAGAAATACTCAAAAATGTAATTTAGAGATTATTTTTATTTATTTATGTTGTCCAACATAACAAAAATTCCATGAGAACATGTCAAAAACACCAAAAACACATTTTTTATTGGAGTCAAAGGAGGTCAAAATGTCTTCATTACTTAAGTAAATACGCTGCAATTTATTTAGATAACATTTTTTTTGTCAAAAGCTAACTCTAACCACAAGAAGTTGAAAGTCCTGAGAGAAATCCCCCAAAAGAATAGGAAGCTATGGCAAATTTCTCCACTTGAACGTTTCAACTCTGAGTTTTCATGGGAAGTGAATAAAAATGAAACAGGCCCAGCTGCTGAACTGCTTGTTTGTTTTCAGTTTCTCTCTGACAGGATAAATACGGTGCAACTTTGCCAATACGGTCTCTTCCTGCTCAAATTTCATTTTATGCTCACAAAAGTCCACCATGGAAACAACAAACATAACAAATGTTTTCTTTTTTAATGTGTCACGTCGTCTCAAGTACTCAACAACTGCGTGATCTTTACTTGGAAAGATACACAAGATATGTGGTCACCATCTGTCAACGTGGGATAGTCAAAGTAACTAAAGACTATAAATAAGTACCCACATTTTTATGAGGAACCCTGGAAGCAGTATGCCCGTTCACCGGCGGAGCTTTAGGTCCAGCGTTGACATTCTTTCGACCAATGCGACTTTTCAACCAAAGTAAATCCAACGATTCTGAGGCGGTGAATCCAGGAGCTGGTACGCAACTCTTAACAGAAGTCAAGTGAAAAGACAATCGAAGTAAATCAGCTGATTCGATAAAGTGGCTTGAAAAGCTGCGGCAGAATTAGTCGATTCACGCCGGCTGCGTAAACCGGTCAAAGAGTTACGATATGTCAAAGAGAGTGGGTAAATTACGACATCTGATTTTAAAAGCTTACCTTAACTTTACCCTCAAAAGTTAAGTGAAAATCTGTTTACCTCCCAAAGTGATACAAAGTGTAAAAAAAAAATCATCTTTTGATATTTAGATATCGTGATATCCGATATTGTGAAACGTATCATGACAAATACGTATTTTAAATAAAGACTCCTGGTTTTGTTTGTTAGATACAGATTTATTTGGAAGTCTTTTCTGTTTCTTCGTTTGTCCTTGTATGCACAAAGAAATGCCAGCTTGGAGATTTCAGTTTAGTGGTAACAAATGTAACTATGACACAACATATCGACACAGATGGATTTGGAGGAGAGAATCTGGGAGATTTGCAAAAATAAACTTTCTTTAGAAATAAATCATAAATAAAACTCTTTTTTTTGGTACCAAGTGACTTACGGACTGGTACCAGTCTGCGGTCCAGAGAGTTTAGGGACTATTGCTGTAGCAGATAAACAAAGGAGAATGACTGGAATGATCTGCTCATTAAATAACAACACAGTGCATTCAGTTCAGTTTGGGATCATGCCAAATGAATAGCGCTTACAGCTGCTAAGTTTTTTTAAAAGGTACCCTCAGTGGGACTTGCAGATGGAGCCAGTGTGTTTTTTTTATAAAAACTAGGAAGCGTGCCTTTCAGAGGGCTGCGGTTCAGGGGAATTAAAAACTCACATTCTTACATTTTAGGAGCCAATTTATGAAGAGTGAAGCTGGCTTTAAAAAATATTGACTCATCAAATCAGAGCCAAACCAGACAGCTTTCATAATGGACTTCTGAAAAAAATGAATTCAGAGCAATTGGCTTGTTTTTTTTTTTTTTTATCTTGGCCTTAAGGTTATATAGTAATTAGACATTTTAATCTTAGGTAACACATATTAACACACAAAATTTGGAATTTGAACTTGGTAAATACATTTGTTTCTTTGTTTTTATTTTCTGTGTTTTTTTTATCTTAGCCCTAAACTCAGATCTTTTAACCCTACGTGTGTTTTTTTTCAAATTGTAAATACAGGTTGTTGGTTTTTTTTATTTTAGCACTGAAATCAGACCATTTAATGCTAAATTTGGAATTCAAACTTTAAATTGTTTTTTTTTATTTGTCTTAGCCCTTAAGTCAGACCTTTTAACTCTGAATTTAGAATTTGAACCTAAATATCTATTTTTTTAAACCTTAGCCCTAAAGTTATACCTTTTTAATGCTAAACTTGGAATTAAAACTTTTTCAATCAATGAACTTAATGGGGTTTTTTTTCTTTGTTATTTTTGTCTTAGCTCTAAAGATATATTTTTGAAACCAAAATTTAGAATTGAAACTTTAAAGAAACTTTTTTTTCTTTATCTTAGGACTGAAGTCATGCCTTTTTAACTGCAAATCTGGAATTCAAATTTAGAAAATGCTTTCTTAAATCTTAGTTCTAAGCTTATAGTCTTATCTTTTAGTCCTAGATTTATAATATATATATATATGTATATTATATATATATTTGAACTTTATCTTAGCCGTAAAGCAATCCCTTTTAACTGTAAATTTAGAATTTGAACGATATACCTTTTAATGCTAAATTTGTCAGTCAAACTTCAAATATATATATTTCTTTCTTCATCTCGTCTCTAACTTTTGATGCCTCCATGTCACTCTTTGACGTTTTGTGTGTCCCCGACTCATCATTTTTTAACAAGCTGGCTGTTAAACCGAGGTTCCTGAACCTCCAGGGCGCAAACCGGCAACCGGTCCTGTACCGGGACGTGGATCGCCCCGGTATCTCAACACTTACCCGGTACCAAATGTGGATCTGTACTGTTTCTGGACGCAAACCAGGCTAAGGTTAGACTATTGGGTTAGGATACCAGTACCCGCCGCGTCCCGAGGTTTGGTCCAAGTCCGGTACCGTGTCCGACAAATCAACTGGACCCCTGATTTAATTGGAACACCCAGAACTTGGAAAAAAAAAAGTTGGGGACACCCAAAAGTGATGCAAAGGTCTCCTCAATCAAACGTCAATATGTAACAACTTGGTAAGGAGAATGTGTTGCCAAGTATGGAATTCAAACTTCTCTAATACTTTTTTTTTTTTTTTAATCTTAGCCTTAAAGTCACACCTATTATTGCTACATTTTAGATTCAGGCTTCATAAATACACCTCTTCTTCTTAGCCCTAAAGTCATACCATTTATTGTAAAATTTGGAATTCAAATTTTGTAAATATGCTTGTCGTGGAGTGTCCACTGTGTGACTGTGACGTTGTTGGTTCAAACCCACAATTGGGTTAAACCAAGGACACCAAAAAGGAGGACTCAACGCCGCCGAGATACTTCGCTCCTCGAGCACGGCTGTGTCTTCAGCTCACCCCTCCCCAAGGGGATGGATCAAATTTTGCACATAGAGATACATGACGACTGATGTGACTTTAGTTTTAATTTTTCTTGCGGCTAAATAATTTGCGATGTTTGATCATGCTAATGACATGAATTACAAACCACTTATCCAGACCATAGAGGACAACATTTTGGCCTTCACCGCAAGCTAATACACAATCCTTTAAACTGTCAATTTGTTAAACACGCCAAAAGTGAGATAAATACCAAAGCAGCGCCGACATTAAATGACCATCTGGTATCTGTCAGACGAAACCATCTAAGGCTAAATCGGAACGTCGCTCCACACAAACTATTGTGTGAGTTGATACACACTGCCCCTTTATCACAATCTCTGTATGAAGCAGGACACAAAACACACTGGTCCACGATTGAAATGGCGCACACACACACACACCAGCGAGATCAGGTTGTCCATCTGGCGGCAGGCAGAGCCTGTCTATCCACTGGGATCATTCCTTCCTCCTCCTCTGCCTCCCACTACTGTCTCTCCAATTAAAAGTTACACATCAGCCTCAAGTCGGAGCCAGACTTCCAGATGGTTGGAATGATAGAGCAAACCTTTTTTCCTTCCGTCTTGCATTGTCAGTGGAGAATTTTGGTACCTGCGTTTCCCGCCTCAAAAAAGAAGTGTTAGGTGGAAGCTTTGGGAGTCGAGCTGCGGTTTCTGTGCTTAGTTAAATCTCCAACTCTGGATTTTCAGGAGCCGACGGATGAAGAAGAGGATGGGTCTGCACATTCATGCACTGCTGGCCTTTTTGTTTCCTTTTCTTAAAACCACTGAGCTTTTTGACTCTGCAAGAGAGAATTTGGAAGGCCAAACCTTCCTGAATCATAGCAAATGTGTCAAATAGAGCTCAGAATTTCATCAATTCCACTTCCTGAAAGTATGGAGTATATGACAAAGGAATAAAATGATAGCTTAGATATTGGAGGGTTTAAACAACACAGACATCAATCTTACTATCCTTTAGCTTCAATGCAAGTTTTTAAATTTTTTTAATTAGTGTCTCTGCTTGACTTTAACCAACCAAAGATCTAAAAAAAAAGATGTTTTTTCTTCCATGCTTATGTGAAGATGATAGGTAGAACCCTATGGATAAGTCGTTTTTCTAGTAAAAAAAAAAGGCCTTTGGATCCTGTGAGACCACAAAGACCAAAGCCTTTTGCAGGACATAGAATATCCCATACTGGAGAAACACACAAACACAGAAGGAGCCTTATAGTGTCAGAGTATCACTGAGATATGCACCATATTTAATGAACGGTCTGGCCAAATTCCAGGTGTTTCTGGTAAAAATCCCTTCCAGTCCACCTCATGATTTCTTAAAGCGCTCCACAAAACTCCTCAGTAACGTAAGGACTGTCAGACTACTTGAAAGGAACACGTATGATACTATTTTCGGAGTCCCCGACTCCAGGAAGTATAGGACTTACAAAATGCACTGTGTGACAGGTACTGTGCAAGTCCAAGACATTCACCAGCAGCATCTGACACGCAATAAAACCATTGTTTCCTATGGAAACACGTACAATACCAGGAAACCCATCTAGAATGACTAAAAAAAGAAAACAAAAAAGGTTTGAAAAGCTTCAAAACATATATTTGATCAAACATATACATATATTTCAAAGCATAAATATACATTAGCATATATTTCAAATCTAAACATTTGGTCATTGAGGCCTATTTATAAAAATAAAATATATTTGAACTTGAAATTCAAACAAAATGCTAAGACGTGTTATTTCTGATTACATTTACATGTCCTGAGACCAAATCTACAAAAACTGAAAGAAAAGAATGCTTGAAAGTAGTTTAGAAAATACAAAATCTGTCTCGAGTACCCCATAAAATGCAAATTTGCTCTTCTCCCAACCCCCTTAATGTGTTAAAATGTAACTCAAAGTTATTTTTCGGTAATAGTTGTTTTGTTTGAAACTAACTGTGAAAACATTGTCATATTTGTAATATAATTATTATCCATATAACGTGTGCAGGTGAGGCACTGCCCAACCCACTTTTCCACTTTTTTACCTTTTGCTTGCCATCCTGCACTCCTCCTCCTTTATTCAGCTCTTCCTAATAAATAAACGGAATCGTTCATCATCCGCATCCTCCATGATGAGGTCGAGAAAAGTTTTTCTTGGAAGCTTCCGTTAATACACTGTTGAACAACCGTCAAGCAGAAACTTTGACGTTTGTTAAAACAAGATCCCTACAACTAACACATTTTAACTTGCTGCGACTAACTATCTCTTTACTTTACCATTTTTTTAGCACACAAAATGAAACAGATTTAGGTTCATGGTTCCTTTTTGTCTTTAGTCAAAAGTAAGGTACAGATTTTTACTA